>CM051256.1:30250942-30905942 GCA_027921565.1 Artemia sinica
CCACCTTATCAGTCATGATATTATGAGAATACTTTGCAATTCAATCACATTTTCACCTGTATTAGTGTTCTTCTATTTGGGGAAGTGTTTTTCGTCTCTTCTGAAGCCACTCAAGACAGCTCAAAATCAAGCTATAAAAGCTGGTTTCAGCCTGCTCCAGCTTTATCCAACCGCAAATCCTTACTCTGCTACGAATCAGGATAACCTCTGGAAAAGACTTTGACTGAAAAATCTTTGGCTTAAATGTTCAGCCTCCACACTCTATCCCCAAAATTTCTGCCTTATTACAGCGGTTGGCGTTCTCTCTGTCAGTCAAATTATCAACTCGGATCAACAGCCCTGAATTTTTATCTTTCACAAAACCATACAGTCTGATCCCAGCTTGGTCCTATTTATCAAATTTTTTCTGCTTGGAACCATTTTCCTGATTCAGTCAAATCATTCAAGTCCACCCCATCCCTTCGTTATCAATGGCTTTTGTTTCATTACCGAATTATTAGTGTTGAAACTTTTTTCCTCCTTTTAGCGTCTTTAGTATTTTTTTATTTAAATGTTCTTTAAGTGTTTCCTTTGTATCTTTATTAATCTGCAATGTTTGATTATTTGGCTTTAGCTTTGCTTCTCATACTTATAATTCAATTGCTTGTCAAATTTGTTAACATTAATAAATGAAAGAATGAAGACGCTAGTGTAGTAAGGCAGAAAGGACTGGATTCCCCCCTCCCTGGTATTTTGGATACATTCCAGTGTTTGAAAATTTAAGTCAATGTGTACGTGATTTTGCAAATAAAAAGTTTAAAACTTTTTTTCCACCATTAATTTTTTTGTAGCTAGAAGTAGATTTTAATTTCACACTCCTATGAAGTACCAAGAATTAGTTCTATTAAATGAAATTCGGGTTGTGGATCTAGAGTTTAGGTGAATATCGGAACAGAATAAGTTTTGGATTCCGACTGCTTCTGTTAGTAGACATGAGCCTGAAACGTGTAAAAAATGTTTGTACAAGACAGGATACTGGGCACTGGTATAGGGACACATAGGACATTAGATATCGGGACATTGTTTTTTTCATATCATATATACCAGCTTGAATTTGCTCAAAAAAGTCAAATATGTATGTGTTTTTTTCTAATATTTATTTGAACCAGATGTATGTGTTAATCCTGTACAGTAAAGCAACAAATTCGTTATTATTATGAGGTGCGCTTAACTGCTGACCTCGGAAGCAACCATTTCCTGCCCCTCACTATAAAATTATTTTCTTGGAAAATAGAGCTTGCATCTAAAATTATACAATCGAGGTAAACACCAATAATCACTAGGACATAAAAATCTAAAAATAAAACATTTACACTGGAAATTAGGAAAAAAAACTCTCTTACGCAATGGTTCAAGTGCTTATGGTAAATAAAGTAATATTTTTTAAATTTCTGTTTCACGGCATAAATCTACGGGTTCATTTTCTGAATTCTTTGTTTTTTAATTTTTTCTATGTCTCCAACTGCAAATATTTTAAGCACAAAACCCGCAGGCTGCCTGATAAGGCACTAAAAGTGGAAATAAAAAAGAAGAAAATGCCAAGTTCCTCTAGTGCAGGAGTCAATGAAACTACGGAAACGCCACATTTTCTAGTTCCAAAGGCAAAAGACAATGTAAGGAAAAATATGGAACAAGTACGCCAGTGAGTATCAAGAGTCGGAGTCGCAAACACAGTAAAGTCTAAGAAGAAGATAACAACCTTAAAAGATTTATTGAAAGATTTTCCCATGACAGAAACAAGCATTGATTCAGTTTATGTTTGACGAAATTAAAAGGCTGAAAAGCTCATATCCTGTATTTCTGAGTTTGTGTGAGAGACCGGACGGGTGCATAGTCTGAGATCACCAGATCTCGAAAGGCATGGATTGCTAGTAAAGTCATGCCATTTTTGAAGACAGACAGTGCACATCCAGTTATCAAAGGTTGTGCTCCTGATTCCCAAATTATAAAGGTTGTGAAAATGAAAAGAACTGTCAGTGGACTCATTAAGTAAATCCTGGCTCTTTATGAAAGTGAATAACTTTGCAAGTTTCCAAGAGTCTCAAAAATTCTATCTTATTGTTGATGAAATGACTGATCGTACCACAACAGAGCGTCTTATTTTGATTGTTAAATACTGAAACCACTCGACTGACAAAGTTTGTCAGGATTTTCTTGACCTACTAGAAGCACTAGGTCAAGTAGTGGGTCAAAACCTATCATCGATAGTTACCTAGAAAAGAATGGATACCTAAAAAGAACATGATAGGCGTTGCTTTTGACAACGCGGCAGTGAGCCACTGGTACTGTTGGAAGACTTGGAGTACTGCTTAAAAATAACGTACCAGGCCTGTTTGTTTCCAGTTATATCAGCCATTCAGTAGCGCTTCTTTCAAGTTATGCAGTGAAAGCTCTACCTGATCGTTCTACCTGATATATCACTTGACTCTTTGCTCAGGGACTTTATAATGTATATGTCAGGAAGCAGCAAGACACAGAACAAATTTCATCAATAGCAAGAGTTAGTTCCCATCCTCTGACTCATATGCTTTCTTGGAAGTGATTTGGGTTCTCTTGAACTTGCCGGATTTACGGAGAATTGTTTATCGTATATGCTTCAACCGTTACTAAGATCAGGAGCAGAATTGACCACGAAGAAGACACACTGAAAGCATCTTTATTTTTGGATCCTAAAATTAAGAAAACCGACTTTCAACACAAGAAAGCGCGAAGTGATCTTAACGAACTTTGGAGCTTAATGTTTAAAGAAAAAGAACACGTTATTCGTGTAACAACTGCAGAAGCGAGTCCGTCAGTTTCCTGGAGTGCCTTAAAAAAGATGAAGGATGCCAAAGAGAAAGAAAAATAGCATCATCTGTGTGACTTTATGCACACAGTCACCTTCTGATGCGAACAACCAGTTGTTAATTTTTTGCCAAGCAACTTATCTGGGCTATGGAGCACCGTTGGAATCCTACATTGTAAGTCCTGGCATGCATAAGAATTACTCTGATCGGCAAAAGCAAGCAATGGAAATGAAAAGTACTGACACTGGTGCTGATCATAACTGCCAAGAAATTTCCTCTTTGGAAGCTGAGCCTTAGGTTCCCTCAATTTTTTTTTTTTTTTTTACTTTTTACATGTTTTCATGAGATTCATACTTCCGCACTTATTCACTTTATACTGATATTTTATAAGGATTTTTTTTATTATTAGTATACTTCGTATTAAAGGATTACTTTGAAAAAAAAAATACAATATATCTTTTGTTCAACAATGAAAAAGAAAAAAAAACAACCTCCAGTTTTAAAATTTTAAAAGATTCTGCTGGAAACGACATATTTTTGTATGTTTGGTGGCACATTCAAGGATCCAGAAGTTAGCAACCATGAAAAAAAAAACAACAGATAAATTGTTGACCAGCGGCAAATTTAAAGTGAATTTTCTCGCCACCTGATGCCATACAAATTATTATGCAAAATTTAAAAAAAAAAATTTCATTCAGTTCTTATTTCCATTAAGAAAATAAATTTCAACTGTATTTTATTTCGGGCTGACAATGGTAGTAATCATTAAGCCCACTAACCTATGCACATTTTAAGCTGATTATTTTGCACGGTCATTTGATTACATATCAAATGAGATACGCCCAAAGGATCAACACAAAAGAAATCAATAAAGCCAACAATTTTAGTGATATTTGCGTCTTATCCAGTCATACAGATAAAACGGTCTTACCCGGCTTTAAAAGGCTCCCATTGCTGCTAATATAGATATAGAACTACTCTTAAAAGACTACTCTTTAGGCGTATTTCATGTTTTTACTTCGCTTTTGAAAGAATTAATTCTCCAAAAATACAACTTTATTTCCTAACAAGCATGTGCTAGCCTTAGAATGACATCCATTGTATTTGTTTCCCTGGGCAGATTGTCCAGTAGCAGTCTGTTTTGTTTAAAAAACATTTTTCATATTTTCCTAATATTTGTCAACAGTACGATTACTTCTTTACTTGGTAAAGGCAAATAGAATTTACATAAAAATAAAACGTCTCATCCAGTCTAAACAAATGAATATTATTATTTTAGTCACACCTCCTGTGCATTAATTCAATTATGTTCTTCCAAAGAAAAACAAGACAATTAAGAAAACTACTTTAGAAAAGGCTCTTCCTTATGCTGTTGTTGTCTAAAGTCAAGCTAGACATTGGACATATCATCAATCAAAAAGGTACAACTAAAACAAAGGTAGTCATTGAAAAATCGCAAGGAGTTGCCACCCCCCAAAATAGGAAACATTTCTAATAATCAGCGACCTCTAAAACCCAACAAGAGCTGAACTCATTATCGTTGAAATTCGTGTACTCTAAAGATGTCGAAATAACCTTCAATTATCTTCAAATATTCATCTGCAAACCGAAAGCAAGACAATAATAAAGGTTTTTATTGAGTTTCCACTGAAAGAGAAAGCACTTTTTTCTGCTTTCAATTAAAAGTGATCGTATTATCCTTTTGTTTCTCCTCTGGAGTTAGATCTGCAATAACGTTAAGGAGAATGCGACTTTCCTAGTGATTACTTCTTTGTATGAATTACTTAGCTTTTTTCTGCAATGTGGAACCAGAGAAAAAGAATCATCGAATTACAAACCACTCATATTAAAGACATTACAGAATACGTAAAAATAAAGCCACTGAACCGAGAAACAAATGTGGTTTCTTACAAGTTCTAGAAATCCTTTTTTTTTATTATTCTTGCCATAGTTACTTTTGGTTGTCATTTTTGGCCCTGAGGAAAGAGTAGAAAATTATATCCTAGAGCTGCACGACTCCTTTAGGCCATACTGGAATGCTCTTTGCGGTCACAGTTTTGGCTAATTGGAATCGTGACAGGTCCACAACTGTCACTAGTATAAAGCTGCAGAGGCGGGGTTACAGTTCTGGGTACAGGAACAGAGAAAATTGCTTACGACGGAGTGGAAACTCATCAACAGCACATGGAACCACTATTTCCACTTCTACGAATTTTTTCGTAGATCTACGGAATTTGATGTCTGTCTATGGACCAAAGAACTTAGTCGCTGAGTCTGTGGAATACCTACGGAAAAAGCGAAATCCTATTGATAAATTCATATTCACACTATCCTTGTAGCATTCTTATACCAAATCACCAGAGATCTCTGCGGCAAATTTAAATTTTAAATTAAATTTTAATACTATCTGATCTGTGACTTTTTTCTTCTGTGGCATTGGATATTTATACTTATTGTTATAAAAGTTTTGGAAAAAACCCTTACAACAATAAAAAAGTTTGGAAAACCTTACTAGCCAGCAAAAGAGAAAAAAGTTTCACATTTAGGTGAAATTCTAATCTTATAACTGTGAAGGATTAGGACGGAAAAAACTGCCAATTTTTTGTGGTTATGTACTTGGACCATAATATTTTTGTGGCAACTAGTGGCTTACAAAAAATTCTACTGAATCCGAAATGCTGTCTACGGATTTCCTACGAAAAACTTCTGATCGTTAACGAATTATAAAAAGGAGCTAGTCAAAACATATATAACATAGTCAAAACATAGTCAAACATAATCAAAACATAGTCAAACAATAAAAAGGAGCTAGTCAAAACATTGCATAGAGCCGCTAACGCTCCATTTTTTTATAGCCATTTTGTCTTCTTCCAGGCATTAATCCGAGCTTTTCATAATATATATCGTTAGAAATTTTTAATTTTAAAGATCGTAATACATAAAATGGTGTTCATCTTGTCTGTATGTAAGCAGTTGAGGGTGGAGGGCCTTAGACCCTAAAGTTACACCAACTAAAAAACTTTCCTTGAATTTGATTTTAACAAGGTATAGTATGTATTTATTTTTCTAAATAAAAACTAAATCACAATATGAAATTCGACAAGATTTATCTTTAAGGAAAGCATCCAAACCACAAAAGTTGTCAAGGGCATTTAGTACTGCTACTTCTACTACTATTACTACTACTATAATTATGACTGCTCTTACCACGACTATTTCTACAATGACTCCTCCAACAACACTGACTTTTTTAGTGGACAATTAGATATATGTTACCCCCTGCTGAAATATCATGGAAGGATTGTCAAAGCGGATGAGTGTAATGCCAAAATGACAGCCATGGGACCCAAGGCACCTACTTCAGTGATAAAGCCTACTCCCGGATATAAACCGAACTTCTTTTGATTCATGATCATTCATTATCATTCAGAGAGCATTTAGGCAATGATTGGCTAAATGGTTAGATGTTAGTTATAAGAAATGGATAAAAAGAAAGAGAAAAACTTAGCTTTACAGAAAGTGCTTAAACACCAAAATGGACTTAAAGTTCACAGAAAGCATCCAGCCCTTCAGTTTAACTTTTTGTACCATAGATACTTTCATTTTGACTATTGCTAGTTGTGAATACATATCTACCCCGAACACTTTTTTGAAACTACACTCGCCACAATGGCCACTATCGTGGTTACTGCTACCACAAGTTCTTTACATATGACTACTACTGCGGTCATTACTACTACCGTTACCGCTCATACCATAATCACTACTGCTAGTCCAACTACAACTCCATTATTAATTATTACTTCTATTGCAAAAAATTGAACGTCATTTCCTGTTGTGAGTACTCCTACAATGACTGCAACACCAGACTACAACAAAGACTACTTTGCCCATGAATCTTTCTTGTTTTTGTTTTCATTTTGTTTGCCTTCACTCTTATGTCTATTCGATTTGGCTTTAGAACTTGTCTATATTATAGTTATAACTGTTACAAAATTTGACTTTGTGTGACAGTGGTCAAAGTTGTCTTTGGGAATCAAAAGTTTGTTAAGGTTAGAATTTTTATGGACAAGAACCGTTGTCAAATTTATTAACTATTTAGTTTTTTTTATAGCTCAACCTGGCAACACAGACCAAAATACGGCAACACGCTAGAAGCTTTTTCATTTCAGAACAACCAAAAGAACTTCCAAGATGTTTCCTAGTCAAAATTTTTCTTTTTAATCTTACGAATCTCTCTAAGGTGATTTCCCCATCCTCTTCCCTGTGCAGGAGCTGTCATGTTTTCAGATATAGATTATATGTTTTTTTAAGCTTCGGTTTTTCCTCCTAAAGAAAGTGTTTGATGTTTAGGCAGCCAACAGCCATTCTGGGACAGAAATTTTTCATTTGAAATTTTATGAAATGCTAAAAATTGCCGCTAGAGGTTTATAGTCTAAAGAATCCATTTTCTTACATCCGTGGCAGGGAGAGCTATAACAAGTATGTTGACAAAGAATCCTGTAAGTAAAACAATAAGCCTTTCCCCGTGTCGTCTAAAGAAAAAACCATGATGCATTCTTTCGTCCCAATAAAAATTTCATTTTCTTTCAAGAAGAAACTCATTACGAGACAATCCCTAAGCGGACTTGCTGTTCAAAAGAATAAAAGTGAAAAAGATATGTCAGCCTTTGGAGAAATAAAGTGTTTTTGGTACAAGCCCTTGAATGTGTTTCTTTTAGCTTTAAATCTAGGCTTTGGAAACGATGTTTGGTTTGTTGTTGGTTTTTATTTTCATTATCTGATAAAAAGAAAAATTGATGTTGAAGAGTATGTGTAACGTATATTGTTTGTCTAGGGGAAATCATTTGTTAGACGAATGTGGTTAAAGGAAATCATTGTTTGATTTCCATTTAAGAATAAAGGACAGTTAGTTAGATTAGAAATATCGCAAAAAAGCATTATGCATATACCACAGTATATAAATTATATATATTAATTTTCTTTATACTGTGGCATAGGCTATACGTACAAAATTAGTTCTGTAAAAAAACTATACAACCAAAAAATTCCATAGCAATAATAACGCATAACCAATGTCTTATAAAAGTATTATTTTTAAATGTGATTGCTTGAGTTATTTTTTCTGCCATTAATACTGTTTCTCCCAGATGTGCAAAAGCCAAAAAACCACCACTCACAAAGATGGGTATGCGCAAGCGCCTGGAAGGACTTAGATTCTGAACTTTTAAACTATGGAAAATAGTTAATACATTCGCTTTCGCCTATATATACATAGTATGTCCTTGGCAAAAATAATTAATTTGTTCTCAAAGGTGGCTTGGTATGCAAAAAAGTGCAAGGACTGGTCTGAATTCTTCTCCTATCAATTAAGTAAGCTAGATTCCGCAAAGGACCAAGAACATCAAACAGAAAATAATCCCCCTTTTCCTTGGACCCAACTTAAGTTTAACTACGGCTGAAAAGTACGATTTTTCAAAATCATTTCTGTTATTTCAAAATTACTAAGTGTCTCAATTTCATCAAACAGTGTTAAACAGTGCATTCCCATGCTAAACAGTGACAATAAATAAGTAAAACAATTTATTTAAAGTTGACAACGCTGTCCGATCAGTTTTTTAATTTTTATTGTCGTTGGTAATTTAACGAGAGAGCTTTGCAAAAGGCTGGGTAATGAGGCCATGACTTCAGACCAAATATCCGTAGAGTGGCATTTCTGACGAAGTGTACTTTTAATAATAGTCATAATAAGAGGGAGACAGAAATTTGAGGCATAGGTGACGCTTTGGCATTTTGGTCATCTTTTACTAGTGTATTAAAGTCTAAAAATTGCCGCCAGAGGCTTATAGTCTAAAGAATCTTTTTTTTTACATCAGTGGCAGGAAGTAAAGCTATAACAAATATGTTGACAAAGAATCTTGTAAACAAAACAATAAGTCTTTCCCCGTGCCGTCTGAAGAAAAAAAACATGATGTATTTTTTTGTCCCAATAAAAATGTCATTCTCTTTCAAGAAGAAACTCATTACGCTTATTAAATTTCCTCATTAGAAATATGTTTCTACCAATTAAAATTCTTTTTATAGATAGAGACAAATTTTTTATAGATTTTTTTAATACCCTGCGACTCATGCACTCGCTCTGAAAACACATAAAGTGTGTACAGACATCGGGTCTTAACAGGGAACCTCAATATAATAATAACAAATTGGAGAGTTAATGCCCCTCTAAGAATCCTTAAACTCTTTAACTTCCAAATTAATTTTATTAGTCTTTTATAATTATTTAATACGTTTTCTCATATGGTATTACTCGTTAATTAACATTACCTTCCTGCATTTAAACATACAAAGCACCTATCAAAATACCAAAACAAATACGTTTATTGAAACAATTTTTTGGTTTTGAGAAGAAAGGTCTTGCCTGCTTCGTTTTCAAAAACTAGAAAAATAAAAACTCAAACTGTTATTAATCCAGCCTCATTTCTATGACTTGACTTGACTTGACTTTATTTAACAAAAACATATACATAAATTTTGTACAAAGGAGAAGAGAGGAATCTCGTAATGTCTCCTTTATCAAACAATAGGGGAAAAAAAATTACACTTCCCGCTAACATAGCTTCAGAAAGAAAAGAAAATTTGATAAGAACATAACAAAATTTAAAATAAATTTAAAAAAAAAAAAAAAAAAAAAAAAAAAAAAAAAAAAAAACAAAAAATAACTTAACTATCGACTCACGGAGATAGGGATGGGATTTACTTAACAATTTATAAATAAATCAATCATACAATCAATCCCCGCTACTGTAGGCTGAAAGGACCATCTTTTTCAATTTCTTTTTATATATGTATAGTGATGTTATTCACTTACTGATTCAAATAACTTATATTTATTCGCAATATGAGGAAGTTGATATCTTAAACTTAGTCTGGATCTCTCAGTTTTAACAAACAGGAAAAGAAACTTAATCCTAGCTCTTGATAAATGGCTATGTTTATTTTCGACCAAAAGTTTCATACTATTGAAAAAATGATCTTTATGTTGGATTTTCAAAAACCATATGCCCAAATTAAGGTGCAAAATTTGTTGTAAATCCAGAATATCAAGAAATAGAAAATATGTTTTAATTTCAGATAATTCCTCTGTCTTCCTAGGGTGTGCTAAAAAATGGTCCAGAATTCTTATTGATTTATTTTGAACAATTTGGAGTCCTCGTAAATGTGAAGGGAAAGTCAGCATCCAAACGCTCGGACAATACTGGAAATAACAATCAATTAATGAAAAATATAAAGTTCTAATGATTTGGTATGGAAACAGAAACTTTAATCTATGCAAACAACCGAGATTCCTGGACACTGTTGCTTTAAGTTTACTAATATGCGTCTTAAACGACAGAGTTGAATCAACATAAATACCTAAATATCTAAATAAATCCACTCTTTTTATGGAGGAAGCTCCAATATTAATAATTTGAAATGACACACGCTTCACTGACCTCGAATTTCTCCCAAAAACCATAAATTCCGACTTCTCTAAAATTAGGTATTAATCGGTTATCATGAAACCAAGAAATTACATTCAAAGCAACAGTCTCCAAGGACAATCGTAGGTCCTCCTCGTTGCCCGCCCCTAAACTAATTGCTGTATCATCCGCAAACAATATTGGTAACTCATCACCTGAAGGCATGCAATTTGGAAGATCATTTACATAAATCAAAAAAAAGTATCGGCCCCAATACAGATCCCTGCGGTACCCCTATATTTTCTAACGGGAAAATATGAGATGATTCTTCACAAACTTGGACTTTAAAACTTCTTTCAGATAAATACGATCTCATTAAATCCAGAGCTATTCCACGGATTCCTATATTTTCCAGCTTATCAAAAAGAATTGCATGATCTATTGTATCAAAAGCTTTTTTTATTTCAAAAAATATAGTTGCCGCCAAATAACTATCATTCATAGACTCTGATAAGAAATGATGTAAAGCAGCTACTGTTTGCTCTGTTGATCTAACACTCAAAAAACCAAACTGATTAGAAGAAAAAAACTTATTCTTTTCCAGAAATGAAATAAATCTACTTTTTATTATCTTTTCAAAAACTTTAGAAACAGGTGATAAAATAGTAATTGGCCTATAATTGTTTGGGTTATCTTTATCACCTTTTTTAAACAAAGGTAAAATTTTAGCTACTTTAAGACAAACTGGGAAAAATACATTTTTTTATACAAGAATTAAAAATATATAAAAAGCGGCTGAAAAAGTACAACAGCTAATTCTTTAAACAGAGAAGTCGATATACCATCACATCCTGCCAAAAATCCATTTTTCAAACTAGTAACGGCTTTTTGGTATTCCGAGAACCGGATAGGGTACATAAATATAGTCTTATCTACTTTATTTGGTAAATATTTTCTATGATTATGTGTTTCCAGCAGAAATTTGATCCACCAGACCATGTCCAACTTTTCTAAAATGGTCAGCAAATGCTTCCGCCGTCTCTCTCTCATCAGTTATCTTGACTCCTTCATGACTTGTAATGTGAAATGGAATATTTCTTGTTTTAACATTATTCATTTTTTCATTTATTAATTTCCATGTTTCCCGAGGTGAATCACATTTGCGAAATTCATTTTGATAATATTTTGCTTCCGCTTCTCTGAGAACAAGAGTTAACCGATTTTTATATTTTTTAAAATTTTCAATATTAATTTTATTTGGGTACTGCATCTTCACCTTATACAATCTATTTTTTTCTTTTATACTCTTTAACAGGCTTTCAGTAACCCATGGTTTACGAGGCAAATCCTTACTCTTTCTTAATACCATAGGACATACTTGGTCAAATATTTGGTTAAATTTACTATAAAATAAAGCAATTGACTGATTCGGGTCTTCAACATTTAGGACATCATTCCAATCTATATCTCCTATTTTTACTTTCATCGCATCTATCTTTTTTTGGTTAATTATCCTTTTATAACTTTCCTTTGGTCTCTTTTCACGTTCCACTCCTGATCCAGAGAAGTCAGAAACAACAACACAATGATCAGATGTATCATTCAAAATAATATGGGTATCAAGGCAATTTTCAGATGTAAAAATGTTATCAATAAGAGTTGCATGGTTATCACAGATTCTTGATGGTAGTAAACAAGTAGGTGACAAACCATGTAAAAATGAAATATTCAAAAATTCTAATCCCTTATTCGATGTCGAAACATTATGTCACATTAAATCAATATTAAAATCCCCCATTACATAAAATGGATGGTGTTGCTGGGTGAGGGCATCTAACAACGACTCATATTGACTTAAAAACTCTTGAATAATAGACGATGGTGGCCGATATACTACAATTACCAAAAAAGTATTTCTTCCATCATTCACTTCTACTAAACAAACCTCCAAAAAGCATCTCAACATTCAAAACCATAAATTCCTTACGTAAAGAAGATGCAAAAACATCTCGTATAAAAATACCAACTCCTCCTCTCTTATTCTGTTTTCGACTAGCATGAAAAAACTTATAATTTTCATAATGTTGGAATGTATTATTTTTATCAAGAAATGTTTCACAAATTCCTAAACACATCTGTTGACGACCCTTTAAGAAAATCATGCAAAAAATTTAAGCTGCTATTTAATCCTCTACAATTCCAAAATGACAGTCGTTTAAATTGATTATTTAAAGGTGGAATATCATGAACAAATAAATATTTATTTTTAGGTGCATTATAATAATCTGGCAAATCTTGATCTTGTGACGAAAACCTATGAAAAAATTTATTAATATCAAGAGGATTTTTTTCAAGTTCCTCCAGCCTACCAGCAGGAATTTCTACAAAACTTAACTCATCCATAATCCAAACTCAACAAAATTTCGCATCCCATCTCCGTGAGCCGATATAAATAAAATAAAAAAAAAGAAAGAATAAAAAATAAAAGGTAACAAAAATTTCGAAAATAAAAAATAAGAACAAAAAGTAATACATAAACAATATTTGACATCATACTCAATCTAACCATTATCCTTATCATCACCCGAAGGCAAGCGCAATTTAATCACGGATACCTGAGCTAAATCACAACTAACTACAATCATAAATCCACTCAAACATACTAAAAAACCACTTTAATCCACTTCCGATACATTTCTTTTATGCATTTGACTTATACGACATCATACCATTTAAGCTTCACTTTTTGCTCATTCTCAATCAAGCATAATACAGGTGGGACGACTGGGGGGATCCAAGCACTGACTCCCTTTTCTCTCAATTCTTTCTGTTTGATTTTCAGGGAGTTACGAATGTCACGAACACCTTTTGTCACATCATCTGTGATATAGACATAGGGAGATTCACTTCTGGCTACTCTTCTGAACGGGTTTTCACGCGATTTCTTGTTTCCCTGAAGGATACAGAATTTGTCCTTATCATCCTGGAGCTGGATTTTGATAAATCGATCCGTAAACTCAAGTAGTTCAAATTGGGTATTAATCCCAAGATGTTGGGAAAGTAAGGCGTTAACATGCTCCTTAGCTTTTGACTTAGATTCACCTTTAATGTTCCATAGAATAATATTCCTTCTTCTATCCATGTTTTCTACCACAAGGACTCTCGTAGCTAAGTCACCAAAACCGGGTTCCTTTGCAATTTGTTTACGTAGTGCCGATATTTCCTGCTTAATACTGGATAACACATTTTCGTGGGTCACTTTTGCTAATTCCAAATCTTCAACACGAGACGTTAGGGACGCTAAACCAGACTTAATGTCACTGATTTCCTTTTTATTTCCGAAATATCATTCTTAGTTTCTTCGACGATTGCAAGGATTTTATCCAACTTTGAAACATTATCAGTCGATTCCGTGGACCCTCTAGACTCGTCCAAATCGCTTTGTCTTGATCGCTTTCCACTTTTCTTAACCATATTGGTATCCAGTAATGTTTATAATTTTCAAATAGCTCGATAAACGAACGCCCAAGATAATTCACTAGGCACTTCACTTGTCAACTTATCAAATAATTTTTTGTATTGTTCTCTATCCAATAATGTTCATAATTTTCAAAAAGATCGATAAACGAACGCCCAAGATATTTCACAGCAAATTTTACACAGCGCTCGCACAGGGATGTTACTACTCCGGGTGCATTGAATGAACTGAATTTAGGGTGCATTGAATGAACTGAAAATAATATGAATTTAGTGATTTTGATTTGTTGACAAAGGTATCGTTATATTTGTGTTATAATTTCAAAAAAAGAAGAAATTGTGGCGGACTTTTAAAGATCCTTATAGAGACACCTAATATCCTGTTAAAACACGACGCTTTGCAGTAAAATGCATTAACTAGGCTGAGGTCACACTGTGAGTATAGTGATTGTGTTTTGCTGATAAAGCTATTATTGCATCTTATTATCATTTAAGACAAATTTGAGCAAACTTTTATGTTATTTGGAGAGGCAAATAAAACGCTATTTTCTTAATGATGAAATTATAATTCATAAAATCCTTAATGGCTTAAAAGAAGGTGCTTTACCGAATATAATACTGTCCTGCTTCAGAAGATTACAATCTTATTAGAGATTGTTTTTCATTATTAAGCTCTTAAAAAAACTTGATAAGAAATTTTTAAAAAATAAATAATATATTATAACAACGATAATTTAGCTAGACTATATATTATAACTTACTATTACTATTTTATTATTATTAGTCCCAGAGAAAAAAAACAGTTATTAACCAGAAAAAAAAAAACAGTTTTCTTTACCAGTTATTAGTTACTATATTAGAAAATTTCTTTGAAAAGAGAGATATTCCGATAAATCTTGGGATAGCCAAAACTTGATAAAAGATAAGTATTCTGATTTCTGAATAACTGACTAAGATGAAATCGTTTTATATAAAACTTTTTATATAAATCGTTTTATATATATATATATATATATATATATATATATATATATATATATATATATATATATATATATATATATATATATATATATATATATATATATATATATATATATAAATATATATATAATATATATATATATATATATATATATATATATTATATATATATATGTATATATATATATATATATATATATATATATATATATATATATATATATATATATATATATATATATATATATATATATATATATATATATATATATATATATATATATATATATATATATATATATTATATATATATATATATATATATATATATATATATATATATATATATATATATATATATATATATATATATATATATATATATATATATATATATTATATATATATATATATATATATATATATATATATATATATATATATATATATATATATATATATATATATATATATATATCTATATATATATATATATATATATATATATATATATATATATATATATATATATATATATATATATATATATATATATATATATATATATATTATATATATATATATATATTATATATATATATATATATATATATATATATATATATATATATATATATATATATATATATATATATATATATATATATATATATATATATATATATATATATATATATATATATATATATACATATATATACTATCTTTATAAGTGTGGTAATAATTGTGTATTTTATTCTCGAAAACGGCTCCATATTTTTTCAGGAAAAGTGGTATCTTGAGATATCCTCGCATAAAAAAAGATCTAGATAGGTTAAAATTCTGAGAAAAATCGTTAAGAGCCTTAATTTTGGTTTTTCAAATGACGTCATGTTCAATGTTATTACATCATATGAGCATTTCTCTTATGACATCATCCTGGCATCACATAAGTATTTTCTTACATGATATCATGCATAGAATAAATAAGATTGTTGAGTTTCCAACACAACAGTTATTTGTATAATTTAATGTCTATTGAAAGGACCAAGAAACGAAAATTTGCAGTTGCAGTTACTATCAATTGCAACAGCACCAATACGGACATCTAAAGCAAAGGCCAATGCTAAATTGTCAAAAATGAAAATGAAGAGCAGCAAGTCAATGAAAATCAACCTGGACATCGAGAATCAAAACATGTCGAAATTGAAAACGATAGAGATGATGATTGGGTTGGGGATTTTGACAGGGATAAGGTCATCAGTGCCTACCATACCTTTGTTAAAAAACAAAGTTTCGGTGATATGTATTTCATAATGACGAAAGATAAGCCGAGGTGTAACGATGCAAACAAATTGCAAATGATAGCAATGATGATCGGGTTTTGCATTCTGACATGGATAAGGTCATCAATACCGACCATACCTTTGAAATCAAAAATATAGACTGCATAAAAAAAAAGTTTTCGTCCCGCCACCTGAACAATTAAAAGAAACAAAGGTTCAGAGATATGTCTTTCATAATGAAAAAAGACAAGCCAAGGCAAAAGAAGAAGTTTTTTTTCCCACCACCTGAACAATTAAAAGAAACAAAGATGGTCGCCAATGCCTTCCATACCTTGTAAAATCCAAAAAACCTGGGCTAGATAAATCGTTGGAAGAATAAGAAGTTTTTGTTCCACCGCCTGAACAATTATAAGAAACAATAGGTTCGGCGATACGTCTTTCATAATGACAAAAGACAAGCTAAGGCAAAAAGAAGAAGTTTTGTCCCACCATCTGAACAATTAAAAGACACAAAGGTGGTAGTCATTTCCTTCCATACCTTTGAAAAACACAAACCTTGACTAGATAAATCGTTGGAAGAAAAAGAACTCTTTGTCCACCACCACCTGAACAATTGAAAGAAACAAAGGTACTGTGATATGTCTTTCATAATGACAAAAGACAAGCCGAGACAAAATCAATGGTCCAACAAAAAATATATAATTTTACAAAGGTACCACTTCTAATTTAAGGTCTATTTGGACTTCATGACATCGAGAAAAGGGTCAAATTGTCTGACAAGCGACAGTGAGAATTATATATATAAGCCCGCCGTGTGCCGAGTGCCGGGGCCCGGCGGTGAAGCCGCAGGGCTCCCGGTACTATATATATATATATATATATATATATATATATATATATATATATATATATATATATATATATATATATATATATATATATATATATATATATATATATATATATATATTCACGCTGAAGTGCCTCGTATTTCAGGAGTTGTCCTTAAAAAACTGGGACAAACAGTCAAACTTTAGCGTAAAGAGCAAGGTATTGAGGAGGGGGCCTACCTTTTCACACAATGAATAGTTTTTGTTCGTTTTGAGTTTTAGTGTTGCTCCTTACTTTCAATTGAAACAACTTATTTTTTTTATTTAATTTCTGGTCGTTTTTCAAATAATGCCGGTAAATCTGGTTCACCCTCCGTGAAAAATTCTCTCCGCAAAATTTCAAGCAAAGATTCAGCCTGAAAAATTTTCCTTGGTGTACTTTCATTTGAAATAGACTTTAATTTCTAATTATGTTTCCGATCAGTCGGGAAATCACCCTTCTGTGGGTGTTTTTACAGAAAAAAAAACAAACCCGCTGAACATTTCTCCCTGACAATTCTCCGGAACATCTCGACTGAGCTGGCAAAGAGAAATTAAGAGGAATAAAAAGAATTGCATCTAGGAATACCTGGAAAGTTCAAACTCGGAAATTTTAATCCCCGCGGAAACCTACCCCGAGTACAAGAATACCCCCCACCAAAAAAAATGTCTGTATACTTTCCGTTAAAAAATACGATATGCAAACAATTGGCAAATTTCTTAGCTTACAGGCCTTTCCGTAAGGGATGTGGGGAGTTATGTTACCCTAAAATCAAAACTATTGAATATTTCAACTTTGTTAAAACAAAATAGCTATCTCGAAATTTTGATTGGACGACTTTGAGGGAAAAATGGGCGTGAGGGGAGTTAGTTGCCCTCCAGTCTTTTTGATCACTCATAAAGGGCGTTAGAGCTTTTAATTACCTTTGAAATGTGCCCTCTCCAAGTCTTCTTGCCCTCTCCCAGTCTTCCAGACTTTTACTCCGCCAGAACTTCGGTCTTCCTCTTTCACTTTGTGATAGTTTCTAGGCTCGTTATTCGTTAGCTTTTGGTTTGAAAAAGGTTAATTATATCTTTTGGCACACAAGCTATTTTCCTCTTGCATGAATATTTTGATTTGAGTTTTTGTCAGTTGAATCAGACCTTTCCTGAACGCTGAGTAATAAACATTTATGTTGAAAATCTCTGAGCTTTGTGAATTTAGATAACGAAAAAGGCTCACGATTTAAGACTGATTTTAGGACTTGTGTTCTGATTTCTGGTTGCTTTGGCAAAAGTTTCCACACATACTCTAAAATTTTCAAGCAGATGAGTAAAACAAATAATTGTCTCACAGCAAAAACTAATACAATTTTGGATCCCTCAAAGACATCTGATCAAAATTGTAGTATAGCCATATTGTTCAAAATAGTCGAAAAGCCAATTAGCCATTCTTCAAGATATGACAAAACCCTCCATAGCACCATATTTTCTGTTTTCTCCGACACCCCCGAATTTTCTTTACTCGTTTATTTTAATTCCTAATTGGTGTGGGTTCCATTTATTCTATAGTAGTAATTTGTGGTCATTTCGAGTTTGAAATATCAGTAATTTATTTCTGCTGATCTTATGCTTAATATGGCTCTTTACTTTTCTTTGAAATACTTTTCTTCCGAAAAAAATCTTTTCATTTAATTTAAACAAAGCGTATGTAAAGAATTAACTAAAAAGTTTTAAATTAATTTCTGCTGCTGCATAGGTTCTTGACACTCCGAAACAGACCAAAAGTTGATTTTTTCCGATTGATAACGAACTTTCAGTATGAGTAAACTGACCATAGGGGACTTGGAGGAAAACAACCAACTCAGGAAAAAAAAATCGATTTTTGGGTTTTCACCTTTCCCAAATCGATTTTTGGTGCGAAAAACTCATTTTTTCGCTCATGTGTTGGAAAAGTCTGAAATCGTGAGCGCTATTCGTTATCAAAATTCGTAAAGTTCAGAGATTTTCTAGTCATACCAGAATATTCATTCAAAAGAAAGTAGCTCGTGTCTTGGCTCTCCGCAAAAAAGGTAATTAACCTTTTTCTAACCAAACGCTAACAAATTAAGAGCCAATAAAATACCACAAAGTGAAAATAACAAAAAAGTGATGAAAAAACCAAGTCAGTATGTAGACAAGGGTAGGGCCATGGGAACCCCCATTAACAAAAAAAAAAAACTGACTTTAATAGTTTGTGATGTTTGATTTACTTTTTGTTATAACAAAAAAACAGAGTTTTTTTTATGAATGGTCTTGATAGGCATTTATTTAAACATTATAAAAACAAAGAATTACAACAAGGTAGAACGTAAACTTTTGCATAAAGTACGGGAGTCTAAGCTTGCAAAAAAAGGGTTTGGTTCCTTTATTTATCCTCTGTTCAAGCAATAATTCTGGAGAAAAAAAAATTTCTATTCTAAAATATGAGTTGGTAAAACATTGAGATTGGAATAAATACAGTATAAAGCATATGTTTAGCACTTAGCAGCTTCAAGCAAGCTCAACGCTGCAATAGCAAACCCTGTAAAAAATGATTCAACTGGGTAGATCCATTCTATTGACTAGGATTCATGATTGTTTTTATATATTTTTTTTTATTACCAACTTTTGGCCGCTGTGTAAAAATTATTTTTTGTTTATCTATCCAAATTTTAAAAATGCAGAATCCTTTTATCAAAATCATACAGTATCTGTATATGATGAAAAATAAGGAGTAACCTTATCAAATACCGTACACTGTTACAAAGAATAGATTTTTTTTTGCTTTTTTGTTTGCGCTTTAACTTAAATAGCTTTATCGAAATGATTTATTGAGTAGTCAACAAATAAACCCTTATAACTGGTTCAAAACTTTTGAATAAGATGCACGGCATGCTCTGTTTGTACACCTTGAGCACTAATTTGGTTTTAGTTTTTACTGTCTCTTACGCAGCAATAGTGCTTGTTTAGGTTCCATCAGCAAGTGAGGGATATGCAAGCGGATGTCAGCTATATGAATGCAAAGTTTCTGATTCGATTTGTTCTGATCCTCCAAGCAAATTACGAATAAAACGAAAAGTGGGAATTTACAAATGCAAGAATTGTGTTGATCATTGAGGGTTAAATAACTATTTCTGAGTTTACATTAAAAAAAAGTTTATTCATTAATTTCAGCAGGGTAGCAAGTACACAAAATAAAAAACACAATTACGTATTTCACTTATTAAAGCGATAAGAACCAAGATTGGTTTAGTTCCCAACAGGCATCCATGACTACCTGGAAAAAAAATTCACATATTTTTTCTATGAATATTTTCTTCGGGTCTACCAAAAACCTACCAATTCTAAGCAACCTTCAAACAGCAACCTTACCCCTACTTTAAAAAAAAAGAGAAACGAAAGTACCTATTCATAAAACCATCATCATTTCTCTATTTAAGCCACTTTTCTTATTATAAACCACTAAAATTTTAGTACAGTGGCATTAAGGTAATAGTACATGCAGAAAACACTAATTGACTTTAGAAAAATTTCTAAGCCTATTATATTAGTCCATGGTTACACTATTTTTTCTCCCCTTCATTTAAAACAGCAATTATAACTTTTTGTTCCTGCCCAACATAAGAGCAATCTCTGTTTCTTATTTCTTTCTTAAACGACTCTTTCTCTCATGTTACGCTCCTTGCTTTCGAAGAAACCTAATTGTTTTCAAGATACCAATTAATTTGACTTCTTTTTCCTTGTTCTATTTTCTAATTGTCTATCTTTATTAGGTAGAATTGGTAGGGTACTTACTCGGTCCGGGAAGGTGAGCATGGTGAAAGATGAGCAGCAAAAGAGCTGTTTCAGAACGTAACTAAAGTTGAAAAACAATGTCGTTATCTGTTTGCTAAATGTTAATACCTATTACTGAAAACACAATATGCTTCGATCAGTGAATTTTATGGAATTGTTCTTTCTCAACAAGTCAATATCTAGGTGTCGCTACCGTAACCACTTTTAGTAAGCCACCTTTTCTTTAAAGGGCAATAATGTAAATTTCGTTATTATTATTACTCTAATTACAATTTACTACAAATCTGACTTTAATGATAAGATAAGATTTATTGCTGAAAAATGGCTATCACAAGCCCAAAAGGGCCGAATTCAGACTTTAGCGTCAAATAAAACGAAAAAAGAACAACAAAAACAAACAAACAAACAACAACAGAAAATCATAAAACTGTCAATGTCAAATACGTAAAAATGTTAAAACAAAAACAAATTAAACTCATAAAATTAGAAGCTCAATGTCAAAGTCAGCAAAAATGTCAAAAAAATTAAAACTCGTAAAATTAACAAGGGGATAAAAAAAATAAAACAAAAACATAAGTTAGTTAGTGACTAAAAAAAATAAATAA
Source organism: Artemia sinica (assembly GCA_027921565.1). NCBI lineage: Eukaryota > Metazoa > Arthropoda > Branchiopoda > Anostraca > Artemiidae > Artemia > Artemia sinica. The sequence goes on from CM051256.1 coordinate 30,272,247, forward strand.
AAGACCTCCAAATTTGCAAAATGGACATTAAAATAAAGAATTATGAGATAAAAAGTGAATGAGGGGGGTGGGAGGCTGCGGAGATTCACTGATTGAAAATGTCAACTATGTAGGGGATAAAAGTTCTTCTATATCCTTCAGTGCAAATCATTCAGTAAGAGTTCAATAAGGCAAGAAGGAGGATTTTTGTTGAAACAGAACAAGGGGGTTGAAGGGTGAATATTGACCAGGGAAAAGGGGAGTAGTTTGAGGGTTATTAAGGGCATTGTTGGCGAAACGCAAGGTAAGTTTTGCTCTCCTTTCCTTAAGGGTGACAGGATTAGCTCTCCTAAGAAGGGAAATATAAGGTACTTTACACTCATTGAAGATAATTCTTAGGTATCTTTCTTGGACTGCCTCTATTCTGTCTGACAATTCAATGGGGGTGCCAGAATGCCAAACAGGACAGGCGTACTCAAGGTTTGGGTGTATAAATGATAGGAAATCCTAAAAACAATGCGATTTAGGGTATTTAAATTTTTAAGGAGTTTAAGGAGGGAAAATGCGGCATTTCCACGTTTTAAGATGTCATTAATATGGTAATCCCATATTAAGACGCTTGAGATGGTAACACCCAGTAATTTCATAGTGGTAACCGACATTTCAGGGGGTATTGGATAGGAGAAAGAAGGGGGAGATTTAAGGAAATTAATAGTAAGAACAGTTGACTTTAAAGGGTTAACTTTCATATCATTAGTAAGAGCTTCGGCTGATATTGATTCCAAGATGCCCATTGGGTTACTTTTTAAATTTTTGAAACATGTCTCTAAGACAGTTAGATCATCAACTAATTTCCATCTATCCGGGAAATCGACACCTAGGTTGTTTATCATTTTAAGGACTAAAATTGGACCTAAGAGGGTTTCCTGGGGCACACCATTATAAATTGGGAGGGAATCAGAAAATACATTCAATTCCGAAAGGTTTGTAAGTCTCTGAGAAGTAGAAACGTCTGTGAGATGATCTGTAGTAAATGGATTGACGTTGAAATAATAAGAGGATGGGCCTTACCAGTGATAAATACTGAGAAGGATGAACTAGCAAAACAATAAATGATCAGGGATGTGCCATAGAAACTCCATGAAGTAATATGGTGTATTCGAGAAATGAAAAACCAAGGCTTGCTGAGTGATCAGGTGAAAAATGCCGAAAGGAAAAAGATAGTGGATGGATATTTAGAAAAAAACGGAAGAAGAAGAAGCGGTTTTTCACGTGAAAACAAAACAACCAGTTGTGATTAAGCTATCGTTTGAGAAAATGCATAGTGTACCGTATAGTCAGTTTATAAGGGAAATTATGTTTCTGTTTATTCATGAGATACTGCCGCTTCAAGATCGGGTAAGCCGCTTTACCAAGATGAAGGTCCAAAGTGTGAGCTTTGCGAAGAATTAGTGATAAATGGCCTGAAGCACGAATTTTTCAATTGTAAATATAATGAAGGAATTGTAGATAAGTGTTTTAGTGCCTTAAGAGATCGTGGAGTAATTTGGAATACGGAGGAAGATAAGATAAGGTTGATTAAACTGAATCTAGAAATTCCTGGAAATGAGAGGAGACAGCGAGCTGTGGTTTTGATTGTGATGAAACTATGTGAATAGGTATGGAAAAGAAGGAAGAAAAGAAAAGGGATTCAGTTAAGAAGGTTTGGTTATGATTGCAGGAGAATGATAGCGCGTTTAAGTGAAACTGAAAGGTGGAAAGAATGAGTGGATATTAAGTGGATGGAGTTGTTGGTTGAAGAGTTTATTGGAAAGATGTAGGTTATGTTTAAGGAGATATGTTGTGAGTGTGTGTCTCAGTGTAAGTAGCAATGGGTAAAACAGCGTTGCCAGTTTTTGTAATTTTGCTTTTTGTTTTGTTTTTGGAGCTAAATAGTGACCGAAGTATAGTTAAAAAGGAAAAATGAAAAGATAGAGTTGAAAAGTGGTATCATTATAACTTTCTTTGAGGTCTTTGTAACTTGTAATATGTTGGTGCATTTTTTTGTAAAACAAAGTTATACTGATAGATAATTTGGTTTATTTGTTTTATTATTTTAATATTAATTAGTTTATTTTGAATTTTTTATTATTATTATTTGTTTTTATAGGAGACACGTAGGGTCACCATCCGGAAGAGTTTAGAGGTATGGTAAGAACTAGCCACCGTATGAAGAGCTTCCTGTTGGGGGAGGACGCCCTTTTCCAGCGGAGAGTAGGTGGGTTAAAAAAAAAAAAAAAAAAAAAATCAGGTATTTCACGACTTGCGTTTTATTAGAGAGGAAAAACGCAGTTATAAAGCTTTTTGCGAGTCAACAGCGATAACATTGAGCTAGGTATTGGGTTGAATTAAAGTTATCAAGTATTTTGCAGTAGGTTGCATAGGTTGCATCGAGACATGGCCAATTGTAGACAGAGAAAAGCCAAGACAGATAGTCCAAGAATTTGAGAGGCAAATGTTTTAAATGGCTGGTGCACGGGTAAATGGCAGGAGTATGCATGACTCTCTTATTGGACACACACTTGTTTGTTAGTTTTTGGAAAGGCATGCCTGCCTAGAGTCTCAGGCATGCTGACCAAGAATTTAAAATTGACATAAGACCGTTAGATTGCCTGTAATGAGAGGCAAACAAGGTACGCCCGCATATGGTCTTAAGAAGGTTGACCAAGAATTTAGAATTGACATAGGACAATAAATTTGCTTGAAATAACAGAATTAATTGAATTAAAGTTATCAAGGATTTTGCAGTAGGTTGCATAGGTTGCATCAAGACAAGGCCAATTGTAGACAGAGAAAAGCAAAGACAGATAGTCCAAGTATTTGAGAGGCAAATTTGAGAGGGTTCCTTGGGGCACACCATTATAAATTGGAGGGGACCAGAATATACTTTCAGGTATTTAACGACTTGCGTTCTATTCGAGAGAAAAGATGCAATTATTCTAGTTAAATAAGGGTCAACTTGAAAGTCATTAGATAGCTTTTCTAATAGTATATTGTGGTTGATTAATTCAAAAGCTTTTTGCAAGTCAACAGCGATGACATTGAGCCAGGTATTGGGTTTTTCGAGTGTGTTACATATTGTGTCCAGAAGGTGAACAAGATAGTGGGTGGTAGATGCAGACCATAGGTTTTCGAATTGTCTTTGGTCGACATTTGGAATTATCTTTACTTTCAACCACTTAGGTAAAAAGCATTCATACAACTTGGGAAAAACTGGAGTAAGAGTAATGTGGACGGACACCATCAAAATCTTGCTTGTTACCTTTCTTTTTTTACGGGAACAATAAAACTTGATTTCCAACAATTTCTTGGGAATTTACTGGTAGAGGGAATTCCATTAAAAAGTAAGGACAAAGGCTCTGAGAGATTGTCGGCAGAGGCTTTAATTAGCACAATCGGGATATCTAGTGGACAAGTACTGCACTATTTAATGTTTCTTAATTTTTGCCTCCGCATCTGAGGGCGAAATAACGGGAAAATTGAGGGAGCACAAAAAATCATAAGGAGTGTCAAAAAAAGGGGAGTGAGGTTCTAAACCATGGAGGAAAGACATTTGTTAAGATCATTGGCTGTAACTGATGGGTCTTCTTGGAAATGGAAATCTATATTATTATGTGTTTTCCCACAAATTTTATTTATTCTATATATATCATTGTTTTGGTTTTGAGATTATACCATCTTTGCATAGTCTTTGCATCAGTAAAAAACAACTAAATAATAATAATAATTAAACCCAATAAGAGGACTAAATTTGAATTGGTCGGATATGAGACAGTTAAATTAGGGCTATTATAATCAGTCGATGGTGATGTCTATATGCCTGGGGTAAAGAGAACTTTTGACCAAATCACGGCTATATAAAACCATGACATACATAATTGAAAAAGATCTGTAATTATCATGTTTTGGAATTTAGTATTGTGGATTTGAGGGAGCAGCGCTCCCCATCCCATTATTATTCTGAAGATACATCCAAGCCACGTATGTTTCTGACTCAAAAATTTTCAAACACTAATAACCTCTAGGCTGAATGTACCTTGCATCTTGTCTAGAATTGATTGGCATATGGTGTTAAATCATTTATCAAAAGAAATTACTCTATTTACGAAAAAGGGTTATAGCATTTGCGAATTGGACTGTATGAAGGATCTTAATAGTTGATTGAATAATAGGGTGTGACTGATCATAATTATGCATGCGAGAAACGTTAAATAATAATAATAAAGTCAATCAAAGAATTATCTAGGCGGATTTGGTTTGATTTGGTGAATATAATTAACATTTGGCGATGTCCAAATCTGGGTTGCTTTAAGCAGCGGCAAAACTCTAATTTTGTAAACAGTGAGGCGTTTGGACTTTAAGAGGACTATATTTGAATTGGCCAGATATGAGACAGGTAAATTAGGCTATTATAATCAGTCGATGGTGATGCTATATGCCTGGGTAAAAAGAACTTTTGACCAAATCACGGCTATTTAAAACCATAACATAAATAATTGAAAAAGATCTGTAATTATCATGTTTTGGAATTTAGTATTGTGGAGTTGAGGGAGCAGCGCTCCCCATTAATATTCTGAAGATACATCCAAGCCGCGCATGTTTCTGACTCAAAAATTTTCAAACCCTAATAACCTCTAGGCTGAAGGTACCTTGCATCTTGTCTAGAATTGATTGGCATATGGTGTTAAATCATTTACCAAAAAAAATTACTCTATTTACGAAAAAGGGTATAGCATTTGTGAATTGGCCTGTATGAACGATCTTAATTGTTGATTGAATAATAGGGGTGTGAATGATCCTAATTATGCATGCGAGAAACGTTAAATAATAATAATAATGTCAATAAAAGAATTCTCTAGGCAGATTTGGTGAATATAATTAACATCTGGTGATGTCCAAATCTGGGTTGCTTTAAGCAGCGGCAAAACTCTAATTTTTGTAAAAAAGTGAGGCGTTTGGACTTTAAACTGTCTTTAAAATCGGGGGGAGGGGATTATATGGAAGGGTTAGATGAAGAGATTTACCAGCACTGTTACATCATCTTTTGCATAGTCTTTGCATCAGTAAAAAAAACTAAATAATAATAATAATTAAACCCAATAAGAGGACTAAATTCGGACTGGTCGGATATGAGACAGGTAAATTAGGCCATTATAATCAGTCGATGGTGATGTCTATATGTCTGGGTAAAGAGAAAATTTTGACCAAATCACGGCTGTTTTAAAACCATGACATACATAATCGAAAAAGATCTGTAATTATCATGTTTCGAGATTTAGTGTTGTGGAGTTGAGGGAGCAGCGCTCCCTATTAATATTGTGAATAAATAATAGACAGAGTAAATAATCATTTCTTTATGTATCGTATTTAAAATATGTTTCGTGATACCCGTTCAGATATATGCTATCTGATTTAAAATGCTTTTCAAGTACTTTACAGAAATAACACATTTTTGAGACTAAATTCTCTGCCGTCTGCCTTTTAGCGAGCATAGTAAGTATCATTGGTAAATTCAAGTGATATAAGCAAGGTGTTCAAGTATTTTGTCTAAAAAGGGTTCTTGGTTCGTAACTTGAAAATGACATGCATTTTTTCGTTTATTCCAATGTTGGGCTCTGCTATTGTAAAGAGGATGAACAACGCCCCTCACATTAATATATCTGAATAAATAACAAAAACAGACTAAATAATAAAAAACTGTGTTATTTCGTTATGCTTCATTTCAGAACAATCCTTAGAAATCACTGCAAATCAAGCAGTGAGACGATTATGAGGATGAACCGTCAAGGATCGTAAACACCAATGACCCTAACCACCAGGGACCTCAACCTCCCAAGGTATCCTATCCCCAACCTAAAAGGGACCCCTCCCCCCCCACCAAATTTTTTTGCACCCCTCCACCCTCCCCCCATTTTTTTTAGATTTTTTTGAACATGGTATTTTTCTTCAACTTTTTTTACATCTCTTTGAATGACATAAAACATACTTAAAACATAAAAAATCAAAAATCACATTTAATATTTTCCAAATTCAAAATGAGAATGATAGTAGAAAGGGGGGTTCTACTCCGAACCCCACACCATATATGGGCATAGAATACTGACAGGACATAATTTATTCAAGGATTATCGATCGAGTCTAATGGGGGGTCAAGGTCAATCGATCTGTTGTTGTTTGGCCAGGTGTAATGACACATGAGGGCTGATTTACATAATCGCTCAGGGAATTATTGATTTATGACACTGTGGGGTGATTTACATAATCGCTAGGGGCAATGTTATTGATCTAGGACTCGAGGGGAAGTGAATTTCTGAGAAATTTATTGCGTAATCGAAGGGGAAGTGAATTCCGAGAACTTAATTGCGTAATCGATTGGGAATTTTATTGATCCGATAACGGGAAACAGTTAGATCACGTGTTTCCTTCTCAGCCAATCAGCGAGTCGGTTACATCCCCCCTTCTCAGCCAATCAGAGGACTTGGTTACATATTAGCGGCGGAGGGAATATAAGGAATGGATTTTTGCTAAAGTTTTATTAGTCTGTGAATAGAATTCAAAGGAGTGAGAAGAACAGTTTGACTTTACTCATTTGGATATATATTTGTGTGTGTTGATGATGACGAGTGGAATGTTTACCCTATTAGAAGTTGATAGTGGAGTTGATGATAATAGTACAAGAGCACCAAGCATTGCGGTGGAAATCACGAAAGGATCACGGCTTTGTCTGGAATGGGATGCAGTATATGCAGGATATGTGATATCCTTGAACAAATTTAAAATGGAGGATCAATTATGTTTCGCCGCAAAAGTTGATATAGCACATGTGAATAGACTTCAATGTGCTTTAAGTGCATTGGTGAAACATATTGAAGACAATAAACAGTATCGCTAATTGTACATGCTCTGTATTATTGATGTTGTTGTAATTATTCAATAAAATTGTTTCGAAATCGAAAATGTTCCCTTTCTTTTCTGGTTAGGGCTAACGAATCAGGGTCAGTCTAGAGTCAGCAGTCGGAGTGAAAGGATTGAAAAATGAATAAATTTGAGAAAGAGAGAATTAGATCAAATCTAGTGTTTATGGAAAAACATTTGATTTGGATGATGATTTTCTCGAGTTATCTCTTCAACGCAGGATATTCTCTCAGGAAAACACTTGACAATATAATGAAAACTGATTCTCCCCCATTGGACTATTGTATGAAACTTTTAAAATGTGATTCAAATGCTTATAGTCAATTTATTGATATATTAATTGGAACAAAGCAGAATCATATTGTGGATATACTTTTTGAAAATATTGCCAATGGATTCAATGTAGATGGCTCCCCCTGTCATTCGAAAGAGGTAACGTCACAGAGTTACTCCGCTCCCTTTCCTCCACTTTGAATTTATGGAGCGAGGATGATCAGTTTCGTTTTAGCTGTGAGTGAGTTGACATCGGAAACCAAAAAAAATGTTCTATATATGTCCATTGTGCTTGTACACTCTTGGCAGTTGGACTCAATGTGAGAATTGTACAATTATTGATGACTATAGTGAAAAGTGTAAATTATGTAATCCTTGTAAATTACATAGAGGCTATGCAGTACAAATTAAAGGATGTAATTCATGTCTTGAGGAGGTGTGTGACTCTCACCCTAGAGGGCACCTGTGCTCCAATTGTCACCATGATAAATGTGATCAGTGGGAGAATACTTACCCCGCTATGATTGGAAAGAATCCCAAACGTGATTTTAGTTTATTTCTACGAGATTGGTATCGTCGTGGATTTAAATTATTCTGGGAAGAGGAATCTGGTCTACGATTCAACTGTTGGGGTAACAAGACAATTTGGTTTCTACGTCATCGCTGTGACGACACTACCTACTATGACTATAAACCAAGTGATTTTTATTTGGCTGTGACGGAATGTGATTCACCATTTGAAAACATTGTATGTGATATTGCATCAAATAGACAGATTGAAACTCGTGAATTTCATAATATGAATGCAAATAGTATCATTGACTATACAAAGAGATATGACAAGAGTGAAGTTACATTGTACTGTAGAAAATGTGACCCTGACTTTGCAGTCAATCAAGATCAATATACAGTGAATCCAAATGATTTACCAGCATTAGTGGTTCACGACAGTTGCCTATACATCGAAGATGAAGAAATCTAAAGTGAAGATTTAAAGACATTGTTGTATATATATATGCATTTTATTAATAAACAAATTCACATGCATTTTTTAAGCACTTTACTCTTAGGGCACTGAAATCAATACTATATAGGTCTGAGAGGATATTTTTCCACTAGAAAGTCATTCAGACGGGGATTGTCACTATAAATGTGGAGAAAACTGCTTGTAAGTATAGCCGCGACATCGGAACACAAAATATAGTAGTGCATGGAAGCCGCAGCTTTTAGTCGTTAGATCCTGAACCCTCTTCCGATTTTGAATAATAGTTTTCCCACTGCTCTCAATATAGTTGCTGATGTGAGGTGTGTAGAATGTATAGGGTAGACCAAGAGGATCAAAAAATTCAATCGTCTTCATTGTTTGAAAGATGCATAGCCAATGACCCGACAGCACAGTCGACGGACTGCTATTAACAATAATCAAGGTATTGTTGACACTTTGAATTTTTCCAAGAAAGTCCGATGGCAGACAATAGGATTTGTACTGGGACATGTAGGGGTCCATATTAAATACATTGATTATTTGACTGGTGTTCATGGCGCCAAGTCTAGTAGAACAGTGCCTTCGGGAGTGATTTCCCAATAGGTTTCATATTGATTTAGGGAGATTAGTGCAATACTCTCAGCCAATGGGTCGGCAAATGTACACTCTAAACGCACACTCCCCGTACGTACTATACTCATATCCTGTGTGCCAGACAAATCCAGTACAATGATACCATGTGTTTTAGCAAACATATCTTCGGTTATACCATTTTCAAATAGTTGAGAGTCATGGTCTAGGGTTTGCATGGTCAACTCGCACAATGTTCTATAGGATTTATCAAAAGATAGATTGTAGAGTGGGATGCCGTTTACTTTGCACACAAGAGATGAAAGTCCAAACATCTCGAATTTATGTGGACATTCAGTCCATGATCCTATTGCACTGGCGCTTTTTACAAATGCCAATGCCAATTTCGAGGGAATTTCACCATTGATAAAGGATGAATCGGTGAAGGTGCGTGAGCCCATTGCAATATGACGCTGATTGGTGATTGTATGAGGAACAAGTAGTTTAATATTGTTGCCATTGGCTCTCAGTTTTTCCACGGCCAAAGCAACAGAACTCATGACCTGTTGTTTGCGTACGTGAAGTATTGCTGAAGTGAGGGAGAGACTTACATCGGGATTGGCAGCAAGTTCTTTTCTCAATATGAAATTGGAGGGTGCAAGCGTTAGTTTTATATCCACTTTAACATTGGGCGGCAACCATTGGGGTATATTAAATATTTCATGATATATTTTTCCAACTAGATGTAATTCACTAGCTGTAGCATTTTTAAGTGCATCTGTACTATCAGTATTAGTAATATATTCATATCCATTGGAGGTGCCTCTCAATTCCTTGTATGACTTGGGTGTCATCAGCATGAATTGCATATAGCTTGTATAATTTGAGAGATTGTTGCTTGTGCTCACCAGCGTGCCATAGATGTAGACACTAATTTGACGAAATAAATTATGTAATATACAATTTTCATAGGATATTCCATCGGCCCGAATTGGCATTGTACTATCAGTTTTCCGAACTTTCATTTGCAAATCTATAAATGTTGAAGACATGTCCATAAAGTAGTCTTCATTGGAATAAATTTGAAAGTGGATATTATCGGAGAGGGGTTGTTGTGGATAAAATTGTTCATAGTATCCATGCTTGACACTCACATCAACATTTTCAGCATTGAATAGATTCAATGAGGCGGTGATTGAGGGTTGAGAATCCTTATCGGTAGGTAGGACATTTTAGGAGAAGAAATCTAGTTTCGATCTGACAATTTTATTCCTCCTGGGGACTTCTGTTTACAGCACGTGTCGGCTTTTTCCTTCTTTTCTTTGACAAGAGGGATGATGTCTTTCGTTTCCGACCTGAGTGGAGACTGATGAGGGATGCATTGTTTCTTGACCTTTTTAAGCCTTTACCATTTTGTTTTAATCTCTCGCCAAGGGTTCGCGCACTGGACCTAAGATTTTCCGAAGCACTTTTTTTAAAATCCTTGCCAGAGCCCCAATCGTATAGTGTAGAGGATGCAAAATCTGTCGCAGCCGGTACAAGATATTTTCTAGCCAGTGGTAGTGAAGAGCGAAAGAGCTTAGCAAACCAACTGCCAAGACCGTAGCCAGACATTGACGAGCGACCCTTGTAGTAGTCCATTCCATTGCCCTGTTGTCTTGGGCCAAGAGTATTAACATAGCAGTCAATATCAGGACAAGTGAATACCACTTTTTTATTAGACATCTTGTTTGTTGTTGAACGATGGGTCGAAAATGGCATGTAATCACAGCCAAACCTTTTGAAATTGCTATGGGATCACCCAATTCGGTTCTTAGTGTTAGCTGACAGAGTTCCAAATAGGAAGTGTTTACGGGAATATACTGAAGATGCTTTATATTGTAGTGGTAAATATGTTCTTGATTGGTTTTTTCGTTCAAGAACTCGTAGGAGGGGAACATTTGAATTACCAACCCGAGATGTTTCCACAAATGAAGCGTAGAGAAATATACAGGTGTCTGTGGTGAAGGCAGGCGGTAGTCAGCAAAAATGAAAATAGTGTTTCCGGCACTTTTACCATTGATTATATTGAGCTTAAAGCCAAGAACATACTTTAGATTATCGTTGAGAATAACCTTTTCACTGGCAATTGGTGAACTAATGTAGATCTTACCCTCCTCCTTTGAATAGTTGAAATGAAAAGCTCCCTTTTTACGAGCGGAAATTCTTTTATTAATGGAACGACATAAATCATTCATACAGGTGAGTTCCTCGTAGGGTAATTCAATGTATGGATAATTCATCCAATTGATTTTTTGAATTTGTTCTTGATCACTTGAGGATGGTGGAGGCGGCCAATCATTGGGTCTAATTTTTATATCATATTTACGATCTTTTCTCAGGATGTCGTAGGTATTTTTGAGAATACAGTCGACAAGAGCCACTTCATACTTACATTGTCGTCGAATTTGATGGTGGGGGAGAGTTTCGTCCAAAAATCACTTGTTCTATTCAAGTCATTGTAGAGAGGATCGGAAACATTGGACATGAAAGTCACATAGAAATCATTTGGCATTGTCAATGTCTTCAGCACTGACCCAAGAATCAAAATCTGAGTTGTATCCTAGCCAGCGAACAAACAACTGTCTCTTGCCATGGCGTGTACGACTCTTTAATATCTTTTCAATTTGATAAATTTCACTAGTGTTTCTAACTTTTTGCAGTTCATATTCATAAAAACCGCCGAGAATCTCGTCATCTTTGGTGTCTCGCAGTCGATATGTCGTGGGTTCGGTGTTCAGGATTTTGGACACTTTAAAAAGTTCAGTGCTCCATAAATAATTCCCTTTTTCAAAAATATTGGTGGTTCTATTAATTCGAACAGTATCACCAACATTGAATTTCTTCTTCACATTTTTTTTTCTCTTTTTCACCATTGGAGTATTGCTTTAGAAAAGCATCAAATGTATTTTCATTGTAGTGAACATCCCGAGGGCTTGAGTTGGACAGTGATCGATGGGGTCGATGGTTATATATCTGCATGATTTTATCTAAAGCATGAATAAAAGCCGATGTATTTTTCAGGGTACAATATCTTGAAATTAAAAGACGAATCGTTCTTATTAATCGTTCAGCCAATGCAGCCTTTATCGGGCTGTGACTATGATAAAGTGTTGTATTATATTTCAATAGAACCTTTTGCACATGGGGATTAACAAATTCACTGCCACGATCCGATTGAATTTTTCTATATGAATCCTGTTCTAGAATACTTTCAATGGCCCGAGCAACTTCAACACCTCTCTTTGATCGCAGTGGAATGGCATAGGCATAGCGACTAAAGACACTGATTGCCATCAGAATATATTTGTAGGGCGCATTGTTTCGCTGTTGAATTGCATCTAAAGTTAAAAGATCCATTTGCATTATATGCAGAGGGAAAAAGGCTTTAGTTTGTCGATATTGTTTGCTACGAAGCCTGTGATTCCGATGCAGTGTGTAACTCGGCTCATTCTCTAGATACTCTTTTGCATTTTTCAATGTGGTGGTGGTGCCGGAGACAGCTTTATAAAGAGTGGTGGGGGAACTTAAACTTCCCGCCTCACCAATATTTCATAGACACCTTTCAGAACTTCATCCATTTTGAGCGTAAACACGTAGTGTAATGTCCACTCCCCTTTTGCACACTGGAGGGCGAATCAATTTCGTCTTCGCTTTTGACTAGCAGCCACAGGTGTTGTAAAATCATTGCTGCTGCTGCTGATAGTATTTTCAAATACTGAATCTTCTTCTTCTTTTTTAAATTATGGTGTTGTTGGTGTTGTTGAGGACTATATTCTCTTAGTTTCTTTAGAATTTGCCTATTGCCAATAAGACTTTGGGAAAGTTTATTGTACACAGAAAGGTGTATAGATTATTGTCAAAGGATAAAAGTCCTTTACGATTCGTCACCATATCACAAATTAAATCAACTAGATTATAACTTTTTCCCTGAACTATAATTCGTTTCCCTGTGCTATCGACTTGAACTTGATCTGCAGTTTCCAACATAAGATAAGATAATACTCTTTTACTCTGTTCTCGATAGGTCATTGGCAATAGGTTTCCAATTTTCAATACAATTGAATTCAATTCCTTCTCCTTTGATGCTGCTGCAGAATCTTGAGGAGATGTTTCCTGTTTAGAGGGATCAGTGACGGCGGCGGCGACAGGTCTCTCACGATAAGGTTTATGTTTGTCCACACGTCGCAATGCATCTTGAAGTAAAAGCAGTTTTTTGTCATCGGCAATATTCTCATCGTTAATGAATTTGCTTAGATTGTCTTCAAAATGTTCGACGGGGAGAGGACAAGTTCAAATGGTGTCAATTTATAGGGTTTTGCCATTCTCACTAGAGAAAACTGTTTACAAGTCCTGCAATTATGGCAGTAAAAGTGTGAAAAAGCTACCGCCTGCTTGAAGGAGCCGTTTTTTTTAAATTTTTTCTCCTTGTTTTTACAAGCCAAGGCGCGTACAGTGGAACGATGTTGCTTTGTCTGTTGTCTAACACCTTCTGGCAGTTGAACATTGCCCTCAGTTAAATTTAAACAAAGTTCAGATATTAGATTAATGAAATCATTGTCAACACCATGATTGAGTATAGCCTTCCTAAGCAAGGGTTTTGAAGTGCTTTTAAAACAGAAAACAGATGTCGTTGTTCGTGTAGTTTCTTCAGTGTCATAATGGCAACTAATAGCCTTTTCTACTGTTCACCGGACGATATACTGTAATTTCATTGTTGAAAATGTCGGTGACTACACGTAGATCCTCGGGTGTGCTCTGATTAAGATCCAACAAAATGTAACCGTAGGGCTTGCTAGTCGCCTGAGTGTGAGCTGACAACAGAAATTTAGGGGCGCCGGGGTATATCTGCTTATTGAGAGTTATGAGTGAGCTAGAATCACGAACAACTCGATAGATAATATAGACGGTGCAATTCAAAGCAAGGGTTCGCATACATTTGCTCTGATGAAACAGATTGTGTAGAACTAGGGTAATGGAAATGTGTTCATGGTGGGAGCGAACGGTGAACAGTTGTAGCATTTCCTGTGAGAACTGTTCAATGGATTCAGCCAAATCATCAATAATCAACCACGAGTTCGATTCAATACTATTGAAAACATCAAGTCCCCGTATGAATTGTAATTGGTATGGTTGTGGCAATAGCTTTTATTTTATCATAGGACTCCTGCCAAATACTATAGCAATAGTAGATTTTTTCGGCTTCTCCAAAAAAACATTTTATCGCAATTTTGAATTATTTTAGCTAAAGTGTTGTTTTCCCCGACATTGAGGGACCACACAGAAACGATCTGAAGGGTGTTTTAAATTGATACATGCTGCTGCTGCCGCTGTTGACAACAGTCGGACTACAACTAACTGTAAATCATACGTGTCCAATGAATAAGTAGTAATTTTCCCCATAGATCTATCTATTCAAGAACAACAATATTTCATGACAGCATTTATTTCGGCACTGTATGAAAACAAATATTTGCAGTCAACATGAACTGCACAACGATAAAAATAATAACACTTGTTCAACAAGAACAGTTGACAAAATTTCTCCGGTGGTCAACATGAAAACTCTATTTGTTCAACATGAACTGCTCGGCGGCAATGATTTAGACACTCTATGTACAATAAAAAAAAACACTTTTGTCCATCAGCAAGAACACTTATTGTCTTTTTTAAAAAACACTTTTCTGTACCTGACAACATCTTTTGAAGCACTTATTGTCAACTTAAACTCTGTACACAAAAAAAAAAAACACTTTTCTATACAACAACAACAACAACGACAGAGAAAACACTTGAAAACAGACACTCACGGAAACGCTAGCACAGTTGAACACCTTACAGTGAATTTAAAGGTGTGGGACCCCCCCCCCAGGGCCGCGGGGCCGAAGGCCGGCCGGCCGCGGGCGGGACCCCCCCCCCCCCTGGGCGGCCGCGGGAAGGGACCCCCCCCTCCCCCCGGGAACGCGCGGTGGAAAAAAAAAACACACTACAATAGTTGTCCGATCACTGCGACGGCTGCCACAGGTTAAGGTTGGGTTAGTGGTTGGGTTAGGTTAGTGGTAGTTAGATGAACAGTTGAGTTAAGGTGGTTAGATTGGGTCAGGTTAGTTAATTTATGAACAGGTTGGTGGTGGTGGTTAGTTGGTTAGTGGTTAGTGGTTGGTTGGGACTAGTTCAGGTTAGGTTAATTTATCCAGACCAAGTTGATTGCGATAGTCTATGCATTCAACTCGGTCTGAAATACGGTAGTGGCCGTGGGGTACGACAGTCACACCATTCTCGAGCACAAAGACTTTGTCGGATATACACGACATTGCATTCTTTTCCACTCTCACAGTATAATTTCTATACTGTAGAGAGCGAATTGCAAGCACTTGTGCTCTCGGCACTAGGCTACTTTCTACACAGTCTCTGCACACGCTCATGTTGAAATTGCTCTTTACAAAATGTGTAGGCACCCCTTTACACGCCTTCTTTTCATCCCCACTATGAGTTTCAACGCAATAGACTTTGGGGCCGGGAACACCCCCGGGATATCAAATCACTCCCCGTCTCTGATTTTAACATTAATAGCTGGTTGGGGGCTTGACGTTTCACCGATTCGGGGTAGAGTGATGGATTCCAGTTGGTGAAATCCATCCGCGAGCTGATGTGTTCCCCCTTTTCTAAATCACCCAATAAATCTTCAGTCCCATTTACCTTTAACAGCAGAGAATCTGTATCACCATAGTAAACTTGAACCTCCCCCTCCCGTGGCCATTGCACCTTGCACACATTGTAAAAGAACGACAACATGAGCTTTTTTGAAATTTCTAGTACTGAACTGCCGCCTGCTATATATCTTGTTCAGTACCACATTTCGCTTTCACCTGTGTAGAAGAACCATGCCAGTCTCTATGCTCGTGAACGATGTAAAATTAGGGTCGGCAGTAATTCGTGCACACTCTAGAGGGTCAGTCACGACGTCGCAGCGAGATCTATTACGAACGCTTTCACACATTTTGCCAAACACTGAATTTAGAATGAGCTTATACATTTCCTTCTCCACCTTTGAATTTGCCCTAGAGCGTTTATCGACAAAGGTGTCGATAAACGTTTTCAAATATGGTCGCTGATTGAACTGCAGGACCCTGTGTATTTTGGTGATCTTGAAACCATTGCTCACCATCCAGTGCAAAAGCACATGGTGAACAACGATATTCTCCTTAGGGTCCAAATCAGCAATCAGTTTCTGTTTGGAGGGAGTCCAGTGCATCCCCATATCCTCAACCAATGAACGATTGTAGGGGCTCAGAGAGTCCCTGCTCACGGGCCGATTGATACAGGGAAAGACAAAATCTTTGACTGAGTCGTGAAGCGCCAGCGGAATGTGACTGTCAACTTCAAAGAACCATCCTTGTGCCCCATTGTCCTCGACGGTGGTAATGTCGGGGAAATCACAAGGATTCTCAAGCCATTGATAGTTCCCACACGGCAAAGAGTAGTGGGACACTGCCGAGGGGTACAATGAGTTCATGTCCAAGAACACTGCATTTGACTTTGCACCGGTGCCGTTCCGTCCGCTCGGATCGGTTGATAAGACGCAGTCCCCATGAAAAACATACCCTCCCTCCCTCTCATTGAACGCTCTACAAAAAGGTGCTGATCTACATCGGTGATTAGGCCTATTTCCTCCCTGCTAATTTTTAAAATTAAATCCATCACTAAATGGGTGTGGAGAAATAATAGCCTATATCTAACCCGAACTCTGAATAGATTTGGTCTGTGTTCTTACAGACTATATCCAACAGAGTTAGAACGTCACTGGCCAAGTACAGTCTACAATAATCCCACCCATTTTTACAATCCCCCTTGGACCACACCTTCTTGGCAAAACTCATACTCCTCGGCTGTGCATTCACTGTTGGTCAGTGAATTGTAAAAAGCTTCAATTGGAGGTAGTTTCACCTCACTTAAGCGAGCGCCAGAACAGTAATAGTCGTATGCGTATATACCTTTGCAGGTCAACAGGTCATACATTTCACTGTCTGGAAAGTGCTTTTAAGCAAGGGAAAGCTATCGAAATTGTCGCTTTTTTGCACTTGAATCAATTGACTCAATGCCTTGGGGAAAAAAACTAAAGGAATCTAAAAACCTGATTTTATTCCAGCACGTATGTCCATTATCCACTGCCTGCCATTTCAGTTCGAGAAGCAATAACTTCTCAGCCGATTTGGGGATAATATTGTAGATAAATGAACTATTTACCCATGGACAATCTACTCCCCCTCCCTCCCTATGCATACGTGCCAGTGCCGGTAAAATAAATTTTAAGTCATAATTAGAGTTGTGAATGAAAACAGGGATAAAAAACTGCTGGGTAACATTTAAATTACACGATTGATGCGCAACCCCCTAAAATTACTACCCCCCGAGGATATTTCCTGCCACAAGTGATTATGATCTCTGACTTTCCCCCTCCCCCCTCTTTTCCCTTTAGTCCCCTTATCCACCTCTGCAAACTCTCCCTTACATACCCAACATATTTTTTGATTTTTAATCGCGAGACGATCCTCTGCAGACAACACCATTGGATAATGGGTATTTCTCAAACGAGAAATAACACCATTAGCCGTGCCAATTAGTTTAGTCAGTGCCTTGACCATGCACTCGGGCCCCTCATCCAATGTTTCTACTATTTCTAACAACCGCATGGTGTTAGAACTATCTCTTTGTGCGTGAGCATAGGACACTGCAATAGCCTGATGTTCTTTGACTCGGTTTGGAAATTGGGGATCGTTCACCTCCACCAGCTTAGCTTCACAGTCTAAAGATATTTTGTCGCACTGGAGAAGTGTGTTCTGGAAATTTCTGAATCGTAGAATGGCCCTATCCCATGAAACCGTTTCCACTGTCTGATAGCCATGCCGTCTACAATGCTTCATATGATCCCG
Source organism: Artemia sinica (assembly GCA_027921565.1). Classification (NCBI taxonomy): domain Eukaryota; kingdom Metazoa; phylum Arthropoda; class Branchiopoda; order Anostraca; family Artemiidae; genus Artemia; species Artemia sinica. Next base: position 30,289,980 of record CM051256.1, read on the forward strand.
TAGTTTCATATCACTACGGAATTGTGACAAGCATGTTGGACAGTAAAAACGTACCCCCTTATGCTTACCACCCCCCAGAACTCTACTAATGTCGGTAATCGGATTAAAATGGCCAATTGAATTGGCAGGGTCACTGATAACAAGGGAAGGGGGTGTGTATAACAACCAAACCCAGTGTCCTGACCAAATCAACTGACGGGCCCCTTATGGGGAAGACCACCCCTTCTTTTTTTAAACGAACCCCATCTTCAAATTCAGTTTCACACTGAACCACAGTAACTCCGATATTTAAGTGGGCATTAGCCCTTTCAAAATATCAATGGATCGAAGCGTTACTGGGTATTTCCCCTCTAAACAAGAAAAATCTACAATGGGGAAATCGGACCCGTCCTTCCCATGTACAGCCCAATTGTCTAAATTCGTCTTGGTAGCGTATCGTCCCGAGCTAGAGGCTCGAATGCTGATATGGGGAAAGCATATCTGAAACACTTTTGACCTGTTTCAAAAACAAATCCGCTGGACACCTTGACAACCTTCTAGATCTGGATTATATTTTAATTCTACTGCCCTCCCTCCCCATGCCCCCTCTTAAAATAAAATCTTTCTTAAAATTTACAAATATTAACACTTAAATTTTCAACAAAAAGAACTAGAGATCCACTCCCATTTTCATTAAAGTTCTCAAGATGCGTTATAATTTGATCTACCCAATCCGTGAAAGCACCCCCAAAATTTTCAAATTCGAATAAAACCAAACGCATCTCGGAATGTACATAATGATAATAAACTTCACTTTTACCCTCATTTAAATAGAACACTTTTAAAACAATGGAGACCTTAATTGATTCCCTCCCCCACAACTGAATTTGATTCTCCAGAAGTGCACGAATTTTATCTACATAGTTGTGCACAATTTCTACGGGGTCAAAAACAAATTTTCCCTTCATTAGTGAATTAAAGGGATCACCAAACGTCGCAGTGTAAACAACTATTGCATTTAAAATTGTGTTGGTCAATTGAAAATCGGGGAGAGTTGTACCCCCCTCCCCCTCTTGTATATTACCCCCTCCCCAAGTTGTTCAACAATATCTGGCGAATGTTCCACTTCAGTTGTTCGAAGTGGACTCGTGTAATCAGTGGGGGGAGGGTTCCCTGTTAATTCCGTGTAAAATCATCCAAAAGCTGCATAGTATTTGGACTTAGCAATGCTAAGTCCCCCTGCTCAGCTGTGCTACTATCTACATTAAAATAATTAGTTAAAAAAATCATCGATATTTTCAGGTATTTCATTAACGATACCTTGCCAAGACATTTCATTTTCACGATACTCCAAAGATTTATCTTCTTCTCCTTCTCCAACTGACGAGCAGGGGGGAGAGATGGCGAGTATGGAACCAGGACAACCTATAAATGAAAAAATAGCTTATTTTCAAAGTGTTCAAATCATCCCTACTGCTTTTAAAATTTGGATTATTATTGCTTAATAACATTTGGTTAATTCAACTGAAAGTTCCAACTTAACGACAATCAAAGATATGACATAGAAGGCGGCAATTTGTTCGTTTATTTTCAGAGTGTTCAATTTTTTTTTTCGCGGCACTTTCCCGCAGCGCTTCTCGCAGCGCTTCCCGTGGCGCTTCTCGGGCCCGCATCGCTTCCCGCGATGCTTCTCGGGCCCGCAGCGCTTCCCACAGCGCTTCTCGGACCCGCGGCATATCTTATATTAGTATAAGATATTTACAGTCTAAAACGTCGCATGACATAGAAGACGGCAATTTGATATTGTTCAAACAATCCCTCCAAATAGAATTTCATATTAATACTCTTTATCTGCTCTGGGAAAAAAAAAATAAAACAAAAAACATGATTTGAAAAGGATAGCCATCTCCTGTCATGATACCCAACTCATTCCGATAGAAAGTCGTTTTTAAGAAATCTGTAGAAACAAGATTAACCTTTCGTTTATATCACGATAGAAATTACCTAACCTTACTTAGACCAGAATATAGAGCCTTTTTTTTTGGCTTCACTAATCTAATTTAGCAAAAGGATGAATGCATGCACTTGACGTGATTCAAAGGGAGAACATTATATTTCCTTTGAGGAGAAAAAATCTTTCAATATCCCACTGAGATATACTTTTACGCAGTGTTCGAAAATGGTGCATGTAGAAAAGACCTATAAAAGTTGGAAGAAATTGATAGATTTTTCCATATGATAGGTAGGAAAAAAATGCTTACATTTGCAAAGTCCGAGGGCAGTATTTGAATGCCCGAAGGCCAAGGCGAAACTTGATGTACCAGTGGCGGCGGGCTTTGTGTAGTCGGGGCAGGTAGTCCATAGAAAGCAGCTGTCCATTTACTCTTTAGTTTTTGTCCTGATTGCATTGTTGTCTGCTAGATGGTTGCACTTGTTTTGGGGTCGAGCCAGCATACTTAATAATGGACGGTCTTGTCTCGTCCACTCTCGTTTTCTTAGCCGGTGGTGGCGATTGGCATTCTTCACAATTTGCCTTAAAAAGAAGAGAAAAAAGTTAGTATTGAAATAATTTGCCCCTTTTTCCACAGAAAGAAAGTTAGTATCCTCATCTATATAATTTTGTCTAGAAAAGAATTTATCACTAAGAAAGCACAACGTAAAAAAATTTCGTGAAATATACTAGTCGCATCCTTTTTTGAATCTGAGAAAGAAGAATTATGGCTCACTGAGCCGTTCAAAATTCAGCCTATATAAGTCAGCCTAATTCCTTATTTTAGGCGTTTCTGTTCTTTTCTGGTTGTAATCTGCATTGAGCATGCCTTGTTTGATGCATTTAAAGTATTAGCGGTTTTTTTTATTATCTTTCCTTATCCTTTCTCGATAGCTGGTATTTATCACACCCCCCGAAAAAACAGCCCACGGAAAATAACCCCCACGGAAAATATCCCTGAGAAAAGACATGGAAAAATATCCCCCCCCCCACCGAAAGATATCGCATCCTTTTGAATCTGAGAATTACGGCTCAATGAGCCGTTCAAAAGCCGGCATAGTTTTGTTTGAAGAAAATCCCCCCCTAATACTAAACGTTGAAAATGTGAATATTTAGTCAAACATCGAAGCAGTGATCTAAGCTATGGTTCTTTTTCAGTTATCCAATAAATAAAAAACATGTTTTTAGTCGCATCCTTTTGAATCTGTGAAATCTTTGGATGCTCAACCGCTAACGAACAGGAAGTGTTTAAAAAGGGTCAGAGCTAATTATAGGCTTCGCGCTGGAGCTTTGTGTCAAAACCAGAGCGGGTTAATAAAAACCAAAGTATAAACACATACAACAAGTACTGACAAAACCTATCCTCTCCACACAAAAAAGTGACCCTTTGTCCGCCTCTCCGGAGACGATGCGAACCTGGTGCCTAAATTTTTCAAGTTCCGTAGGGGATTATACTTGTTCCATAGTTTGATAATCACCTATGGAACCGGTTCCGAAGGTGATTATGCTTTGATCAGATGTGTTTGTGAATTAAAGAGACGGATCCTGATATAAAGCTTGTGATTAGAATTAGGACAATGAAAAAATGAGGGTGCTTTATTGCGGAGCATATTTAAATTAATGCCTTCTATTTGAAATAGTTTCACCCTACCCTATTAGATTTATGTGATGTTTACCGACACCCATTTATAACGCCTAAATTTACGATTTGAGAGTGCTACGCGTAAATACTCGTATATCGAATGAAAAATTGCTTTGATTTATATAATTGTATTCATCTTCCTCTAATCTATCCCTTTTTCTCAATGTTATTGACGTCAAAACTTGAAAATATGATAATATATCTCGAAAGTATTTATTTTTCCTGTCATTGCATGGCAACTGGATTAAAGAAATTAGCCGCGTAAATTGTATTGATAGTATTTGACAGAATCTACTTTTATTTAATTTGGTTCAGAACCGTACGAAATTTACTTCTTGTGTGTCCCTAAGCTCCTTGATTGGAGGCCGGGATATGCTGATACAGGCCCACTATATTCTTCGGAAGGAAAGCAAAAAAATATAGGCTCACAGCTCTGAGCCATTCTTCCCGTCTCTAAAAAAGAAAAAAAAATAACAAGTAGTCAGATTTGGTTTGTTCGTGCTTCATTTCGAACATTAGAATTAAAACTACATTGAAGAAAATCCATTTCGGCCACCAAGAGCCAATATCATCGATGTTAAAAAAATTCCAATAATTCAAAAGATACAGACTTCACATTTTTGTCGTTTTTTTAGAGACTATCAATAAGAAAAAGCATAAACCAGCAGAATACGGGAAAAGAATTCCAAATGAATGCTCTTTCTTACGAGGAAATGGAAACAATAAACAAAAAATATAGTGTCTAAGACGAAACTTGGATTTCGAGAGGCTTAAAACGTGCTAGTTTTTTCTGCATAACTTTTTTGTGCTTTGAAACTTCGAAATATTGGAGTTTACCATTAAAAGCTGCACCTTCCGATAAATTGACCATAAGTTTGGGGGTAAGTAGCCAAAGTATTTGAAATTGAGCTATAATACAGCTGTGACTTTCCGGTCATTTATCGTCTTTATAATGAGTGTAATTGTAAAATCTTTCCCTTAATCTTTTTTGTTTGCTCACTATTTCTCACTGAGTAGGCTACAGCCTTGAATTAACCCAATAAAACATATAAAACTACGGCCCATTTCCAGATTTCTCATTAGCCTATAACCTATAGCCTAGACTAGGTCAGTATTTGCTAGTTTTCGGCTCACTCGGGGTTCGGGTCTAGGCCCCGGGGCCCTATCCCGCATCCCTCCGTCTCCTCGAAAAGTTTGTTTTATAGAATCTAGGGGATGAAAGGAATCCCGCCATTCTGGAATTTTCTAAATTTATATTTTGATAGCCTACGACATTGAATTCTAAGTAGATCATGGTATGTTTATTTCTTAGCTATCTCATTATGGTACTAGAATAGAACTTTTCTGAAGTTTAAAAAAAAAAACATTTCAAACATTTCATGTCCTACCTGTTATTTGGCACAGCAAGTAATTTGACTCCTTTTTCTTTTGCATTTTCTCGATTAATATCGCACCCTTCGAAAAAGCATCGAACGCTCATTCTGGTTGTTAGCCGGCAGCACTTAATAATAATCAGTTTTCTAAGCCCAATACTAATCCTTCATATCCATATCGCAGGATTTACTGTTTAATTTCAACCTGCTAATATTCGATAATTTCCGGTCACCCGGTCGTCGTCTGAATCACACTTAGCATAATTTATTGGCTCGGAGCGATTAAGTAGTACAACACTTCCCCTCTAGAGGCGCTAGAGGTACGCGGGGTCACTTTTGGAGAGTTTTGTCAGTACTTTGTATGTGATTATACTTTGATAACAACAGAGCGACGGATGTCAGTAGACACTTTAAATCACAATAGAGAAAGGCTATAATTTATCGAAAAGAAAATTATTTCTTTTTGCTAGAATTTTGGTTGTAAAACAATGGGGATGGGGTTAGGTTTTGAGGGTAAAAAGAATATATTTACGTTTTCCTAGTGAGTATAAAGATTGTAAAGTGATGTTTGTATTGTATGTGGGGGGGGGGGGTTTACCCGAATATAGTAGAGGGTGATCACGGAAAATAATTTTATTTTGAAAATAAAAAAATGAAAATGAACTTACATTTCTAATTGTGGCTTCAAGTTCATCAATAATTCCAAGGCTTCAAGTTCATCAATAATTCCATGTGTTCTATCCATTGTCAGGTTACTTTACTTTCTGATAATTTAATCACATTGCATGCCCGTTATATACGAAAATCTCAAGGGTGAATTGTTATGTAATGGGGAAAATCATGTGTAACCAGCCCTCTGATTGGCTTAGAAGGAGACACGTGATCCTGTTTCCCGTTATCGGATCAATAAAATTCCCAATCGAATACGCAATCAAGTTCTCGGAAATTCACTTCCCCCTTGAGTCCTAGATCAATAGCATTGTTCCCGTTAGAATTCAATGCGCATGTGCAACCTTCGTCCCGGAGTTATTACACATAGAAACAACAAATAATCGATCTTGGAAAAAGAGGTCATTGAGCGATTACGTAATCTTTCTCCTAGGGACTCTATGACCATATTAGGTGTACTGTCACGCTCGTGAATCAATACATTGCCCCTAGCGATTATGTAAATCACCCCACAGTGTCATAAATCAATAATTCCCTGAGCGATTATGTAAATCACCCCTCATGTCATTACACGTGGCCAAACGACAACAGATCGATTGACCTTACCCCCCCCATTAGACTCGATCGATAATCCTTGAATAAATTATGTCCTGTCAGTATTCTATGCCCATATATGGTGTGGGGTTCGGAGTAGAACCCCCCTTTCTACTAATGATATAGAAATGTTAGTCGTGACTTTATTATTAGAAAAATATTGTTTTTAGTAGTATTTTTTTTTATATTGGCGAAATTTTTTTTAACTTCGAAATTATTCAACTTTTTTTTACATATCTTAAAATGACATGAAATATGCTTACGGCTCTAACAATTGTACTCTATGCTTGCTCAGATACACGGTGCGGCTTTCCCACTGGTACTCTATGGCCGGTTATCGACACTACCTAGTTTAATGCATGTATTAAATCAGTATTTTTTTACGCAGTGGAACGATAAACACATACTTAATATCTCTAAAAAAGTTAAGATGAAGCATTTTAAGAAAGTGTGTTCACATGATAGTGTTTACTATAGCATTGAATGCTGACAAAGAGAAGTATTTAAACTATAAAAAAGATGAACTTGAAAGTGTGTTCACGGCATGATAGTGTTACTATAGCATTGAATGCTGACAGCAGAGAAGTATTTAAAACTATAAAATAAGTACAATTGTAACACTATCGGAAACGTATGCATGCATTGTTATGACAGTTAAAATTTCTTTGGAGTACCAAAAAAATTTAACTCTTATGATAGTGGATATGTGAGATTGAGATCTCCGGAGATGATTGCACTCAAAGAGAATACCAATATAAAAATAATAGTTGATGAAGAGGGGCATCTTCTTGCTAGTGCTTGTGGTAACATATTACCAGTGTTAAACCATATCGTCAGCTTTCGGGTATTAGCATTCAAATGAAAGCAAAGATGAAAAGAAAGGCCTACTCTTCTACTAATATCATACCATATCTGGTCTACGTGTCGAAACTGTTACCTGTGTAAAAATAATGTTGTAATAGACAGTGAAATTGCCCAAAAATTAAAAAGGGCGTTAATAGAAAATATCACTAAGGAATATAAAGATGAATCGATGAAAAACAAAGTACCAGCAAGCGTTACTGCCATTGATCAAACAGTCAAGGAAAAAAATAATACCAAAGACGAAACACATATTGAACCTGTCGGTGACACACCAGTAAAAATTGTATATGACTCAAAATGGAATAATGATTATTCTACTTTTTACGAGCTAAGAGAAGACAATAGCTACAATATCAAGAGAAAACATGGTGAACTATTTTATGGAACAGATTCAAAATGTCCAAAGTTAATCAATGATATTAATAATGTATCATAATATATTTTTGTATTAATATTCTACATGATATTATTTCATTAAAAATATATTATGCATTACATTGTTATGTGTTCATTATTTTTAGAGTATGCTAGCATATCAAACGTTTAGAATGTCTATTAAAACATCGGAGATGTAAGAAAAAGAATTAGCATACATCTCTTATCAGACACATGAGATAACATTGACAAAATCTAAGTATCAGAGTGAATAAATTGTTTGTATCAACATCTTTGTCAGATATGCTTGATAAAATTGAGAAAGCCTAAGTATCAGCGTGAATAAATTCTTTATCAATGTCTTTTGACAGATACGTTTGCTAACGCTGACAGAATTTAAGTATCAAATTGAACAAATTCCTTATTAACATTCTTTGTCGATACCATTTGTCAGATACGTCGGATAACATTGACAAAATCTATGTATTAGAATGAATAAATTCTTTATCATCATCCGTTGTTGGATATGTCATTATGAAAAAATTGTAAGTAAGTAAGTAAGTAACAAACTCTTTCTGAATTCACCTCTTGGATACACAATTTAGGAATTTCACTCCAAAATTATGAAAAAATTGTAATTTCCAGGCTTCATTTGCATGCAATAGATAGCGAGAGTTCTATGACTCCTCCCCACAATGAATTCTACGGGTTTATGACTCCCCACAATGAATTAAGATGGTTTTAGGACTCATCCCCCTAACCATAACTCCATTCAACCTTGAGCAATGGTATAAAAGTTTGATGAAGTACATCTCTACTTAAATACTGCATTAACAGCTTCCAAGATGATAGGACTGTATGATACAGAATTTATTGGTTTGAAAAAATCATCTTGTGGTGTTATATTTGAATGTCAAAAGGCTTGTGGAGTACTACATTAGGTCGTATAAACAGACTGGGATTCTACGATAGAGGGATTACACCACTTAATATAAAAGAGTTCAGGAACTGAGAAATGTTCAGGAGGAAGTCCGTGAAATTTGCAGCTTTTTTGGGGTTAAAGCATTCTACATAAAGGGTAATGTACCTACAGATAAAGCTTTAATTCAAAAGTGTGACCCTAGGATTCCACTTTTCAATCTAGAATAATGTAAGTGTCCTAAATTTGAAGGGGTTATCACCGTCCTGAAGACGAGGTTAGGTTCTTTGCGCAGTGGATACCTAAGGACATACCTGATCGCCATAAGTGCATAAGACACGGTAAAAAACTATTCTATATAATGGCATCCTCGTTTCCGGATGTGTAACAGTGAACTTCAAGTACTATTTTTATGTAAATATGTGTTGTTTTTTCAAAAAAAATCTTTTAATATGTTTAGGCAATAAATATCTTTAAACTTAACCCGTCTTTATTCTTCAGAATAGTTATATTCATTCATTAAATTATGAAGAAATTGTAAGTAAGTAAGTAACAATCTCTTGGCACTGGGAGAAGCAAATATCCGCCCAGACACATAAGCAAAGAGCGTAAGAGAGTCAAAAACACATAAATATATAGATTCTGACATACAAACCGACAAGGACAGGTACTGGGAGAAGCAAAACCCGCCCAGACACATAAGCAGAGGAAGTGAGAGAGACAAAAACCCATATAAATATATGGATTCTGACATACAAACCGACGAGAGATATGCAAAAAGTTGGGTTAATCTAGGTTCACTTAGAGTGGCGCGCCACTCTAAGTGAACCTAGATTAACCCAGATTTTGCATATATCTCTCACTATGAATGTGTGTCTGAGCGGGTGTGCTGCCATCTATAATTGATCTAACTAACCTAAATTCAACGTAATGATGCATGGAGTCATATCTCAATGCCTGTCATTGTTGGTTTGTATGTCTGAATCAATATATATGCATGTCTTTTATTTTTCCCACTCTCTTTGCCTATGTGTCTGGGCGGATGTTTGCTTCTCCCAGTGCCTGTCTTTGTCGGTTTATATGTCAGAATCTATATATTTATGTGTTTTTGACTCTCTCACTCTCTTTACTTATGCGTCTGGGCGGGTGTTTGCCTATCTCAATGCCTGTCATTGTTGGTTTGTATGTCTGAATCTATACCTTTGCATGTGTTTTTGTCTCTCTCACTCTCTGGGCCTATGTGTCTGGACGGGTGTTTGCTTATCTCAGTGCCTGTCTTTGTCGGTTTGTATCCATATATTTGTATGTATTTTTGTCTCTCTCACTTCCTCTGCTTATGTGTATGGGCGGGTGTTTGCCTATCTCAATGCCTGTCATTGTTGCTTTGTATGTCTGAATCTATATATTTGCATGTGTTTTTGTCTCTCTCACTTTCTGGGCCCATTTGTCTGGGCGGGTGTTTGCTTATCTCAGTGCCTGTCTTTGTCGGTTTGTAATGTTAGAATCCATATATTTATTTATGTTTTTTGTCCCCTCTGACTTCCTCTGCTTATGTGTCTGGGCGGGTGTTTGCCTATCTCAATGCCTTTCGTTGTTGTTTTGTATGTCAGAATCCATATATTTATATGTGTTTTTGTCTCTCTCACTTCCTCTGCTTATGTGTCTGGGTGGGTGTTTGTCAGTCTTAGTGCCTGTCATTGTTGGTTTGTATGTCTGAATCTATATATTTGCATGTATTTTTATCTCTCCTACTCTCTTTGCCAATGTGTCTGGGCGGGTGTATGCTTCTCCCAGTGCCTGTCTTTGTCGATTTTTATGTCAGAATCTATATATTTATGTGTTTTGACTCTCTCACTCTCTTTGCTTATGTGTCCGGGCGGATGTTTGATTCTCCCAGTGCTAAGAGATTGTTACTTACTTACTTACAATTTCTTCATAATTCAATGAATGAATAGAACTATTCTAAAGAATAAAGACGGGTTAAGCTTAAAGATATTTATCGCCTAAACACATTAAAAGGTTTTTTTGAAAAAAAAACAACACATATTTACATAAAAATAGTACTTGAAGTTCACTGTTACACATCCGGAAACGAGGATGCCATGATATAGAATAGTTTTTTTTTACCGTATCTTATGCACTTATGGCAATCAGGTATGTCCTTAGGTATCCACTGCGCAAAGAACCTAACCTCGTCTTCAGGACGGTGATAACCCCCTTCAATTTTAGGACACTTAAATTCTTCTAGATTGAAAAGTGGAATCTTAGGGTCACACTTTTGAATTAAAAGTTTATCTGTAGATACATTACCCTTTATGTAGAGTTCTTTAACCCCGAAAAAGCTGCAAATTTCACGGACTTCCTCCTGAACATTTCTCAGTTCCTGACCCCTTTTATTAAGTGGTGTAATCACTCTATTGTAGAATCCCAGTCTGTTTATACGACGTAATGTAGCACTACACAAGCCTTTGCACATTCAAATATAACACCACAAGATGATTTTTTCAAACCGATAAATTCTGTATCATACAGTCCTATCATCTTGGAAGCTGTGAATGCAGTATTTAAGTAGAGATGTACTTCATCAAACTTTTATACCATTGCTCAAAGTTGAATGGAGTTATCGTTAGGGGGATGAGTTCTAAAATCATCTGAATTCATTGTGGGGAGGAGTCATAAAACCCGTAGAATTCATTGTGGGGAGGATTCATAGAACTCTCGCTATCTATTGCATGCAAATGAAGCCTGGGAATTACAATTTTTTCATAGTTTCTTGAGTAAAATTCCTGTATTGTGTATCCAAGAGGTGAATTCAAGAAAGAGTTTGTTACTTACTTACTTACTTACAATTTTTTCATAATGACATATCCAAAGACGATGATGATGATAAAGAATTTATTCATTCTAATACATAGATTTTGTCAATGTTATCCGACGTATCTGACAAATGATATCGATAAAGAATGTTAATAATGAATTTGTTCAATTTGATACTTAAATTATGTCAGTGTTATCAAACGTATATGTCAAAAGACATTGATAAAGAATGTATTCACTCTGATACTTGGGCTTTCTCAAATTTTATCAAGCATATCTGACAAAGATGTTGATAGAAAAAATTTATTCACTCTGATACTTACATTTTGTCAATGTTATCTCATGTGTCTGATAATAGATGTATGTAAATTCCTTTTCTTACATCTCCGATGTTTTAATAGACATTCTAAACGTTTGATATGCTAGCATACTCTAAAAATAATTAACCATAACAATGTAATGCATAATATATTTTTAATGAAATAATGCCATGTAGAATATTTATACAAAATTTATTATGACACATTATTAATATCAATGATTAACTTTGGAGATTTTGAATCTGTTCCATAAAATAGTTCACCATGTTCTCTCTTGATATTGTAGCTATTGTCTTCTCTTAGCTCGTAATCAGTAGAATAATCATTATTCCATTTTGAGTTATACACAATTCTTACTGGTGTGTCACCGACAGGTTCAACATGTGTTTCGTCTTTGGTATTATTTTGTTCATTGACTGTTTGATCAATGGCAGTAACGTTTGCTGGTACTTTGTTTTTCATCGATTAATCTTTATATTCCTTAGTGATATTTTCTATCAACGCCCTTTTTATTTTTTTCGGGAAATTTCACTGTCTATTACAACATTATTTTTACACAGGTAACAGTTTGGACACGTAGACAAGATATGGTTTATGATATTAGTAGAAGAGTAGGCATTTCTTTTCATCTTTGCTTTCATTTGAATGCTAATACCCGAAAGCTGACGATATGGTTTAACACTGGGTAACAAGTTACCACAAGCACTAGCAAGAAGATGCCCCTCTTCATCACCTATTATTTTTATGTTGGCATTCTCTTTGAGTGCAATCATCTCCGGAGATCTTAATCTCGCATATCCACCATCATAAGAGTTGATTTTTTTGGTACTCCAAATATATTTAATTCCTTACTGTCATGACAATAAACGCATACGTTTCCGATAGTGTTACCACTTGTACTTATTTCATAGTTTAAACACTTCTCCTTGTCAGCAGTCAATGCTACAATAACACTATCATGTGAATACACTTTCTTAACATGCTTCATCTTCACTTTTTTAGAGATATTAGGTATGTGTTTATCGTAAAATACTGATTTAATACATGCAATAAACTAGGTAGTGTCGATAACCGCCATAGAGTACCAGTGGGAAAGCCGCATCGTGCCTCTGAGCAAGCATAGAGTACAATTGTTAGAGCCGTAAGCATATTTCATGTCATTTTAAGATATCTAAAAAAAAGTTGAATAATTTCGAAGTAAAAACAAAAATTTAGTCCACTATAAAAAAAGTGCTACTAAAAAACAATATTTTTCTAATATTAAAAGTCACGACTAAAATTTCTATATCATTCTCATTTTGAATTTGGAAAATATTAAATATGATTTTTGTTTTTTTTATGTTTTAAGTATGTTTCGTGTCATTCAAAGAGATGTAAAATAAGTTGAAAAAAATACCATGTTAAATTTTTTTTTAAAAACAGTCAAAAAAAAAGGGGGAGGGTGGAGGGGTGCAAAAAAGTTGGGGGGGAGGGGTCACCTGGAGGTTGGGGATAGGAGACCTTTGGAGGTTGAAGTCCCTGGTGGTTAGGGTCAATTGTGTTTACGATCCTTGACGGTTCATACTCATAATCGTCTCACTACTTGATTTACCGTGATTTCTAAGGATTGTTCTGAAATGAAGCATAATGAAATAACACAGTTTTCTTTTATTTAGTCTGTTTTTGTTATTTATTCAGAATATTAATGTTAGGGGCGTTGTTCACCCACTTTACAATAGCATAGCCCAACATTGGAATAAACGAAAAAATGCATGTCATTTTCAAGTTACGAACCAAGAACCCTTTTTAGAGAAAATACCTCAGCACCTGGCTTATATCACTTGAATTTACCAATGATACTTACTATGCTCACTGAAAGGCAGACGGCAGAGAATTTAGTCTTAAAAATGTGTTATTTCTGTAAAGTACTTGAAAAGCATTTTAAAACCAGATACCATATATCTGAACGGGTATCACAAAACATATTTTAAATATGATATATAAAGAAATGATTATTTAATCTGTCTTTTATTTATTCATAATATTAATGGGGAGCGCTGCTCCCTCATCTCCACAATACTTAATCCCAAAACATGATAATTACAAATCTTTTTCAATTATGTATGTCATGGTTTAAAAACAGCCATGATTTGGTCAAAAGATCTCTTTACCCAGGCATATAGACATCACTTTCGACTGATTATAATAGCCTAATTTACCTGTCTCATATCCGACCAATCCAAATTTAGTCCTCTGATTGGGTTTAATTATTATTATTATTATTTAGATGTTTTTTTTTTGTTTTTTTACTGATGCAAAGACTATGCAAAAGATGATGTAACAGTGCTGGTAAATCTCTTCATCTAACCCTTTCCATATAATCCCCTCCCCCACAATTTTAAATACAGTTTAAAGTCCAAACGCCTCACTTTTTTACAAAAATTAAAGTTTCTGCCGCTGCTTGAAGCAACCCAGATTTGGACATCGCCAGATGTTAATTATATTCACCAAATCAAACCAAATACGCCTAGACAATTCTTTTATTGACTTTAATATTATTATTATTATGCGTTTCTCGCATGTATAATTAGGATCATTCACACCCCTATTATTCAATCAACAATTAAGATCGTTCTTACAGTCCAATTCGCAAATGCTATACCCTTTTCCGCAAATAGAGTTATTTTTTATGGTAAATGATTTAACACCAAATGCCAATCAATTCTAGACAAGATGCAAGGTACCTTCAGCCTAGAGGTTATTAGTGTTTGACAATTTTTGAGTCAGAAACATGCGCGGCTTGGATTTATCTTCAGAGTATTAATGGGGAGCGCTGCTCCCTCAACTCCACAATACGAAATCCCAAAACATGATAATTACAGATCTTTTTCAATTATGTATGTCATGGTTTTAAACAGCCGTGATTTGCTCAAAACTTCTCTTTACCCAGGCATATAGACATCACCATCGACTAATTATAATAGCCTAATTTACCTTTCTCATATCCGACCAATCCAGATTTAGTCCTCTTATTGGGTTTAATTATTATTATTATTTAGTTGTTTTTTTACTGATGCAAAGACTATGCAAAAGATGATGTAACAGTGCTGGTAAATCTTCTTCATCTAACCCTTTCCATATAACCCCCTCCCCCGCGATTTTAAAGACGTTTTAAAGTCCAAACGCCTCTCTTTTTTACAAAAAATTAGAGTTTTGCCGCTGCTTTAAAGCAACCCAGATTTGGCCATCGTCAGATGTTAATTATATTCACCAAATCAAACCAAATCCGCCTAGATAATTCTTTTATTGACTTTATTATTATTATTATTTAACGTTTCTTCTCGCATGCCTAGTTTTTATTTTATAATCACCATTATAACAAAGAGGAATGAATAAGCAATTCTATAATTGAGTAGGATCATTCAAGTAAGCTAAACTACTATTTGTAGGTTTTTTGGGTTTCTTAGTTAAGTAATTTTTTTATCAAAATATCTAAACAGCCGCTATAAAAGCACACGAATTTTATCATTGATATGTAACCCATTGTCAATCCGAAAGACATATTGCAGATAGCTATAGGAAAAAGATCGCGCTTTTTATGATAATTCAAGAATAATGTATATTTACTTACCATCAAGATTCTTTTGGTGTTCTCCATTAGAAAAAAACGAATAAATTTAACTGCAAAAGGCTTATTACAAGTTCTATTATTCAACTAATACAGAAAGATCAATTTGCTCTATATTTATAGTAAAAAAAAACATGACTATAAGCCCCCAAGGTGAAAACCAGTATTTCTAGAAAAAGACCATCGTTGAATATACGGTATGACGGAATCAAGTTTTGGGTATTAAACCTAGGAAAAACTTGTGTGACAATGCCTATAGTCGTGATATATATATATAAATATATATATATATATATATATATATATATATATATATATATATATATATATATATATATATATATATATATATATATATATATATATATATATATATATATATATATATATATATATATATATATATATATATATATATATATATATATATATATATATATATATATATATTCATGGTAGGTGCATGAACCGACGATACTGGAAATATAATCTTGTATAATTCATTATACATCCATGTTTGGGCCAGAAAAATGCGTGCTAGCTCTGAAACCATTCTGATTGCATTACACACAATCTCGTCCCTAGTTCCAAATATAACATGCAGGCTCACTTTATAGGTCCATAATATGGGAGGTTTTGGTCGCTTTTTGCAATGTGCTCGTCAAACTGTACTGTATATTCTTGTCTTCGCCGCGCCTTTATATAAGACACTACTGTCAGAGACTTTAAAATTAATGTCATTTTTCCCCTTGAGAGCCAGCCAGTTTTCATTAGTAATCCAAAATCGAAATTTGAAAAGGCCATCATTGGAAATTTGGCGATAAGAAAACTCAGTAACACGAAAAAGTATGATTAAAGCTGGTGAGATGCTTCATTAATAAACAAAAATAGTAGCTACCTCCTAACGGGGCAAAGGGACAGGAGGGGCATAGAAAGCCTGCATATTGGTGCAAATCAAATCAGGGGTAGAATTTCCTTGGTTATGGTATTTTTACTATTTGTTTTAAGTTTAGGGAACTAAAAAGGGAATTTAACTTTAGATCATTGCAATCACCTACTAAGAAAATAACAGCGTTCGGGAATTTGCATAGGACAAAGTCGGCACTACTATGCAGTTATTGGTAGAATCGCTGTCTGTGTGCAGCGTTTCGATTTGTGGAATAATAGAAGCAGCAAAACACAATCAAATTAAAGGGGCGTGGTAAAACTTTGGTTCTTACACTTACCCGAATGATTTAATCGTAATCTGAAAGGTTGGGAGCATGAATTAATTCATGAAAGAGATAATTATTTACCACTTCCCTTTTACCTAGGGGGTAATCATGAGGACGAAGTTTTATGAATTGGGAGTGGACCTTATTAATATTCAATCAGGGTCTGGGCTTGGACCTCAGTTACGACAATTACATCAACTTTGTGTACTTGACCGAGGGCTTCTAGTTCGATCAATTTGTCAAAATTCTTACTTTTGGCGTTCGTAACAAGGAGCTGTAGGAAGTAAAACGGTTACTAAAGCAGGCAATTTTTTGTTTGTTAATTGTGGGAGCCAGTAGGGAGTGTGAAAAACGTAGATTCAGGAGAGGAGAAGCATCTTTTTCGGGACGGAGGCTAGGGTTCGTTTGAGAAGCAGGATTAAAAGGCGGGACTAGACCGGGCTTGAGAGAAAAGGAGGACAGCGGACAATTTGTGGGGATATTACTAAGTGGGGATGGAACTAAGGTGGAGTGGAGATAAGCTGTTAGACGGCTGTTACCTGATGGGGGGAATGGTGATTCTCGTCTTTCAAGGAGTCGTTGGTTTGTGGGAGAGTGGGGAGGGTATAGGGCCACATTCCATTAGTGGAGAGGGAATAAGGCTTCTGAGTGAGGGGGAGGGGGGAGTAGCTAAGAGATGTTTTTGGCAAGGTAGGAGAAGGAGGTAAGGGTACTGACGATTCTAAGACGCTGGGTATAATATTGGAACGAGGATATTTCTTGTTCAAGCGTTCGGGACGGGAGCTGATTAAAGTGGAAGGGGGAGTAGGTCATCGGTAAGGGTTTGTTAATTGTTGAGCTGTGTTTGACGATTTTGGTGGCAGATTTTTGCCTGGCTGCGGTGTACTAAAAAAGGATGGCCAAAGGGGGAGGAGTGACTCTTACAATTTATATCTTTTATAGATTGGTGCAATTTTCTTCCTGGGGTAGATAAAAAAAAGGGGAACCTTAACATGAGTTTTAGTACAACCAAAACAACGACCACTGGAACGAACGGTACAGATATTAACATACTTAAAATTGCACTCAAGCATACTACATTTACCAGGTAATGCTACTGTGCCTAGTACGGAAGACTTCCAGCGCTTTGATATCAGGATATAATCAATCATGTTCTCGGTTTTACCGTCTGGGGATCTCCAGGTCACTTTACGTCGATGGCGGTGTTTGAAAATTGTGTTCGTTAAGAATAACTCGTTTTCTCGGCAGAAGTAGAGCAATCGTTCCCCTCTCGCATTGAGTTTTCCGTGACCAAATGTCCCCATTACATCGGATCGACCGGTATTATCCATATAGCGTTAAAGTCCCCCATGACAATCAGTACGTCTTTCTTATGGATTTGGTCAATGACGCTTTGTAGTGTGAAATAGAGTTCATCACATTCTTCCTCACTTCTGGCGGAGTCTGGGGCATAGAGTTGGACGACATAAATATTATTATTGTTACACTGCTATTATTACTGTTATTGAGTTTTGATCTGAACAGTTTAAGGGCCTCCAGGTTTTCAAAAAGGCGTATCTACTATGTCTCTACTATGTCTACTGTGCCTCACTTCTGGCGGAGTCTGGGGCATAGACTTGGACGACATAAATATTATTATTGTTACACTGCTATTATTACTGTTATTGAATTTGATCTGAACAGTTTAAGGGCCTCCAAGTTTTCAAAAAGGCGTATCTACTATGTCTCAGTAATGGCTAAGGTTGTTAGGTTGAAAATTGCAGGGAATGTTCCAGGAGAATCTTGAAGTATTATAGATCCTCCCATATGTATATATATATATATATATATATATATATGTATATATATATATATATATATATATATATATATATATATATATATATACATATATATATATATATATATATATATATATATATATATATATATATATATATATATATATATATATATATATATATATATATATATATATATATATATATATATATATATATACATAAAATTAACATAAAGCAAAGATCCTTATAATGAGGGTGGCTAATAAAAAGGAGGAGACCAAGGGGAGGGTGTATCTTGATTTATTTTGTTTAAAACACACCAATTATTTCCACACTACCCCCTCGCCCTTCCCTCACCACACTCATTAGTTTTGCAAGCTAATATTGAAGTGAATCAATAAATCAGGCCAGACATTAATTTTACATTAGTTTTTTACATTA
Organism: Artemia sinica; assembly: GCA_027921565.1. Lineage (NCBI taxonomy): Eukaryota > Metazoa > Arthropoda > Branchiopoda > Anostraca > Artemiidae > Artemia > Artemia sinica. The sequence continues at coordinate 30,308,568 of CM051256.1, forward strand.
GTTTTACAAGCTAATGTTGAAGTAATTCAATAAATTAGGCTAGACATTAGTTTTATATGCTAATGTTGAAGTAAATAAATAAATTAGGCTAGATATTAGCTTTATATTAGTTTTACATTAGTTTTTTACATTAGTTTTACAAACTAATGTTGAAGTAAATCAATAAAACAGGCTACACATTAGTTTTACATTAGTTTTTTACATTAGTTTTACAGGCTAATGTTGGAGTGAATCAATAAATTCGGCTAGACGTTAGTTTTACAAGCTAATGTTGAGTTATATTAAATAAGAAAACCAAAAAGTCTTCTGTATAACTTTGTTCATACTTCCCTATAACAATTTAATGTTTAAAAAGTCATACAGAAGACTATACCATTTCCATGTTTAAAGGAAACATAATATTTTTAATTAATTTCATTTTTATGTTCCTGGCCTCCCCCAGGCCATTCAGCGTGTCCCCAGGTGGCGATAGGGGAACGCTCTACAGATATGTAGGGTACCTCCATAGGAGGCACGGACCAAGGGGGGACCTTGTACCTGGGGGTCCATAATAGAAACTGGGGCACCCTCGCCCGGTGTCATAAATACAGGCGGAGGAGGAAGAAGGCCCCTCAAATGTACACTCAAAAAGGGCCCACTGGTTTGTCCACAAGTCTCATGAGTTGCAAACCTTCTCCCAGTAATGGGTTAAATTGCATGGTGATGCAAAACACCATCGCGGGAGGATCCTCTATAGGAGGACAACTGTGGCAGGGCGTAAGATCCAGATCTATGGACAACGGCCTCTGCAAAGGGCTGCCTCGACCTTTTCGGGGTACCTACAAGACTGGAGACCTTGCGGTCAACTCTTATTCCCACTTGAGGAGTGGCGGCCCTCGAGGAAATTAGAGCCTAGTAAACGACACAGCATTCGCACGGGATTCTGACTACTGGACAATTTTTCTGGGCTTGGTATGTTTTGATGGGCGTCTTTGGGCTGAAAACACTCTTCCTAACTAATTTATCTATTATGGGTTGCCTCCCCGTAGTAGCATAATATTTGTAGGCATGAATATATAATGAGTCGGAGGTAATAGGCTTGAGACAGTCTGTGCAGGATTTCGACTCTTGTTGATAGAAGAGCATCGCCAAGTGTTGAAAACCTGTTGTTGTGACCAAGATGGGCCCAGGATTGCACAAAGTCTCCATTCATGGAGGTCCCAGGGACTTCTTGCTGTCCGGTTTCTAAGCCGGCTTAAGCACTTCGGTGTAGACTTGAGAAGATATGTGATCCCCGTCCTGCACTGGTATCCGGGATCATTGCTTTTCCTGAGGCGAAAATAATTTCAGTGATTTAAAGAACATGAAAATTGGAACTTGGAATGTTACGACATTAAAAAATGACTATCGTATCGACATTTTGACTGACGAATTCAGACGATTCGAACTGGATTTATTAGGAATTTCAGAAACTCATATCCCAGGGGTAGGAAGCATGAAATTAGGTGATATATAATTTGTTTACTCAGGCAGGAAGGATGGGGTACATAGACAGGGAGTAGGGCTCATGATGAATAAGGAAGCTGCTAAGCCTTGTTTAGGCTGGGAAGGTATTAATAATAGATACTAATTACTCATTTTATGACTAGAAAGTTCAGGGTATCAGTTATAGTAGTATACGCCCCTGTAGAACCGACTGATGACGGAGATACTAGTGACTCAGATGAATTTTCCTTACAGTTACAGGAGCAAATAGACAGGGTCCCAGGTCGAAATATGATGTTATTACTGGGAGATTTTAACGCCCAGGTTGGTAGAAATAGGGATAGATGGTATCCCAGCCTAGGTAAATTCGGTGTGTAGGAAAAAAAAAACAGTAACGGATACAGACTTTTGCAATTTGTAGGTATAACAATCTAGTTATAACCAATACGGTGTTTGGTCGTAAAATGGCTCATTAGTTAACATGTTATTCACGTGATGGTAAGACAGCAAACCTTATTGATTATGTTACAGTAGACCGAAGACTGGCAGGATCAATACAAGATACTAGGGTATATAGGAGTGCTGTACTTGATGTTAAAAGTAAAGATCACCATCTAGTAGTGTCAAGGGTTAATTTAAAGCTGAAATATCAGAAGGGTAACTACTTCCCGGGAAGTTATAATGTTGGTAGACTCCAGGATGAGAATTTGAGAGAAACTTTCCAGGAACAGTTGAATACTAAACTTGAGAGTTTAGAATTTGATAATGTGGAAGATGGTTGGAATACTTTTAGAAAAATAATTTGTGAAGTTGCTGAAGGTGTATTAGGGAAGAAAGCTAGAACTGCAGCTAAGAATATTAGTGCTAAAGCTTTATGTTTAATAGAAAGGAGAAAGGACTTGTACAAGAATTATCTAAGTGATAGATCGTATGAAAACAAAAGAAATGTAAAGAAAGTGGAGAAAGCATTAAAATATGAACTAAGGAGGTGTGAAGTGGAGGCCATGGATAAAATTGCCGAGGATCTGGAAGATGCAGCTAGACGGCATAATAATAAAATATTGTACTGGCACGTTAACAAATTGAGAGGGAGTAGTCAATCCGGACTTGGCCCAGTTAAAGATAGGAATGGGGTCGCAATTAGCGATAAGGAAAAAACTAAAGAGAGATGGGCCGAACATTTTGAGAATTTGCTTAACCGAGATAGAGTTGCAGAAAAAATATAGAGGAAAATGAAAAAGTTTGTGATACCTTGGATGTGAAGGAAGATTTGTTTTACGAGGAGGAATTAGCAACAGTACTAAAAGGATTAAAGAATAATAAGGCTCCAGGTGCTGATAGGGTGGTAAATGAGTTTCTTAAATATGTTGGCTCTGAGGTTAGAAATAAGTTACTGAAGATTATGAATATGATTTTTGAAAAAGGGGAAGTGCCTAACGATTTTAGGAAAACCTTAATTAAGCCACTTTATAAGAAAGGTGATAAAAATGAGTGTAATAATTATCGAGGCATTAGTCTGGTCGCTGTAGGTAGTAAATTACATAGTAATATGATACTTTTTAGACTGAGAGATGGCGTAGACAAAGTTTTAAGAGAAGAGCTGTGCGGTTTTAGAAAAGGTAGAGGATGTGTCGACCAAATTTTCACTCTTAGGCTAATAATTGAGAAGTGCCTGAGTTTCAAACACCTTTGGTCCTCAGTTTTATAGATTATGAGCAAGCGTTCGATTCTGTTGATAGAAGAGCTTTAGTAAAGGTTTTATTCTTGTATGGTATACCAGACAAATACATTAAAGTGATTAGTGCTATGTACGAGAATAACACTGCTGCGGTTAAGGTAGGAAATGAGGTTAGCAGCTGGTTTTGTATTAAATCAGGAGTTAAGCAGGGTTGTGTTCTATCCCCTTTGTATGGATTATTTTGATGGACTTTGTTTTAAGGAGCACAGGAAAGGCAATGGGAGACCACGGAATCAAATGGGGAGGAAAAAAGTCTCCTGGACTTGGATTATGCTGATGATTTAAGTATCCTAGATGAAAGTGTGAGCAAAATGAATGAAGTTTTAGAGGTTTTGCGAGTTCAGGGTGATAGAATAGGTTTGAAAATTAATGTTAGGAAGACTAAGTCACTAAGGCTAGAAATAAGTGAAGATGAAAAGGTGACGTTGGGTAATGAAAAGATTGATCAGGGTGGGCAGCTTCACTTACCTTGGTAGCATTATTAGTAAAGATGGTGGGAGCAGTGAAGATTTTAAATATAGAATAGCCAAGTTTCCGGGTGTTTTTTCACAGTTAAAAAAGTCTGGAAGAATAGGAAGATAAGTCTGCAAACCAAGATTAGAATATTAGAAGCTACAGTGATGACAGTGGTCAAATATGGCTCTGAAGCATGGACACTCCGAAAAGCGGATGAAGATTTGATAGATGTTTCCAGAGAAATTGCTTAAGGATTGTTCTGAGTACCCGGCTGACTGACCGTATTTCAAACAATAGGCTATACGAAAAAAGTGGTTCAATACCGTTCTCTAGGGCTATAATGAAAGAAAGGTTGAGGTGGCTAGGGCACGTTGTGCGGATGAAGGATGACAGATTGCCGAAGATTGTTCTTTTCGGTCGACCATCTAGGGATAAACGGAAAGCAGGTTGTCCCCGTCTGGGGTGGAAGGACGTCATAAAGAAAGATTTAAAGGAAATGGGAACTTCGTGGGCGGGTGTAAAAAGGGAGGCTTTGAATAGATTGGGGTGGAGGAGGAGCGTGCGTAGCTATGTTGGCCTCAGGCGGCTTGGTGCTGCGGTGAGTTGTTAGTAGTAGTAGTAGCTCCTTACTTACAGTTCGTTACACAAACTGTTTGATTGGTCAAGCCTTGCATCAGAAGAACGCATTTTTAAATTATTATAATGCTATTCAAAAAGTTTGATAAAGTTATCTACAAGCAAAGTTTAATTTTGGGTCACTAATAGTATAATTAGTGGCTTTTACAGCTTTGGCGCAGATGTCAGTTCTGGGAAAGAGTAGTAATGACTGATTTAAACGTTGTAAGCTTCTCGACTATTAAAATACCCAATATTTCGGGTATTTGTAGTTCTATACAGCTTGCAGTATCGTGTTAAAAAGAAAAGTTGTTTGGTGAAAAAACGACACATTAATTTTCAACCAAAACAGCTTTTTACCTACATGCCAATTGTATATTATTTTAACAAGAAAGTTTTGTAGCAAAAAATTTAACAAGAAATTCATAAAATCAATTTTCCTCAAGTTTTCTTGGCGAATGAGAAAGTATATGGTTTCATATCATCTCTTCAAACTTGCTGAAAAAGACGCTTGGAGACTGCAATAGAAAGACAAAATGCGAATTCTTCTATTCTCCAGATGTACTGCGTTTTTATTTTTGCTTTATGCCTGATGTAACTAGCTTTCCTGGGATCCCAGACATCATTTAGAGTAACGAGAGGAGATATACGTTACTTTATAAAGGAGTTCCTATTTCTTTTGAATATAGACAATGAATGTCGGTCAAAAGTTTCTCTGGGAAATAATACTTTCTTTCATTTCATAAAAAAGGTCCCTGATTATAGAAAAATGGTAATAAAAAGTCTTGGAATGTTCAAATTTTCTCTGGATACTTTGTTTTTTTCAGGTCTTGATAGTAGTCCTTAGTTTCTTGAAAGAAAATTTCATCTGCGAGAATACTTGGAAACAGGACCATTCAGTCCAATAAGGGATGCATTTTGATTAGTTGAAAGATTGTGAAAGCAAATTTAAATTTTTTTATATTTTATTATCCTTTGTTCGTGACGGTTCGTGAAAGACGGAACTAGATAAAATGGCTACATATGGACGGGTAGTAACAATCAAATTTGCAGTTTCTTGATTTTCAATTTAGCTTGAAACCAGTTTACAGTTTAAGCAAATAAAAATCATACAGACAATCGCAAAATATATTTGTTTTTAGAAAATAAAACATTCTTTGCATGAATAAACTATGAGGACCTATGTTTCAACTGAAAAGTTGGCAGTGTGAGAGGATTAAGGACAGCTTGAATCAAGCATGTCCAAGTGATGAAAATGATTGGAGGGCAACTAGCCCCTATCCCAAGCCTTTTCTTTCCCTAAGAACATTCGATCAAAGTTTTGAGATAACCACTTGGTTTATTATAGTTGAAAGGTCAATAACAATGACTCTGGGGATGTCATTACCCCCCCCCCCCGAGTCCCTGGGGAAAAGGCTGTCAGGTGTGCAATTTGCTTACTATTTACATATAGTATATGTTATTAGAAAATATACGATTTTTTTCTTTTGACGGGGGGGAGGGATTTTTTAAAGGTGGATTTTCTACGAGGGAATTTTCTATGGGGAGGAAAGTTACCAGTGAGAATTTTCCGGGGAACGATTTACATGGGGGGGGGGGTATTTTCCAGAGCTTATATACGGAATTCTTTAATTTATCTTAGTCTCTCTTTTGCTGGTCAGTTTTATATTTGAAGAGAATGTTCTGGGGGATTGTCCGGGGGAATTTTTCAATGGGGATGAAATCGTGTGGAGGAATTTTGCTGGGATTTTCCACTAGAGAAATTTTCGTTGGAGAATTTTTCTATGGGAGGAACTTTCAATTGGAGAGGGATTTTCAGGAAAACGTTTTCCATGGAGGGGGGATTCCATGCACGATTTGAAAAATCATTAGAAATTAAATAAAAAAGAAAATAAGTTGTTTTTCAAATGAAAGTAAGCAAAATTTTCCAGGGACAATTGTATGGGGGTAAGCAAAGAAGCAAGGAAGGAATTGTATAAGTTTGCGGGGGATTTTATGTGGAAGGAATTTCTTGTGGTAGAAGGCTGATTTCTGGGGATATTTTCTACGGAGGGGGAAGGTGGATTTCCAAGCAGATTTGAAAAACAATCAGAAATCAAATTGAAAAACCAAGTTTTTTTCAGCTGAAAGTAAGGAACAACATTAAAACTTAAAACGAGCAGAAATTAATCTCTATTCCTGCCTCCTCCTCAATCCTTTGCCCTTTAGGATGAAGTTTGACTTTTTTATCCCAATTCCTTAAAAATAACTCGTGAAACACAAGAGCCATTTAGTTGGAATAAGAAGCGTTTTTTAAGCAATAAAAACTTTATTGTAACCAGCGAGGGATTGAGGAGAGGGTAGCCCCTGTCGTACACATAATACTTTTATTCGTTTTAAGCTGAGTGTTGCTCCTTACTTACAGTCGAAAAAACTTATTATTATTATTATTATATACATATATATATATATATATATATATATATATATATATATATATATATATATATATATATATATATATATATATATATATATATATATATATATATATATATATATATATAAAAAAAATATATATATATATATATATATATATATATATATATATATATATATATATATATATATATATATATATATATATATATATATATATATATATATATATATATATATATATATATATATATATATATAGACAAATGCCTTTACACTATCGTAGATGCTTTTTAGTGGTCAAATATTTTAACTAAAACACACTTTATCCTTCAAAAAAACAAAAACTCAAATTATCTCTTACTGGCTTTAATGTACTCTTTACGATTTTCAATCTTAGCCTTGAGTCTGAATCTCTTCCAAACAGGTTTCTATCCTAGCTTAGTCTCCAAAAATGAAATTTGTTTGCTGGTCTAACACAGTCACGGCACCAAGAGACCTTTGGCAAGGACAATTAGTTAGATCGCAAGGAGTTGGTCTTTATCTATTCCCTTTTCAGAAGAATAGTATTGACAAAATGCTATCGTTGCAATAATTGCCGCCGTTCTATTTAAACCATATTGATTTTGAATTTGCCGACTACATGCTTGAGCTTTCTTTCTTTATAAGCGATAGGAAACCCATGACGTCTCTTAAAAAATTGAAAAATCGCTGTTTGTTCAGGACTTGGATTTTTTTCAGTCCTTGAACTTGTATAGCCTACACTGTGTTATTAAGATTTCTCAAATATAGGTAAACTTCCCTCTTTTTTCGAAAATAAGGCAAATTTTCTCAGGTAACATAAAACTTTATGAAACTTATATATTTAAAATCAGCGCAAAAATCCAACTCTTTGGATGTATCTATTGGTATGAAAATTCCGTTTTTCTAAAGTTTTGGTTACTATTGAGACGAGTCGCTCTTACTACATAGTTTGTTACCACGAATTGTTTGAAAAAAAAAAACAACAATAAACACGTATCCGTGATCTTTCTTTTGGCAAAAAAATGTACAATTTCCACGGTTTTGAAGATAGGAGCTTGAAACGTCTACAGTATAGCTCTCTGATACGATGAATCTGATGAAATGATTTTCATTAAGATTCCTTGAATTTTAGGGTTGTTTTCCCTAATTTCAAAAATCCAGCAAATTTTTTTCAGGCTCGTAGCCTCTGATGGATACAAATAAGCTTAATGATTATCAGCATAATATCATTATGCTGATATTTGCTGATCATTATGCTTAATTATTATCAGCATGTATCTTATTATTTAGAATCAGCATAATAATCCGATTCTTTTATATTTCTATTGTTATCAAAATTCCTTTTTTTTAGAGTTTCGATAAACATTAGGGATTAAACCTGTAATATCCGATTGGTGTGCAAGGGCTTTCGTGGTATAATGTGGCTTTTCAGTTTGGCTTTCGCAATATTTATCAAACAGTTCGTGGTAACGAACTGTAAGTAAGGAGCGACCCGGCTCAATAGTAACCAAAACTCTAAAAAAGGGATTTTGATACCAATAGATACATGAAAAGAATCAGATTTTAATGCTGATTTCAAATATAATAGTTTCATCAAGTTTAGACCAACCCATCAAAAGTTACGTGCCTGAGAAAATTTGGCTGATTTTCGAAAAAAGGGGGAAAGACTCCCTAAAAGTTATAGAACCTTAATGAAAATTACACCATCAGATGCAGCGTATCAGAGAACCCTACTATAGAGGTTTCAAGCTCCTATCTGCAAAAATGTGGAATTTTGTATTTTTTACCAGAAGAAAGATCGCGGTTGCGTGTTTATTTTGTTTTTTGTTTGTTTTCTGTTTGTTTTTTTTCCAGGGGTGATCGTATCGACCCAGTTGTCCTAGAATATCGTGGGAGGGCTCTTTGGAACCGAAATTAAAAGTTCTAGTGCCCTTTTTAGGTGACCAAAAAAAATGGAGGGCACCTAGGCCCCCTCCCACGCTCATTTTTTCCCAAAGTCATCCGATCAAAGTTTTGAGATAGCCATTTTGTTCAACATTGTCGAAAATATGATAAATATGTCTTTTAGGATGACTTAATCCCCCAAAGTCCCCGGGGGAAGGGCTGAAAGTTATGAACTTTACCCAATGTTAACATATCTATCGGTTAACATACCGATTCTAAAAAAAGGGGAAAAATCCATCCGAATGTTTATCGTACCGTCCTATAACCGTGCCACCAGTTTTATGTAAATTAATGGAACTAATTGTAGTGGATATGCTCATAGATAAGTGTTCTACTCCTGACTCCCAGTTTGGTTTCAAAAAGGGGGTTAGCCGCGAGCATGTGCATTATATTCTTGCTAATGTAATGGCAAGCACCGGACTTAAATGAAAGATTTATACTCGCAAGTCACGACGTGCGCCGGGCTTTCAATTCGGGGATTCATTCCCAGCTACTCCTGTCGGTTCTTAAGCGCGGGGTTGACCAGTCTGTGATATTAGCATTTAGAAATATGTATAAAAATCTTCAAGTACAAATTAACATACCGTCAAATGATGGGCCCAGTTTTATCTTCCCAAATAGTCCAAGTGAAGAAGGATATTAGGCAGGGTGCAATATCATCGCCTCTCCTTTATAGTAACAGCATTATAGAAGCGCAAAAGTATGTTAAACAAAGTTTTATATTTCGTGGTGTAGATATTACGTTATTAAATTATGCAGACGATATTCTTAATATAAGTAGATCTTTAACTCGTACTGAAGAGAATTTTTATATTCTTAATGAAATGTATGGAGGGATTGGCCTGTCGTTTAATTCTAGTAAAAGTGAGTTTATTGTTTTTAATGGTGATTCCTCTGGTTCTGTTTGTAAATTTGGAAATCAGCAAGTTATAGGATCTAGGGTCATCATGTATTTAGGACTGCCATTAAGCTCAGATATAATTTCTACTCGCGCTGGCCTACTTTGTGATTTTTCAGAAAAAGCCAGGAAAGCGTACGGAACTCTTACTTCAACAAAGGTAAAATATAATCGCCAAATTCGTGCTAGACTATATAATGTGCTAATAATGCCCCATGTTTTAGCACTGGCTCCATTTTGGAATATTTTTTCTTTAACGGATAAGAGAAAAACTTCGGTCTACATTCTATAATTTTTAAAGTTTCTATTGAATGTTCCTCTATGGGCCAACAATCCATTTTTATGTAATAAGTATGGTGCTGCGGAGCCAGTTGCTGCCATTTTGAAAACGCCGAGCCTAGTTTCTGAGGTCCTTAGATCCATCTAATAGCCTAAATTTGGCAATTAGCCCTTGAGTTACTCTTTATTTTAAAAGCTATTTGTTGTTAATTGATTGTGTTCATGTGTTGTGTGAATTTGTTGCATTAGTGTCTTTTCTTCTTTTTTCTATTATTTCTCTTTTGCTCCATTCATGCATTTTCTATGTACTTTTTTTTGAATCGGTTAATAAAATTATTATTATTATTATATAGTATTGGTTATTGGGAAGTATACAGACGTTTTCAGGGGGATTTTTTCTGGTAGTGGGGGGGGATGGGTCTTGGGTTATGTGGGAGGATCTTTACATGGAGGAAATTTTCATGTGGGAAGGGACATTGCTATGAAGGGGGCGCCAGGCTAGTAGAATGTATCTATGGAATTCTAGCACAGCTCTAAACCTTTTCAAAGAGAGTCAGTACTCCCTCACATGGTATAAACTACAGTTTCACGTGCACATTGCAAAAAGCTGGCAGTACGAGTGGGGATTCCCCACTGGTTCCTGAAGTCTAGCTTGTTACACAAGTTTGCTTCAACTCCACGTTTTCATGGATGCTACAATCAGAATTGTTTGATTGACATTTGCAAAATTTCACGAATTGAACTGTACGAACGATCTTATTTGAATAATAGGGAAAAAACAGAGCTAGATAACACTTAAGAATTGGATCGTATGAAGATGGAGAAAAAGGGTTAAAGTGATTAGCAGTTAAGATAACCTCAATGGCGTCTGAACAGTTTTGTCAGTTTAAAATAGAGTCTAACGTTATAGTATACTAGAAAGTTGATACTAAGAGAGATGTAGATGGCAAGAAAAGAATTTTAACAATGGATAGCTTTACTTCTTCGATGTGTTCTGTATAATACACAAGGGGCGTTTGAACAGTGTTGTCAGTTTAAAATAGATTCTAACGTTATAGTATACTAAAAAGTTGATACTAAGAGAGATTTAGATGGCAAGAAAATAATTTTAATAATGAAATTCAGAACAAACCTTAGAAATCCTTTCAAATCAATTAGTAAGGTGTATGTGAGTACGAACCATCGAGGATCATAAGCACCAATGACCCTAACCAGCAGAGACATCAACCCCCAAAGTTCCCTTATCCCCAAACTCGAAGGGCGACCCCCTCCCCTCCAACTTTTTGGCCCCCTCCCCCCATTTTCTTGGATTTTTTTTTTTTTTTTTTTTAAATTTTTTTTATTATTTTCTTTTTTTAACATGATATATTTTTTCCACTTTTTTTTACATGTCTTCGAATGAGATGAAACATACTTAAAACAAAACAAAAATATCCTAGTTACATTCTATTGATTTTTCAAAGTTCATTTTGAATTTCTTTCGTTGAAATGCAAGAGTTGGAATATTTTAGTAGTATTTGGTCGTGGTTTACCTTGTCACACTTACATTCTCTTGATTTTTCAAAGTTCATTTTAGATTTCTTTCATTGAAATGCAAGAGTTGGAATATTTCAGTAGTGTTTTGTTATGGTTTACCTTATCACAGTTACATTCTCTTGATTTTTCAAAGTTCATTTGGATTTCTTTCGTTGAAATGCAAGAATTTGAATATTTCAGTAGTGTTTTGTTATGGTTTACATTGTCACAGTTACATTCTCTTGATTTTTCAAAGTTCATTTTGGATTTTTCTTTCGTTGAAATGCAAGAGTTGGAATATTTCAGTAGTGTTTTTGTCGTGATTTCCCTTGTCACAGTTACATTCTCTTGATTTTTCAAAGTTCATTTTTTGTCGTGGTTTACCTTGTCACACATTCTCTTGATTTTTCAAAGTTCATTTTGGATTTCTTTTGTTGAAATGCAAGAGTTGGAATATTTCAGTAGTGTTTTTGACGTGGTTTACCTTGTCAAAGTTACATTCTCTTAATTTTTTAAAGTTCATTTTTTTGTCGTGGTTTACCTTGTCACAATTACATTCTCTTGATTTTTCAAAGTTCATTTTGGATTTCTTTCGTTGAAATGCAAGAGTTTGAATATTTCAGCAGTGTTTTGTTATGGTTAACATTGTCAGAGTTCACATTCTATTGATTTTTCGAAGTTCATTTTGGATTTCTTTTGTTGAAATACAAGAGTTGGAATATTTCAGTAGTGTTTTGTCGTGGTTTACCTTGTCACAGTTACATTTTCTTGATTTTTCAAAGTTCATTTTAGATTTCTTTCGTTGAAATGCAAGAGTTGGAATATTTCAGTAGTGTTTTGTCGGTTTACCTTGTCACAGTTACATTCTCTTGATTTTTCAAAGTTCATTTTGGATTTCTTTCGTCGAAATGCAAGAGTTGAAATATTTCAGTAGCGGTTTGTCGTTGTTTACCTTGTCACAGTTACATTCTCTTGATTTTTCAAAGTTCATTTTGGATTTCTTTCGTTGAAATGGAAGAGTTGAAAACATCATTTGTCGGTTATGTCGGACAAAATTTTTTTATCAAGGAAATATCTGAATGCGTTTAAGGTATAGTACGAATGGCTTGCAAAAACACGAAAATACTATCAGAATGAATAAATTCTTTATCAATATCCATTGTTGGATATATCATTATGAAAAAAATTGTAAGTAAGTAAAAAAGTAAGTAAGTAACAAACTCTTTCTCGAATTCACCTCTTAGATACACAATACAGAAATTTAATTCAGGTAATTATGAAAAAAAAAATTGAACAAATTCTTTATTAACATTCATTATCGATTGATGTCGTTTCCTAGACAGACAATACAGCAATTTCACAAAATCTAAGTATAGGAGTGATTAAATTTCACATCAACATTCATTTCTCGGATACATAGGAAAAAGTTGACAAAATCTAAGTGTTAGAGTGAATAGCTTTTTTTTTATCAAAATCTTTTGTCAGATACATCAGATAAAATTGACAGAATCTAAGTGTCAGAGTAAATATTTTTGTTATCAACATCCTTTCTCAGATACATCAAGAAAAATTGACAAAATCTAAATTTCAGAATGAATAAATGCTTTTAACAACATCATTTATCGGATATGTTGGATAAAATTGACAAAATCTAAGTATCAGAGTGATTAAATTCTATATCAACAACCCTTTCTCGAATACATGGGATAAAATTGAAAAAATCTAAGCGTCAGAGTGAATAAATTTTTTTATACCAATATCTATTGTCAGATGCATCGAATATAATTGACAAAATCTAAGTATCAGAGTGAATAAATGCTTTATCAGCATCCTTTGTCGAATATATCGGATAAAAGTGACAAAATCTAAGGACCAGAATGAATAAATGCATTATCAACATCATTTGTCAGATACGTCAGTTAAAATTGACATGTCGGATAAAATTGACAAAATCTAAGTGTCAGAGTGAACATTTTTTTTCTCAACATCTTTTGTCAGATACATCGAATATAATTGACAAAATCTAAGTGTTAGAGTGAATAATTTTTTATCAACATCCTCTGTCAGATACATCGGATAAAATTGACAAAATCTAAGTATCAGACTGAATAAATACTTTATCAACATCATTTGTCGGATATGTCGGACAAAATTTTTTTATCAAGGAAATATCTGAATGCGTTTAAGGTATAGTACGAATGGCTTGCAAAAAACACGAAAAATACTATCAGAATGAATAAATTCTTTATCAACATCCAATGTTGGATATGTCATTATGAAAAAAAATTGTAAGTATGTAAAAAAGTAAGTAAGTAACAAACTCTTTCTTGAATTCACCTCTTCGATACACAATACAGAAATTTAATTTAGGAAATTATGAAAAAAAAAATTGAACAAATTCTTTATTAACATTCATTATCGATTGATGTCGCTTCCTAGACAGACAATACAGCAATTTCACAAAACCTAAGTATAGGAGTGATTAAATTCTATATCAACATTCATTTCCCGGATACATAGTCAGATGACAAAATCTAAGTACCAGAGTGAATAACTTTATTATCAACATCATTTGTCGGATACGTAAGTTAAAATTGTTGACATGTCGGATAAAATTGACAAAATCTAAGTGTCAGAGTGAACATTTTTTCTCAGCATCTTTTGTCAGATACATCGAATATAATTGACAAAATCTAAGTGTTAGAGTGAATAATATTTTATTAACATCCTCTGTCAGATACATCGGATAAAATAGACAAAATCTAAGCATCAGACAGAATAAATGCCTTATCAACATCATTTGTCGGATATGTCGGACAAAATTTTTCTATCAAGGAAATATCTGAATGCGTTTAAGGTATAGTACGAATGGCTTGCAAAAAACACGAAAATACTATCAGAATGAATAAATTCTTTGTCAACATCCGTTGTTGGATATGGCATTATGAAAAAAAATTGTCAGTAAGTAAAAAAGTAAGTAAGTAACAAACTCTTTCTTGAATTCACCTCTTGGATACACAATACAGAAATTTAATTCAGGAAATAATAAAAAAAAATTGAACAAATTCTTTATTAACATTCATTATCGATTGATGTCGCTTCCTAGACAGACAATACAGCAATTTCACAAAAACCTAAGTATAGGAGTGATTAAATTCTATATCAACATTCATTTCTCGGATACATAGGAAAAAGTTGACAAAATCTAAGTGTTAGAGTGAATAAATTTTTTTTCAAATTTTTTATCGGATACATCAGATAACAGTCATAAAATCCAAGTTCTATTCGTTTTGGCTTCATGCCGTGTTACGTTGAATTTAGGTTAGACCGGTTTTCTTTCTATAGTAGACTAGTGTATATTTTTAGAGTAGAAAAAAAAATTCTGGTTAGTCTGATGTTGATTGTGAGAGTGTTAGGACTCTAAAAAATGAATAGATTTGAGAAAGAGCGAATCATGGGGAATCTAGTGTTTATGGAAAAACGTTTGATTCTAGATGATGATTTTCTAGAGCTGTCTATTCAAAGGAAGATACTTTCTCAGGGAATGCTTGTCGATATAATGAAAACTGATTCTCCATCATTAGACTATTGCATGAAGCTTTTATGTTGTGGTTAAAATGCATTTACACAATTTATTGATATATTAATCACGACACGGCAAAATGATATTGTGGATATGCTTTTAAATACTAGTTTAGAAATTTAGGACTTTTTTTCATGAGAGAGATGGTGTTCAATGATGATTGGTTATCCCCCAATGTCAAGATTGACATAATGTTGCAAATAATATCAAAGACGAAAAGCATATTGAGCCTGTTGATGACACACCAGTAAAAATTGTGTATGACTCAAAATGGAATAATGATTATTCTACTGATTACGAACTAAGAGAAGACAATAGCTACAATATCAAGAGAG
This sequence comes from Artemia sinica, assembly GCA_027921565.1. Lineage (NCBI taxonomy): Eukaryota > Metazoa > Arthropoda > Branchiopoda > Anostraca > Artemiidae > Artemia > Artemia sinica. Next base: position 30,323,837 of record CM051256.1, read on the forward strand.
AACATGGTGAACTATTTTATGGAACAGATTCAAAATGTCCAAAGTTGATCATTGATATTAATAATATACCATAATATATTTTTGTATTAATATTCTACAAAGCATTATTTCATTAAAAATATATTATGCATTACATTGTCATGTGTTCATTATTTTTAGAGTAAGCTAGCATATCAAACGTTTAGAATGTCTATTAAAACATCGGAGATGTAAGAAAAGGAATTTACATAACATCTATTGTCAGACACATGGGGTAACATTGACAAAATCTAGGTATCAGAATTAATAAATCCTTTATCAACATCCGTTGTTGGATATGTCATTATGTCATTATGAAAAATTGTAAGTAAGTAAGTAAGTAAGTAACAAACTCTTTCTTGAATTCACCTCTGGATACATAAATTTAATTCAGGAAATTATAGTGAGAGAGATATACATTCAAAAATTTGAGTTAATTTAAGTTCACTTAGAGTGGCCAGACATGCATTGGAATAGGCAAACACCCGCCCAGACACACACACAGGAAAAAAGAGTGTGAGAGATAAAAACACATACAAATACGTACACAAAAAAAAAGACACAAAAAAACGAGAAAGACATGGAGTGTACACCGCGACGGCTGCGTGCGCGCACGTAACCTCGTCTAAATTAACCTTAAGAAATGAAATAAAGCTATGTCGCTGTCGCTTTGCATGTCTCTCTCACTATGTATGCGCCGTCCCGCGGTGTAAACTCCATGTCTTTCTCGGTTTTTTGTGTCTAAATCTACGTATTTGTATGTGTTTTTTATCCCTCACACTCTTTTGCCTGTGTGTGTGTCTGGGCGGGTGTTTGCCTCTTCCAATGCATGTCTGGCTACTCTAAGTGAACTTAAATTAACTAAACTTTTTGAATATCTCTCTCACTATGACTGTGTGTCTGAGCGGGTGTAGTGCCATCTATAACCGGTATAACCTAAATTCAACGTAACGAGGAATGAAGTCAAAATGAATTGAACTTGGATTTTATGACTGTTATCTGATGTATCCGATAATAACTTTGAAAACAAATTTATTCTTTCTGTTACTTAGATTTTGTCAATTTTATCCGATGTATCTGACATTTGATGTTGATAGTGCATTGAAGGGATGTTGATAAAAAAATTTATTCACTCTGACACTTATATTCTGTCAATTTTATCCGATGTATCTGACAAAAGATGTTGATAAAAAAATTTATTCACTCTAACACTTAGATTTTGTCAATTTTTTCCTATGTATCCGAGAAAATGGATGTTGATATAGAATTTAATCACTCTTACACGTTGATTTTGTGAAATTGCTACATTGTATGTCTAGGAAGCGACTTCAATCGATAATGAATGTTAATAAAGAATGTGTTCAATATTTGTTTTCATAATTTCCTGAATTAAATTTCTGTATTGTGTATCCCAGAGGTGAATTCAAGAAAGAGTTTGTTACTTACTTACTTACTTACTTACAACTTTTTCATAATGACATAGTGACATATCCAAGAACGGATGTTGATTAAGAATTTTTTCATTCTGATACCTAGATTTTGTCAATGTTACCCCATGTGTCTGACAATAGATGTATGCAAATTCCTTTTCTTACATCTCCGATGTTTTAATAGACATTCTAAAAGTTATATATGCTAGCTTACTCTAAAAATAATGAACAAATGACAATGTAATGCATAATATATTTTTAATGAAATAATGCTTTGTAGAATATTAATAAAAAATATATTATGATACATTATTAATATCAATGATCAACTTTGGACGTTTTGAATTTGTTCAATAAAATAGTTCACCTTGTTCTCTCTTGATATTGTAGCTATTGTCTTCTCTTAGTTCGTAATCAGTAGAATAATCATTATTCCATTTTGAGTCCTACACAATTTTTACTGGTGTGTCATCAACAGGCTCAATATGCTTTTCGTCATTGGTATTATTTGCAACTTTATGTCAATCTTGACATTGGGGGTAACCAATCATCATTGAACACCATCTTTCTCATGAAAAAAAGTCCTAATTTCTAAACTAGTGTTTAAAAGCATATCCAAAATATCATTTTGCCGTGTCGTGATTAATATATCAATAAATTGTGTAAATGCATTTGAACCACAACGTAAAAGCTTCATACAATAGTCTAATGATGGAGAATCAGTTTTCATTATATCGACAAGCATTCCCTGAGAAAGTATCTTCCTTTGTATAGACAGCTCTAGAAAATCATCATCTAGAATCAAACGTTTTTCCATAAACACTAGATTCCCCTTGATTCGCTCTTACTCAAATTTATCCATTTTTAGAGTCCTAACCCTCTCACAATCAACTTCAGACTAACCAGAATTTTTTTCTACTCTAAAAATATACACTAGTCTACTATAGAAAGAAAAACCGGTCTAACATAAATTCAACGTAACACGGCATGAAGCCAAAACGAATAGAACTTGGATTTTATGACTGTTATCTGATGTATCCAATAAAAACTTTTGAAAAAAAATTATTCACTCTAACACTTAGATTTTGTCAACTTTTTCCTATGTATCCGAGAAATGAATGTTGATATAGAATTTAATCACTCATGTACTTAGAATTTGTGAAATTGCTGTATTGTCTGTCTAGGAAGCGACATCAATCGATAATGAATGTTAAATAAAGAATTTGTTCAATTTTTTCATATTTCCTGAATTAAATTTCTGTATTGTGTATCCAGGAGGTGAATTCAAGAAAGAGTTCGTTACTTACTTACTTTTTTACCTACTTACAATTTTTTTCATAATGACATATCCAACAACGGATGTTGATAAAGAATTTTATTCATTCTGATAGTATTTTCGTGTGTTTTGCAAGCCATTCGTACTATACCTTAAACGCATGCAGATATTTCCTTGATAAAAAAAAAATTTGTCCGACATATCCGACAAATGATGTTGATAAAGCATTTATTCACTCTAACACTTAGATTTCGTCAATTATGTTCGATGTATCTGACAAAAGATGTTGAGAAAAAAAAATATTCACTCTGACACTTATATTTTGTCAATTTTATGCGACATGTCAGTTTTAACTGACATATCCGATAAATGATGTTGATAATGCATTTATTCACTCTGGTACTTAGATTTTGTCTCTTTTATCCGATATATTCGACAAAGGATGCTGATAAAGCATTTATTCACTCTGATACTTAGATTTTGTGAATTATATTCGATGTATCCGACAATAGGTATTGGTATAAAAAAAAATATTCACTCTGACGCTTAGATTTTTTCAATTTTATCCCATGTATTCGAGAAAGAGTTGTTGATATAGAATTTAATCACTCTGATACTTAGATTTTGTGTCAATTTTATCCGACATATCCGATAAATGATGTTGTTAAAGCATTTATTCATTCTGAAATTTAGATTTTGTCAATTTTGTTTGATGTATCTGAAAAAGAATGTTGATAAAAAAAATATTTACTCTCACACTTAGATTCTGTCAATTTTATCCGATGTATCTGACAAAAGATGTCTATAAAAAAAATTTATTCACTCTAACACTTAGATTTTGTCAACTTTTTCCTATGTATCCGAGAAATGAATGTTGATATAGAATTTAATCACTCCTATACTTAGATTTTGTGAAATTGCTGTATTGTCTGTCTAGGAAGCGACATCAATCGATGATGAATGTTAATAAAGAATTTGTTCAATTTTTTTCATAATTTCCTAAATTAAATTTCTGTATTGTGTATCCAAGAGGTGAATTCAAGAAATAGTTTGTTTCTTACTTACTTTTTTTACTTACTTATAATTTTTTTTCATAATGACATATCCAACAACGGATGTTGATAAAGAATTTATTCATTCTGATATTATTTTCGTGTTTTTTTCAAGCCATTCGTACTATACCTTAAACTTATTCAGATATTTCCTTGATAAAAAAATTTTGTCCGACATAACCGACAAATGATGTTTCCAACTCCTGCATTTCAACGAAAGAAATCCAAAATGATTTTTGACAAATCAATAGAAAGTAACTGTTACAAGGTAAACCACGACAAAACACTACTGAAATATTTCAACTCTTCCATTTCAACGATAGAAATCCAAAATGAACTTTGAAAAATCAAGAGAATGTAACTGTGACAAGGTAAACCACGACAAACCACTACTGAAATATTCCAACTCTTGTATTTCGACGAAAGAAATCCAAAATGAACTTTGAAAAATCAAGAGAATGTAACTGTGACAAGGTAAACCACGACAAAACACTACTGAAATATTCCAACTCTTGCATTTCAACGAAAGAAATTCCAAAATGAACTTTGAAAAATCAAGAGAATGTAGGTTTGACAAGGTAAACCACAACAAAACACTACTGAAATATTCCAACTCTTGCATTTCAACGAAAGAAATCAAAATGAACTTTGAAAAATCAATAGAATGTAACTGTGACAATGTAAGCCATATCAAAAACACTACTGAAATATTTCAAACTCTTGCATTTCAACGAAAGAAATCCAAATGAACTTTGAAAAATCAAGAGAATGTTACTGTGACAAGGTAAGAATAACAAACCCTACTGAAATATTCCAACTCTTGCATTTCAATGAAAGAAATCCAAAATGAACTTTGAAAAAATCAAGAGAATGTAAGTGTGACAAGGTAAACCACGAAAAAAAAAAATGAACTTTGAAAAATCAAGAGAATGTAACTGTGACAATGTAAACCACGACAAAACACTACTGAAATATTCCAACTCTTGTATTTCAACGAAAGAAATTCAAAATGAACTTTGAAAAATCAAGACAATGTAAGTGTGACTAGGTAAGCCACGACAAAAAAATGAACTTTGAAAAATCAAGAGAATGTAACTGTGACAAGGTAAACCACGACAAAACACTACTGAAATATTCCAACTCTTGCATTTCAACGAAAGAAATCCAAAACGAACTTTGAAAAATCAAGAGAATGTAACTGTGACAATGTAAACCATAACATAAAAACATTACTGAAATATTCAAACTTTTGCATTTCAACGAAAGAAATCCAAAATGAACTTTGAAAAATCAAGAGAATGTAACTGTGACAAGGTAAACCATAACAAAACACTACTGAAATATTCCAACTCTTGCATTTCAATGAAAGAAATCCAAATTGAACTTTGAAAAATCAAGAGAATGTAAGTGTGACAAGGTAAACCACGACAAAACACTACTGAAATATTCCAGCTCTTGCATTTCAACGAAAGAAATCCAAAATGAACTTTGAAAAATCATGAGAATGTGTGACAAGGTAAACCACGACAAAACACTACTGAAATATTCCAACCCTTGCATTTCAACGAAAGAAATTCAAAATGAACTTTGAAAAATCAATAGAATGTAACTATGATTTTTTTTGTTTTGTTTTAAGCATGTTTCATCTCATTCGAAGACATTTAAAAAAAAGTTGAAAAATATATCATGTTAAAAAAAGAAAATAATAAAAAAATTTAAAAAAAAATCAAAAAAATTCCAAAAAATGGGGGGAGGGGCCATAAAGTTCGAGGGGAGGGGGTCGCCCTTCGAGTTTGGGGATAGGGGACCTTCTGGGGGTTGATGTCTCTGCTGGTTAGGGTCATTGGTGCTTATGATCCTTGATGGTTCGTACTCACATACACCTTACTACTTGATTTGCAAGGATTTCTAAGGTTTGTTCTGAATTTCATTATTAAAATTATTTTCTTGCCATCTACATCTCTGTTAGTATCAACTTTTTAGTATACTATAACGTTAGACTCTATTTTAAACTGACAACACTGTTCAAACGCCACTTGTGTATTATACAGAACACATCGAAGAAGTAAAGCTATCCATTAATAAAATTCTTTTTCTTGCCATCTACATCTCTCGTAGTATCAACTTTCTAGTATACTATAACGTTAGACTCTATTTTAAACTGACAACACTGTTCAAACGCCATTGAGGTTACCTTAACTGCTAATCACTTTAACCCTTTTTCTCCATCTTCATACGATCCAATTCACAAATGTTATCTAGCTCTGTTTTTTTCCCTATTATTCAAATAAGATCGTTCGTACAGTCCAATTAGCGAATCCCTTATCCCTTTTTGCAAATGTCAATCAAACAATTCTGATTGTAGCATCCATGAAAACGTGGAGTTAAAGCAAACTTGTGTAACAAGCTAGACTTCAGGAACCAGTGGGGAATCCCCACTCGTACTGCCAGCTTTTTTTGTAATGTGCACGTGAAACTGTAGTGTATACCATGTGAGGGAGTACGAACTCTCTTTGAAAAGGTGTAGAGCTGTGCTAGAATTCCATAGATACATTCTACTCAGCTTTCCAAGCATTATTTAAAAAAAGATCGGAAATTATATAAAAAAAAACAAGTTTTTCAACTGAAAGTAAGGAGCAACATCAAACTTAAAACAAACTGAAAATATTACGTATATGATTGGGTTCGCCCCCTAGTCAATACCTCGCTCTTTAATCCCAAGATTTTTTAGCACTTTCAAAAGAGTTATTTATCCTAATTCACGGCCTTTGTGATTAAGGGGTCATTTTTAAAAAATTTGGAACAAAATTCGAACTTTACCGTAAAGGGGGAGGTATTGACTAGGGGGTGAACCCCCTAATATACGTATTAAAAATATATGAATATAGAAATTCGTTACGTAAGTTAATTCGTAAATTATGTATATTTATTACTAATAAAAACGTTCGTAAATAAAATTAAACAAAACACTCGAGAAAGCCATTTAACCAAATAACAAAGAAAACTAAAATAAAATTAATATGCAAATTTGGTATTGATTATTCATGTACGGTGAGCCAAAATCAAAACCTGCATTTATTCAAAAACATTCAAAAATCAAATAAAAAAACGAGTTTTTTTTAACTGAAAGTAAGGACCGACGTTTAAAACTTAAAACGAACAGAAATTATTCCGTATATGAAAGGGGCTGTCCCCTCCTCAAAGCCTCGCTCTTTACGCTAAAGTTTGACTTTCCCACAACTCTATTTTTTTAAACAATAAAAAACTTTAGTATAAAGAGCGAGGCGTTGAGGAGGGGACAGCCCCTTTCATATACGGAATAATTTCTGTTCGTATTAAGTTTTAAAGTCAGTCCTTAATTTCAGTTAAAAAAAACTTTTTTTTTATTAGTAACTGTTTGAAAAACAATCAAACAGAGAGTAACGAAAAAAAGATTTGATAAAAATGCTTGATTCGTGCTTCTACTATTGATTGATCTTTCTTCGCGTCTCGCAATTCTTATACGAAAATATGCACAGAGGAGGGGCAAACAATAAAGATAATATTCATTTGATAACTCGAATAAGAAGTGCCCGGAAATTCGGGACTTCGGGGAATAGTTTAGTCAAGTAACGATAGTAACGAAAAAAAAAAATTGATAAGAATGCTTGATTCGTGCTTCTACTATTAATTGATCTTTCTTTGCATCTCGCAATTCTTATACGAAAATATGCACAGAGGGGGGGGCAAACAATAAAGATAATTTTTATTTGTTAACTCAAATAAGAAGTGCCCGGATATTTGGGACTTCGGGGAATAGTTTAGTCAAAAAAAAAGCTTAGTTCTCCCACCCAGTAATAATAAAGTAGAATATAGGGTCTCAACACCATAGAAACAAGAAAATGAAGCGACGAAAAAGTGGATTTTTGGACAAAATAGATTAAATAAGATTCAAGTTTGAATTTACACAGGACTTTCAGATTCCATAGGCTTCAGGTTTATACTAAATTAGCGATCCAAAAATAGGACTGACAGGAGACTCTAGGGAAGACTTATCTATTACCACTCAGATACAATCCAGTCGAGTTAGGAATGGTTAGCGCTTTTGAAGTTTATTCCTAGGATTAGAAACATTGTTGGAATTATCTGAAATCTACTAGGTTTAGCGTTTTATTTCTCTGGAAAAGATATCAGATTAGGAATATTACGGTCTGAAAAACTAAAACTGACAGTACTTCAAACTGATAAAAGAAAGGAAAGAAGTAAACAGTAAAGGAAATAATGTCAAATAGTGGAAAATGCTTTCTTTTTCATATTTAAATTGACAAATTTTTCATTTTTCGTGGACAAATTAAGGCAACTATTTAAGGCGATTAATTTAAAAAAAACTTTTTCTACAAAACATGTTTTTAAAGAAAAGTAAAGAGCTCCATTAAGCCAAGAATGAGCAAAAATAAAGTAAAAAAATATTCCAAGCGTAAAACTACCGCAAATCACTATCAATAAATAAATGAAACTCAAAACGAACAGACCTAAATATTAAAGTCAAACTCAAAATGAGCAAAACTTAACATGAGTAGGGCTGATAACCCCTATGCCTTCTCAAGACCAGAAACACAATTCGCGCTTTACTGAATAAAACAAACAGCAACAACAAAAATAAAACAAATGAGCGTGGATTGTCAGTTTAATTGACATATACTAATATTTATTCCTTAAAAAGTTTTGATAATTTTTTATTTATGAAAATAAGAAAAGTGAAAACATTTCAAAGGTATTTCAAAGGTTTGTATAGACAACATTGTCGTAGAAACTTCAGAAAGGGCTCATTCGATCGGAAATTTAAATGGCTAGTTCCCCTTTTAATAGTCGAAAGTGATTCTAGAGCAACTGACACCCCTTCCACGCCTACCATGTCCCCAAACACATCCAATCAAAATTTTGATATAGCCATTTTGTTTAACGTAGTTGAAAGATCTGGAAATTATATGCTTGAGCAGGGCACCCCCCCCCCGCACAGCTCTCAGCGTCAAGGGTTATAAGTTATGCCCTGGGGGCATATATGGTTCTTATGGAAGGAATGCTCGTATAAACTTCAGAGAGGGTTCATTTGATTAGAAATTGAAAGTTCTAGTTCACTTTTTAAGCGTCAAAAGATATTGGAGGGTAACCAGCTCCCCCCCCCCCCCCAAAAAAAAAAAACTTTTTCCCAAATGCATCCAATAAAAATTTTAAGATAGCTATTTTGTTAAAAATAGTTCAAAGATCATATAACGAAAATTCTGGTGTTGACACAACCCACCAGGCCCCCAGGGCAGGCGTTGTAAGTTATGCCCTGGGGGCATATATGGGTCTTATGAAAGGGATCCTCGTATTAACTTCAAAGAGGGATCATTTGATTAGAAATTGAAAGTTCTAGTTCACTTTTTAAGAGTCAAAAGAGATTGGAGAGCTCCTAGCCTGCCACCCCTTCACGCCCTGTTTTCCTCAAACCCATCCGATAAGAACTTTGAGATAGCTTTTTTTAATAGTTCAAAGACCATATAACGAAAACTCAGGGGTCGACACAGCCCCCCAGGGGCCAAGGGCAGGTGTTGTAAGTTATCCCCTGGGGGAATATATGGGTCTTATTGAAGGGATGCTCGTAAAAAATTCAGAGATGGCTCATTTGATTGGAAATTGAACGTTCTAGTTATGTTTTTTAGAATCAAAAGAGATTAGAGGGCAACTAGCCCCCCCCCCCCCATGCCCCTTTTTACCCAAATGTAGGCCTATCCAATAAAAATTTGAGTAAGGCATTAAGTTAAAAATTTCTCAAAAGTCAGATAACAAAAACTCAGGTGTCGTCACAACCCCCCAGGGCCCGGGGCAGGTGTTGTAAGTTATTCCCTGGGGCGTATATTGTTCGTATGAAAGGGAAGCTCGTATAAACTTCAGAGAGGGCTCATTTGATTGGATATTGAAAGTTCGAGCTCACTTTTTAATAGTCAAAAGAGATCCGAGGGCCGCTAGCCCCCAACTCATCTGATGAAAAATTTTGAGATAGACATCTTGTTAAAAATAGTTCAAAGGTCAGATAAGAAAAATCCGGTGTCAACAGAACCCCCCAGGGCACAGGGGAAGGTGTTCTAAGTTATTCCCTAAGGGCATGTATGGTTCTTATGAAAGGGATGCTCGTATAAACTTCATAGAGGGCTCATTTGATTGGAAATTGAAAGTTCTAGTTCACTTTTTTAAGAGTCAAGAGAGTTAAACTAGCCCCCCCCCCCCACGCTCTTTTTTTCCCCAAATCCGTCCGTTACAAATTTTGAGGTAGCCAATGTTTTGGAAATTGTTCAAAAATTGGATAATAAGAACGCCCCCCCCCCCAGAGCCCGGGGGATAGGGTTGTAAGTGTTGTCCTGGGGGCGTATATAGTTCTTATGAACGGGATACTCGTATAAACTTCAGAGGGGGCTTATTTGATTGGAAATTGAAGTTTCTAGTTCAATTTTTAAGAGTCAAAAGATATCCGAGGGCAACTAGCCCCCCCCCCCCACACACACACCGTTTTTTTCCCAAGCCCATCTGATAAAATTTGTATAATAGCTATTTTCATTAAAAATAGTTCAAAGGTCAGATAAGAAAAATTCCTGTGTCGACGGAACCCTCCAGAGCCCGGAGACAGGCGTTATGAGTAATGCTCTAGGGCATATATAGTTCTTATAGAAGGGATGCTCGTATAAACTTCGGAGAGGGCTCATTTGATTTGAAATTGAAATTTCTTGTTCACTTTTTAAGAGTCATAAGAGACCAGAGGGCAACTGACCCCCCTCCTCCACGCCCTAAATGCATCAGATAAAAATTTTGAGATAGACATTTTGTTAAAAATAGTTCAAAGTTCTGATAACAAAAAACTCCGGTGTCGACAAAGCCCCCCAGTGTCCGTGGATAGGCGTTGTAAGTTATTCCCTGGGGGGATATATGATTGTTATGGAAGGGATGCTCAAATAAAACTCCTAGAGGGCTCATTTGATAGGAAATTGAAAGTTGTAATTCACTTTTTTAAGAGTCAAAAGTGATTGGGGGGCAGCTAGCCCCCCCCCCACAATTCATTTTTTCCCCAGTTGCACTTCATATAGAAGGGATCGTCGTATAAACTTCAAAGGGGGCTCATTCGATTGGAAATCGAGAGCTCTAGTGTCTTTTTTAAGAGTCAAAAGTAATCAGAGGGCAACTGGCCCCCCAAGCCCCTTTTTCCCCAAATACATCTGATAAAAGATTTGAGGTAGCCATTTTGTTAGAAATAGTTCAAAGATCATATAAGAGAAACTCCTTTACGTATGGTCATTTCGTTAAAAATAGTTCAAAGATCAGATAAGAAAAACTCCTGTGTCGACACCCCCCCCCCAGGGACGGATCAGTCGTTGTAAGTATTGCTCTGGGGGCATATATGGTTCTTATGGAAGGTATGCTGGTATAAGCCTCAGAGAGGGTTCAATTGAATGGAAATTAAAAGTTATAGTTCATTTTCTCTCAGAGTGAAAAAAGATCAGAGGGTAACTAGCCCCTCCGACCCTCCACGCCTTTGGGCGTATCGGTTGGATAAACCCATCCGATAAAAATTTCAGGTGACCTTTTTTTTAAAAAAATAGTTCAACATCATCAGATATTAAAACTCCAGGGTCGACACAACCCCCCAGGGCCCAGGGATAGGCGTTGTAAGTTATACTCTGGGGATATATATGGTTCTTAACGAAGGGATACTCGTATAAACTTCAGAGAGGGCTCATTTGATTGAAAATAGAAAGTTCTAGTTCACTTTTAAAGAGTCAAAAGAGAGCAAAGATTAATCTAGTCCCCCACGCCCCTTTTCCTTATACACATCCGATAAAGATTTTGAGATAGCCATTTTGTTAAAAATAGTTTAAACATCAGATAATAAAAACTTCGAGGTTGACACAAACCCATTTTTTCACTTTGATATTGTTACTTTGATATCAGTTTTGTTACTTTGATGAATATTTGATTTTTTTTTTTTTCTAGGTTTGATTTTGAAATAAAGAATTTTTAAAAACTTGAAATTTTTTGCAATCAAAACGAACAAAAATAATTAAAAAAAACTTTCCGAAAAATAAGTTTTTTCAAAGAAAAGTAAAGGCCATTTTAAACTTAAGCTCAGCATATACAAATACCTTTTAAAATTCAAACTCAAAACGACCAGAAATTACTATTAAAGAATAAATAAACCCAAAACAAAAATAAATTAAATAAACAATCATAGCAAAAAACATACAACAAGTAATAATATAAATGAACCTTTAATGAAGTACAAATGAAACTTGAAACGAACAGAATTAAATAAACAATCAATGCAAACAAACATACAATAGATATTAATGTAAATTAATAAATAAATCTTAAAACGAGTGAAACTCAAATTGAACATGCAAATCAAGCTTGAAACGAACAAAGATGACCACAAACAAGAGTTTGGGTATGACCTCCTTCTCTCACTGTAAAAGTCTAAAACCTACTGCGTCGTTGGCACTTTACTGAAAACTATATGCGTCTTGAACAGTCTTGGAAAGTATAAACAATATCATATTTAATATTTGATGTATAATGATATTAATTGTTGAAAGATCCATCAGTTCAAAAATTTATGTCACTTTTATTTTCAATGCTGTAAGAACTGGAAAAGAAAATATTTGTAATATAATCCGTTTTCAGTTAAGCGCCAATGACGCAGTAGGTTTTTGGGTTTTTATTTACAGCTAGGAAAGGAGGCAGTATCCAAACACTTGTTTGTAGTGAAACTATATTCGGCTTTAACAGCTTTAAAAAGAGCTAATAAATTAAACTGAATATTTGATGTATAATGATATTAATGTCTGAAAGCTCATCAGTTCAAAGTGTTACAATAATTTTAATGTTTTTTTTCAATATTAAGTACAAAAGAAAATATTTGTCATAAAATTGGTTTTCAGTAAAGCGCCAATGACGCAGTAGGTTTAGACTTTTACAGTGAGAGAAGGAGGTCATACCCAAACTCTTGTTTGTGGTCATTTTTGTTCGTTTCAAGCTTGATTTGCATGTTCAATTTAAGTTTCACTCGTTTTAAGATTTATTCATTAATTTACATTAATATCTATTGTATGTTTGTTTGCATTTATTGTTTATTTAATTTCTGTTCGTTTTAAGTTTCTTTTGTACTTCAATAGAGTTTCATTTATATTATTACTTTGTTGTATGTTTTTGCTATGATTGTCTGTTTAATTTCTGTTCGTTTTGGGTTTCATTTATTCTTTAATAGTAATTTCTGGTCGTTTGAGTTTGAATTTTAAAAAGTATTTGTATCTGCTGAGCTTAAGTTTAAAATGGCCTTTACTTTTCTTTGAAAAAACTTATTTTTCGGAAAGTTTTTCTTTAATTAATTAGTAATAGTATTGAATAGCAGTAATACGAGACTTAAACTGGACAACCCACCCATTATCACTATAGGCGGGAGACAGGTTGAAACGGTTAACCACTTCCAGTACCTTGGTAGACAAGTCTCCTCAGATAATTGCCATTGCTCTGACGTGAAACATTGACTTGCATTTGCCAGATCTACCTTCCGAAGACTAGCCAACCTCTGGAAAAGTATCCACCTATCCAACAAAGTCAAGTTGCACCTATTCAACAGTTTAGTAATCTCCATAGTTATTTATAGCTGCAAAACATGGATCCTGAAAACCGAAGACGAGAGAAAACTACTAGCTTTTGTGATGAGATGCCTCCGGCGCATTGCTAGAATCAAATACACTGGCCGAATCACAAATGTGGCAGTAAGTCAAAGGCTCCAGTCCGCTGAAACCATTCTGAGTAAAATCAAGAAACAACAACCGCGCTGGCTCGGCCACGTCAAGCGAATGGAGCTAAGCCGCCTCCGTAAAATAGCCCTTGAAGGATCCTTTCATGGCCTTCGTCCACGAGGCAGACCACGAGAACGATGGATGGAGAACTTTCACTTGGACAAAGTCAAGATAGCCAAGTTATCACGTATCGCATCAGACAGAGCAATGAACCGAGCCCTTACGCATGAGCTAGCCAGAGGAGTGACCCCAAAACGTCAAACGTCCCGCGAGGATGGTCGGGACCTAAGTGAGTAAGTAAGTACTAATAGCAGCACTAGTATTAACCTATTGCCTTTTGGTCAGTTGAACATCCCTCTGATCAAGTCCTGGAAGTTTCAACTTAATACAATTAGCCATAGTTATGACATTGCTGATATGTCCTTTTGATAACCTGTATGTTTATATACTTCTTGAAATTTCCATCTCAATGCTCTTAGCCCTTCATGTAGTTGCAATAGAAGTAGTAGTAGTAATGGTAAACGTAGCAGTAACAGTAGTAATACCATAAGTGTGCACATATTTCCTTTTGGTCTTCCCTTTCAAATATTCTATGAAAGTTTCAGCTTAATACCCAAATCAATTCTCAAGATGCGTTATTTTGACAATGTGCATGCACATAGTTTCGTTTGATTTAGTTCAAATTTACCCTTAATACTGTCAATGGAGTAGTGTGGTAGTAGCAGTGGTGGTAATTGTAGTAGTATTGATTGCATGCAAATATTGCCTTTTTGATCATCTCTGTTATCGTTTCCTGAATTTTTCAAATTCATGTACTCAGTTATTCCTATGTTGTACCCTTTTGACAATCCATATACCATAATGTGTTTTGATTTAATTCAACACTCCCCTCAACATTCCCTGAAAAGCTCACGTGAATACCCTTTACTACAGGCAAACTAGAATTTGACCGCAAACAAATTGCAACAGAAATGATTTTTACTCCATGTTGTAGAGAAAAAAAAAGCTAAACAACATATTCAAAGTTGGACATTCTAGATCGACGCAAAACTAGTTTTTTTTTTTTTCTTTTCGTGTCAACTTTTTCAGTTTTTTCTAAAAAAATGAACTGTGGGTAAATGTTCGTCTTTCTGTATATGAAGCATCATCCCGATGTAAAATGAAGAGCTGAGCCGGAAAATGAAAGCAAATTTGATGTACAATGCGCTAGAAAAAAATTTTCATATTCATCAATATGTGATTTTACCCTTCTCATCGTTGTGACCTCTTTTTCACCATGCTATCAGAAGGCAATTATTCCGAAATGAATTGTTGAGCTGAGCCCAAAAATCAAATTAACCTGATGTAATATCTACTAGAAAACCCGTTTCATATTCATCAATATGCACTTTTTTTTATTTTCATTTGACATGTTTCTTTTAGCACTTATTGTCGACCTATTCGTCGATTGTTGGTAAAAAAAAACAAATTGCAACAGAAATCGGTTTTACACCATGTTGTAGAGGAAAAAAA
Source organism: Artemia sinica (assembly GCA_027921565.1). NCBI lineage: Eukaryota > Metazoa > Arthropoda > Branchiopoda > Anostraca > Artemiidae > Artemia > Artemia sinica. The sequence continues at coordinate 30,338,940 of CM051256.1, forward strand.
GCTGAATAACGTATCCAAAGTTACACATTCTAGGTCGACGCAAAACCAGTTTTTATTGCGTATCTTGTCAGTTTTCTCACTTTCCTAACAAAAAAGAAATTAAGTTCCGGTAATTGTTCGTTTTTCTTGAACTGAACTATTATTTAGATGTAATAAGACGAGATGAGTGCGAAAATGGAGTTAAATTTGGTGGACGGTATATAAAAAAGTTTCATAATCATCAATATCAGATTTTTAGGCTTCTCGTCGTCGTGACCCCCATTTTTTTTTTTTTTTTTTTTTTACCAAACCATCTTTCATTGGATAAATTGTCGGTTTTTGAGATCTAATTAACTAAAAAACCAGTTTTTTTTAAATGAAAGTAAGGAGTGACATTAAAACTAAAACGAACAGAAATCATTCCGTATATGAAAGGGGCTGTCCCCTCCTGAACGCCTCGCTCTTTACGCTAAAGTTTTTATTGTTTTAAAAAATAAAGTTGTGAGACAAAGTCAAACTTTAGCGTAAAGAGCGAGGCATTGAGGAGGGGACAGCCCCTTTCATATACGAAATAATTTCTGTTCGTTTTAAGTTTTAATGTCGCTCCTTACTTTCAGTTAAAAAAACTTGTTTATTTTAGTCAATTTCTGAACATTTTTAATTAATGTAGCTTTGATTTTGGCTCACCGTTCATGAATAATTAAAACAAAATTCGCATATTAATTTTCCTTTTTTTAGCTAATTGGCTTTCTCGAAATTTTGTTCTGTCGTAACTTACGAATTAACTTACGTAACGAATTTCTATATTCGTATGTTCTTATTACGTATATTAGGGAGTTCGCTCCCTAGTCAATACCTCGCTCTTTACGCTAAAGTTCGAATTTTGTTCGAATCACAAACCCCTAACTCACAAAGGCCGGTTACTTAGAATAGATAGCTCTTTTGAAAGTACTAAAAAAAAACTTTACCGTTAAGAGCGAGGTATTGACTAGGGGGCGAACCCCTCATATACGTAATAATTTCTGTTCCTTTTAAGTTTTAATGTTGCTTCTTACTTTCAGTTGAAAAAAACTTGTTTTTTTATTTAATTTCTGATCGTTTTTTAAATAATGCTGGGAAATCTGGCGGCCCCTTCATAGAAATGTCCCTTCCCCCAGGAAAATATCCTCCATGGAAATATCCTCCCCCGTAACCCCTACTCTGACCCCGACCCCCAACTAGAAAAAAATTCCTCCTGAAAACGCCTGTATACTTCCCAATAGCCAATACTATATGTAAACAATGGGCAAAGTTTATAACTTGCAGCCCTTCCTCCGGGAACAGGGGGGATTAAGTCATCCTCGAAGACATATTAATTAGATTTTCGACTATGCTGAACAAAATGACTGTCTCAAAATTTTGATTGGGTGACTTCAGGGAAAAAATGAGCGTGGGAGGGGGCCAAGTTGCCCTCCAATTTTTTGGTCACTTAACGAGGGCACTAGAACTTTTAATTTCCGTTCATATGAGACCTCTCACGATATTCTAGGACTACTGGATCGATACGATCACCCCAGGAAAAAAAAAAACAAATAAACACGCATCCGTCATCTTTCTTCTGGCAAGAAATACTAAATTCCATATTTTTGCAGATAGGAGCTTGAAGCCTCTATAGTAGGGTTCTCTGATACGCTGAATCTGATGAATTTTAGGGGCTGTTTCCCCCTTTTTTCGGAAACAAGGGGAAATTTTCTCAGGCACGTAACTTTTGACGGGTAGGACTAAACTTGATGAAACATATATATTTGAAATCAGCATAAAAATCTGATTCTTTTGATGTATCTATTGGCATCAAAATCCGTTTTTTAGAGTTTCGGTTACTATTGAGGCGGGTCACTCCTTACTTACAGTTCGTTACCACGAACTGTTTGATAATTAGTTATCCTGAATCTGATCTTTACTGGCTCCATCACCTGATGGGTCGGTCTAAAAAAAGCAATTGCAAAATGTTTATTAAAACATTAAAAATATTAGAAAAGGGAAATCATCTATGAAACTAGTTTTCAGTGGCCGACATTTAAAATCTATCTAAGAATAAACTATTATCAACACTCTGACTAGTCTTCACAACTGAAAAAATTATCGAATCAACCTGATGAAAATTTGAAAGAAAGAATCAAACTCTGACTAGTATTCACAAATTATTCTTTTAATTCACATATCTAAGCTTCAACGTTCTCCTCATCGTTATAGCTTTCGATTCTTGGAGAGTTAGAACAAGCTGATCCTTCGCACGTTTTACAAGCTGCAGTACAAGCGAAGCCGTTTCTAAAGCAGCTACATCTCGCTGAGCTGCATTCCAGTTGACAGGAGCACTTCGCGATTTTCAGAAGCAGACGAGGGCTGGTAGGACGTCAGTAGTCAACGGACACAAGAAGTCATCTTTATTTTTCCAACCCCACTCCTCGACTTTAAGTTTAGAATCAGGATCTCCACTCCATACCTGAACTTGGTAGAAAACCCTGCAACTGTGAAATCTAGCCGCATCAGAAGTTGGTGGTAACTGTATTGGGTGGATAAACGTGCTAGCAGTAGTCACCTTCTTTTTAAAAACTTCCCTGTGGAGTTCATTCAGATTTCCCCCTTTTAATGAGTCTTATATTATGAGCAGAGTGTCTTCTTTAGCAGCCCTTATTTCCTCCTTCGAAGCTGACTTAAGCATGAAAACTACAGCTGATGTACGAAAATCGGCATCTGTCATTAGCTTCTTTAGAGCAGGGCCTTTTCCCATACCGTGAATCCGTGAAATGGAGTCACAACCTAAGATGGCATGAGCAAAAAAGAATCAGGTGCCATGTCTCTTTGCCCAGCTTCTCTTTCAATTTGTAAATATGAACCTCTGAAAAAGGCGTGATGAACCTCTGAAAAAGGAGAGTGGGGTCCAGTCTTTTGCAATCTCCACTTGGATTCTGCTTTGTAGTAATTTGAACTGCCTGTTGTTTTCGTCGAAACACAAAATCAGCGACCAGCTTTCTAGACATGGAATCAATGATTTTTACGTCTGAATCTCTAGCAGAATCAACGTTGGCAGATTCGTAGCTGTCAGACCGTTGGTGTTGTTTCTTAGTTTAAGATCCCCATTAAATGGTGATCCTTTTTCTAGGAAATCGATAACGATCTGGGTGCCTTTACAATCTCTTAGCTGTCTCGGCTCGGACGTTTCCTCATGTTGTTCACTATTTTTCCATAGAAAGCCTGTGACATACCTCCCATCAGAAGATTTAGTGCAGAGCAGACTGGTTGAGACAGAACCCATAAAGACCTTTGAACTTCTGTCATACCGCTTCCAACGGTAAGGCCACCAGCCGTTTTGAAACAACGCATGAGCTCGTGCTCAATGATAATATCCGTGAAGAGCCCAGCCCAAAATCTATCAGAACATCTGATCACATGAATCCCATTCTGGAAGGCTCAATAAACGGCAGGATGGGTTTCTTGGAGCTTGAGCATTTGCTGGATGTAAAGCTGGCAGGATTTTGTGTAATTATTGTGCCCAATATCGCCAGATAAGTTAGCATGTCAGAGGTGGATTTTAAAAGGAGATCCCTTGGGCCAGATCGTTCGGCTCTTAAGAAATTTCGCAGTACGGATACCATATCGGAGTATTGGACCAAATTTTCGAGGTTTTTGTACTGGAGCAGTTCCAGTCTCTTCCTATCGAAATAAAAAAAAACAAGTTTTTTTAACTGAAAGTAAGGAGCGACGTTAAAACTTAAAACGAACCTAAATTATTCCGTATATGAAAGGGGCTGTCCCCTCCTTAACGCCTCGCTCTTAACGCTAAAGTGTTTATTGTTTTAAAAAATAGCGTTGTGAGAAAGAGTCTAACTTTAGCGTAAAGAGCGAGGCGTTGAGAAGGGGAAAGCCCCTTTCATATAAGGAATAATTTCTGTTCGTTTTAAGTTTTAACATCAATCCTTACTTTCAGTTAAAAAAAAACTTGTTTTTTTATTTAATTTTTGAACGTTTTTGAATTAATACAGGTTTTGATTTTGGCTCACCGTACATGAATAATCAACACCAAATTTGCATATTAATTTTACTTTTTTTATTTGGTTAAATGGAACGTTGTTTAATTTTATTTACAAACGTTTTTTATTAGTAATAAATATACGTAACTTATGAATTCACTTACGTAACGAACTTCTACATTCATATAGTTTTAATACGTATATTAGGGGGTTCGCCCCCTAGTCAATACCTCGCCCTTTGCGCTAAAGTTCGAATTTTGTTCCAATTCTTTAAAAATGACCCCTTAATCACAAAGTCCGTTTATTAGAATAAATAGCTCTTATGAAAGTACTAAAAAATCTCTGGCTTAAAGAGCGAGGTATTGACTAGGGGGCAAACCGAATCATATACGTAATATTTTCTGTTCGTTTGAAGTTTTGATGTTGCTCCTTACTTTCAGTTGAAAAACTTGTTTTTTTTTATATTTAATTTCTGATCTTTTTTTTAAATAATTCTGGGAAATCCGGCACCCCCTTCATAACCATGTCCCTTCCCACATGACAACTTCCTTCATGTAAATATCCTCCCACATAACCCCCGACCCACCCAACCCCCCACTACCAGAAAAAATCCCCCTGAAAACGTCTATATACTTCCCGATTCCCAATACTATATGTTAACATTGGGTAAAGTTCATAACTTTCCGCTCTCCCCCCAGGGACTTTGGGGGATTAAGTCATCCTAAATGACATATTTATCATACTTTCGACAATGTTGAACAAAATGGCTATCTCAAAATTTTGATCGGGCGACTTTGGGAAAAAAAATGAGCGTGGGAGGGGCCTAGGTGCCCTCCATTTTTTTGTCCCTTAAAAAGGGCATTATAACTTTTAATTTCCATTCCAATGAGCCCTACCAGGATATTCTAGGACAACTGGGTTGATACGATCACCCCTGGGGGAAAAAAAAAAAACAAAAAATAGAAAATAAACACGCATCCATGATCTTTCTTCTGGCAAAAAGTACAAAATTCCACATTTTTTGCAGATAGGAGCTTGAAACCTCTACAGTAGGGTTATCTGATACCCTAAATCTGATTGTGCAATTTTCATTAAGGTTCTATAACTTTTAGGAGGTCTTTCCCCCTTTTTTCGAAAAAATAGCCAAATTTTCTCAGGCACTTAACTGTTGATGGGTAGGACTAAACTTGATAAAGCTTATATATTTGAAATCAGCATTAAAATTTGATTCTTTTGATGTATCTATTGGTATGAAAATCCCGTTTTTTAGAGTTTCGGTTACTATTGAGCCGGGTTGCTCCTTACTTACAGTTCGTTACCACGAACTGTTGAATAAAAGTACATATTGATGAATATGGAACGGGTGTCCTGGTAGACATTACATCAGATTAATTTTATTTTTGGGCTCAGCTCATCATTTTATGTCAGAATAGTTGCCTTCTGATAGTATGGTGAAAAAGAGGTCACAACGATGAGAAGGGTAAAATCACATATTGATGATTATGAAATTCATATGATGATTATGATGAATGATGATGATGATTATGATGATTATGATTGAATGATGATTATGATGATTATGAAGCTTTTTTCTGGTACATTGTACATAGTACATCAAATATGACTTCTTTTTCGGGCTCAGCTCTTCAGTTTACATCGGGATGATACTTCATATATAGAAAAAACGAATATTTACCGACAGTTCATTTTTTTAGAAAAAACTGAAAAAATTGACACGAAAAGCAAAAATAAAAAAAATAGTTTTGCGTCGATCTAGAATGTGCAACTTTGAATATGTTGTTAAATGTTTTTTTCTCTACAATATGGTATAAAAATAATTTCTGTTGCAATTTGTTTGGGTTCGACTCATATTTTTGGCCAGTTTGATTGTACTACTTCGTCTTCTTGGAAAGTAAAGTTCAAACATGCATACTTATCTCAATAACATATAATATGTGTAACCAATGAACGAATTACCTAACTGAAAGCCCTTGTCCTGAGGACTGTGGGGAGGTTGACATCTCTAATACTGGACCTTTCATCAATGCTGAACAAATAGATCTCTAAAATGTCTATCGGATATGTTTTGGGGAATAATCGGCTTGGGGGGGGGGCAGACGTCCATCCATTCACTTTCGACTCTTAAAGGGCACGAAAACTTCCGACTTCCAGTCAAATGAGCTCCATCCGATCCAAAGTCTATACAACTACCCGGTCTATAGAAACCATATATGCCCTGGGCATAACTTACAACCATTACCCATGGGCTCTGGGGGATTGTGTCCACCGTATAGACATTGTTATATGATTTTTGGATTATTGGTAACAAAATGGCTATCTCACAATTTCGATTGAATTTGTTTTGAGAAAAGAGGATGCCAAGGAGGGGGGCTAGTTGCTCCCCATCATGTTTTACTTTTAAAAGGGAACTAGAACTTTACATTTCAAATTACAAGAGTCTGTTCTAAAGTTCACAGGACCCCCCCCCACCACAACCTCAATAAAAACCGTATATGCTCCTGGGGCACAACTTACAACCCTTACCCCCAGACTCTGGGGGATTCTTTCCACCCCAAAGAACTTATTATATGATCTTTGGACTATTTTGAACAAATAACTATCTCAAAATTTTATCAGATACATTTGTGGAAAATAAAACGTAGAGGAGAGATCGACTGCCCCCGATCACCTTGACTCTTAAAAAAGGAAGCAGAACATCTGATTTCCAATCAAAGAACCCCCTCCGGAGTTTATCTGACCGCTCTTTCCATAAAAAACCTTATATGCCCTCGGGGCATAACTTATAACCCTTGCATTGAGGGCTCTGGGGGAGGGGGGGTGTCATCCTCAAAGAAATAGTTTCCAGACCTTTCAACTACGCTGAACAAAAAGGCTATGAATAAAAATTTTGATTAGACGTGTTTAGGGAGCTGATGGGCGTGGCGGGGGGGGGGGCTTGTTGCCCTCCAATCACTTTTGCCTATTAAAAAAAGGAACTTTCAATTTTTGATCGAATGAGCCTTTTTTGAAGTTTCTACGACACCAAATGGCTATCTCAAATATTTTATCAGATGCATTTTGGGAAACTACGAGGTGTCGGGGAGGGGGGGGGGGTTCGGATTACCAATCTAGTGAGCCCCACCCCCTAGAAGTTTATACAACCACCCTTTATGTAAAACCTTAAATACCCCCAGGGCGTAACTTACAACTCTTGCCCGAGGGCGCAGGGGAGTTGTCATCCTCAAATACATAATTTCCGGACCTTTTAACTAAGTAGAACAAATTAGCTATCTCAAAATTTTGATTAGATGCTTTTGGGGAAATGGTGGGCGTGTGAGGAGGGTTAATTCCCCTCCAATCACTTTTGACTATTAATAGGGGAACTAGCCCCTTCAATTTTCAATCGAATGAGCCTTTTTCGAAGTTTCTACAACAACAAATGGGCATCTCAAAATTTATACAAGTTGCATTGAGAAAAAACAAGAGGTGGGGGGCTATCCCCCCTCCGATCACTCTGAATCTGAAAAAAGGCAGTAGAACTTCTGATTGACAATCAAATGAACCCCCTCCAAAATTTATACAATCACCCTTTCTATATAAACCTTATATGCACCCAGGACATAATTTACTACCCTTACCTTGAGGGCTGTTAGGGGGGGGGGGGGGGGTAATCCTCAAAGACATAAGTCCTCGACCTTTCAACTTCGTTGAATTCAACGTTGAACAAAATGGCCATCTTAAAATTTTTGATTGGATGCGTTTGGGGAAATGGTTTGCGTGGGAGGGCTGTTAGTTGCCTTCGACTATTAAATTACTTTCGACTATTAAAACGGCACTAGCCCTTTCAATTTCCAATCGAATGAGCCATTTCCGAAGTTTCTGTGACAAAAAATAGCCATCTCAAAATTTATGTCAGATGCATTTAGGGAAAATCCGAGGTGTGTGTGGGGGGGGGGGGGGGGGGTTATCCACCCTCCCATCACTCTGAATCTCAAAAAAACTCTTCTGATTAAAAATTCTTATTAATAATCCAATGAGCCCCCTCCGAAGCTTATGCGATCACCCTTTCTATATAAACCTGAACAAAATTGGCTATCTCAAAATTTTATTGGATATGTTCGGGGAAATTCTGGGCGTGGGAGGGGGGGTCAGTTGCCCTCTAATCACTTTCGACCATTACAAAGGACAATAGCCTTTCAATTTTCAATCGAATGAGCCCTTTTCGAAGTTTCTACTACAACAAAAGGCTATCTCAAATGGCCCCCAGGAAAATATCCTCCATGGAAATATCCTCCCCCGTAACCCCTACTCTGACCCCGACCCCCAACTAGAAAAAAAATTCCTCCTGAAAACGCCTGTATACTTCCCAATAGCCAATACTATATGTAAACAATGGGCAAAGTTTATAACTTGCAGCCCTTCCTCCGGAACAGGGGGGATTAAGTCATCCTCGAAGACATTAATTAGATTTTCGACTATGCTGAACAAAATGACTGTCTCAAAATTTGATTGGGTGACTTCGGGGAAAAAATGAGCGTGGGAGGGGGCCAAGTTGCCCTCCAATTTTTTTGGTCACTTAACGAGGGCACTAGAACTTTTAATTTCCGTTCATATGAGACCTCTCACGATATTCTAGGACTACTGGATCGATACGATCACCCCAGGAAAAAAAAAACAAATAAACACGCATCCGTCATCTTTCTTCTGGCAAGAAATACTAAATTCCACATTTTTGCAGATAGGGAGCTTGAAGCCTCTATAGTAGGTTCTCTGATACGCTGAATCTGATGAATTTTAGGGGCTGTTTCCCCCTTTTTTCGGAAACAAGGGGAAATTTTCTCAGGCGCGTAACTTTTGACGGGTAAGACTAAACTTGATGAAACATATATATTTGAAATCAGCATAAAAATCTGATTCTTTTGATGTGTCTATTGGCATCAAAATCCGTTTTTTAGAGTTTCGGTTACTATTGAGGCGGGTCATTCCTTACTTACAGTTCGTTACCACGAACTGTTTGATAATTAGTTATCCTGAATCTGATCTTTACTGGCTCCATCACCTGATGGGTCGGTCTCAAAAAAGCAATTGCAAAATGTTTATTAAAACATTAAAAATATTAGAAAAGGGAAATCATCTATGAAACTAGTTTTCAGTGGCCGACATTTAAAATCTATCTAAGAATAAACTATTATCAACACTCTGACTAGTCTTCACAACTGAAAAAATTATCGAATCAACCTGATGAAATTTGAAAGAAAGAATCAAACTCTGACTAGTATTCACAAATTATTCTTTTAATTCACATATCTAAGCTTCAACGTTCTCCTCATCGTTATAGCTTTCGATTCTTGGAGAGTTAGAACAAGCTGATCCTTCGCACGTTTTACAAGCTGCAGTACAAGCAAAGCCGTTTCTAAAGCAGCTACATCTCGCTGAGCTGCATTTCAGTTGACAGGAGCACTTCGCGATTTTCAGAAGCAGACGAGGGCTGGTAGGACGTCAGTAGTCAACGGACACAAGAAGTCATCTTTATTTTTCCAAACCCCACTCCTCGACTTTAAGTTCAGAATCAGGATCTCCACTCCATACCTGAACTTGGTAGAAAACCCTGCAACTGTGAATTTAGCCGCATCAGAAGTTGGTGGTAACTGTATTGGGTGGATAAACGTGCTAGCAGTAGTCACCTTCTTTTAAAAACTTCCCTGTGGAGTTCATTCAGATTCCCCCTTTTAATGAGTCTTATATCATGAGCAGAGCGTCTTCTTTAGCAGCCCTTATTTCCTCCTTCGAAGCTGACTTAAGCATGAAAACTACAGCTGATGTACGAAAATCGGCATCTGTCATTAGCTTCTTTAGAGCACGGCCTTTTCCCATACCGTGAATCCGTGAAATGGAGTCACAACCTAAGATGGCATGAGCAAAATGAATCAGGTGCCATGTCTCTTTGCCCAGCTTCTCTTTCAATTTGTAAATATGAACCTCTGAAAAAGGCGTGATGAACCTCTGAAAAAGGAGAGTGGGGTCCAGTCTTTTGCAATCTCCACTTGGATTCTGCTTTGTAGTAATTTGAACTGCCTGTTGTTTTCGTCGAAACACAAAATCAGCGACCAGCTTTCTAGACATGGAATCAATGATTTTTACGTCTGAATCTCTAGCAGAATCAACGTTGGCAGATTCGTAGCTGACAGACCGTTGGTGTTGTTTCTTAGTTTAAGATCCCATTAAATGGTGATCCTTTTTCTAGGAAATCGATAACGATCTGGGTGCCTTTACAATCTCTTAGCTGTCTCGGCTCGGACGTTTCCTCATGTTGTTCACTAGTTTCATAGAAAGCCTGTGACATACCTGCCATCAGAAGATTTAGTGCAGAGCAGACTGGTTGAGACAGAACCCATAAAGACCTTTGAACTTCTGTCATACCGCTTCCAACGGTAAGGCCACCAGCCGTTTTGAAACAACGCATGAGCTCGTGCTCAATGATAATATCCGTGAAGAGCCCAGCCCAAAATCTATCAGAACATCTGATCACATGAATCCCATTCTGGAAGGCTCAATAAACGGCAGGATGGGTTTCTTGGAGCTTGAGCATTTGCTGGATGTAAAGCTGGCAGGATTTTGTGTAATTATTGTGCCCAATATCGCCAGATAAGTTAGCATGTCAGAGGTGGATTTTAAAAGGAGATCCCTTGGGCCAGATCGTTCGGCTCTTAAGAAATTTCGCAGTACGGATACCATATCGGAGTATTAGGACCAAATTTTCGAGGTTTTGTACTGGAGCAGTTCCAGTCTCTTCCTATCGAAATAAAAAAAAACAAGTTTTTTTAACTGAAAGTAAGGAGCGACGTTAAAACTTAAAACGAACCTAAATTATTCCGTATATGAAAGGGGCTGTCCCCTCCTTAACGCCTCGCTCTTAACGCTAAAGTGTTTATTGTTTTAAAAAATAGCGTTGTGAGAAAGAGTCTAACTTTAGCGTAAAGAGCGAGGCGTTGAGAAGGGGAAAGCCCCTTTCATATAAGGAATAATTTCTGTTCGTTTTAAGTTTTAACGTCAATCCTTACTTTCAGTTAAAAAAACTTGTTTTTTTATTTAATTTTTGAACGTTTTTGAATTAATACAGGTTTTGATTTTGGCTCACCGTACATGAATAATCAAAACACCAAATTTGCATATTAATTTTACTTTTATTTGGTTAAATGGAACGTTGTTTAATTTTATTTACAAACGTTTTTATTAGCAATAAATATACGTAACTTATGAATTCACTTACGTAACGAACTTTCTACATTCATATAGTTTTAATACGTATATTAGGGGGTTCGCAACCCCCCCCCCCCCCCCTAGTCAATACCTCGCCCTTTGCGCTAAAGTTCGAATTTTGTTCCAATTCTTTAAAAATGACCCCTTAATCACAAAGGCCGTTTATTAGAATAAATAGCTCTTATGAAAGTACTAAAAAAATCTCTGGCTTAAAGAGCGAGGTATTGACTAGGGGGCAAACCGAATCATATACGTAATATTTTCTGTTCGTTTGAAGTTTTGATGTTGCTCCTTACTTTCAGTTGAAAAACTTGTTTTTTTTTATATTTAATTTCTGATCTTTTTTTTTTAAATAATTCTGGGAAATCCCGCACCCCCTTCATAACCATGTCCCTTCCCACATGACAACTTCCTTCATGTAAATATCCTCCCACATAACCCCCGACCCACCCAACCCCCCACTACCAGAAAAAATCCCCCTGAAAACGTCTATATACTTCCCGATTCCCAATACTATATGTCAACATTGGGTAAACTTCATAACTTTCCGCTCTCCCCCCAGGGACTTTGGGGGATTAAGTCATCCTAAAAAGACATATTTATCATACTTTCGACAATGTTGAACAAAATGGCTATCTCAAAATTTTGATCGGGCGACTTTGGGAAAAAAATGAGCGTGGGAGGGGGCCTAGGTGCCCTCCATTTTTTTTTGTCCCTTAAAAAGGGCATTATAACTTTTAATTTCTATTCCAATGAGCCCTACCAGGATATTCTAGGACAACTGGGTTGATACGATCACCCCTGGGGGAAAAAAAACAAAAACAAAAAAATAAAATAAACACGCATCCATGATCTTTCTTCTGGCAAAAAGTACAAAATTCCACATTTTTGCAGATAGGAGCTTGAAACCTCTACAGTAGGGTTATCTGATACCCTGAATCTGATTGTGCAATTTTCATTAAGGTTCTATAACTTTTAGGAGGTCTTTCCCCCTTTTTTCGAAAAATAGCCAAATTTTCTCAGGCACTTAACTGTTGATGGGTAGGACTAAACTTGATAAAGCTTATATATTTGAAATCAGCATTAAAATTTGATTCTTTTGATGTATCTATTGGTATGAAAATCCCGTTTTTTAGAGTTTCGGTTACTATTGAGCCGGGTTGCTCCTTACTTACAGTTCGTTACCACGAACTGTTTGATAAAATTACATATTGATGAATATGGAACGGGTGTCCTGGTAGACATTACATCAGATTAATTTTATTTTTGGGCTCAGCTCATCCTTTTATGTCAGAATAGTTGCCTTCTGATAGTATGGTGAAAAAGAGGTCACAACGATGAGAAGGGTAAAATCACACATATTGATGATTATGAAATTTGATATGATGATTATGATGAATGATGATGATGATTATGATGATTATGATTGAATGATGATTATGATGACTATGAAGCTTTTTTCTGGTACATTGTACATAGTACATCAAATATGACTTCATTTTCGGGCTCAGCTCTTCAGTTTACATCGGGATGATACTTCATATATAGAAAAACGAATATTTACCGACAGTTTCATTTTTTTAGAAAAAAACTGAAAAAATTGACACGAAAAGCAAAAATAAAAAAAATAGTTTTGTGTCGATCTAGAATGTGCAACTTTGAATATGTTGTTAAATGTTTTTTCTCTACAATATGGTATAAAAATAATTTCTGTTGCAATTTGTTTGGGTTCGACTCATATTTTTGCCAGTTTGATTGTACTACTTCGTCTTCTTGGAAAGTAAAGTTCAAACATGCATACTTATCTCAATAACATATAATATTTGTAACCAATGAATGAATTACCTAACTGAAAGCCCTTGTCCTGAGGACTGTGGGGAGGTTGACATCTCTAATACTGGACCTTTCATCAATGCTGAACAAAATAGCTCTCTAAAATGTCTATCGGATATGTTTTGGGGAATAATCGGCTTGGGGGGGGGGGGGGGGCAGACGTCTATCCATTCACTTTCGACTCTTAAAAAGGGCACGAAAACTTCCGACTTCCAGTCAAATGAGCTCCATCCGATCCAAAGTCTATGCAACTACCCGGTCTATAGAAAACCATATATGCCCTGGGCATAACTTACAACCATTACCCATGGGCTCTGGGGGATTGTGTCCACCGTACAGACATTGTTATATGATTTTTGGATCATTGGTAACAAAATGGCTATCTCACAATTTCGATTGAATTTGTTTTGAGAAAAGAGGATGCCAAGGAGGGGGGCTAGTTGCTCCCCATCATGTTTTACTTTTAAAAGGGAACTAGAATTTACATTTCAAATTACAAGAGTCTCTTCTAAAGTTCACAGGACCCCCCCCCCCCACCACAATCTCCATAAAAACCGTATATGTTCCTGGGGCACAACTTACAACCCTTACCCCCAGACTCTGGGGGATTCTTTCCACCCCAAAGAACTTATTATATGATCTTTGGACTATTTTGAACAAATAACTATCTCAAAATTTTATCAGGTACATTTGTGGAAAATAAAACGTAGAGGAGAGATCGACTGCCCCCGATCACCTTGACTCTTAAAAAGGGAAGCAGAACATCTGATTTCCAATCAAATGAACCCCCTCCGGAGTTTATCTGACCGCTCTTTCCATAAAAAAACCTTATATGCCCTCGGGGCATAACTTATAACCCTTGCATTGAGGGCTCTGGGGGGGGGGGTGTCATCCTCAAAGAAATAGTTTCCAGACCTTTCAACTACGCTGAACAAAAAGGCTATGAATGAATAAAATTTTGATTAGACGTGTTTAGGGAGCTGATGGGCGTGGCGGGGGGGGGGGCTTGTTGCCCTCCAATCACTTTTGCCTATTATCCCCTTTTTAAAAAAGGCACTTTCAATTTTTGATCGAATGAGCCTTTTTTGAAGTTTCTACGACACCCAAATGGCTATCTCAAATATTTTATCAGACGCATTTTGGGAAACTACGAGGTGTCGGGGAGGGGGGGGGGGTTCGGATTACCAATCCAGTGAGCCCCACCCCCTAGAAGTTTATACAACCACCCTTTATGTAAAACCTTAAATAACCCCAGGGCGTAACTTACAACTCTTGCCCGAGGGCGCAGGGGAGTTGTCATCCTCAAATACATAATTTCCAGACCTTTTAACTACGTAGAACAAATTAGCTATCTCAAAATTTTGATTAGATGTTTTTGGGGAAATGGTGGGCGTGTGAGGAGGGTTATTTCCCCTCCAATCACTTTTGACTATTAATAGGGGAACTAGCCCCTTCAATTTTCAATCGAATGAGCCTTTTTCGAAGTTTCTACAACAAGAAAAGGGCATCTCAAAATTTATACAAGTTGCATTGAGAAAAAAAACAAGAGGTGGGGGGGCTATCCCCCCTCCGATCACTCTGAATCTGAAAAAAGGCAGTAGAACTTCTGATTGACAATCAAATGAACCCCTCCAAAATTTATACAATCACCCTTTCTATATAAACCTTATATGCACCCAGGACATAATTTACTACCCTTACCTTGAGGGCTGTGGGGGGGGGGGGGGGGGGGGGGGTAATCCTCAAAGACATAAGTCCTCGACCTTTCAACTTCGTTGAACAAAATGGCCATCTTAAAATTTTTGATTGGATGCGTTTGGGGAAATGGTTTGCGTGGGAGGGCTGTTAGTTGCCTTCGACTATTAAAATTACTTTCGACTATTAAAACGGCACTAGCCCTTTCAATTTCCAATCGAATGAGCCATTTTCGAAGTTTCTGTGACAAAAAATAGCCATCTCAAAATTTATATCAGATGCATTTAGGGAAAATCTGAGGTGTGGGGGGGGGGGGGGGGTTGGGGGGGGGGGGGGGCGTGGGGGGGGGTGGGGGGGGGGGGGGGGGGGGGGGGGGGGGGGCGGGGGGGGGAGGGGGGGGGGGGGGGGGGTGGGGGGGGGTGGGGGGGGGGTGGGGGGGGGGGGGGGGGGGGGGGGGGTTGGGGGTAATCCTCAAAAGCATAAGTCCTATGGCCATCTTAAAATTTTGATTGGCTGCGTTTGGGAAATGTTTGCGTGGGAGGGCGTTAGTGCCTTCGACTATAAATTACTTTCGACATATTATTAAAAAACGGAGCACTAGCCCTTTCAATTTCCAATCGAATGAAGCCATTTTCGAAGTGTTCTGTGACAAAAAAAAATAGCCAATCTCAAAAATATTATATCAGATCCATTAGGGAAAAATCTGAGGTGTGGGGGGGGGGGGGGGGTTTATCCACCCTCCCATCACTCTGAATCTCAAAAAAAACTCTTCTGATTAAAAATTCTGATTAATAATCCAATGAGCCCCCTCCGAAGCTTATTCGATCACCCTTTCTATATAAACCTGAACAAAATTGGCTATCTCAAAATTTTTATTGGATATGTTTGGGGAAATTCTGGGCGTGGGAGGGGGGTTAGTTGCCCTCTAATCACTTTCGACCATTACAAAGGACAATAGCCCTTTCAATTTTCAATCGAATGAGCCCTTTTCGAAGTTTCTACTACAACAAAAGGCTATCTCAAAATTTTGATTGAATGTGTTTTGGGAAATGGTGGGCGTAGGAGGGGAATTAGTTGCCCTCCAATCCCGTTCGACTATCAAAAAGGGCACCAGCCCTTTCAATTTCCAATCGAATGAGTCCTTTTTGAAGTTTCTTCTACGACAACTACTTCGATACGAAGTGCCCTGGTTTAAAAAAAAAAAATAATAATAAAAAATTGTGCCCATATCGCTCTTAACTTAGGCAGCACTATTGCGCTGACTATGATAATTAGAAAATTAAGATACTGTAGAAAACAAAAAAAAACAGCAAAGTACCAAAAAACAGCAAATTCACACAAAATTTTGCCATTTGGTTTATAAAAAAAAATAATGAAGTTTGTGGGGTATTATCATATTTTTGTCAGTGTTGCTACGGTCAATCTTGAATATAGATAACCAACAACACTTTTCGCCCGCAAAATCTATGCGCAAAAAACACAGCTTCACTTTCAAAGAAATTTTTCTTTTTAAAGAACTTACTAAACCGTATAAGAACTGCGAAACATACAAAAAAGTAAATGGGTCTCTAGCTTACAACAAAATCTGGAACATTCTAGCTGTTTCAAAGTTACAAAAGTTGTTACAACAAGTTGTAAAACTTGTAAAGCAAGTTGTAAAACTTGTGAAACAAGTTACAATTCATGAGGAAAACTCTTGTAAAGGTGCAATAAAAAAAACAGTAAAGTAATTATTCCTAGTCAACAAAAAAAGCGGGAAAATTAACAGTCTAAAAATGGCTTTAAATTCCTTTTAAGGTTAAGGGGCCCCCACTTGGTGCCCTACCGGAGAAAGAGGGATGTTCAGGAAAACATAACAAAGTGGAAGCTAAACGTAAGAAAAAATACCTTGCCATTCTACCATATGGACAAAATCTCAAGCTAATTCTTATTGGAAAATGCCAAATTTAGATTGCTACTTCTAAACTATTGGAGGATATCAACTAGCTTTTATATAAAAACATCTCAAACACCACCTCAAATCAAAAGAAAAGGCAAAAAGAAAATAAGAAAAGAGAAAAGGCAAAAATAAAAATGTAAACATAATCCATTCTAGTCCCCATTCACACGTACAATCAGTGTTAGCCCAATCATTCCTGCTCTTCTGTTTCTTCTGGTCTTCCAAACTTGCAGGTTGTCAAGGCTGCTGGCATGGGTTTTCCACCAAGATGATGAATAACCGTCTTATGAATTGGCTCCAGTATGTTAGTCTTCTGAATTTACTAGAGCTCTCCAATTGATCCTTCGATCAAACAGTTCGTGGTAACAAGCTGTAAGTAAGGAGCGACCCGGCTCAACAGTAACCGAAACTCTAAAAAACGGAATTTTGATACCAATAGATACATCAAAAGAATCAGATTTATATGCAGATTTCAATATATAATTTCATTAAGTTTAATCTTACCCATCAAAAACCCCTTAAAAATCATAGAACTTTAGTGATAATTATACCATCAGATTCAGCGTATCAGAGAACCGTAATATAGAAGTTTCAAGGTCCTATCTGCAAAAATGCGGAATTTTGTATTTTTTGCCAGAAGAAAGATCAGGGATGCAAGTTTATTTGTTTGTTTTTGTGTTTGTTTCTTTCCCTTGGGTGATCGTGTCGAACCACTGGTCCTAGAATATCGCGGGAGGGCTCATTCGAATGGAAATTAAAAGTTCTAGTGCCCTTTTTAAGTGACAAAAAAACGGAAGGCAACTAGGCCCCCTCCTACACTCATTTTTCCCAAAGTCAGCCGATAAAAAGTTTAAGATATCTATTTTGTTCAGCATGGTCGAAAAATATAATAATCATATCTTTGAGGATGACTGAATCCACCACAGCCTCCGGAGGAAGGTCTGCAATTTATGAACTTTGCCCAATGTTTGCATATAGTATTAGTTATTGGGAAGTATACAGAAGTTTTCAGGAGGATTGTTTCTAGAAGTTGGGGGGGGGGGGTGGGGTCAGGGGTTACGTGGGAGGATCTTTTCATAGAGGAAGTTTTCATGGGGGAAGGGACAATGCTATGAAAGGGGCGCTGGATTTCCCAGCATTATTTAAAAAAAGATCATAAATTAAATAATTTAAAAAAACAATTTTTTCAACTGAAAGTGAGGAGCAACATTAAAATTTAAAACGAACAGACATTATTAAGTATATGATTGTGTTCACCCCCTAGTCATTACCTCGCTCTTTACGCTAATGTTTCTATTTGTACTTTCATCAGAGCTATTTATTCTAATTAACGGCCTTTGTGATTAAGAGGCCATTTTTAAAGAATTGGAAAAAAATTTGAGCTTTAGTGCAAAGAGTGAAGTATTGACTAGGGGCGAAACCCCGTAATATACGTAATAAAAATATACGAATATAGAAGTTCGTTACGTAAGTTAATTCGTAAGTTATGTCAGAACAAAATTTCGAGAAAGCCATTCAGCCAAAAAAAAAAAATTAAAATTAATATGCAAATTCCGTTTTATTTATTCATGTAAGGTGAACCAAAATCAAAGCTGCATTAATTCAAAAACTTTCAGAAATTAAATTAAAAAAAACGATTATTTTTTAACTGAAAGTAAGGAGCGAAATTAAAACTTAAAACGAACAGAAATTATTCCGTATATGAAAGGGGCGGTCTCCTCCTCAAAATGTTACTCTTTACGCTATAGTTTGACTCTGTCTTACATTTTATATCTTTTTAAAAAGAAAAAGCTTTAGCGTAAAGAGCGAGGCGTTGAGCAGAGGACAGCCCCTTTCATATACGAAATAGTCTCTCTTCGTTTTAAGTTTTAATGTCGCTCCTTACTTTAAAAAAAAATTGTTTTTTTTTTAATCTATTTTTGAAATAAAGAAACGGGGCTTCGGTGCAGGGGACAAAACCAGGTATTCAAGAGTCACGGAATTTACTGTGGTCAGGGGCTATGGAATAAATTTGTAGGAGGAATATGTATTAACCATTGACTTTCCCCCTCTCCCGAGAGCATAGACAAATAAGGAGTATTTGTAAATTCCAACTGAGGATGACAATGAGGTAAATAACTGCAAGTTATAAGTCTGGGGAGAATAGATATCCTCCTGAGATGGGAAACGAGGAACTATGGTAATGTTTGAGGGGGCAAACAGAAGAGCAGATGGGTTGGGAGTTTTGCGACAGCTACAAAATAAACAACTAATCGCATTATTTTTATGGTGGGAGTGACAAGAATCATACTCCGTATTCTTCATGCCTCTTCTAGCTTTCTACCTCCTCTAACAATTAGCTACCCGTTACAGCCTTAACATGCCATTGACCTTACAATTGGCTGTAGCTGGTCGAGCTTTCATCTTGAAATCTTACTCTTGGAGACATAGTACCATACCGACCAGGCAACCGTGCTAGGTACCGTTTAAGGCTTCATAATATTCATCCCTCGCAAGAGAATTGCTCGATTAGAACTTGACAATTTCGCCAATAGTGTCAATAATCAGATTTTTTTTTTTTAACCGCATATACAACCACGACACATTCTTTTCAATTATACTATAATTTTATTCTACTGGCAGTAGTTTCCGAGAATTATAAATAAAAGGAAGCTCTCCGTCCTCGAAAGTTTTGAATTATACTGCCCCACTTAGTCAGAACTATCGGTCTGAAGAGTAAAGGTTAAGGAAAAATCAAGGCTCTCTCAAGGTTCAGAACTATCGGTCTGAAGAGTAGAGGTTAAGGAAAAGTCAAGGCCCTTCCTCCCTCTCTCTCAATCTCTGTCTCTCTCTCTCTCTCTTTCTATTTCTCTCTTCCCAGTTTATAGGTTCTAAGACTCCCTCTTTTGCTCGCAACTAATTTTTTTTAATGTTCTTTTCCTTTTTATCAACTTTTCATCTTCCTTTTTGATTGTTCGAAGGTCAGATTAATAATATAAATATCTCCTTTAAGATATTCCATATCTCTAGAAAAATAACGGTCAGAATTCGAGCTAAGACTTTAAATATTAATTTATGAGCATGAATTCGGCTTTTTGGTGGTTATCATCTGTATTTAAAAATTTTGCATAAAGTAACATTGTTTTCATGTTCAATCATGGTTTATCATGGGCATGAAATGAGGGACAGGGTCCTCTAGGTAAACCTGAAGATTTCCTCCGGTAAGTTTCCATCGCGCCTTCGGGACCAAGAGATTCAGGTTTGGTTAACGAGTCTGGAAAATTCTAGTAGCCTGCATTTTTTATAGACAGATTAAAAAATGTGTATGAGGAGGAATTTATTTGAAGCTGAACCTGCCGTGGAGAACCCTTAAGTATTGGTGGCAGGCGCGGGCAAATTGCCTACCACTGTGTAAAGGATACTGGGAGTCCTATGATGATGATGGCTCGGGAAGTAGGCTTGCCTGCCCCCTCTGTGGAGAGTTTGGGGATGGGATGGACCATTTTCTGAGTAGATGCCAAAGTTTAGCGAATTTTAGGGATAAATTTTTTCATGGGGATGTACCGCTGCTACCGGGTGTTTTGGGGGACTACTTCGAGGGACCTATTGCGTTAGGTTGTTTTATGGAGAATGGTCTGATGGCGCGGAAAGAAGCTGTAGTTTAAATTTGTTGAGGGTTATTGTTCTTTCCTTATTGTTTTTTTTTATTTGTTTTTGAGTATATGGCCACTGGTTTTTAAATACACGCATGTATGTATGTATGTTCATGGCCAATGACCAGAATTCACTTCAGAACTTTATTCCAATCCTAAAGACAACATATTGCCAAAAAAAATAGATAAAAAAAACGCGCAGAGAGCTTGACCCGTTTTTAAAGTGCTCGTAGGTCTTTTGTCAAAGCAGAA
Organism: Artemia sinica; assembly: GCA_027921565.1. Lineage (NCBI taxonomy): Eukaryota > Metazoa > Arthropoda > Branchiopoda > Anostraca > Artemiidae > Artemia > Artemia sinica. The sequence goes on from CM051256.1 coordinate 30,359,540, forward strand.
GTGAAAGCCTTAAAATTTGAGCGTATAAAGCGGCAACCAGCTCGTTACCAGGTGAAGTGATTCCTGTACGGTACGAAACCCAAAGATGATAAAGGGAGCTGATGAAATACGGGTAAATGAAATTTCAAAAACATCTAAGCAGTAATAGCATACGGAGGCATTATATATTAAAACTACTACTACTACTAACAACTCACCGCAGCACCAAGCCGCCTGAGGCCAACACAGCTACGCACGCTCCTCCTCCACCCCAAACTATTCAAAGCCTCCCTTTTTACACCCGCCCACGAAGTTCCCATTACTTTTAAATCTTTTTTTATGACGTCCTCCCACCCCAGACGGGGACGACCTGCTTTCCGTTTAGCTCTAGATGGTTGGTCAAAAAGAACAATCTTCGGCAATCTGTCATCCTTCATCCGCACAAAGTGCCCTAGCCACCTCAACCTTTCTTTCATTATAGCCCTAGAGAGCGGTATTGAACCACATTTTTCGTAAAGCCTATTGTTTGAAATACGGTCAGTCAGCCGGGTACCCAGAACAGTCCTTAAGCAATTTCTCTGGAAAACATCTAGCTAAAGTTTTTTATTGTTTAAAAAAAAAGAGTTGTGAGAAAAGTCAAACTTTAGCGTAAAGAGCTAGGCATTGAGGAGGGGACAGCCCCTTTCATATAAGGTATAATTTCTGTTCGTTTTAAGTCTTAACGTCGTTCTTACTTTCAGTTAAAAAAAAACTTGTTTTTTTTGTTTAATTTTTGAACGTTTTTTGAATTAATGCAGGTTTTGATTTTGGCTCACCGTACATGAATATTTAAAACAAAATTTGTATATTAATTTTACTTTTATTTGGTTAAATGGCTTTCTCCAAACTTGTTTAATTTTATTTACGAACGTTTTTATTAGTAATAAATATGCGTAACTTACGAATTAACTTACGCAACGAACTTCTATATTCATAGATTTTTAATACGTATATTAGGGGGTTCGCCTCCTAGTCAATACCTTGCTATTTAAGCTAAAGTTTGAGTTTTGTTCCAATTCTTTAAAAATGACCCCTTAATCACAAAAGCCGTTAATTAGAATAAATAGCTCTTATGAAAGTACTAAAAAAATTTTGGCTTAAAGAGCGAGGTATTGACTAGGGGGTGAACCCAATCATATATGTAATATTTTCTCTTCTTTTAAGTTTTGATGTTGCTCCTTACTTTTAGTTGAAAAACTTGTTTTTTTTTTTCATTTAATTTCTGATCTCTTTCTTTAATAGTGCTGGGAAATCCTTCATCCCCTTCATAGCAATGTCCCTTCCCCATGAAAACTTCCTTTCATGGAAAGATCCTCCCATATAAACCCCCGACCCCCCCCCCCCCCCTACCAGGAAAAATCACCCTGAAAACGTCTGCATACTTCCCAATAACGAATACTCTATGCTAACATTGATGGATGAGACTAAACTTGATATAACTTATATATTTGAAATCAGCATTAAAATCTGATTCTTTTGATGTATCTATTGGTATCAAAATTCCGTTTTTTAGAGTTTCGGTTACCATTGAGCCGGGTCGCTCCTTACTTACAGTTCGTTACCACGAACTGTTTGAAAGTTTTTTTGTTGTTTAAAAAAATAGAGTTGTGAGAAAGTCAAACTTTAGCGTAAAGAGCGAGACGTTGAGGAGGGGACAGCCCCTTTCATATACGGAATAATTTCTGTTCGTTTTAAGTTTTAACGTCGTTCCTTACTTTCAGTTAAAAAAATTTCTTTTTTTTATTTAATTTTTAAACGTTTTTGAATTAATGCAGGTTTTGATTTTGACTCACCGTACATGAATAATTTAAACAAAATTTGCATATTAATTTTACTTTTATTTGGTTAAATGGCTTTCTCGAAACTTGTTTAATTTTATTTACGAACGTTTTTATTAGTAATAAATATTCGTAACTTACGAATTAACTTATGTAACGAACTTCTATATTCATAGATTTTTAATACGTATATTAGGGGGTTCGCCCCCTAGTCAATACCTTGCTCTTTAAGCTAAAGTTCGAATTTTGTTCCAATTCTTTAAAAATGACCGCTTAATCACAAAGGCCGTTAATTAGAATAAATAGCTCTTATGAAAGTACTCAAAAAAACTTGACTTAAAGAGCTAGGTATTGACTAGGGGGTGAACCCAATCATATACGTAACATTTTCTGTTCGTTTTAAGTTTTGATGTTGCCCCTTACTTTTAGTTGAAAAACTTGTTTTTTTTTTTATTTAATTTCTGATCTTTTTCTTAACAATGATGGGAATTCCGGCGCCCCCTTCATAGCAATGTCCATTCCCCCATGAAAACTTCCTTCATGGAAAGACCCTCCCATATAACCCCCGACCCACCCACCCCCCACCTACCAGAAAAAATCCCCCCTGAAAACGTCTGTATACTTCCCAATACTATATATTAACATTGGGTAAAGTTCATAACTTTCAGCCCTCCCCCCGGGGACTTCGGGGGATTAAGTCATCCTAAAAGACATAGTTATCATATTTTCGAACATGCTGAACAAAATGGCTATCTCAAAATTTTGATCGGGTGACTTTGCGAAAAAAAGAGCGTGGGAGGGGGCCCAGTTGCCCTAAATTTTTTTCGGTCACATAAAAAGGGCACTAGAACTTTTAATTTCAGTTCCAATGAGCCCTCCCACGATATTCTAGGACCACTGGATCGATACGATCACCCCTGGGAAAAAAAAAAAAAAAAAAATAAACACGCATCCGTGATCTTTCTTCTGGCAAAAAATGCAAAATTCCACATTTTTGTAGATAGGTGCTTGAAACCTCTACACTAGGGTTCTCTTATACGCTGAATATGATGGTGTGATTTTCATTAAGGTTCTATACCTTTTAGGGGGTCTTTCCCCCCTTTTTCTAAAACCAGCCAAATTTTCTCAGGCGCGTAACTTTTGGTAGGTAAGACTAAACTTGATGAAACTTATATATTTGAAATCAGCATTAAAATCTGATTCTTTTGATGTATCTATTGGTATCAAAATTCCGTTTTTTAGAGTTTCGGTTACCATTGAGCCGGGTCGCTCCTTACTTACAGTTCGTCACCACGAACTGTTTGATGAGATAAATACAAGTCTCGTGACCATTTGATGAAACCTCAGGTAAGACCTTATAAGTAGATATAAAACAAATTTCTCAATTTTTTGTTATATCTTATAAGATAAAAAAAAAAAATAAGTACAAATAACTTAAGCCCAAAATCATCCTTTTAGCTAATTAGATTATGAAATAAACCTTTTATTATCAAGTATAGTTTACCTTGAAGGTGACAAATTGTGCTAGTTACTTGCAAAGAATTTATCTTTGAAAATATTATTTACGCTCCATGAAGCAGCAATTTAGAAATCAATATTTACAAACTTTAGGAGGAATATTAATATTAAAATGCAGTAAAACGCCGATAAATTAGCTATACCAGTCAGCAGCTCGGTATTTTTCTACAAAAAAAAAATGAAAATTAAAAAAGTATAAGATTTGTGTATAGCTTTCAGGAGGATAATGAACTGGCCAATTGTTGACTATTTTTACTATTGTGAATAAGCTTAGGTGTGCTTTTATACTCAAAGAGGATAAAGATCATCTCTGTGCAAAAGCCTATGATCAGCCTAAAGATCAGCCTTATGCAAAAGCCTTATCAGCCTTATGCTGATATCACCTCTTTTGGATCCTCCAAGGAAGATAACTTTTTGTACTTGGAGTCAAAGAGTATGGGTATCTTACAAGGGTCGAGCCTAAACCTAGGTTAAACAAATAACTCACCAGTATCATAAGCATATGGCGTTTTTGACATTTTCAAAGGTTCATAATTGTTTTTTTTTTGTTTGTTTTTTTTGTTTTAGAGATTGAGATCAGACATTTCTCACTACGCTAATTTTGCCAATTACACTAATCGCACAAAATTTGGACTAATTATTACACTGAAAATATGCCGAGAACCGCCAAACAGTAGATAACGGTGGTGATTTTTCGTTAACACTAGCGCCAGCTTCTAATCTTGTAAGTTACCCATACTCATTACTTGATCCTTCTATAGGGGTCCTAAACTTTAAAAAAAAGTACAGAGTAAATACGCTAGCATTTATCTTATATCAGACACCGAATTCTTTATGTCTTCTGTGAAAATTGAGTACTGTTAACCAGAGTCTTTATCCTTCCCAATTTGAAGGTATTTCTTTTTTTTGATAGTGCAAGCACAATCAGTATACAACAATCTTTTCTATGAGACGGGGAAGAAGTATAGTCATCGGCTGAAATGTGGATTAGTAAGGCGTGTCTCTTTCACTGCGATTATTTATTTGTACTTCCAAGTTTAGAGTGGGTGTAAGTGCATACTATGTATTTTATATGGCGAATGTGACCATCCCTTTGTCTAAATAATACCACCATGTAAACTGGCATACCAAACCTAGTTTAAAAACGTTGCTAAGCAATGACTGCCAGCCATTATTTTTATGGTTTGTTTACAATATACTTTATTTAAAAATATTATTCCTTTTATTTCTCTAAGCGTAGGACACGCTCAAGAAAAACGATGCGCTTCAATTCACACTGCTCGCATTTTTTCTATTGAGTAGAATCATACTGACTTAACAAAAATAGTTTTCCACACAAGGTATAGGGTTAAACTGATAAGAGCCAACCATTATTTTGCTATTTTCGATAAAGATAAATAAAAAAAGCTTCACGATTTTCAATTAAATTATTTTTTCATTTTCAGTTGTCTGCTTTTCTTTTTTTATTATTAATTTGCATTGCATACTTTTTACTTTTAAAGACAATTTAGAGGGTCGCAACAAATGCTGATGAAAACTCTGACGCATGAGCTATTTCTAAAAATGGTTTGACCAAAGTAGGATCTCGAGTTGACGTTTTTTTCGCACAAAATAAAAACTGACCCTTATCTCAAACTTTACATATTTAGAATGTTTCGATTCAATGAAAATTTCTCATGCAGCAGACAAAAAATTATCTTTCCCGAAAATATTCCCGAAGTTTCCTGATTTTTGAAAACTTATTCCTGAGTTTCAAAGCATCAAGTTCACCGTAATAAAAACATTTTTAGGTCCCCTGAAGTCGCCTTTAGTTTATTCATATCTAATAGTCATGGTTTGTTAAGATTTTTCTTTCGGTTGATATCAGTGTTTCACATTGATGTCACTGTTTTCACATTGAACATGAGAATAAATAAGCAAACTAATTAGTTAGGCATAACAAAACTTGTTTACCGTGCAAATTTGAACTTTAACCGTTTATAATTCCTAAGGTCAACAACACCTTCAAGGAAATCTACACATTTCTAGACTTTATGATGTAATATTTTTTAGCTTATTTTCTGCTGATTTTTCACCCCAAATTTTTTTCTTATTATCATTTGGTACCCTCAACACACAACACTGCACAAATGCATATGGAGGTTTTTTTTTATATAAGAAACCGAGTTCCCGTTTTTTCCTAACATTTTAAGATATAAGTAATTGTGTAAGTTTGCTCTTAATCAGTTCAAGCAATCAAGTTTCATCTTCACTCTCTTTGGTACCTTAAGGATTAAGAACATAATTAAGACGACATGCGTTTTACAGTGTTTTACGGATAAAACACCAGTTAAAAATTCGGACTATCAAAATTTTCATTTTGTTCTGTTGTCCAGCTTCCACAGCCATATTTCAAAACTTATGACCCTGATACTCTCCATATCATTTAGCTTCTCCATAAGATTTTTATTTCCAATGAATGGACAAAAGAACCATCTTTGATCGTCTGAGTATTTTGGATTCAAAGTTGGAACTCTTCAGCTTCTGTTTTTGTATAGACAACATCACCCTTAATAATTACGCTCTTTATGACGTCTCTTTCTCCTCCAAGCTGGTAAATGATATTTTCCCACCTGTAATTTTAACAAAGTGTTACTACAAGCAGAATTAACGTTAAATATTTCATTTGATGAGGAGTCTAACAAACTGTTCGTTGTTGAGAGTGGCAATAAAGAGCAATCCTTATCAAATGAAAGCGAAACTAAACTCTATAAAACTGAAATATAAGAACAATTTATGTAACAAATGTGACTTTACTTTGATTAAATAAATAAAAAAGAGGTTTTCCCAAATGAAACTAAAGAGAAACATTAAAACTTGAAATGAGCAGAAATTATTCCGTATATGAAGGGGGCTACCCTTCTTCAGTTTTTTTTTTGAAGTTCTTTAAAAATACTTCTCATTCAAATTAAATGGCCCTTGTGTTCGAACACTCTTTCTTAAAGAATTGTGACAAAAAATCGTACTTAAGCGGAAAGAGCAAGGATTGAGGAAGGGACAGCCCCCTCACATATGGGATAATTTCTGTACATTTTAAGTTTTAGTGTTGCTATTTACTTTCAGTTTTAAAAAACTTCATTTTATTCGCTTTCTGACCTTCTTTCAAATCATACCAGGATATCCTCTCCCCCCCCTGTAAAATTTCCGTGGAAAATTTTCCCAAAAACTTTCCTCGCCATGACAAACTCCCCCGTGGGAAACCCCCCCTGCAGAAAATTTCTCCCCAGAAAATTTCCCAGATATTTCCCAATAACAAATACTATGTGTATGTAAACAATGGGCAAATGGCGTAACTGGCATCTCTTTCCCTGTAAGCTATGGAGGGTTATGTTGTTCCCAAATGCATAGTTACGGGACCTTTCATCTATGCTATATCAAATGGTTAACTCAAAATTTTGATCGGATGTCCTTGGAGAAAAAATGCGTGGGGGACGTAGCTGCCCTCCAATATTTTTGGTCACTTAAAGAAGCAACTAGAACTTTTATTTCCGTTAAAAAGAGCCGTCTTCAGATATTCTAGTAAGATGGTTCAAAACGATCACCCCTAGGGGAATTAAATTTAAAAAAAAAACAAGTTTCTTTAAATGAAAGTAAGGAGCGGCATTAAAACTTAAAACGAACAGAAATTATTCCGCATATGAAAGGGGCGGTCCTTTCCTCAACGCCCCGCTCTTTACCCTAAAGTTTGACTCTTTCTCACAACTTTACTTTATAAAACAATAAAAAACTTGAGCGTAAAGAGCGGAGCTTTGAGGAGGGGACAGATGTGAATACAGCTGTGAAATTCAGCATAACTGAGAGCCCTAGATCAGAAGTTTCAAGCCCCTTTCTGCAAAAAATAAAGCTTTATTTTTTTTCAAATCGTAAATATTAATAAAGAGTAAGTAAATAGCTGTTTTTTAATGGAAAATAAATTTATAAAAAAAAAATCAGAAGTCTGACAAAACTAAATGCATTAAAAGAATTTTATTTTATTGCCAATTCCAGATATATAAAATCGATTTATTTTAAAGTTACCTTCAAAACTATTAGCATAGAAAAGCCGCAAGGCGTTAAAAAGTTCTTAAGCCCTGTCTGTATGGAGGGAATTTTCCATTTTTCCTGAAAGTGAGTGGTAGTAAATGCATATTGCAAACTTTGGCTTTTATTTCCTCGATACTTCAAAAATTAATTTTAAAAAACGTGTTTTTTAATGAATATAAAGATTGAAATTAAAATTAAAACTAAATATAAAGTTATTGGGTGTTTAAGGGGTATGGCTGCCACCCTCACCTTCTCAAATCAAACTCTCACTCTTCACGCTTGGCCTTAGCGGATAAAGTGGTACGAGTGCTTTATTTATATACATTTTGAAGTGCAACAAATGTCATCGTTTGGCGATTACAAGCGTATTATTGAACGATAGCTTAAAAAAAAAAATGAAAAGACTGAACGGAAAATATCATTGTTTTTGGCACATGCGAACCACTAAACCTTCCATTTTTTTAGACAATCGGAAACCCAAAAAAACCCAAATCACATCAAGCTTTTGCTAGAACTTTTACAAAGAGAGAAGCGGTATTCAGTTCTGGTTTATCAAGTAATAGCAATCAGAACCCTAAAAAAAAAACGATTTTTGACAAAAAGTGACAGTTTTCAATTTTCAAACAAATCGTGGTAACGCGGCTCAATAGTAGCCGAAAGTCTCAGAGACAGAGCCTTGATAACAATAGATACGAATTTTGATTCTTATTCAAAAAATTTAAAATTCGTCAAATTTTATTGTACCTATCAAAAGTTAAAACCCTGATAAAAGTTGCCTAATTTTTCAAAAAGAGGGAAAACATCCCAAAACATTAAGTGATCTTAATGAAAATCAAACAATCAGATTCAGCATACCAGAGAACCCTGTTGTACAGGTTTTAAAACTCCTATATACAAAACTGTGGAATTTTGCAGTTTTTGCCGGAAGGAAGATCACGGATGCGTGTTTATTTGTTTGTTTGTTTTTTTTGTTTTTTTCCAGGGGGTGATCATATCTAACCAGTGATTGCAGAAGACAGGAGAGAGGGCTCATTTGATCGGAAATCAAAAGTTCTAGTGCCCTTTTAAATTGACCAAAGTATTGGAGGGCAGCTAGCCCTCCTCCCGCGCTCCTTTTTCGCCAAAGTCACCCGATTACAATTTTGAGACGCACAGCCCCTAGGAGAAGGGCTTTAAGTTATGAACTTTACCCTTTGTTTACATATAGTATTGGTTATTGGGAAGTATACAGACGTTTTCAGGGGGAATATTCTGGTAAAAGGGGATACGTGGGAGGATCTCTCCATCGAGGTATTTTTCATGGGGGGAAGGGAATTTTCCATGGAGGGAGAGCCAGATTTCTCAGCATTATTTTAAAAAGGATCAGATATTAAATAAAAAAAAAAAAAGTTTTTTCAACTGAAAGTAAGGAGCAACATTAAAACTTAAAACGAACAGTAAGTATTACGCATATGAAGGGTGTGACTTCCTCGTCAATTCTTCACTCTTTACGCTAAAGTTATTTTAGCACTGTTAAAAGAGCTTTTTATTCTAATTAAATGGCCTTCGCGATTCATGAGTTATTCTTAAAGAACTGGGACAAATTTTGAACTTTTGAACTTATCAAACCAGCTGTTTAGAAAATCGGGAGAAGGCTCATTCAAACAGAAATTAAAAACTGCAATGCTCTTCTTAAGTCACCAAAAAGATTGTGCCCCAGCAAAGTGTTTTTTTTTCTTCCATTTTATGGCATAAAACTACAATATTATCCCAAAGAATACCAAGTTTCAACTGAATAAAAATTCTGAGATAGCCAATCGATTTCGAATTATAGCTTAAAATTTATATTTAAACTTTATGTTAAGCTCCCCAGTTTAAGAAGGAGTAACGCCACGCTGGGGTGCATTCGTTCCTAAAGAGTCACTCAGTCCATACAAAATAGACAGGACATCTATTTACATTAACTTACAACTTCATTGAACTAGGCTGATTCACTTGATTTTAATAAAATCATCTACACTGATGTATAGTTGCGCATGAGCTATTACGTGAGAGGACCGTCGGGTCATTGTATAGGTGAGAGCGACGTGCATGATGCCTAAAACAGTGCATTTTTACGTCCCAATTTTCTAACTCTCCGTAAGCCTTCAAATAAATGTAGGAGAGGGTCCGAGGGAGAATACGTTGAAATTAATGGGTAATCTCCATTTCATAGGATCAATCCTGAATATGAGGGCAGTGGATTGACAGCTCCCCTCTAATTACAGAAAGATGTTTTCTTTGTAAAATTTAAGATGCATATGCTTACTGGCACAAAAGGAGGAAGTGGGGGCCATCATGAGTATCATAAGGCAATTTCCCTGAGGGAGGGAGGAGTAAATATTACCGTAAAGTTTGTTTTTTACCAACAATTAGATAGAAATGTGTAGTTTTATATTATTTTTAACTGTTAGACAGTTCACGGTAATGAACTGTAATTACAGCACAACTGGTGCTAATAATAAACAGAACCCTAAAAAGTAATTTTGGTAACAATACACAACAGAATAATTAACTTTTTCATGGTGATTCCGAAACTATAATATTCGTTACGTTCAAAGCATCCAACCAGAAGTTTCAAGCCTGGAAATATTGACCCGTTTTCAAAAAAGGGGGAAGACACCCCCTAAAAGGTGAGTGATTATCGGTGAAAGTTACACCATTGAATTCAGGGTATCAGATAATTCCATTGTCGAGATTTCAAGTCCCTGTCTGCAAAGAAGTAAAATTTTGTAGTTTTTCCTAGAAAAAACGATCACGGGTGCGTGTTTATTTGTTTGTTTGCTTGTTGTTTTTTTCCCTAGGGGTAATCACGCCAAGCCAGTAGTCCTAGAATATCGAGAGAAGGCTCATTATCAATGAAATTGAAAGTTCTACTGACCCTCTTAAGTTGGTAGACTTTGGGGTGGTACAATCCAAAAAGATTGTCCCAGCCCCACAGCAAAGAGTCTTTTTCTGCCATTTTGTGACGTAAAACGACAACTTTGGCCCATATGGTACATCGAACGAAAATTCTAAGATAATCAATCGATTTAAATTATCTAAGAACTAAATGGAAAGCCTTCTAGTCTCAGAGACTATCATTACGTGATATGGTATACATTCATTCCTAAATATGCACATAGTCTATAAGAAACAAAGAGTTAATATAGACGTTTCTTTTAAAGCTTCATTTAACTAAGTGTACTCTATTGAGGCTTGATAAGATTGTGTACAGTGGTGTACAATTACCCGTTGGCCATTATGGAGGAGTTCTGATGAATCTTTGTGCAGGTGGGAGAGTGTGCTTGAGGCCTCAGAAAGTGTGTTTTTAAGCCTAAATTTTCTATCCGCTAAATACAGAAGGAGGTTTGGGGGTGAGGTAGAAATTAATTTATAATTCCCCTTGATTACCGTGAATAATTTGGACTACGTCCGCAATATTGGTCCGGGGGGAATAACAGATCTTTTTTTTATAGGGATTTCTCCCATGGACGTCAGCAGAGGGTAATGCCTTGGGAAACAACAAGACATTAAACACTATGTAATAGGAAAATGAGAAATGTCACCATTTTAAACTAGGTTAAAACAAAGCTCTTGGTAGCACTTGCTTCTTCCCTTGGCAAATTTAGTGAGGCCGCTCATAATGCTCATAATCTCTTTTTTATGATGGTAGGCAGGTGAATGTAATCTGTTATGTTACATAGAAAAGATTTGCTGTAGTAAGAGGGGTTTCGGTGGTATTTTTGCTGTTATATGGCACCAAGATACACAAATATTGGCACTAAGGCGACAAAAATCCGCTAGAACCATCTATTTGCTAGTTAAAGAGTCGGTTAGGATTTTATTTCCCCGTGGGTTCTGAAGCATTTCATGACAAACACAATTGGATGTTATTTTGTATTACTGTTTTTTTACCTGGTTGCGTCAATGATGACAAAATCTCCGTTTTTCCCAACTTCTAGTGAGCCATGAGTCCTTTCATATCCCAACGCTGCAGCAGAATTTATTGTTGCTCCAATTAGTGCCTCCGTTGGACTCATGCCAAAAACAGAGCAAGCGAGGTACATAACCATTGGCTAGAAAAATTCAAATCTCTTAACCGTTCTTTATGTGGGATATTCTTGATACTTGTGCATCCTATGTCTCTTAACCGTTCTTTATAGATTGTTCCTATGTGCATCTTACATGCATAGTAAAAACTTGATTGAGTGCCTGTCATAGTTTTTTCCGCTGAGTAGATTAACAAACTAATGCCCCGTTATGAAAAAAAAAAAAAATCAGCTACACCGCAAATGCTCCACAATCATCTCCACTCTATACGATGGATGCAAAATGCATAATCCAAATAAATGAACTAGATATTGATACTTGTATACATACATGATATTTGACCTAGATGTTGATACAGTTAATACATAGTACATGAGCTCTATACTCATGAGCTAGATATTTTTGGCTGATATGGATTGTCTTTCTAACGATAGATATTGATACTGATATTGATATTGATACTCATTATCAGAAAAAGTATTGATATGCGACACAAAAAAAAGAATTGCTAAAGAAAATATAAAATGAAGAAATAAAACTTATTGAATAAAAAACCAGTAATCTAGCTAACGCAATGTAAATTCTCATCTCCAATTCACACCTAACAATCCACTAGAATCTAGATCCTATCAGAAAACACTGACCGACCAAATAAAAAGGGAAACATTTCCCATAAAAAATAGTTGTGATGAATAAGATTATTTGAATGATATACATTGATGGCGTAAACCTAACAACTCCTGTGAAATTTATTCTCGTGTCAAGTTAATTTACTACTTACCATCACATTTGGTTTTTGTGCTTGAGCTATTCACGTAAAAAACCTTGATCAGCAAATTAGTTAAGGGCAAGTGTTTGGACAAGTAGTAAGCAATTTCGGTTCTTAGAGAAATTAATTAAAAAAAAAAAACTTTTTCCACAAAATAAGTTTTTCAAAGAAAAGTAGAGAACTCCATTAAACCAAAAATGAGCAAAAATAAAATCAAATAATCTACCAAGCGTGAAACTACCACAAATCAGCATCGATAAATAAATGAAACCCAAAACGAACAGAAATCAGAGGCAACGCTGTAGCGTTGCCTATAGTAAAGGCCATACGGCTCCAATGTATTATTATTATTATTTTTTTTTTTTTTTCCCAGAGGCACTTCATACGGAAGGGGTCGTCGTAGAAACTTCAAAGGGGGCTTGGAAATCGAGAGCTCTAGTGCCCTTTTTAATAGTCAAAAATGATTTGAGGGCAACTACCCCCCCCCACGCCCATCATTACCCCAAACACATCCAATCAAAATTTTGAGATAAGCATTTTGTTCAGCGTAGTTGATTTCCACATAGAAAATATATTTTTGAGGAGGACACTCCCCCACACAACCCTCAGGGCAAGGGTTTTAAGTTATGCCCTGGGGCATATAAGGTTTTTATAGAAGGTGTTGTCGTAGAAACTTCAAAACAGGGCTCAATCGATTGGAAATTAAAGGGCTAGTGCCCTTTTTAATAGTCGAAAGTGATTGGAGTGTAACTAGCCCCCCCCCCCCCAACGCCCATCATTTCCCCAAACACATCCAATCAAAATTTTGAGACAGCCATTTTGTTCAGCGTAGTTGATTTCCAGATCTAAAATATATTTTTGAGGAGGAAACTCCCCACAACCCTCAGGCCAAGGACTTTTTAAGTTATACCCTGGGGGCATATAAGGTTTTCATAGAAGGCGTTGTCGTAGAAACTTCAAAAAGGCTCATTCGATTGGAAATTCAAAAAATTTAGTGCCCTTTTTATAGTCGAAAGTGATTGGAGGGCAACTAGCCCCCCCCCCCACGCCCATTATTCCCCCAAACACATACAATCAAAATTTTGAGATAGCCATTTTGTTCAGCGTAGTTGATATCCAGGTAGAAAGTATATTTTTGAGGAGGAAACTCCCCCACAACCCTCAGGGCAAGGGTTTTAAGTTATGTCCTGGGGGCAAATAAGGTTTTTATAGAAGGCGTTGTCGTAGAAACTTCAAAACAGGCTCATTCGATTGGAAATTAAAGGGCTAGTGCCCTTTTTAATAGTCGAAAGTGATTGGAGGTGTTTACTAGCCCCCCTCCCCCACCCACGCCCATCATTTCCCCAAACACATCCAATCAAAATTTTCAGATAGCCATTTTGTTCAGCTTAGTTGATTTCCAGATAGAAAATATATTTTTGAGGAGGACACTCCCCCACAACCCTCAGGGCAAGGGTTTTTTAAGTTATGCCCTGGGGGCATATAAGGTTTTTATAGAAGGCGTTGTCGTATAAACTTCAAAACAGGCTCATTCGATTGGAAATTAAAGGGCTAGTGCCCTTTTTAATAGTCGAAAATGATGATTGGAGGGCAACTAGCCCCCCCCCCCACGCCCATCATTCCCCCAAACACATCCAATCAAAATTTTGAGATATCCATTTTGTTCAGCATAGTTAATTTCCAGATAGAAAATATATTTTTGAGGAGGATACTCCCCCACAACCCTCGGGGCAAGGGTTTAAAGTTATGCCCTGGGGGCATATAAGGTTTTTATAGAAGGCGTTGTCGTAGAAACTTCAAAACATGCTCATTCGATGGGAAATTAAAGGGCTAGTGCCCCTTTTAATAGTCGAAAGTGATTGGAGTGTAACTAGCCCCCTTCCCCCCCCCCCCCCACGCCCATCATTTCCCCAAACACATCCAATCAAAATTTCAGATGCCCCATTTTGTTCAGCGTAGTTGATTTCCAGATAGAAAATATATTTTTGAGAAGGACACTCCCCCAAACCCTCAGGGCAAGGGTTTTAAGTTATGCCCTGGGGGCATATAAGGTTTTTATAGAAGGCGATGTCGTAGAAACTTCAAAACAGGCTCATTCGATTGGAAAATTAAAGGGCTAGTGCCCTTTTTAATAGTCGAAAGTGATTGGAGTGCAACTAGCCCCCCCCCCCCACACCCATCATTTCCCCAAACACATCCAATCAAAATTTTGAGATAGCCATTTTGTTCAGCGTAGTTGATTTCCAGATAGAAAATATGTTTTTGAGGAGGACACTCCCCCAAAAACTTCAGGGCAAGGGTTTTAAGATATGCCCTGGGGGCATATAAGGTTTTTATAGAAGGCGTTGTCGTAGAAACTTCAAAAAAGGCTCATTCGATTGGAAATTCAAAGGGATAGTGCCCTTTTTAATAGTCAAAAGCGATTGAGGGCAACTAGCCCCCCCCCCCACGCCCATCATTCCCAAAAAACACATCCAATCCAAATTTTGAGATAGCCATTTTTGTTCAGCGTAGTTAATTTCCAGATTGAAAACATGTTTTTGAGGAGGACAATCCCTCACAACCCTCAGGGCAAGGGTTATAAGGTATGCCCTGGGGCATATAAGGTTTTTATTAAAGGTGTTGTCATAGAAACTTCAAAAAAGGCTCATTCGATTGGAAATTCAAAGGGATAGTGCCCTTTTTAATAGTCAAAAGCGATTGGAGGGCAACTAGCCCCCCCCCCCCCCTACGCCCATCATTCCCCCAAACACATCCAATCTAATTTTGAAATAGCCATTTTTGTTCAGCTTAGTTGATTTCCAGATTGAAAATATATTTTTGAGGAGGACACTCCCCCACAACCCTCAGGGCAAGGGTTTTAAGTTATGCCCTGGGGGCATATAAGGTTTTTATAGAAGGCGTTGTCGTAGAAACTTCAAAACAGGCTCATTCGATTGGAAATTAAAGGGATAGTGCCATTTTTAATAGTCGAAAGTGATTGGAGGGCAACTAGCCCCCCCCCCCACGCCCCCATCATTTCTCCAAACACATCCAATCAAACTTTTGAGATAGCCATTTTGTTCAGTGTAGTTGATTTCCAGATAGAAAATATGTTTTTGAGGAGGACATTCCCCCACAACCCTCAGGGCAAGAGTTTTAAGTTATGCCCCTGGGGCATATAAGGTTTTTATAGAAGACGTTGCCGTAGAAACTTCAAAACAGGTACATTCAATTGGAAATTCAAAGGGCTAGTGCTCTTTTTAATAGTCGAAAGTGATTGGAGGGCAACTAGCCCCCCCCCCGCCCATCATTCCTCCAAACACATCCAATCAAAATTTTGAGATAGCCATTTTGTTCAGCGTAGTTGATTTCCAGATAGAAAATATGTTTTTGAGGAGGACAATCCCCCACAACCCTCAGGGCTAGGGTTTTAAGTTATGCCCTGGGGGCATATGAGGTTTTTATAGAAGGCGGTGTCGTAGAAACTTCAAAAAAAGACTCATTCGATTGGAAATTCCGAGGGCTAGTGCCCTTTGTAATAGTCGAAAGTGATTTGAGGGCAACAAACCCCCCTCTCATGCCCACCTTTTCCCCAAACACATCCAATCAAAATTTTTAAGACAGCCATTTTATTAAACGTAGTTTTAAGTTCTGGAAATTAGGTCTTTGAGGATTACAACTCCCCAAAGCCCTCAGGGCAAGGGTTGTAATTTAAGGATTCTCCGAATCCTTCATATTATTTCTTAGGAAGGGATGCTCGTATAAACTTTAGAGAGGGCTCATTTGATTGAAAATTGAAAGCTCTTGTTCACTTTTTAAGAGTCAAAAGAGATTGAAGGGCAAGTAGCCCCTCTCCCTCCTCCACGCCCTAAATGCATCAGATAAAAATTTTGAGATAGACATTTTGTTAAAATGGTTCAAAGTTCTGATAACAAAAAACTCCGGTGTCGACACAGCCCACCAGGGCCCAGGGGTAGCGTTGTAAGCAATGCCCTGGGGCATAACTTATTAAGGGGGGTTTATAACTTATGGGAAGGGGTTTTGTATGGGAAGAACACATAGGAAATCTATTATAATTATCCAATTATAAGGTTAAAATACATACTCTGTGATAGATGCAAAATTGCTTTGGCACACAAATTTCTATTAAGGTCAATTCCAAACAGTCGTGATCCCTTTGTGTCAGCAAGTGATATGGTCTAAACCCCCTTATTGGAGATATTTTTTCAATCCATTCATTGTTTACAATCGCTGTCAACAAGTTATGCAAGCTGTCTATTGTTCATATATAAGGTTTTTATCAAAGAGGTAATCGTATAGACTTTGAAAAAAAACCTCATTCGATTTAAATTGAAAGTTCTAGATCCGTTTTTTAAAGTCAAGAATAATCGGACAGTAAGCATCCCCCCATGCCATAAAAACTTGAAACTTTTGCAATCAAAAACGAACAAAAATTAATTTAAAAAAAAAACTTTCCGAAAAATAAGTTTTTCAAAGAAAAGTAAAGGTCATCTAAACTTAACTCAGGAGATACAAATACCTGTTAAAATTCAAACTCAAAACGACCAGAAATTACTATTAAAGAATAAATGAAACCCAAAACGAACAGAAATTAAATAAACAATCATAGCAAAAAACATACAACAAGTAATAATATAAATGAATAAATAGATCTTAAAGCGAGTAATGCTTAGATTGAATATGAAAATCAAGCTTAAAACGAAAACAAATATTTTGCTATTAAAGTATAAATGAAACTTAAAACGAACAGAAATTAAACAACAATCAATGCGAACAAACATACAATATATATTAATGTAAATGAATAAATAAATCTTAAAACGAGTTAAACTTAAATTGAATATGCAGATCAAGTTTGAATCGAATAAAAATAACTACAAACAAGAGTTTGGGTATCGTCTCACTGCAGAAGCCTAAAACCTACTGCGTCATTGGCGCTTTACTGAAAACGAATTATATTACAAATGTTTTCTTTTGTACTTAATATTCAAAACAAATATTAAAATTACAGTAAAATTTTGAACTGATGAGCTTTTAGCAATTAATATCATTATGCATCAAATATTCAGTTTAATTTATTAGTTATTTTCAAGATTGGTCAAGACAAATATAGTTTCACTACAAGCAAAATTTGGATACTGCCCCCTTCTTTAACTGTAAAAACCTAAAGCCTTCTGCGTCATTGGTGCTTCACTGAAAACGAATTACTCGTATATTACAAATTTATTATTTTCCAGTTCTTACAGCATTGAAAATGAAAATAAAAATTACAGTGAAAAAAATCTTGAACTGATGGATCTCTCAACAATTAATATCATTATATATCTAATATTCAATTTGATTTTGTTTATACTTTCCAAGACTGTTCAAGACTCATATAGTTTTGCCATTTTTTTTTAACTCTGCCATTTTTTGTAACTAATCGTGTTAGTTTGTTATGAAAACATTCTATGGCTTCTAGGCATTTCTATTTGAGCGGAAAACTGCACCTCAAACTTTGTGGAACATGCATTTTCTTGCATGAAACACCAAAATATAATAAAATGTCAAGTTTCGGAGTGCTCCACCACTCGCAAGCAAGTGCCATTGGTATTTTTGAATCCGCATGGTCAATTTAGGGGGTGGAGAGTAGGCTAATTCTCGTAGCAGCCCCATTCCGTCGTGGTATGGTTCACATTTTCAACACCTGGCGTCCGGACTATCATATAATCTACCAAGCATACAACTACCCCAAATCAGTATCAATAAATAAATGATACCCAAAACGAACAAAAATTAAAATAAATATTAGAGTCAAACTCGAAACGAGCATAAATTAATGTGAAAAGGGTTCAAAACCCCTATGCTTTCTAAAAGCCAGAGTATAATTTGTACTTTACTGAAAAAAAATTCAAATGAGTTTACTGAAAAAAAATGTGCATTGTCAATTTAATATACATATGCTGATATTTATTCCCTAAAACCTTAATTAATTTTTGATTTCTTAAAGTTACAAAAGTGAAAATATTTCAAAGAATTGTTTTCAGTAAAGCGCCAATGACGCAGTAGGTTTTAGGCTTCTGCAGTGAGACGATACCCAAACTCTTGTTTGTAGTTATTTTTATTCGATTCAAACTTGATTTGCATATTCAATTTAAGTTTCACTCGTTTTAAGATTTATTTATTCATTTACATTAACATATATTGTATGTTTGTTCGCATTGATTGTTATTTAATTGCTTTTCGTTTTAAGTTTCATTTATACTTTAATAGCAAAATATTTGTTTTCGTTTTAAGCTTGATTTTCATATTCAATCCAAGCATTACTCGCTTTAAGATCTATTTATTCATTTATATTATTACTTGTTGTATGTTTTTTGCTATGATTGTTTATTTAATTTCTGTTCGTTTTGGGTTTCATTTATTCTTTAATAGTAATTTCTGGTCGTTTTGAGTTTGAATTTTAACAGGTATTTGTATCTCCTGTGCTTAAGTTTAAAATGGCCTTTACTTTTCTTTTGAGAAACTTATTTTTCGGAAAGTTTTTTTTAATTAATTACAATAAATAACCGAGTCAAACTCAAAATGAGCAGAAATTAACATGAGTAGGGTTCAAAAAACCTATGCCTTCCCAAGGCCAAAACATAATTTACACTTTACTAAAGAAATATAAATGTTTTGACTTTTATAACTTTAATAAATTAAATTTAACATTTTGATTACTAAATATCAGTATATGAATGTTAAACTGATAATGCACTTTCATTTGTATTTTTCAGTAAAGTACAAATTATGTTTCTGGCCCTGGGAAGGCATAGGGCTTTTGAGCCCTACTCATGTTAGTTTCTGCTCGCTTTGAGTTTTGACTCAGTTATTTATTGTAATTTGTATTCTTTTTGGGTTTCTACGACAACGCTTTCTATAAACACCTTATATGTTCCCAGGGCATAAATTACAACCCTTGCCGTGAGGGCTGTAAGGGGGTTGTCATCCTCAAAGACCTAATTACGAGAACTTTCAACTACGTTAAAGAAAATGCCCATCTCAAAATTTGATTGGACGTGTTTGGGAAAATGGTGGACGTGATTAGTTGCTCTCCAATCACTATCAACTATTAAAAAAGGCACTTGCCCTTTCATTTTCAATCGAATGAGCCCTTTTGAAGTTTCTACGACAACACTTTCAATAAAAACCTTGTATGCCCCCAGAGCATAACTTACCACCCTTGTCTTGAGGGCTGGGGGGGGAGGTTGTCATCCCCAAAGACCTAATTTCGAGAACTTTCAACTACGTTGAACAAAATTACAATCTCGAATTTTGATTGGATGTGTTTGGGGAAATCGTGGGGCGTGAGAGGGTGGTTAGTTGCCCTCCAATCACTGACGGACGTGAGGAAATGATAGGGAAATGATGGGCGTGAGGGGCGTGGAAGGGGTATTAGTTACCTTGCAATCACTTTCGACTATTAGAAAGGACACTAGCCCTTTCAATTTCCAATTGAATGAGCCCTTTTTGAAGTTTGTACAACATCACTTTCTATAGAAAAAAAAAACCTTATATGCCCCCAGGGCGTAACTTACAACCTTACCCTGAGTGCTGTGGGGTATGTCATCCTTAAAGAACTAATTTCCAAAACTTTCAACTACGTTGAATAAAGTGGCTATCTAAAAATTTTAATGGATGTGTTTGGGGAAAAGGTGGGAGTGAGAGGGGAGTTAGTTGCCCTCAAATCACTTTCGACTATTAAAAAGGGCATTAGCCCTTTCATTTTTCAATCGAATGAGCCCTTTTCAAGTTTTTACGACAAAGATTTCAATAAAAACATTATATGCCCCCAGGACATAGACTGTGAGGGGAGTGTCTTGGTCAAAGATATAATTTCCAAAACTTTCAAGTGTGTTGAACAAAATGGCTATATCAAAATTTTGATTGGATGTTTTTAGGAAATGGTGGGCATGGAAGTGGTGTTAGTTGCCTTCCAATCACTGTCGACAACTAAAAAGGGCACTAGCCAATTCAATTTCTAATCGAATGGGCCCTTGTTGGAGTTTCTACGACAACGCTTTCTAAAAAAACCTTATATGCCCCAAGGGCATAACTTACAACCCTTGCCCTGGGGGCTGTGGGGGGAGGGGGGGGGGGGGGGTGTCATCCTCTAAGAATTGATTTCCAGAACTTTCAACTACGCGGAACAAAATGGCTATCTCAAACATTTGATTGGATGTGTTTGGGGAAAAGGTGGGCGTGAGTGAGAGAGGGGTTAGTTGCCCTCCCATCTCTTTTGACTATTAAAAAGGGCACTAGCCCTTTGAATTTCCAATCGAATGAGCCTTTTTTGAAGTTTCTATGACGCCGCTTTCTATAAAAACCTTATATGCCCCCAGGGCATAACTTACAACCCTTGCTCTGAAGACTGTGAGGGGAGTGTCTTGGTCAAAGATATAATTTCAAAAACTTTCAAGTGCGTTGAACAAAATCGCTATCTCAAAATTTTGATTGGATGTGTTTGGGAAATGGTGGGCATTGAAGGGGTGTTAGTTGCCTTCCAATCACTTTCGACTATTAAAAAGGGCACTAGCCATTTCAATTTCCAATCGAATGAGCCTTTTTGAAGTTTCTACGACCACGCTTTCTATAAAAACCTTATATGCCCCCAGGGTATAACTTACAACCCTTGCCCTGAGGGCTGTGGGAGAGTGTCCTCTTCAAAAAACATAATTTCTATCGGGAAATCATCTACGCTAAACAAAATGGCCATCTCAAAACTTTGATTGGATGTGTTCGGGAAAATGGTGAGTGTGAGAGAGGGGTTAGTTGCCCTTCAATCTCTTTTGACTATTAAAAAGGGCACTAGCCCTTTGAATTTCCAATCAAATGAGCCTTTTTTGAAGTTTCTATGATGACGCTTTTTATAAAAACCTTATATGACCCCAGCGCATAACTTACAACCCTTGCCCTGAAGACTGTGAGGGGAGTGGCTTGGTCAAAGATATAATTTCCAAAACTTTCAAGTGCGTTGAACAAAATCGCTATCTCAAAACTTTGATTGGAGGTTTTTGGTAAATGGTGGGCATTGAAGGGTGTTAGTTGCCTTCCAATCACTTTCGATTATTAAAAAGAGCACTAGCCATTTCAAATTCCAATCGAATGAGCCCTTTTTGAAGTTTCTACAACAACGCTTTCTATCAAAGCCTTATATAACCCCGGGGCATAACTTACAACCCTTGCCATGAGGGCTGTAGGGGGGGGGGGTTGTCATCCTCAAAGACCTGATTTCCAGAACTTTCGACTACGCTGAACAAAATGGTTATCTCAAAAATTTTATTAGATGCGTTTGGGGAAAAGGTGGGCGTGAGAGGGGGGTTAGTTGCCCTCCAATCACTTTCGACTATTAAAAAGAGCACTAGCCCTTTGAATTTCCAATCGAACGAGCCTTTTTGAATTTTCTATGACAACGCTTTCTATAAAAGCCTTATATGCCCCCAGGGCATAACTTACAACCCTTGCCCTGAGGGCTGTGGGGGAGTGTCTTCCTCAAAAACATAATTTCTATCTGGAAATCAGCTACGCTGAACAAAATGGTCATCTCAAAATTTTGATTGGATGTGTTCGGGAAAATGGGGGGTGTGTAAGGGGTGTTAGTTGCCTTCCAATCACTTTCGACTATTAAAAAGGGCACAAGCCACTCCAATTTCCAATCGAATGAGCCCTTTTCGAAGTTTGTACGTTAATTCCTTCGATACGAAGTGCCCTGGTCTAAAAGAAAAAAATAATACATTTTTTCCAACATCGTTCTTTACTTTGGCAGCGCGATTGCACTGCCTATGATACCTTGGTGAATTTACTTTTGGTTTTGCTAAACCGGCAGCAGCTTCTCTTGGCATATCTACTTCTTCTAGTATTTGATACTCGTCCCCAGCAGCCAAATTTAACTTGGAATACATTAATATGATTTGAAGAAACTCAAAATACAGGCCTAGTTAAAAGTAGTGGTTACACTGGCTTCAAATCAACAAGGCTTATTTTCTTTTCTTTTTTTTAATCCTAAATTCGCGCACATGGTAAGATTAAATATCTGATTTGATGCTTGTCTTTATTGAAGTTTTAAGCTACTGTTGAATTTTCATAGGCAGCGCAATAGCGCTGCCTAAGTAAAGAGCGATGTGGGCACAATATATTATCATTTTTTTTCTATTTTCTTTTTGGAAATCAAAAGTTCTAGTGCCGTTTGTAAGTGAGAAAGTGATTAAAGGGTGATAATCCCCATTCACCCTCACGTCCTCTTTTCCCTAAATGTATCCGATAGAAACTTTAGAATAGCCATTCTGTTAAAAAAAAAAAAAACTCAAAAGGTCACACAGTGAGACCTTCAGGGTTGACACAACCCCTTGATTCCAGGGGGCAAGGTTGTAAGTTATGCCCCAGGGGTATGTAAAATTTTTATGGAAGGGGTGGTCGTATAAACTTTAGAGGAGGCTCATTTTATTGGAAATGTAAAGTTATAATTCCCCTTTTAAGAGTAAAAAGTGATGGAGGAGAACTAGTCCCCCCCACTCTCCCCCGACGCCTTCTTTTCTCCAAACGCATCCGACCGAAATTGTGAGACTATTTTGTCCATAATTCAGATCGAACTTGAAAATTGAAATTTCTCTAAGTCCTCGGAGCTAATTGGCTATTTGCTAAGTAAGGTAAAAAAAAATCTTCTTTAAAGAAGAATTCAAGAGACAACTACTTCAGAAGGTTCAGTCTTTGGACAACCATCAACTGAGGAACTGTAAGTTATTCTAGTTCTTGAATGTGAAACATAACAGCTCGACAAGCTCATTCATCCTCAAGCTCATGCAGAGCGCATGGTAATATGAATAGCTATGTCATATGCTGAATCTGTCAACTAGAAATAAAATTGGGCTTCCTTTATATTGTGTCCACAAACCAGATCAAAGTTAAAAACTTGAATCTGTCAAAGTCCTCGTATGAAATCGGCTATTTGCTAAGTAATGTAAAATCTTTTTTAAAGAAGAATCAAAGAGACGACTACTTCAGAATGTTCATTCTTTGGACAACCATCAACCGAGGAACCGGAAGTTATTCTAGTTGTTGAAAGTGAACCAGGACAGCTTGACAAGCTTATTCGTTCTCAAGCTCATTCAAAACGGTTATGGTAATATAACTAGCGATGTCATATGCTAAAAAATGTCAACTAGAACTAAAATTAGCCTTCCTTTATGTTGCGTCCACCCACCAGATCGAAGTTGAAAATTTGACTTACTCGAAGTCCTCGGAGCTAATTGACTATTTGCTAAGCAATGTAAAAATCTTCTTTAAAGAAGAATCCAAGAGACGACTATTTCAGAAAGTTCATTCGTTGGACAACCATCAACTGAGGAACTGGAAGTTATTCTAGGTGTTGAAAGTAAACCAGGAGAGCTTGACAAGCTCATTCTTCCTCAACCTCATTCAGAACGTCTATGGTAATATGACTAGCTATGTCATATGCTGAAACTGTCAACTAGAACTAAAAATGGCCTTCCTTAATGTTGTGTCCACGAACCACATTGAAGTTGAAAATTTTAATCTCTCAATGTCCTCGGAGCCAATTGGCTATTTGCTAAGTAATATATAAATCTTCTTGAAAAACGAACCAGAGAGACGACTACTTCA
Source organism: Artemia sinica (assembly GCA_027921565.1). NCBI lineage: Eukaryota > Metazoa > Arthropoda > Branchiopoda > Anostraca > Artemiidae > Artemia > Artemia sinica. Next base: position 30,383,378 of record CM051256.1, read on the forward strand.
GAAGTTTCATTCTTTTGACAAACTTCAACTGAGGAACTGGGAGTTATTCTAGTCATTTGATTTTAAACACGACAGCTTGACAGGCTCGTTCATCCTTAAGCTCATTTCGAACAGCTATGGTAATTGAACCGACTATGTCATATCCTGAAACTGTCAACAAAAACTAAAATTGGCCTTCGTTTATATTGTGTCCACAAACCAGATCGAAGTTGAAAATTTGACTCTCTCAAAGTCCTCGGAGCTAATTGACTATTTGCTATGCAATGTACTAATCTTCTTTAAAGAAGAATCGAAGAGACGACTACTTCAGAAGGTTCATTGTTTGGACAACCATCAACTGTGGAACTGGAAGTTATTCTAGTTGTTGAAAGTGAACCAGGACAGCTTGACAAGCTCATTCATTCTCAAGCTTATTCAGAACGGCTATGGTAATACGACTAGCTATGTCATATGCTGGAAACTGTCAGCTAGAACTAAAATTGGCCTTCTTTTATGTTGGTGTCCACAAACCAGATCGAAAATGAAAATTTGAAACTCTCAATGTCCTCTGAGTTAATTGACTATATGCTCTTTTTAAATCATGTAAAGATCTCCTTTGAAGAAGAATCAAAAAGACGACTACTTGTGAAGTTTTATTCTTTGGACAACCATCATACGAGGAACTGGAAGTTATTCTAGTTGTTGAAAGTGAACTAGGACAGCTTGAAAAGGTCATTCATCCTGAAACTCATTCAGAACGGGTACGGTTATATGACTAGCTATGTCATATTCTGAAACTTCCAACTAGAACCAAAATTGGCCTCCCACAAACCAGATCGAAGTTGAAAATTTGAATATCTCGAAGTCCATGGATCTAATTGGCTATTTGCTATGTAATGTAAAAATCTTCTTTACAGAAAAATCAAAGAGACGACTACTTGAGAAAGTTCATTGTTTGGACAACCATCAACTGAGGAACTGGAAGTTAATCTAGTTGTTGAAAGTGAAACTTGATAGCTTGACAAGCCCGTTCATCCTCCTGGAAATACTTTTCTTGAAAAACAGCTTAAAAATCTTCTGATGTTTCTGAGGCAGATAGAAAAACTATAATGTGGTACTGGAGAAACGGGACATTTATTGTGCCAAAGAAGTTTATTCTTTTGGATTGTCCTTATTGGGAAAACTTTCTCAAGACACAGCATTGTAAATTATGAAAAGTCTATGGCTTGAAATAAAGTGCTTGGTAAATATATTAGTGAATCGACCACCCTTTATTCGCTTCCACATAGCAGCGTAATGGGGCACTGCTTCATGGCTTAATGAGAAAACAACAAATCGAATAAAAAGAAGTGGTGTTATTCTTATCTAGTCTAAGTACAACTTATAAAAATCACTGTTTTTTGCTGATAGTTCTTCTCCGTGTTGCAAGAATAGCAGCCATGACCGTAAACTTACTCGTAGCTGCAATTCTTGTTTAAATCTTGACCAACAGCTTTCTCTCTTAGTGAAACATTAACCACAGCTATCCCCATGTCATTACCATTAAGCTAAAATCATTATCGATCTATGAATTTAGCTGTATAATACTGGAATCATAGCTGTGAACCATTGCTAACTTTAACCTGGAATCAATTATTTATGGACAAGACTATTTTCTTATGTTTTATTTTTGTTTTTATATTTTAATCATGACGAATTATTTATTTCCTAAACAGAAAGATTTTTTCTCCACTTTCTAGGAATCGTGTCCATGACCTAGAACTTACCTTGAGCTATTTCTTATGTATGATACTGTCACTTCTTTTTGCACGCTTAACATAGCGAACATTTTTATCCGTTTCCAGACCAACAGATTATATTACCACAATTCTAGAATCGTAGCCATATCATGAGCTTACCCAGAGCTACAAGTACTTGTCTAAAAGCCCAAGGGTTTCTTTTTTTTTTCATGACATTGGTTATAGCACAGAATTTACCGTGACAAAAATTATTACTTATATTTCTTTTGCTTAAGGGCTTTCATAGTTTCGTATACGAACTATCCTTTTTTTTAATAGATGAACTTAGACTTGAAGCACAAAGCAGGATGAATAAGGTAAAGAAATTCAAACGCAATAACTCTCCAGGCTATTTTTTAACCGCATTAGGGAAAAAGATTTCTTCTAGTATGTTCTGCATATTCAAATATTTTATATCTCCTAATGCTTGTTGTTCTAGTCAATCACACCCAGGGGAATTAACAGGAGAATGCACTATGTCTAGCAAGCACAAACTAAATTCCCCTCATCGAATTTCAACGTCACAATGCCTTGTTAATTTTGATACTGAAAATCATATTGGCAGTTTTCAGCTCCCTAAAACACGACTTGATATCTCATCAGTGAATTCTATTTTAGGAATTTGTTGACAGCTTTTCCTTCTTGAAGATATTCTATCTCCAAGTAATTCATTCGCTGCATATAGTTTCAAAAACTATTATATACCACAATATAACTCAGGATGATGCGGTAACTTACTAAATTCAGAAACCCTTATTGTTTTTGTTAGCTGATCTGTGTAAGGAGTAAACCACGGCCCATAGTAGTCAAAATGTTAAAAATGAAATTTTAAAGAAAGTATCTATTGGCAAACACTTTCTAAGCAGCAACATTTTAAAAATAGTGGTTTACATGCAGCATGGGCACCGTCAAGGAGGGGCAGGGGGTCATGGCCCCGCTGGAAATTTAGGACTATAAAGTAATTATATGAAAAACAAAGGAAAGAGAGCAGAATAGGGAAAAACCCATGGAAAAAAAAATGTGTGTTCCCCCATTGCTGGCTGCCTTCCAATAGATTTTGACCTTTAATAAGGAAAGATGTAAGTTCTAATATGTGACCGAGTGACCCCTTTCTAATTTTCCACGGACATTTTTTTCTATATGATTTGGTTGGAGCTACAATAAAAAATCAAATTCTTCATAGTAATAAATTGTGAGTAAATACTTGTCAATAACGAAAGTATAAGAGCCTAACTATTGATAGCATTCAATCAAAGAATCAGCTTTTTATGATGGTGTTTAAATATGTATTAGTTTATTTGTAATTAGTGCAGTTATTAGTGCACAAGAAAGTTCAGATAATTATAGAAAACAATTTAATAAGGAGAAATTTCAGTAAAAATATGCCGTCAACTTTTGCTTGTATTGCAAGGGTACCCATGAGCTGATATATGAACCACTAAGCTGATATATAAGCCACTATAATCAGAAATGTTTCCTTAAACGGAATGCTGGGAAATTTTGTATTTTGCCCGTGAATGGATACGTTCTTTATGTTTTATTAAATAAAAAAAACAAGTTTTTTAAACTGAAAGTAAGGAGTGACAATAAAACTTAAAACGAACAGAAATTATTCCGTATATGAAAGGGGCTGTCCCTCCTCAACGCCTTGCTCTTTACGCTAAAGTTTGATTCTGTCTCACAACTTTATTTTTTAAAACAATAAAAAACTTTAGCGTAAAGAGCAAGGCGTTGAGGAGGGGACAGTTCCTTTCATATACGGAATAATTTCTGTTCGTTTTAAGTTTTAATGTCGCTCCTTACTTTCAGTTTTAAAAAACTTGTTTTTTTTTAATTTAATTTCTGATCGTTTTTTAGTTAATGCAGCTTTTTTTTTGGCTCACCGTCATTGAATAAGTAAACAAAATTTACATAAAAATTTTACTTTTCTTTTGCTAAATGGCTGTCTCTAAATTTGGTTCTGACGTAATTTACAAATTAACTTACGTAACGAACTTCTATATTCGTATATTTTTCTTCTGGCAAAAAATACAAAGTTGCAGATATTTGCAGGTATGAGCTTGAAACCCATGTAATAGGGTTTTCTGATACGCTGAATCTGACGGTGTGATTTTCATTAAAATTCTTTCACTTGTAGGGGATGTTTCCCCCCTCTTTAAAAAATCAGGTAAATTTTCTCAGGGTCGTAGCCTTTGATGAGTAATACTAAAACTTAATAAAATTTATATATTTAGAATCAGCATTATAAGCCCATTCTTGTGATACATTTATTGACATCAAAATTCCGTTTTTAAAAGTTTCGATTAATATTGAGCCGTATCGCTTGTTTTTTTTTTTTTATTGTTTTTTTTTTTAATTACGTATATGTTATTACGTATATGAGGGGGTTCTCCCCTTAGTCAATACCACGTTCTTTACGTTAAAAGTTAAAAAAAATTAATTCACAAACCCCTGAATCACAGAGGCCGTTTAATTAGAATAGATAGCTCTTTTGAAAGCACTAAAAAAAAACTGTAGCGTAAAGAGCGAGGTATTGACTTGGGGGAGAACCCCTTCATATACGTAATAATTTCTGTTCGTTTTAAGTTCTAATGTTTTGCTTCTTACTTTCAGTTGAAAAACTTGTTTTTATTTAATTTAATTTCTGATCGTTTTTCAAATAATGCTTGGAAATCCGGCGCCCCCTTCATAGAAATATCCCTTTACCCAAAGAAACATCTTCCACGGAAAGATTCTTCCGAGTAACCCCTCCTCCATCCCCCCCCACCAGAAAAAAAATCCTTCCTGAAAACGTCTGTATACTTCCGAATAACCAATACAATGTGTATGCAATGGGCAAATTTCATAACTTGCAGCCCTTCCCCTGCAAACTGTGGGGGATTAAGTCATCCTAAAAGAAATATTTATTAGATTTTCGACCATGCTAAACAATATGGCTATTGCAAAATTTTGATCGGGTGACTTTGAGAAATAAATGAGTGTGGGAGGGGGCCTAGTTGCCCTCCATTTTTTTGGTCACTTAAAAAAGGGCACTAGAACTTTTAATTTCCGTTCCAATGAGCCCTCCCACGATATTCTAGGACCACTGGGTTGATACGATCACCCCTGTGAAAAAAAAAAAAAAAAATAAAATAAACACGCATCCGTGATCTCTCTTCTGGCAAAAAAATGGAAATTCCACATTTTGTAGATAGGAGCTTGAAACCTCTACAGTAGGGTTCTCTGATACGCTGAATATGATGGTGTGATTTTCATTAAGGTTCTATAAGTTTTAGGGGGTCTTTCCCCCTTTTTCAAAAATCAGCCAAATTTTCTCAGGCACGTACTTTTGATGGTTTTGATGGGTATGAAACTTATATATTTGAAATCAGAACTAAAACCTGATTCTTTTGATGTATCTATTGGTATCAAAATTCCGTTTTTTAGAGTTTCGGTTACCATTTAGTCGGGTCGCTCCTTACTTACAGTTCGTTACCACGAACTGTTTGATTATCATTTTTTTCCAGAATTGATTGTATTTATCAAGTTGTCACATTGAAAAAGATTTATTTTCTACAGTTATGAAGTATAAAGGTGTTAAATATATTTGGTTTTTGGTATTCAAAATTAAATTAAAAATATTGAATTACAAAATTCTATTTGATTCTCTTAATCTTAGTTTTAATATTTTACTTTGAACAAACTATTTTGATAATGATTTACTTTTTATAAACACTAAGTAGTCTAAAGGCATTAATATTTTGGTGTTTGATAACCAAGTTCAAAACTGTTGATATTGCTAAGAAAATATCCGTCCGACGCTTCGGCATTGCTCAACAGAACTGAATGCTGGGAGTTTATATCTTAGTATTTGTAAGTAGGCTATGGTTTTTGTGTATCATTTTTGTAATTACTTACTTTTTTCATTTTTATACACTTTTACTTTAATTGACATATTTGTTCCATTGCCTTTAAGAAAATGTTTGTCTCTAAGCATCATTAAATAAAAAAAAAACAAGTTTTTTCAACTGAAAGTAAGGAGGAACATTTAAAATCAAAACGAACAGAAATTATTAGGTATATGAGGGGGGTTGCCTTCTCCTCAACACCTCGCTCGTCACGCTACAGTTTTTCGGCACCTTAAAAAAAGTCACTTATTGTTCTAATTAAAACGACCCTTGTGTTTCAGGAGTCGGTTTTAAAGAATTTGGACAAAATTTAAACTTAAGGGTAAAGAGCAATGTGTTGAGGAGGGGAAAACCCCCTCCCCTCATATACGTAATAATTTCTGTTCGCTTTAAATTTTAATGTTGCTCCTTACTTTAAGTTGAAAAAAACTTTTGTTTCTTATTTAATTTCGGATCGTTTTTTAAATAGCGCCAGGAAATCTGGCACCACCTCCACGGAGAGATCTCCTTACCGCACTGAAATATCCACTGGAAAATTCAACCCTGGCGAAAATTTACCCCGGACAATTACCCTTAACATCTCCACGCGGAAAAGTGAATCGGTAAAGAGAAAGCAAGAAATATAAAGAAATTTCGTATATAGAAGTTCTGGCGAATTCACCCAGCGTAAAATTTCCCCTGGAAAGTTCACCCCCTTGAAACTTGCCTTTCCATGGAAAATTCTCCCGTGCAAAATCCTCCCAGCAGAAAAATTCGTCCTCCCCTCCCCACCAAAAAATGTATGCACACTTCTCAATAGCAAGCACTATACGTGAACAATGGGCAAATTTTATAAATTAATAACCCTAAACCTTAGGGGGTCTTTCAAAACCTTGTTCATTAAAGAAAAGTTTTTAGTGCTTTGAAAAATCTTTTTTCAACTGTATATTTTCTTTAAAAATTTGGAAAAAATTCAAACTTCACAGTAAATAGTAAAGAACTAAGAAGGATACAGTCCCCTTCATATAAAGAATAATCTGTTCAAATAGATTTCAAGTCTGTTCCTAGCTATCTGATGAAAAGCTATTTTTTTATTTAATTTCTGATTGTTTTCCAAATCATACCCAGGCCTAGCCAAGACATAATTTTACGTACCGGTCCATTAAACCCTAGTTAATTGCTTTTAAAATGTGTAAATCAATAATTGCATGTTGATTAGTTCTGTCCTACGTTTAAATTTGGAATTTCAATTTTGGATAAAATTTGAATATGCTTAAAAAATTGGTGATGAATAGTAATTTTGGTAAAAAGTCCTTGTTAATATTACTGCTAAAGAATTTTGGTTGGATGAAAAAAAGTATTATTGTTTGTATGGATGGAAATTCTGTAAGACTTTTGATCTTCTACATAACTGAAGCCATCGCAACCTCTACAATAGGATTTTCTTATCGATAAATGCATTACATACATTTGTTTACATAGATTGAAGTACTTCATATAAATAGAAAAATATTTACCATTTGAAATTGCTGAAAACTAGGTTACTAGCAGTACTTGCCCCACCAAAGAAATCTCCTGGCGGGGCTGAACATGGCCTGCCTTGCCTTTTCCACCTCTGTGTTAGTAGATTTGGGATTGTAATATTTTAGCTGTATAGAGAAACATTTCAATTAATTCCTACTCCCCCCTACCTCTTTCAACAGTTATCTAAAAAGTTTGTCCATTAAAATGTACTTTTTTGAGGAATCTACCCTATCCCCACCTAAACAATGACTCGCCCACCCCCCTCATTATAGATGATACGCAATTACAGATCACCAAACGTAGCCTAATTACATTACAAATCAAGCGAATCAACTTGGCTGAATCCAGTACTGCCGTCGTGTGGCATTACTTCTTTTGCAACTGGGAAGCCTAAAATGTAGTTATTGATACTTTTAATTCAATTGGCTTCTCAGAATTTTAAATTGACTGCAAATTTGTCCTCTTTGGGGTAGAGTCGGAGTTGGGGGCTCTAAAATGGTGGAAAACAAGACTTTCCCCTGGCCCAACCTGTATGGTCGTTTAAAAAAGAACTTTAAATTTACGTTTGAATGAGCTCCCTCCCAGTTCACTTAGACCTTCGGTTTGATACAATCACCCCTCGGACAAATTAAAACAAATAAACATGCATCAACGATCTTTCTTCTGTAAAACAAAGCGAAACTCCACGTTTTGAAGATTGGAGCTTGAAACCTCTACGGTAGGGTTCTCTGATATGATTTATCCAACAAAGGGATTTTCAATAAGATCGCTTACTTTTATGGGAGTGTTTCCCTTTTTTTTAAAAAAAAGGCAAATTTTCTCAGATTCTTAATTTTGGATGGGTAACAATAAACTGAAAGAATTTTTATATATTTAGAATCAGCATAGAAAGCCTATACTGCCGGCGTAGCAACTGTCATGAGAATTCCATTTTTAATTTTGGTGAATATTGGCCCAAGTCACTTTTTACTTTAATTATTTGATAAGATTCTCCAGTGATGAAATTTCTTTTGAAACTGTTCATTTTATTTATTTGAATAGGATAATAAAAAGAAAGAGGGTCAATTTCACAGCTCGATAGTAAGTTTTTTTTTTTCGCTATTCTATTTTTTTAAATGTCTGAATATATAAGGGGTTTAAGTTCGAGGGGAATTGTCCTGTTATGAAACAGATACATTTACATGGCCGGTATAAAATCAAAACGTGGTATCTTTGCAGGCAGGATGAATTTTTATTATATCTACTCATTCTGTAAACTATTCTAAGGCGTAGGAAATTGCATAAAAACAAGTCTACATCTGTTATAATCTACGGAAGCAATAAATCGTTCTGTAGCTTTGGTTTGAGTTTTGGTTTTATTTTCTTTTAATATTAAATGCATAATACTTAAATATATTATTCATTAAATAAATTGATCTCTTTGCCAGGAATCCTTGTTGTTTAAAATTTACTGTATTTTGTTTCATTTTAAATGCAATTTAGTTCCTTTTTTTATTTGAGTTTTTTCCTAAAAGTATTTAAAAATAAACTTACTCCTACGAAAAAATATCCTGAAATATATTCCCTGTCACCCAACCACCACTGCTGTTTTGGTGTCCGCCCCCCCCCCCCCTGGAAAATTTTCTGCCGGCACCCTTGACATGCAGACTCAACTGAAAAATAATTTATAATTATAAGATGAAATTTCGAGAATTTTGAAATGAGAGGAATCTTTATGAAATGACGTTATAAAAGGAATTCTAAAAGCAATTAATAAATGAATTGGCTCTTTATGCTGGCTCCAAATACACAGATTCATTAAATTTAATGTTACCCATCAAAAGCTATGAGCCTGAAAAAAATTACCTGATGTCTAAACAGGGGAAGAACTTCTTTAAAAAGCCAAAAAAAAAAAATTAATGAAAATAACACAATTAAATTCAGCATGTCAGAGAAGCTTACTGTAGAGGTCTCAAGCTAACATCTGCAAAACTGTGCAATTTTGATTTTTTTTTTTTTTTTTTCAGAAGAGAGATCACGGATGCGCGTTTAAATGTTTGTTTTTCGTTTTGTTTTGTTTTATTTTCCCAGGAGTGATTGTATCGAACCAGTGGTCCTAGAAGATTGGAAGAGGGATCATTCCAATGAAAAAAAAAATACCCTTTTAAGTGACCATACGGATCATACCACGGAAAAAATGGCGTTTTTTGCCATTTTGTGGCACCAAACTACGATTTTTATTCAAAAAAGCACACATTTCAGAAAAAAGCACATTGAGCTTCCCAGTTGCAGCGGAAGTAATGCCGCGCGTTGGCGCATTCGTTTCTGAAAATCTAGGATATAATTGTGCCTCAGCTATTGTGAAGGAGGGGGTGGTGGGTCAATATGTAGGAGGAGGAAGATGACTCCCTCCCTTCTACTACGAAAAAACGACTTCGTTGAAGTTCGTTTGAAAGAAATCAAACGCCCAAATTTCTCTGGTTCAAGTTTTTATTCTACTTAAGACCGAACTTACCAGCGCCCTGATAGCCCGGAAACAAACAGAGTTGACAGCAGAACTTTAAGAGACAGCTTGTAGTTTTAAAAGCTGTAAAACAGGTTTATCTATTATGCGTTCCGAAGGATATGTTTTTCATGGATCGTGTCTAATAGTCTCAGGTACAATCAACAGTCACATTGTCTTGTATTATGTAATTTACTGCATTAGGTGGCATAAGCTTGATTTTGAATTGAATAGTTTATGGTAACAGACTGTAAGTAAGGTGCGACTCCGCCAACTAGCAACCGAAACTCTAAAATAAGAAATTTTTATTGCTGGCTCCAAAAACATAAAATCTCTTAAGTTTAATGTACCCATCAAAGGCCAAGAATCAGAGCAAATTTTATAATATCCAAAAAAGGGTAAAACACCCCCAAAAAACAAAGCAACACTAATTAAAATCGCACCCTCAGATTAAACATATCAGAGAACACTACTGTGTAATATGCGTAATTTTGTATGTTTTGCCTGAACAAAGATTACAATCAGTCTATTTGCCAGCTTATTTGTTGTTGTTTTTTTTCCCAGGGGTAAATGTATCAAACCAATGGTCCGATAGGGTCGGAAAATAGCTCATTCGAACGGAAATTAAATGTCCCAGCGCCCTGTTTAAGTAACCAAAGAGATTCAGCCTTTGGAAAGCGGTGGCACATCAGCAGCTGGCCAAATTCGTCCAACGAAACTTGACAGACCCCAAGGATCTGACACGGCACAAACTGGCCACCTCCTATTCACTATTCCACTTCTTACAAAATAATTATGACTATTATTCTGAACTTGTATTGCTCAGTAAAATGTTCTACTGCATTTTGGGAAGGTCTAGTTACCTGCATCCTGAAAAAAAAGGCAAAACCCAAAGATTTGTGAATCTTATAATCCAATTTCCGCCTGATTCATTATCGGTATGCTTCTTGAAAAGCTATTCCAAGGAATCAACACAAGGCCTGACCATGGAAACAACTAGTTTAGAGTCCGCGAGGGCTTAAGCGTGTAAAACGCAGTCGCTACATTTTGGCTATTTTAAACTGCCATCAGATGCTGAAAAAACAATTTGTATACGTTTTCGATTGACACTTCAAAAGCCTTTGACTCTATACTGCATTCACAGGCTATTCTTTCTTGGCTGAGAAGCGGAATAAGCCCTTTTCTTTGCGGTTTCATGTGGAATCGGTATGGCAATGCGTCTGTACGGGCGCAGCTAGGTAGAGAGCTTAGCAACTCCTTTGCTGTTCAGAAAGGTACAAAGCAAGGCCCTGTGAACAGCCGAACTCTTTCCAATAATACCACCGGAATCTTCACGAAAAATATTCATCAATATCTGATTGATCCCCATGTTGATGCTAGCCACCTCCATTACGCAGACGATATTTTCCCAATATCAGACGGTCTCAAAAATCTCTCAAACGCAACTGACATAGTTTTGCTCTGATCTCCATGAAATTGGCCTGAAAGTCACCTCCTTGAAAACTGATTTTCTCGTTTATGCTCATTAATCTCCCATAGCTATCAGCTTTGGTTCAGCAACTATTTGTATATTGTCTTTTATTAATATTATTATTATTATTGTTTCTTTTAGTTTTTTATTGTTTTAAACAATAAAGTTCTGTGACAGAGTCAAACTTTAGCGTAAAGAGCGAGGCTCTGAGGAGGGGACAGCCCCTTTCATATACGGGATAATTTCTGTTCGTTTTAAGTTTTAATGTCCCTCCTTACTTTCAGTTAAAAAAAAACTTGTTTTATTTAATTTCTGAAGGTTTTTGAATTAATGCAGCTTTGATTTTGGCTCACCTTACATGAATAATTAGAATGAAATTTTCATATTAATTCTATTGTTTTGGCTAAATGGCTTTCTCGAAATTTTGTTATGACGTAGCTTACGAATTGACTTACGTAATGAACTTTTATACTTGTATGTTTTTATTACGTGTATTGGGGAGTTTGCTCCCAGTCAATGCCTCGCTCTTTACGCTAAAGTTCAAATTTTGTTCGAATCACAAACCCCTGAATCACAAAGGCGGTTAATTAGAATAGATAGCTCTTTTGAAAGTACTATAAAAAAACTTTAGCGTAAAGGGCGAGGTATTGACTAGGGGGCGAACCCCTTCATATACGAAATAATTTCTGTTTGTTTTGAGTTTTAATGTTTCTCCTTACTTTCAGTTGAAAAAACTTTTTTTTATTTAATTTCTGATCGTTTTTTAAATAATGCTGGGAAATCCGGTGCCCCCTTCATAAAAATGTCTCTTCCCCCACGGAAACATCCTCCATGGAAAGATCCTCCCTCGACCCCTCCCCCCCCCCCCAGAAAAAAAAAATCCCTCCTGAAACGTCTGTATACTTCCCATTTACCAATTCTATATGGGAAATCTGGCGCCCCCTTCATAGAAATGTCCCTTCCCCCAAGGAAATACCCTCAATAGAAAGATCCTCCCCCTTAACCTCTACTTCAACCCCAACCCCCACTAGAAAAATTCCTCCTAAAAAACGCCTGTATACTTCCCAATAACCAATACTATATGTAAAACAACGGGCAAAGTTTATAGCTTGCAGCCCTTCCCCAGGGAACTCTGGGGGATTATGTCATCCTCAAAGATATATTTATTAGATTCTCGACAATGCTGAACAAAATGGCTGTCTTAAAATTTTGATTGGGTGACTTCGGGAAAAAAATGAGCGTGGGAGGGAGCCAAGTTGCCCTTCAATTTTTTGGTCACTTAAAAAGGGCACTAGAACTTTTAATTTCCGCTCAGATGAGCCCTCTCACGATATTCTAGGACTACTGGATCGATACGATCACCCCTGGGAATATAAAAAAAAACACAAATAAACACGCATCCCTGATCTTTCTTCTGGCAAAAAATACAAAATTCCACATTTTTGCAGATAGGAGCTTGAAACTTCTATAGTAGGGTTCTCTAATACGCTGAATCTGATGGTGTGATTTTCATTAAAGTGTGATTTTCATTCTATGACTTTTAGGGGTTGTTTTCCCTTTGTTCGAAAATAAGGCAAATTTTCTCAGGTAACTTTTGATGGGTAAGACTAAACTTAATGAAACTTATATATTTTAAATCAGCATAAAAATATGATTCTATTGTTGTATCTCTTGGTATCAAAATTACGGTTTTTAGAGTTTGATTACTATTGAGTCGCGTCGCTCCTTACTTACTGTTCGTTACCACGAACTGTTTGAAAGTAATAGAAAAAAGAAAGATAAATAGGAATTATTTTAATTAGATTTTATTAGTTACTTCAGTTTTTTGAGAAAATTATTAAGAAAAATAAACAGTTTATATCCATCTATCATACATAAAATAAAAAATACCGTAATATATTAAAGATGAAAACTAACAAAACAATAGGAACGATTAATTTCTGTGGTTAGATTAATAAAAGGTTTGTAGTTATCAGGAAAAAAAGAGTATTTTATTTATCTTCCCAACTTATTACATTGTCAACTTAAAAACATAATAGCTGTAGGCTGCAGATTTACTTTTTAGATAATCACCTCTGACAAGGGTTTTAAAAATACATAACAAGTTTGAATAATGCCCCTTTATTTTTACCACTACCTTATGTCAACTCGATGTGCAAACATACCATGCTTAAGCAGTGTGCATTTGGGTTGAAATCAGTTCCTAAGGCTATAGCAACTCCAGCATTGATCATTGTTCTGACTGGCGGCGACTTCAGCCTTAGGGCTATCACCGTTGTAGGAAGTAAGACTGCAATACTATTCGCCTTATGCATCATTTCAATTCCAACCGGAGAGATCTCTTCCAGATGGCTCATGGCTTCAGCACCCAAGGATGCACCCATCTAAAAATTTTAATAGTCAGGTATCAAGACTATAATAGTCAGGTATCAATAGACTATCAAGATTGAATGTTTCCCTCTCACACTATGGTCTTCTAAGCCTTTCGTGAATCGCCAAGATTTCAAAATAAAAGAACAATAGCAATAATTTATTTTTAGAATCAACAATTTGTGCACATGGTAAATAGAAGTAAGGGGGGGGGAATAAAAATAACAGCGCACAAAAACATAAATTTTTAAATTCTGCAAAGATTAAGAAAATATCTTGAAGATCAGTAAAGGTAAAAAAAAAAGGTAAAGGATGCGGCACTAGACCCTTAAGGTCCAAAACCGGCGGTGCTGATCTCCGTTTCGTGGCCCTTCAGCCAGGAAGTGCAATGGGGGGCTGGGGGCCAGCCAACCTATGCTTTCGCAAACCCTTGAAGATCAGTAGTAAACTACAAACACTAAACTGTCCCTTGCTAGACCTCAATTCCTATGGGATTGACTCATTGACATTTATAGCGAACACCGGTTATCAGCTCAGCAATCATTTTAGGTGTTTTGTTTGGTACACGTTCATCTCAAGCTGTACCCAAAAAAAAGCTAAGTTTCAAATCAGGGAATTTGGTATCCGTTTTAAGTAGGACTTTCTATTTACCAGTCTTCCCTGAAATTACTCTTTCAGGCCGAAGAGAAATTTATGGTTTAATTGGAGAAGCTCCGTTACGCAGGAACTACTATTAATCTTGGGTCGATCATCCATGTTGCCTCTGCTAACCCAGGAACTATCTCAATGCCGTCCACAAGGTTTTCTGTAGTTTCTGTTCGATCTTTTTTTGTCACCTTTAAACGAAAATGAAATGATCATGCAGTGTTTACATAAAGTGGCTCATGCTTCAAATTGTTTGGGGTAACAACTCCTACAACACAACATCTAGCGCAGTGATAAACCAGTTAATATTACTTTTGCTGTTTATGAGTCCTGATAGTCAGAAGTTGGCTTTGTCAGAAAATCAAAGGTAATCAAAGAAACCTTATAAATCTTCCAGTTTCTCAGATCGTGGTTGACATACTGATGCACATTTTTCTATTTTTACTGCCTTCTGTCTAGGATTATCAGGAATTAATACGAATTCAAATAAAGATGTGACTTGAGAACACACGAGAAAGAGTGTGGAGGGATTATCAGTCCTTGACAATCCCTTGATAATCCCTTTTGAAGTGATTTCTGTATTTGTCGGCTAGGTCATTCCGTGCAGCATTAAAGTTCCTTTTAGTCCCTGTTCTCATCCTTCGAATTTCTGCCCTTGTTCCTTGTCCTTGTCCTCTCGAAATATTCGCTTTGTTTTTTCAGTATCTTCATTTGGCCTATAAAAACCCCATTTTTGCTCGTTTTTCTTTCTTTATGTGATGTCAAAATTGGGATTATCAGGTGTGTGTTTAAGAATTTCTGCCCTTGTTCCTTGTCCTTGTCCTTGAGTCCTTGTTCTCCTCCTTGTGTCTCCTTGTGTCTTTAAAAACTAAGGCTCTTCATATTCCAATACTGTCTAAAAGCTTGAATCCAGTCTGGAATTCTGCTGTGTGATGGAGCATGATGACACTGGACCGGTCTTCTACAAGTAATTCATTTCATCTGGCAAATGTTTTGAATGTTTCCAAAATGGCTGTTATAAGTCGCTAGTTTGGTTTACTTGTGTATTCATTTATTAGCACCACTTGGGCCAAAACAACTTAATATGTTTCATACAGCTACAGAGTATCACTCATACCCAACATCCCCATTCGAAAATAATTTACTTATTTCTGAAATGCTGGAGTGTAGAATACATTGCCCAATTATATAAAAGAATCGATTTCATTAAGGTTGTTCTGAAAAATTATTAAAAAATATGTTATTGAGTAGATAAGAAACTTATTTATAGGTTTTTGTTGTTTTATTTATATTTTTGTTTACTGCTGTTAGTTTAGTGTACCAATATTATTTGAAAAAGGAATGTTTCCAGTTCGGTGAGCTATTTTTGTAAATTGATTGATTTCTAAAATTCCCGTATTGACCGTTTATAGCCTCTGGTATGTTGGCAGTGCAGTACGGGAATAAATATATGCATTTTTTTTTTTTGTAAATAAGTCAAGTCACTGAAAATATACTTAGCCTATTGTTTATCATCCTCAGACAAAAAAAAACTTCCACGTAAAATAAATGTCCTTATGCTGACGAAGATTTGGGTATTATTACAATTTTTTGTAGCAAAATCAACTTTTGCTGAAAATTAAAAGTGAATGTGACAGTTTTCTTTAAACATATGTGATTGCTGTTACTATTAAAAGTTGTATCCTCCCTTTAAAGACAGCTCAGAAAGTAGTTTTTGGTAATCACTTCAGAAATTTCCACAATGTCAGATACAACCTTTGGACGCAATAGAGGCGACATATGGATTGTTTTTAATACCAATTATTTTCAGTCTAAGTTCAAAAAATTTCTAGATGAATCAGGTGGGGACACTTGTTGCCACAGCAACGATGCATAGCAGAAAATCAACTTTATGTCACTTGTTATTTTGATGTAAGCATTTATTATTATTATTGTTGTTATTAATTTTTTTTAAAACAGTTATTATCGATTTGGCAATAAATCAGGTGCAGTATGGCTTTGATAAGTACATTCCTAATAAATAGAGGTGTCAGATTTGTGATGGCTAATCGGACAGATTGATGGTCAGTCTGCTAAATGATGCCAAGTTATTGCACCACAAATAGGAGAAGCTAGCTACTGCATTGGTTAAATAATAAAACATCAGACTGAACGAGCATTATATGCCGTGAAAAAAAAAATCATAAAACGACGACCAGAACGAATCAATTAAGTGCAACAGCTTATATTGATGAATGACTATCCTGTAGTAGGTTTAGTAAAGAATAAAAAAAAACACAATAAATGTTGGATATCAAATTGGCGAGCTTCGTAAAACAGCTTAAACCACAAATTACTTCATGCACCAACATAAGACGGTATAAAAAGTGGTATCTAATATATATCACTATCACTATATATATATATATATATATATATATTATATATATATATATATATATATATATATATATATATATATATATATATATATATATATATATATATATATATATATATATATATATATATATATATATATATATATGAATCACTATATATATATTAATCACTATATATATGAATCACTGAATATCTAGTATCATCATTGAATATAAAATATCGCTGATATTCACCGAATATCCTGTATTGAATGTTGTGTTCAAAAATTTCTATGCCATAGCAGATTGTATGAGGAGTAAAGACGTTCTAAAGAAGTTTGTCAGGATCTAAATCACGATTATCACGTTGTCCAGCTTCATAAAACGAATTAAAATGACAAATAACGACAAAAAAAAAAAAAAAAAAAAAAAAAAAAAAAAAAAAAAAAAAAAAAAAAAAAAAAAAAAAAAAAAAAAAAAAAAAAAAAAAAAGTTTGTAAAATGAATGCCAGAACGCACCAGTTAATTACATAATATTTTTTTGATCAATTCTATTTCACAGCAGACTCTACGCACATAAAAACTAGAGAATTTCATCAAGGCAAGGTTTGGTGCAGAGAAAATGGACAGATAACGATGATCAGGTTGGCCAACAAACCTCTTGACAACTCAAGGAAACACAAAGAACATGCTTGAATACATCAATACCAGACGAAGTACTTGGTACGATATTTAGAAATATCCAAAAATTTAGATATATGGAAAACATACGAATCTCACGGCTTACCCAACGACCAAAAATGGTTTCAGTTTCAGCATTATAAAACCTTAATTAAAGAGTGGGAAAATGTAATAATTACAATTATTTACTTTAGCTGGCGATTGAAGTTAGCTCTCCTGTCACGACTATTTCTGGAAAGAGGGAGAAGGCTCATAAAGCAGAGCGTGAGTTCAAAAATGTCCGGGAAAAATAGTTACATTATAGGGAAAAGATGAAGCTACGGGAATTTTCAAAAATCTGTGCATCCCAAGGGAAGTCAACCTGTGCCCTCCTTCATTTAGGCACAGGTCTTCTATGAAACAATAATTTTTTTAACTATTAATATTAATATATCAACTTAGCAAGTGTAGCCACTCAATTCTTTAAATCCAACAATTTTTACAGCTGCTACTCAACTGGCCTTATTTCCTTAGCTCCATCCCTGTAATTGTGCTTTTGACATTAAAAACAATTATTTTTGCTCACATCTATGTAGGAATACGAGCCACTGAAAGTTTTGTTTCCTGCGTTTGAGTCCTGCACGAAATACCAACCACTAAAACGTCATGTCATTTAACCTACTCATTCAACTGGTATAACCAAGCTCACAGCATATGCAATTCATGTTCCCTCTGACTTATTTTAACTCAACTGAGTTTAGAGTAGCACAGAAAACAAATTTCGCGACAAACCTAAGAACAACTTTCACCATAGTAATTTTCTTAGAGCAAACATTAGAAAGTCCCTCAAGTAAACTTTTTCTAAAGGGGACAGTCAAGTCCCGAGAGAAGATATTCCCACCTTAAAAACAACAACTCTTTCTAAGTTCCTAATTTTGTATTAGCTTCAATAGATTTTATCTGAGGTATTAAGGAACTATTTAGAAGTTTCTAGCCAATACGGTCTTTTCTCGTATTACTACAGACATGAAAAAGGCTGCTTTTAGCATTTAGAAAGTAAATACGGACAATTCAAAAAAAAAATGCAAAGAACTTAGAAATAAAGCAAATCAAAGAATATTTTGTTATCTCAACCGGTGAAATCACCAGTGCTGTAAAGTTTTTCAACTCTATTATTTAAATACAAAATCGAAGTATTCAAACATGATACTGGAAACTTGCTAGTAGCACCAAGTGACTTCAAAGATGCATTAAATGACCATGCCTGAAATGGCAATTTTATTGTGGTCTATGGGATTTTCTGAACAGTACTCAGCCAATTCAAAAATATAGTCTCTAAGAAAACCTGGCTTAAAATTAAAGATCTACGAAGAGGAAGTTTGTAGAATGTATTTCTTAAAAAAGGAATTTAAATTTTATGCTTATTCCAAACACACAAAGATTATTGATTTAAAAATAGCCATATCTATATTTTACGAGAATTCTGGAAAAAAAAATAGGGTCACTCCCTTTCCTAAGGCTGTTTCCCCTCCCCTTTTTCTAAAATTAGGCGAATTTTTGGGGAAACACCCTGATTCTAGAGGAGATTTTAGGAAAGAACGAAATTTGATTTTGAGTGAAGTTTATAGGTAAGTAGCATTTTTACACGGTTGATATATTTTTGGAGTTTCGGAGAACTCAGTTTTCTTTCGGAGAAAACTGAAAAATTTTGAGGATTTTGTCAAAAACTTTGGGATTCTCGAAGTAGCGACTGCTGGATTGACTTTCTCATTCTATCAAACTCCTAGGCATATGCTTCTTAGAGCCTCTAAGCCCTGAAATTCAATGAGTTACTAATATAACATAGTTAGAAAAACTGAAATACCTTAGTCAAACTTTGAGCAAGCCCAAGGGGCTCACATCAGGTCCTTCCTGTAGTCACACAGATAGAAATCCTCAAACGACTCTGATTCCACCAGTTCTAAATCTTTAATGTGTCTATGAACCTATAAATTTGGCTTTTCAACCAGTTTAACTAAGAGGGCTAATAAGACATTTTAATTCACTACCACGTGGTAATGCAGGGCCCACGAGGGGGAAAATTTTGCCCTCTGCCCAATTTAATGCTTAAAAAAAGGGCCGAAGACGATTTAATTTTAGATCAAACAACCCTTTTTCCAAGTCTCTTGTGCAATCCATTCGATACTATGAGGTCCGGGAAAAAAATGATAGGTAAGAGACACGAAACTCTTTTGCGAGATCACCCATACTATGTTCTTCGTTGACTATATTATTCGTAAAGGTAATGGTAGTAGTTATACCGATTATACTCTGCATACTACTACAGTAATAACAAATGCAAAATACTATTTTCCTTACATTATTATTTTCGAAGCTTTTCCAATTCTTTTACTTATTTATACTGCTGAAACACTCGACTCGTGGTATTCCTCTTTTTCTTGTCATTAAGGCAGTGACAGAACTTCTGTGGGGAAAATATGGATAAGCTTCGCTATGAGCATCAGTTTCATGTAATTTGTGGCAGTTTCTAGGTGAAAAATGTTGTAGATGTCGGAAATATATTATTTCTTGTAAAAGATGGCACCAGATAAAAGCTGGTACACAGGAGTTATATATCCTGAACGATTACTTGGAATTGATAGTGATAACCGAGGTAGAAACAAAATATTAAATACAGATCAGGAAAAACAGACACAAACAAATGGAGAGTGCTGAGGATAGATAAACGGGTGATTTGGCATGAAAATGAGAGAAAGAGCTAAAAGAGGGAAAACAAAGGTGAGATAGAGTTAGACAGACATACTCAGTCAAAGCGCAGGCATACCCCCTCTCCCGAAAGCTCCATGGACTATGAGAAAAACTGTTGTAAGTTTTTGATAACGTAAAGAATTGAATCTAGATGTAATCGTTCTATGCAACTAACAAACCCCTTTTTCACCACATCCGCTGTTTGACAAATCTTCAGATAGACTACACAATTTGAGGGAAATTTTCACTAAAAATTTATACTTAGGACTACCGAAAGACAAAAAATTAAGAAGATGTAAATTATTTCAAAAGTAGGCTTTGAAATAATTTACATCTTCAAGTGATTACCACACTTGAAGAATAGAGAAAGAACTAAAACAATCAAATGTAGTTTCCTCTTCAACTTAGAAGTGGACTGTGTCGTCTTTTGATTTTAAGGAATGGATGGCACTTACTCCCCATCATAAATAGCATAGATACAGGCAGTGTGATTGCGACCTAGTCATTCAATTTCTAGTAGCAAGTGTAGTTTAGACTTCTTACTTGTTTGAAACAAAACAGTTTAACAATTTCTAATATGCTGCTTTTTTGCCTTCTTGAGCTTTCTAAAATATTAAAATATTTGAAAATACTTACAAGATCATTGTTCCATACAAAATGTATTACAATTACGTTAGCGTAGATACAAGCGCATGGATAGACTGATATGTTCTTCTCCTTCACTTCCACCAAGCATAAGCACAAGCTAAAACCATTTTTTTGCGAAAATCGTCAGTACGAAGTGAAAACTTTTTACTTTTAGTGAAAACTACTTGAACGCCATTCCGCGTAGCTGCTTCAAGATACATCCCTTCGTCCACGAACTATTGTAATATGAATCATGGGTCCATCTGATCAGCCCCAAGTTAACCTCATTTCTATAATATTTACGCTACAGTGAGAGCTCAGCAGAAATTAAGCAAAACATCTCCAGAAGTTTCCACATAAGAATTCCGACGGGTAGGAAATTTGTAGGAAACAAGAACAATACTTTCAGTGAGAAAACACAATCAAAGTTGAAAGCGCGAGATCTTAAAAGACAAATTTCTGTATTTAACAAATATAACTTTCTCTTCCTTTAACAATGAACTTTTGCCTTAGTGACAGACAAAATCTCTTCTTGAGAACTAGATTTAGAAAACATATGTTTTTAATGAAAAATAAAGGGCAAATATAAAGCTCAAAAGAAGAAGTAATTAGCTTACATAAGTTGCCAATCCTAAACCAAGCAGAAATACTATGCATCAAGAAATAAAACAAATAATAAACATAAATTTCATAAATTCCATAAAGTAAACAAAAAGTAAAACATATATATATATATATATATATATATATATATATATATATATATATATATATATATATATATATATATATATATATATATATATATATATATATATATATATATATATATATATATATATATATATATATATATATATATATATATATATATATATATATATATATATATATATATATATCTATATATATATATATATATATATATATATATATATATATATATATATATATATATATATATATATATATATATATATATATATATATATATATATATATATATATATATATATTTATGCATATATACATATATATGCATATATACATATATAGATATATATATATATATATATATATATATATATATATATATATATATATATATATATATATATATATATATATATATATATATATATATATATATATATATATATATATATATATATATATATATATATATATATATATATATATATATATATATATATATATATATATATATATATATATATATATATATATATATATATATATATATATATATACTATATATATATATATATATATATATATATATATACATATACATATATATATATATATATATATATATATATATATATATATATATATATATATATATATATATATATATATATATATTTATGCATATATACATATATATGCATATATACATATATAGATATATATATATATATATATATATATATATAATATATATATATATATATATATATATATATATATATAGATATATATATATATATATATATATATATATATATATATATATATATATGTATATATATATATATATGCATATATATATATATATATATATATATATATATATATATATATATATATATATATATATATATATATATATATATATATATATATATATATATATATATATGTATATATATATATATATATATATATATATATATATATATATATATATATATATATATATATATATATATATATATATATATATATATATATATATATATATATATAGCGCGCCACCAGGTCCCCGGTTTTTACTAACTTCTTTGTTGATTGAAGCTAAAATAACTCGATTCTTCATTAAATGGAAACTTTGCTTAGACAAACATTCTTCAAATACTTCCTCAATTAAATTCCCAATGTAAATGATATCTTCCGGTAATTCAATTTCATTGAGTTCATTTTTAGGAAGATTTCCATTTCCCAGTTCGAGGATGTACTTTGCAAATGCTTCTTTCAAACAGTTTGTGGTAACGAACTGTAAGCAAGGAGCGACGCGGCTAAATAGTAACCGAAACTCTAAAAAGCGGAATTTTGATACCAATAGATACATCAGAAGAATTAGATTTTTATGTTGATTTCAAATATACAAGTTTCATCAAGTTTAGTCTTACCCATCAAAAGTTACGCGCCTGAAAAAATTTGCCTTATTTTCGACGAAAGGAGGAAACAACCCCTAAAAGTCCTAGAACTTTAATGAATATCACACCATAAGATTCAGCGTATCAGAGAACCCTACCATAGAGGTTTCAAGTTTCTATCTGCAAAAACGTGGAGTTTTGTATTTTTTTGCCAGAAGAAAGATCACGGATGCGTGTTTATTTGTTGTTGTTTTTTTTTTTTTTTTCAGGGGTGATCGTATCGATCCATTAGTCCTAGAATATCGTGGGAGGGCTCATTTGAACGGAAATTAAAAGTTCTAGTGCCTTTTTTAAGTGACCAAAAAATTGAAGGACAACTTGGCCCCCTCCCGCGCTAATTTTTTTCCCGAAGTCACCCTATCAAAATTTCGAGATATCCATTTTGTTCAGCATAGTCGAAAATCTAATTAATATGTGCTTGAGGATGACTTAATCCCCCTCTGTTCCCGGGGGAAGGGCTGCAAGTTATAAATTTTGCCATTGTTTATACACTGTATTGGTTATTGGGAAGTATACAGGCGTTTTCAGGAGGAATTTTTCTCTAGTGTGGGGTCGGGTCATAGTAGGAGTTACAGGGGAGGATCTTTCCATGGAGGATATTTCATTGGGGGAGGGGACATTTCTATGAAGGGGGCGCCAGATTTCCCAGCATTATTTAAAAAACGATCAGAAATTAAATAAAAAAAAAACAAGTTTTTTCAAATGAAAGTAAGAAGCAACATTAAAACTTAAAACGAACAGAAATTATTACGTTTATGAGGGGGTTCGCCCCCTAGTCAATACCTCGCTCTTTAAGCTAAAGTTTTTTTTTGTACTTTCAAAGAGCTATCTATTCTAATTAACCGGCCTTTGTGATTCAGGGGTTTGTGATTCGAACAAAATTCGAACTTAAGCGAAAAGAGCGAGGTATTGACTAGGGAGCGAACTACCTAATATAAGTAATAAAAACATTCGAATATAGAAATTCGTTACGTAAGTTAATTCGTAAGTTACGTCAGAACAAAATTTCGAGAAAGCCAATTAGCCAAAAAAGGAAAATTAATATGCGAATTTCGTTTTAATTATTCATTTACGGTGAGCCAAAATCAAAGCTGCATTAATTCAAAAACGTTCAGAAATTACTAAAAAAAAAAAAAAGTTTTTTTTTGTAACTGAAAATAAGGAGCGACATTAAAACTTAAAACGAACAGAAATTATTTCGTATATGAAAGGGGCTGTCCCCTCCTCAACTCCTCACTCTTTACGCTAAAGTTTGACTCTGTCTCCCAACTTTATTTTTTAAAACAATAAAAAACTTTAGCGTAAAGAGCGAGGCGTTGAGGAGGGGACAGCCCCTTTCATATACGGAATAATTTCTGTTCGTTTTAAGTTTTAATGTCGCTCCTTACGTTCAGTTAATAAAAACTTGTTTTTTAAGTTAATTTTCAAACAGTTCGTGGTAACGAACTGTAAGTAAGGAGCGACCCGGCTCAATGGTAACCGAAACTCTAGAAAACGGGTTTTTGATACCAATAGATACATCAAAAGAATCAGATTTCAATGCTGATTTCAAATATATAACTTTCATCAAGTTTAGTGCTACCCATCAAAAGTTACACGCCTGAGAAAATTTGGCTGATTTTCGAAAAAAAAAAGGGGGAAAGACCCCCTAAAAGTTACAGAACCTTAATGAAAATCACACCATCATATTCAGCGTATCAGAGAACCCTACTGTAGAGGTTTCAAGCTCCTATCTACAAAAATGTGGAATTTTGCATTTTTTACCAGAAGAAAGATCACGGATGCGTGTTTATTTGTTTGTTTGTTTGTTTTTTTTCCCCTAGGGGTGATCGT
The DNA here is from genome assembly GCA_027921565.1 of Artemia sinica. Taxonomy (NCBI): domain Eukaryota; kingdom Metazoa; phylum Arthropoda; class Branchiopoda; order Anostraca; family Artemiidae; genus Artemia; species Artemia sinica. The sequence continues at coordinate 30,407,904 of CM051256.1, forward strand.
ATCGACCCAGTGGTCCTAGAATATCGTAGGAGGGCTCATTGGAACGGAAATTAAAAGTTCCAGAAGTATACTTCTTCCAGAAGTATACAGAAGTTTTCAGGAGGGTTTTTTCTGGTAGTGGGAGGGAAGGGTGGGTCGGGGGTTATGTTGGAGGATCTGTCCATGAAGGAAGTTTTCATGGGGGAAGGGAAATTGCCATGAAGGGGGTGCCGGACTTTCCAGCATTATTTATTGGTTATTGGGAAGTAAAACACAAAGGAAGGGTTTTTTTTCTGGAGGGGGGGCTAGATGAGGGGGTTACTCTGGAGAATATTTCCGTGGAGGATGTTTCTTTGGGCTAAGGGACATTTCTATGAAGGGGGCGCCGGATTTCCAAGCATTATTTAAAAAACGATCAGAAATTAAATAAAAAAAACAAGTTTTTTCAACTGAAAGTAAGAAGCAACATTAGAACTTAAAACGAACAGAAATTATAACGTATGTGAGGGGATTCTCCCCCAAGTCAATACCTTGCTCTTTACGCTACAGTTTTTTTTAGTGCTTTCAAAAAGAGCTATCTATTCTAATTAAACGGCCTTTGTGATTCAGGGGTTTTGTGAATCAAATTTTTTTTAACTTTTAACGTAAAGAGCGTGGTATTGACTAAGGGGAGAACCCCCTCATATACGTAATAACATATACGTAATAAAAAAAAAACAATAAAAAAACAAGCGATACGGCTCAATAGTAATCGAAACTTTTAAAAACGGAATTTTGATGTCAATAAATGTATCAAACGAATGTGTTTATAATGCTGATTCTAAATATATAAATTTTATTAAGTTTAGTATTACTCATCAAAGGCTACGAGCCTGAGAAAATTTACCCGATTTTTTAAAGAGGGGGGAAACATCCCCTGCAAGTGAAAGATTTTAATGAAAATCACACCGTCAGATTCAGCGTATCAGAAAACCCTATTACGTAGGTTTCAAGCTCATATCTGCAAAAATCTGCAACTTTGTATTTTTTGCCAGAAGAAAAATACACGAATATAGAAGTTAGTTACGTAAGTTAATTTGTAAAGACATCCATTTAGCAAAGAAAAGTAAAATTTTTATGCAAATTTTGTTTACTTATTCAATGACGGTTAGCCAAAATAAAAGCTGCATTAACTAAAAAACGATCAGAAATTAAATAAAAAAAACAAGTTTTTTAAACTGAAAGTAAGGAGCGACATTAAAACTTAAAACGAACAGAAATTATTCCGTATATGAAAGTGGCTGTCCCCTCCTCAACGCATCGCTCTTTACGCTAAAGTTTGACTCTGTCTCACAACTTTATTTTTTTAAAACAATAAAAAACTTTAGCGTAAAGAGCGATGCGTTGAGGAGGGGACAGCTACTTTCATATACGGAATAATTTGTGTTCGTTTTAAGTTTTAATGTCGCTCCTTACTTTCAGTTTAAAAAACTTGTTTTTTCTTATTTAATCTTGTTCAGGATCGAACCGCATATTTTTCTCAAAGGAAATATGTTTGAAATTCTTCCAAAGATGACTTTTTTTTTATTGATAAATCGAGTGTTTCACTGTGGTTGCTTCGGGGTGGAACTGGTAAACACTGTCGGAAATCACCTCCAGCAACTAAAATTTTTCCCACCAAATGGTAAGTTTGGATTTGCAATGGACCGCAACAACTGATCTATATTTTGTAAGCCATACCTGGGAAGCATTGGTGCTTTGTCAAGTTTGAAAACATCTACTTGAGCTAATTCTAAGCCTCTGCTTTAACCAGGTCTTACACAGGAAACAGAATTTGAGAAAAGTAGAACTTTCAAGCCGAAGGTCTTGTGAGTTGTAAGTCCAAATGGCAATAAATTTGCTGCTGTTCCTGTATAAGCCATAAATTGTACTTTGTAATTTTTTCCACGCAGAATGTGACACAAGGTCTTATAAGCAAAAGTCTTACCGGTACCACCTGGTCCATCTATGAAAAACATTTTTTCCCAAAATAATTAGGATTATTGACAGCCTACAAAATATTGTCAACAATTTCAAGCTGTTTTCTTGCAGAAGCCGATACTTACTATATGCAGTAATAGCTGACTCACTAGAATTTAGAGATTCCAGGCTTTGGTCATTTTCATAGGTCTCAGTGTTGTCCATGCCGTATCGCTCCACCCAAAAACAAAATTTTGACCTTCTATTGCCGTCGTATCTAACTTTGATGCAATTACACGATAAGCACGCTTTACTGCAAGACCTTCAGATAAATTATTTCGTCTTGCATGCCGAATGAAATCCTCTACCAGCTGAGTTTTGAATCTTTCCCAAAGAGCTTTTGGATCTGCAGGATTATCAAAAACAAGAATCTGTGTGAAGAGTATTCGGATTACAGAAGGCATTTTGGACATTGCCGATTCTTCTAGGGCGCCGAACCACTGTTTATCGTCGAATTCAAGGCCATGTGCCAGGCATGCTTTTTTATATGTGGAATATACAACGTTATCGATTGTTTTATAATCTTCAAAACTTGTTGCATTCTTCACATGATACAAAAGTACTCGTAAATAGAAGCACTCGGGAAAAGCCACAAAATTTACGTTGTGAATTCGTTCAATGACGCATAATCGACGAATGCTTTATTCCCATGTGCTGGTATTGCGATTCCATCTATAGTGTTCAGGCATTTCCCAATCATAGAGAAATGCCTTCTTTTTGGTTTGTTTTAACGCCTTATTGTGTCGAAAATACGCTTCCAACATTGAGCCTTGTTGTCCAATATCTACCAAATTTTCTTGGGCTTGGCTGATATTTTGCATTAGATAATGTCCTGGCAAATGAACATTTAAACATTGAACGACATGGCTCTTTTTCTGGATATACTAACTAAATAGTCGCCATCATGCTTCAGCTGGTGTAATGTAGCGTCCTTCTACATTGTAAACCATGCACCGTTTATTTTCGACAATATTTATTGAAGCACAATCATGTCCTTTGTAGATGTATTTATATAGACACTTTACCGGACCTATATTTCCTACATATTCGACATTTATGTGACATTGGTAAAATGACAAATGACAAGTAAAATGACATTCTGGTAATCTGGTAAAATGACAAGATTTTTGCCACGTTGTTTTACAAACATTTAATTTGGTGGAAAACTATGGTCAGCATTAAGAGTAAGCACACCACATCAAGGCCGTACCCAGAGGGGAAAGTTAGGGGGGTTTGAACCCCTCCCGAAATGTTTTTCTGACTCGTAAAAACGTAACAAAAAATGGATATAAACAAGTTTGGTATGCGTTTTTTGAGGTTTTTTTGTGTACCCCCCCCCCCCCGAAAAAAAAATCTTTGAGTAAAACCCCCTCCGAAAAAAATCAGGGTTACGGCCTTGTAGCACATACTTATTTACATGCAGGAGGGTTAAACCGTCTACAATCTATACCATTTGGCAAAGTAAAAATGAGCAGCTCGATTGGAGGCTGTTGTCAAAATGAAGCAGCAAGCTGATTTGCATCATCCTCCACTTCTCGCATTTTTTTTTTTTTTTTTTTTTTTTTTTTGTAACCTTTGGCATTGTCGTTTGAATCTCTCAATATTTCTTCCAGGAGATTCATCAGATTATGAGAGATCCCAGAATTTAAAGGATACGCGAGGCGTTCCCCAACAGCTTCATTGGAGTCTAAAAAGTACATTTGGCCATATGAAAGGTGGCCCAACTTCACCTTCATTAGTTCGTGACGGATGTACCTCTAAATTGATTTTGTGATAATTTTGTCCAGCTACTTTAAAGCTAAATTTATTCCAACTATTTATGGTTCGATCATCGCTTACGTTAAATAAAGCTAGAGCAAAGCACGAGCTCAAGTTTCGAATACGTTTATGAAACTCTTCAGGGAGCAAGTGAAGCCCTAAAACAGGCAAATCAATACATTTGTAAATTGAGGTGGTGACATTGCAATTCGACCATGCAAGCAGCAATCTCCAAACGAATTACCTTTGTTTGCTACTCTTTCCTCCGGAAAATGGAGGGCTCCCCAGTGAATACAATCAACGTTGAAGGGTCTCAAAGACTTATATGTAACATTTACTGAGTTTATGGCATCTTTGTACGTATGTACTTGGCTTTGTGCCACACGTTCTTGGTATCAAATTTTAAAACGCCGCTGTTCTTATAACCACGTGTGTCTTCGATCTTCATTTTCATTTTCGACATGTTCTAATTCTCATTTTCGTTTATCTTCAACCACGTGCATCTCTGCTCTTCTTTTTCATTTTTGATACGCTCTAATTGTCGTTTTCGCTTATCTTCTAACCGCCCTTGTCTTTACTGTGCATTTTCATTTTTCATACGCTCTAATTGTCGGTTTCGTAAATCTTCTAACCGCCGGTATCTTTGCTGTTCATTTTCATTTTAGATACGCTCTAATTCTCTTTTTCGTTTATCTTCTAACCACGTGTGTCTTTGCTGTTCATTTTCGTTTTTGATACATTTTTGGATTTTGATTACTCCAGATACTTTAGCAATGGCCCTTTCTTTAGCTGCCAGTATTGGTGTAGTCGCAACTGATGTTCTAGTTTGTCAATTTTCAAATCTTATCACGTTTGATAGTTTAGGTGTTGGTTTTATAGTAACTAACAAAATCATCATTTATAGTAACTGCAACTGCAAATTTTCGTTTTTTTTGGGTCTTCCTTTAGATATTGTGTTGGATAAATAACTGACTACCTTTGGAAACTCAGGTATCTTATATAAGAGGAACAACGTCATGTGATATCATGACATACATAACGTCAATGTAATTCTTTACTTGCATAACGACATTGTAATCTTTGACGTCATGACGTATATGAAGTCATTGTAATTTTTACTACATGACGTCATTTGCATAAAACCAAAATTAAGATTCATAACGAACTTTTTCAGATTTTTGACCTATCTAGATCTTTTTTTTATGCGATAATATCCCAGGATACCAATTTTTCCCGAAACAATATGGACCCGTTTTCGAGAACATACATACATACTACGACTACTGCTGCTAACAACTCACCACAGCACCAAGCCGACTGAGGCCTACACAGCTACGCCCGCTCCTCCTCCATCCCAATCTATTCAAAGTCTCCCTTATTACACCCTCCCAGGAAGTTCCCATTTCCTTTAAATCTTTCTTTATGACGTCCTCCCACCCCAGACGAGGGACGAACTGCTTTCCGTTTAGCCCTAGACATTTGGCCGAAAAGGACTATGCTCGCCAATCTGTCATCCTTCATCCGCACAACGTGCCCTAGCCACCTCAACCTTTCTTTAATTATAGCCCTAGAGAGTGGTATTGAACAACATTTTTCGTACAGCCTATTCTTTGAAATACGGTCAGTCAGCCGGGTACCCAGAACAATCCGTAAGCAATTTTTCTGAAAAAACATCAAGAAAATCTTCATCCACTTTTTGGAGCACCCATGCTTCAGAGCCATATTTGACCACTGTCATCATTGTAGCTTCTAATATTCTAATCTTGGTTTGCACACTTATCTTCCTATTCTTCCAAACTTTTTTTTAACTGTGAAAGAAAAACCCTGAGCCTTGGCTATTCCGCTTTTAACATCTTCACTACTCCCACCATCTTTACTAATAATACTACCAAGGTAAGTAAAGCTGCCCACCTGATCAATCTTTTCGTTACCCAAAGTCACCTTTTCATCTTCACTTATTTCTAGCCTTAGTGACTTAGTCTTCTTAACAATAATTTTCAAACCTATTCTAGCAGCCTGAACTCGCAAAATCTCTAAAAGTTCATTCATTTTGCTCACACTTTCCTCTAGGAAGTTTAAATCATCAGCATAATCTAATTCAAGGAGACTATTTCCTCCTCATTTGATTCCGTGGTCTCCCATTGCCTTTCCTGTGCTCCTTAAGACAAATTCCATCAAAATAATCCATATAAAGGGGGGGTAGAACACAAACCTGCTTGACTCCTCATTTAATACAAAACCAGCTGTTAACCTCATTTTCTACCTTAACCGCAGCAGTGTTATTCTCGTACATAGCACTAATCACTTTAATGTATTTGTCTGGTATACGATACAAGGATATAACCTTTACTAAAGCTCTTCTATCAACAGAATTGAACTCTTGCTCATAATTGATAAAACTGAGGACCAAAGGTGATTGACAACTCAGGCTCTCCTTAATTATTAACCTAAAAGTGAAAATTTGGTCGACACATCCTCTAGCTTTTCCAAAATCCCACTGTTCTTCTCTTAAAACTTTATCTACAGCATCTCTCAGTCTAAAAAGTATCATATTACTACATATCATATTACTAATTTTACTACATACATACATACATATATACATATATATACATAATTATTGCTCACTTATAAAGATTAATAAAAGAAACTTTTTGCACAAATTAAGTTTTTTAAAAAAAGTAAAGAACTCCATTAAACCAAAAATGAACAAAAATAGAATCAAATAATTTACCGAGCATACAACTACCACAAATCAGTATCAATCAAAAAATGAAACCCAAAACAAACAGAAATTAAAATAAGTCAAACTCAAAACGAGCAGAAATTAATCTGAGTAGGGTTCTAAACCTTATACTTTCTAAAAGCCAGAATATAATTTGTACTTTACTGAAAAAAGTTCAACTGAATTTACTGAAAAAAAATGTGCATTGTCAGTTTAACGTACATATGCTGATATTTATCCCTTAAAATCTTAATTAATTTTTGATTTCTTAAAATTATAAAAGTGAAAACATTTAAAAGAATTTTTCAGAAAGGTAAAGTAAGGTTTCAGTATTTTTTTTTCAGTAAAATTTTATCTGATTGAATGTGTTTGGGGAAATGGTGGGTGTGAGAGGGGGGTTAGTTGCCCTTCAATCATTTTCGACAATTAAAAAGGGAACTAGCCCTTTCAATTTCTTATCAAATGAGCCCTTTTTGAAGTTTCTACAACAACGCTTTCTATAAAAACCTTATATACCCCCATGGCATAACTTACAACCCTTACCCTGAGGGCTGTGGGGGGAGGGGGTCTTCATTCTCAAAGACCCAATTTCAAGAACTTTCAACTAAGTTGAAAAAATGGCTATCTTAAAATGTTGATTCGATGTGTTTGGCAAAATGGTGAGTGTGAGAGGGGGATTAGTTGCCATCCAATAACTTTCGACTTTTAAAAAGGGCCCTAGCCCTTTCAATTTCCAGTTGAGTGAGCCCGTTTTGAAGTTTAAACGGCAACGCTATTTAAAAAAAAAACCTTATTTGGCACCAGGGCATAACTTACAACCGGTGCGCTGAGGTGTGTGGGGGGTTTGTCATCCTCAAAGACAAAATTTCCAGAACTTTCAATTGCGTTGAACAAAATGGTTATCCCGAAGTTTTGATTGGATGTGTTTGGGGAAATGGTGGGCGTGAGAGGGAGGTTAGTTGCCCTCCATTCGCTTTTGACTATTAAAAAGGGCACTAGCCCTTCCGATTTCCAATCGAATGAGCCCTTTTTGAAGTTTCTACAACATCACTATCTATAAAAACCTTATATGCCTTCAGGGCATAAGTTACAACTCTTGCCCTGAGGGCTCTTAGGAGGTTATCATCCTCAAAGACCTAATTTCCAAAACTTTTAAATACATTGAACAAAATGGTCATCTAAAAATTTTGATTGGATGTGTTTGGGGAAAAGGTGGGCATGAGAGGGGGGTTAGTTGCCCTTCAATCACTTTCGACTATTAATAAGGGCACTAGCCTTTTGAATTTCCAATCGACTGAGCCCTTTTTCAAGTTTCTACGACAAATCTTTCAATAACAACCTTACAAGCCACCAGGGCATAACTTACAACCCTTGCCCTGAGGGCTGTGGGGGAGTGTCATCCTCAAAGAAATAATTTCTGGACCTTTTAGCTACTTTGAACAAAATGGCAATCTCAAAATTTTGATTGGATGTGTTTGGATAAATGGTGGTCGTGGAAGGGGTGTTAGCTGCCTTCCAATCACTTTCGACTATTAAAAAGGGCACTAGCCATTTCAATTTCCAATCGAAGTTTCTACGACAACGTTTTAGTTTCATTTTGAAGTTTCTATGACAACGTTTTCTATACAAAACTATACATGCCCCCAGGGAATAACTTACAACCCTTGCCCTGAAGTCTGTGGGAGGGGGTGGGGTTTTAATCCTCAAAGGCCTAATTTCCAGAACTTTCAACTACGTTGAACAAAATGGTTATCTCAGAATTTTGATTGCATGTGTCTGGGGAAAAGATGCGCGTGAGAGGAGGTTTAGTTGCCCTCCAATCACCTTCGACTATTAAAGAGGGCACTAGCTCTTTGAATTTCCAATCGAATGAGTTCTTTTTTAAGTTTCTACGACAAAGCTTTCTATAAAAAACCTTATATACCCCAGGGAATAACTTGCAACCCTTGCCCTGAGGTGCTGTGGGGGGAGTGTCCTCCTCAAAAACATAATTTCTATCTGGAAATCAACCCCACTGAGCAAAATGGCTATATAGCCATTTCAATTTCCAATCAAATGAGCCCTTTTTGAAGTTTCTACGACAACATTTTCTATAAGAACCTTATATGCCCCCAGGGAATAGCTTACAGCCCTTGCCCTTGCCTTGAGGGCTGTTGGGGGAGTTTCCTCCTCAAAAAACATAATTTCTATCTGGAAATCAACTACGCTGAACAAAATGGCTATCTCAAAACTTTGATTGGATGTGTTTGAGTAAGGGTGGGCGCGGAAGGGGTGTTAGTTGCCTTCCAATCACTTTCGACTATTAAAAAGGGCACTAGCTATTCCAATTTCCAATCTAGTGAACCCTTTTCGAAGTTTCTACAACAACTCATTCGATACGATGTGCCCTACTACATTTAAATAATGCGTTGTACCAACATCGTTCCTTACTCAGGCAGCGCTATTACGCTGCCTATGATAGTATATATATATATATATATATATATATATATATATATATATATATATATATATATATATATATATATATATATATATATATATATATATATATATATATATATATATATATATATATATATATATATATATATATATATATATATATATATATATATATATATATATATATATATATATATATATATATATATATAAATATATGTATATATATAAATATATATATATGCATATATATATATATATATATATATATATATATATATATATATATATATATATATATATATATATATATATATATATATATATATATATATATATATATATATATATATATATATATATATATATATATTTTATATAGTAGGCATTGATGACCTTATCCATGTCAAAATACAAAACCCCAATCATCATCGCTATCATTTTCAATTTGTTTGGTTCGTTTGACGTCGGCTTGTCTTTCGTCATTATGAAAGACATTGCCGAGCCTTTGTTCTTTTTTAACAAAGGTATGATAGACATTGATGACCTTATGCATGTCAATCCATAATTTTGACACGTTTTGATTCTCGCAGTTCAGGTTGATTTTCATTGACTCGCTCACATGCTCTGTGTCGCATGTCTTCTAACCGCGTGTGTCTTCGCTCTTCATTTTCATTTTTGACTCGCTCACATGCTCGGTGTCGCATGTGTTCTAATTGCGTATGTCTTTGCTCTTCATTTTCAATTTTGACACGCTCTAATTGTCGTTTTCACATATCTTCTAACTGCACGTGTCTTTGCTCTTCATTTTCATTTTTGACAGGTTTTGAATTTTGATTACTTCAGACAATTTAGCAATGGCCTTTGCTTTAGATGCCCGTATTGGTGTTGTCACATTTGATGGTGCAAATTTCCTAAAAGGGGGGGGACACTCCCAAAATGTCAAGTGATCTTAATGAAAATCACACCATCAGATTCAGCATATCAGAGAACTTACTGTAGAGGTTTCAAGCTCCTATATACAAAAATACTAAATTTTGCATATTTTGCCAGAAGAAAGATCATGGATGCGTGTGCATTTGTTTTTTGCTCGTTTTTTTTTTCCCAGGGTGATCGCATCGAAACAGTGATCCTAGAGGGTCAGGAGAGGGCTCATTTGATCGGAAATCAAAAGTTTAGTGCCACTTTTAAGTGACTAAAAATACTGGAGGGCACCTAGCCCCCGTACCACACCTCTTTTTCCCCAAAGTTACTTCATCAGAATTTTGAGATAGCCATTTTGTTCAGCATAGTTGAAAGATCTAGTAACAATGTCTTAGAGAATTACTCGACCCCCCTTCCCCCTCAGAGCCCCCGGGGAAGGGCTGCAAGCATTGGTTACTGAGAAATACACATATATTTTGGGGGGAAGGGGGGATTTTTCTGGTGGGGGGATCACGTTCGAGGATCTTTCCATTGAAAAAAATTTTCGCGGGGGAAGGTAATTTTCCATGGAGGGGAAGCCGGATTTACTGACATTATTTAAAAAACGATCAGAAATTAAATATAATAAACAAGTTTTTTTTTTCAACTGAAAATAAGGAGCAATATTAAAACTTAAAACGAACAGAAATTATTACGTATATGAGGAGGTTGCTCCCTCCTCAGTACCTCACTCTTTACGTAAAAGTTCTTTTAGAACTTTTATAAAAGCTTAATATTCTAATAGTTATTCTTAAATAATTGAAACAGAAAGTCAAACTTTAGCATAAAGAGCGAGGCATTGAGGAGAAGGCCATCCACTTATATACGTAATAATTTCTGTTCATTTTAAGTTTTAAATATTGCTCCTTGCTTTCAGTTGATTTTTTTTTATTTAATTTTTAAAAGAAGAGGGAGTTAGACATTAATATGAAGTACTTTGTTTATAATATGATGATTTCAAATTACGGAACTCGGCAGAGCTAGTGGTAGTATTACAAAAGAGCATTTGAATTTAAATAATTAAATAAAATTTCTGTTTAATTTTGTCTGTTTAGTTATTTGCAAATATTAGGAGAGCAAAGGTTTTGTGGGTCAAAGGAAGCAGTGGTGGATCCAAGGGGGGAGGGGGGTAGGAGGGCCCCCTAACGTAGTCTAAAGTAGTTTAATTTGCCTAATTAATACAAGTTTGCGTTAAATAAACTCGCTCCTGATGTAAGTTTATCGGATCAGCCTATTTCCCCCCCCCCTAAAAAATCCTGGATCCATCGCTGAAAGGAAGCCTTTTGAGCCTTTCGCATTTAAAGCAATGATTTGGACAGGTCCTCATTTGAGAACAGAGCATAATGACTTTTTTATTGTTTAAAAAAAAATAGAGTTGTGAGAAAGTCAAACTTTAGCGTAAAGAGCGAGGCATTGAAGAGGGGACAGCCCCTTTCATATATGGAATAATTTCTGTTCGTTTTAGGTTTTAACGTCGTTCTTTACTTTCAGTTAAAAAAAACTTGTTTTATTTAATTTTTGAACGTTTCTGAATTATTGCAGGTTTTGATTTTGGCTCACCGTACATGAATAATTAAAACAAAATTTGTATATTACTTTTATTTTTATTTGGTTAAATGGCTTTCTCGAAACTTGTTTAATTTTATTTACGAACCTTTTTATTAGTAATAATTATACGTAACTTACGAATTAACTTACGTAACTAACTTCTATATTCATATATATTTAATGCGTATATTAGGGGGTTCGCCCCCTAGTCAATACCTTGCTCTTTAAGCTAAAGTTCGAATTTTGTTCCAATTCTTTAAAAATGACCGTGTAATACGTGTAATAAATACACGCAGCTCTTATGAAAGAACTAAAAAATCTTTGGCTTAAAGAGCGAGGTATGGACTAGGGGGTTTACCCAGTCATATACGTAATATTTTCTGTTCGTTTTAAGTTTTGATGTTGCTGCTTACTTTCAGTTGAAAAACTTGTTTTTTTTTATTTAATTTCTGATCTTTTTATAAATAATGCTGGGAAATCCGGCGTCCCATTCATAGCAATGTCCCTTCCCCCATGAAAACTTCCTTCATGGAAATATCCTCCCACATAACCCCTGACCCACCCACCCCCCACTACCAGAAAAAATCCCCCCTGAAAACGTCTGTATACTTCCCAATAACCAATACTATATATTAACATTGGGTAAAGTTCATAACTTTCAGCCCTCCCCCAAGGACTTCGGGGATTAAGTCATCCTAAATGACATAGTTATCATATTTTCAACCATGCTGAACAAAATGGCTATCTCAAAATTTTGATCAGGGGACTTTGGGGAAAAATGAGCGTGGGAGGGGGCCTAGTTGCCATTTTTTTGGTAACTTAAAAACAGTTCGTTACCACGAACTGTTTCAAACCAACAGCCGGAGAGGCAAATCGAAGTATTCTTTGTACTTTGCTATAATAATTAAACAACTCGTAACATATATTATGATGGATTACGATTCATGTAAGCTACTCTTAAATGATTACAACGCTTTAATTAAAAATTATTTGAACTTTTTAAGAGTGGAAAATGCCGTTAATTTTGAAAATAAAACTTGCTAGCGCCATCTAGTATTTTTGTGAATTTTACCTGTCTTTTCGATACCTTAAAATACAGTAGAGGGCGAGAAAAACAAAGTTATTTATTTTGCTTAACTATTATTTAAGTAATTATAAAGTATAAGGATATTTAAATGTTATATATCTTATTTTTTTGTGATATTGTGTGAATAGACTCCCAGTGCCACTGGTAATTTTTAATTCCCATCTTAAACTGACACCCAGCTTTTACAAGTTTCCCATTCTGTTTGACTTGAAATACTAATGTAGGTGAAGAATAAGCTACCTCAGCCCCTCCAATGGGTGCGAGCTCATCTGCATGAAAATTTAGTCTTAAGCCAGTTTTTCTTCCGGCATTTAGGATCGCCCGTGAATCTTCAATTTCAAACACTCCTTTTTCACAAAAAACGTCAATACTGTCCACTGATATTGCTTTCGAATTTTGCAAACGAATTACTTCTGGAAGCTGATTTTCAATTATGTCTTTTGTTGCTTCGCTTGCTGTTTTTCCCCTGAAAGATACAAAGGTTCTTTTTAAGAAGCCTTATAATTTTAAGCTATAATAATAAAAACTACAGAGCTTCTTCAATTGGATAGAAATAAGAAAACACAAGCACAAGATATTCTTTCTTTTACTTAGAGTTAGGTCAAAGACTGGAGTAATTAATGCAAATAAATTAAAAAAATTTTAAATGAATTTTCAAAAAATAAGATCGATTGATAGATAGATAGATAGATATTTATTGCAACAAAAGCCGCTTTGGGCCACGGCCAAAAAAAGTAAAAACCCACAAAACAATAGCACATAAATATAACACTCATATCAAAACACAGTACATAACAATAACAATGCAAAATTACAAAACAAAACAAAAATATAATAAAGCACATAATACCATTAAACTAACTTACACAAAATGTGGCACCCATGATAGATATAGATAGACAGATAAATCTTTAATGATTTAAAGCCACAAGGGCCATGGCTAAAAAAAAATAACCAATACACAAAAAAAAACAGCTTACACACATTCAACATTAATTTCATATGTACTCAGAAATTTTGAAATAAATAACGACACACCAATAGAAATCTGTGCAGATTAGTCCAGTAAAAGTACGGAGAAAAGTGGGTCAACCCGGACAAAATTGCAACAAAAGGTTTTTTCACACCAAAATATTCAGAAAAAATCGCCGAACAGCATATCCAAAATTTTCTAAAATCACCCGCTGCGAAAACCTTCTGCGGCTGCTTAAAGAGGGGGAAAGAGGTGAAAAAATCCTATTTTCGATTTTTTTTCTATTTCAGTAATTTCGGAGACTCGACTCTGGTATTAATTAAATAAAAAAAAACAAGTTTTCTTAATTGAAAGTAAGGAACGACGTTAAAACTTAAAACGAATAGAAATTATTCCGTATATGAAAGGGGCTGTCCCCTTCTCAACGCCTCGCTCTTTACGCTAAAGTTTTTCATAGTTTAAAAAAAATAAGAGTTGTGAGAAAGTCAAACTTTAGCGTAAAAAGTGAGGCGTTGAGGAGGGGACAGCCCCTTTCATATACGGAATAATTTCTGTTCGTTTTAAGTTTTAACGTCGTTCCTTGCTTTCAATTAAGAAACCTTTTTTTTATTAAATTTTTGAACGTTTCTGAATTAATGCAGGTTTTGATTTTGGCTCACCGTACATGAATAATTAAAACAAATTTACATATTAATTTTACTTTTATTTGGTTAAATGGCTTTCTCGAAACTTGTTTAATTTTATTTACGAACCTTTTTATTAGTAATAAATATACGTAACTTACGAATTAACTTACATAACGAACTTCTATATTCATATATTTTTAATACGTGTATTAGGGGGCTCGCCCCCTAGTCAATACCTCGCTCTTTAAGCTAAAGTTCGAATTTTGTTCCAATTCTTTAAAAATGACCCCTTAGTCACAAAGGCCGTTATTTAGAATAAATAGCTCTCTTATGAAAGTACTAAAAAATCTTAAAGATTTTTTTGGCTTAAAGAGCGAGGTATTGACTAGGGGGTGAACCCAATCATAACACGTAATATTTTCTGTTCGTTTTAAGTTTTGATGTTACTCCTTATTTTCAGTTGGAAAACTTGTTTTTTTTATATTTAATTTCTGATCTTTTTTTTAAATAATGATGGGAAATCCTGTGCCCCCTTCATAGCAATGTCCCTTCCCCCATGAAAACTTACCTCATGGAAAGATCTTCCCAAATAATCCACGACCCACCCACCCCTCTACTACCAGAAAAAAATCCCCCCTGAAAACGTCTGTATACTTTCTAATAACAATACTATATGTTAACATTAGGTAAAGTTCAAAACTTTCAGCCCTCCCCCAGGGACTTTGGGGGATTAAGTCATCCTAAAGGACATAGTTATTATATTTTCAACCATGCTGAACAAAATGGCTATCTCAAAATTTTAATCAGATGACTTTGGGAAAAAATGAGCGCGGGAGGGGGCCTAGTTGCCCTCCAATTTTTTGGTCACTTATAAAGGGCACTATAACTTTTAATTTCCGTTCAAATGAGTCCGCCCACGATATTCTAGGACCACTGGGTTGATATAATCACCCCTGGGGAAAAAAAAATAAATAAATAAAAAAAATAAAAAAAAAATAAACACGCATCCGTGATCTTTTTTCTGGCAAAAAGTGCAAAATTCCACATTTTTGTAGATAGGAGCTTGAAACCTCTACAGTAGGGTTCTTTGATACGTTGAATATGATGGTGTGATTTTCATTAAGGTTCTATAACTTTTAGGGGGGTCTTTCCCCCTTTTTTCGAAAATCAGCTAAATTTTCTCAGGCGCGTAACTTTTGATGGGTAAGACTAAACTTGATGAAACTTATATGTTTGAATTCCGCATTGAAATCTGATTCTTTTGATGTATCTATTGGTATCAAAAACCCGTTTTCTAGAGTTTCGGTTATTATTGAGCTGGGCCGCTCCTTGCTTACAGTTCGTTACCACAAACTGTTTGATCAACTCGTTGAAACAAAAATAATATCATTTTTATTGTAACACTTCTCTAACGTATATTAAACTACAAAAAATACAAAATAAAGGAAGTAGCTTTTCTTCCGAAGTTTTACAGAAATATCAGATCAATGGACGCCTGAAATACTTCGAACAGTCTGCGAAAAGTACTACAGGAAAATCTCGAACTAAAGGAGCCGAGAAGTACCTCACTTTTTTTTTGCTTCGCTAGTCGTCGGGAACCTGGTTATCTGATGAGAATCAAACTTGTGAAAACTAGACTTTAGAAAAAGAGAGACTAAGCATAGACGCACAGAAACTTGAATATTCTAGTCTATACGGCTCATTAAAGACTAGGTACAGTTAGGTTTCGAAAACACAGGCTGCACAACGCACACAACAGGATCCCCATCTATCTTTAAAAGTACCTGACTGTTATATCAGCTAGTTTGGCAGACACATTATTATGAGTAAGTAGACTTGATAGACTTGATATGTTGCCTCATCCATAGGAAGCTAAGCCATAGCTTAGCTTCCTCTACCTTTTTTAATCCCAGGAAAATCAGAATCTTAAAATATTTCATTAAAATCTAAAAGTAATGCTTAAAAAGAAATGCTCAACTGGTCTTGTAGCTACAGGGCAACTCTAAAACACCAATTTTACCCTATATTTTCTAGGGATTACCATATTTTACCTTATTTTACTAATTTTACTTACCGAGTTTTTATTTTACGGTAATTTTACAATATTCCATGTAATACTAAAAAAGAAATAAACATTACCACATTATATTCACAATAAGTCCCGACGGAAATTAGTGTGTTTTGGAAGAGCCAAAAAAATCAGCTGTTAACATCGATGGTGAACTGGTTCATGTAGATCAAGGGCTTCTGTTCCAGTGCTTAGCTACGGTGGCGAGCCGGGAAGAATTTGATCTTTGATACCTTTTGTCGTACGAGCTTTTTACGTATCCCCCATCCCTTTTTGGATCCTATGAAGCTCTGCGTCCTACCGACAAACCATCTCTCTCAAAAGCGATTCGAAAGTGGTCAGGGGACCATTCGGATGAGCGCTTAGATTTGTGCCACTATGTAATTGACGGCGGCTGGCTGCTCCAGAATTGACTTGGCAATCCAACTCGACATTTGACTCCATTTGCGAAAGTTACGTCAAGTATGTCACCACTAGATTCGAAAAGATCGGTAGTTTTGATGGATATGACCAGTCCTCGACGAAAGTTATTTCGAAAAGATCGGTAAGTTTTGATGGATATGACAATAGTCCATTTGACGAAAGTTACGTCAAGTATTAGGGATGTTCGAAAGAGATCGGTATTTTGATGGATATGACAATAGTCCTTCGACGAAAGTTATGGCTCATCTCAAACGTTCGAGTTAGACGACTATTGTGGGGGTAAACAGTGCCCAGTGGTAGAATTCACTGGTATAACAAAGTTAACAAGAAAGAAGAAGAGTTCTTGCAAAACTGGACAAACAAGCAGCGGATAATTCTAGCAATAGGAGAAAAATTGTCCTCAGCAGGTTGTTCGCCACAACATGCCTCTGCTGATGCGGATGTCCTGATTGCAACCACAGCATTCATAGTGCAAGAACTTAGTTGACGTGTTTCATCGGCAATGACACTGACCTCCTTATCCTTCTCCTCTATCATGTCACTGCTTTGAGATGAAAGCTTCAAACAAACATCAGCTATGGAATATTTGCTCCACCAAAAAAGACTAAGGGACATGTGTGGTGCAATTCTATTTCTGCAAGCGTTCCTAGGCTGTGACACCACTTCGAGATTACAAGCAATTGGTAAATCTGTCGGACTGTCATTGTACCGGTCCGATCCGTCTTTCCGTGAGGCTGCTAAGGTCTTTATGGACTCGACGGCTACGAAAGACGAGCTCATTGTGGCTGGTGAACAAGCTTTTTTGAGAATTTATTAAGGAAAGCCTGAAGAAACTCTCGTGTCGTTGAGAAATCGTCTGTACTTGGTCAAGCTCGCTTCCTCTTCCGCATTTATCTGCCCTCATCGGATGCCTCCCACACCCTCAGCTGTGAAGTTCCATTCTTTTCGTGTGTATTTGCAGGTAATGGAATGGAAAAGCAAGGCTGCTGCGATGAAACCGGAGAACTGGGGATGACGACTCTCTGCTGATAGTTACATCCAGTAATGACGGAGAAGAAACCAGCTCCCCAAATTCTTCTTCAAACTATCCGCTGCAAATCCAAATCAGGTTGCGAAAAGGCCAGATGCACTTGCCGTAAGAATGGCATGTTCTGCACACTTGCTTGCAGAGAGTGCATGGGAACAAGCTGTAATAACTCTGAACCAATATCTCTAGAAGAAGAAGAATTTTAGTGTTTTGCAATAACGGTGGTTGTGCTCTTTTGTAGTGATCATTAATGAAATGATGATTCTCAGTAGTATCCGATCTAAGAATGATGATTATCAAAACTGTGATTTATATATAGACGTGTTAATGTTTTTGTTTTCCAACTGTAAAAGAAGCCGATAATAAGAATGATTTTTCAAGTTTCTATGCGTCTATGCCTATAGTTTCCCTTTTTCTGCAGTCTGGTCTTCACACGGTTGATTCTCATCGGATAACCAGGTTTCCAACGATTAGCGAAGCAACAAAGAGTGAGGTACTTCTCTGCTCCTTTAAATTGCCGTTCGAGATTTTCCTGTGTTGCTGTTTGAAGTATTTCAGCCTTCCATTGATCTGATCTTTCTAACATTTCGGAAGAAAAGCTATTTCCTTTATTTTTGCGGTGGAGTTATTAAGATATTATTTATAGTTTAATATAAGTTACAGAAGTGCTACAATAAAAGTAACATCATTTTCGGTTTCAACGAGTTGATTTATATCAGAACCGAGGCCCCGAACGTACAGAAATAACAAAAATCGGGAAAAAAAAAATGTCACTCCTCTCACCCCCTTTAAGCAGCCCCAGAAGGTTTTCCCGGCGGGCAATTTTCGCGGATTTTGGATATGTTGTTCAGCGAATTTTTCTGAACATTTTAGTGTAAAAAAACTTCCTAATTGTCAAAAAAGGAAAAACGATTTTTTGTCCCTTCCATTACTCTGGTGTCCTTACTGAAGTAACCCTATAATAGTATCTTTTCCCTACGTCGATCAGTTTGAGCCAATTGTTTTTTTTTTTTTTTTTTGGATACAGGCGAAAATATCCGCGTTGTTTTACATTTTTGGTTTCTTTTCTCTCCACTGGCAGCAGTCTCGTTTTTGTTGTTTTTTTTTCATTGAGATTTTTCTCTCTTTGTTGGTTTTTGTTCCTTCCACCCTTTTAAACAGCCGTAGAAGATTTTTCCGACGGACGATTTTAGCAGATTTCAGATATGTTGTTCAGCGATTTTTTTTTTAATATTTTAGTGTAAGTAAAGCTTCCTAAATGTCAAAAACAGAAAACCCTATTTTTTTGCCCCCTTCCACCCTCTTTAAGCAGCCCCTGAAGGTGTTCCCGGCGGGCGATTTTAGTGGATTTTAGATATGTTGTTCAGCAATTTTTTCTGAACATTTTGGTGTAAAAAGAAACCTTTGGTTGCAATTTTGTCCCGGTCAAATTTTTCTATGCTTTTGCTTTAGCAGCTAAAGTTTAACTATTGGGATTCATTAATTGTCTTGTATAGTTCCACATTACGTCATAGATACCAAGAAAACTTCTTTTCCAGCTTTCCCCAGTAATTATGTTTTTGCGTTAATTACGTTGCTACATAATTCAATAACGCCAGGCATATTTCATGGTACATACCCTGCAAAACATCTAACTAACGCATTAGCATAATTATCCTGCTATTTCTTAGTTTTAGATCATAGGGGACAAATCAGCAACTTCAATTGAATTAAGATGTTCTGGCATGAATTCAGTTGCTCTATTATATTTATCCTTCACAGGAACGTAACTTTTATAGGAGATGTATTCTGCTGAGATTGACAATCTCAACGTTAGTTTTATTTACTTTTTTTAGCGACACTGAAAATAATACGTTTCTTCATTCCATAGTAATTTTGACTTGTTTAAACAACAGATTTTGTTGTGTAACCCTTTTCGTTTGCAATTCAACGTGATTCTCAATTTCGCTTGTCTCATGCCTTTTGCTTTAGCTGTTCGAAGTCATTCGTCATTCTTCATCTTACATAATTTAATAAGCGTCGAAACTCAGGGTGCCAATTTCCAAAATAAACATTGTAGAACCGTTTTCTAAAAAAAAAAATGTATGCATAAATAAATACAAAATTATAGCTCGCTTAAAGAGATTAGACAAATCCTGGAGTACAGAGGATGGCAGTTTGAATGCAAAATGGTGCTATATTCTTCATTATCATTTCTTGGTATGGATTCTTATCGGGAAGAAGCGCAACATTTTCGTCAGTAACATTAAATGCTGATTTTGTCGGTTCTTTCTTTTCTGGCGAAGTAGCAATTCAAAAGATTTTGAAATATGTAGTTCAAGGCTCCAAAGAGACATTTGTAACATTTGGTTTTCAAACAATTTAGGCCTTGATTACAGGTTATAAAATTCCATTGCAACGAGCTCACTTGTCAATTGTCAATTCTATTCTGAGGCTTTCTTGTTTTATGGTTGCTTGTTTCATTCTTCGATGACAGCTAGTGATGTAAAAAAAAAATTGCTCCTTGTTTTATATTTGAAGGGATTGGAACACTCGTTTCTATGTTTTCCACTCACTTGGCTCCTATTGCAGCATGTGGACTTGCAAAGAATAAGACTTTGAGACTAAAGACCGCCTGCGTGTTTTACAGGCCTCATCTTAAATAAATTTTGTTAAGTTTTCTAAGTAAATTCATTATCAAAAAAAAAATTAAAAGAGTAAATCCAGCAAAAAAGTCCCAGAGGGGGTCAAAAGGTATTTGCTCTGCACAATTGATTTAGGATACTTGGAACATTGAGCTTTAGAAGCTGCTTACAGCACCTTTCATTACTATATAAATGATGACAGCGTTGCCACATCAAAATACTGGCAGAAAAACCGGATTTTGTAATTTTGGAACAAGGCACAGGAACAATTTTTACTTCACCAAAAAGTACGCGCAAATACAAATGGCTTCAATGAGAAATATTCTACAGCCGATTAGCCCTTGTGAAAGTTGGTTAAACGTTGCTTAAACGTTGAAATTCATAAGGTGAAACGAGTAATAACGAAGCTTTTGGTACTGATGGATTACTTAGTAAGTCAAGGATTTGAAAAGAACCAGCTTAAGAATCGAAGCAAACCAGACGATTTCCGACGTTATAACTTTTGTCGTGTGACGTAAGTGACTTATCAGCGTCTTTTGCTGTTGATATTGCCAACCCTCCCCCATTCTAACGTAATAACACTTAACTGTGGTGTTACAGAGGCGATTAGGATGGTAAATTTTGGGATTGGACTTGGCCACTAGATTCTATGCTGAATATTGTTAGCTTCTGCTCTCCAATAGAATTTGCAATGTTTTTTTCAAGATTTTGATAAAATTATGAATTTTATTCTCAAATTTCGCCCTTTATTCTGTAAAAAAAAATAAACAAAAAAAAATAAATAAATTTAACTCCAGGGACTCTCCTCAGCCAAAACAATTTTCAAACAGAAACCTAGAAATGGCTTTGATTTAACAAGCATTATATCCCCACAGTTTTATTACGTGTAATTTTTAACCCCTCAGCCTACTTTGGCCCATTCATTTACATACACTTCAGTAAACTCCTTGTTGACTCACCCCTCTGTATCCAAGAGATGTAAAGTAGTATTCATTAGCAGTCAGCGACTTTTACCCATTAATTAGAGAAGACCCCTATAAAACATTACTCTTTTATAATTACCCGGGAAAAAAAAATTGCTCGAGTTTCAGCTTAAAGCTAAAACGTTTTCAATTCAACTCTTAGATATTTACAAATCTTCGTAGCGAAAAAAACAAAACAAATTAAAGCTTTTTTGCTCTCTGTATATTTTCTTAAATAATGAAATTGCTAAATGATTTCTATCAGGCTCCGAACCTCCGTCCTCTATTATAACTGTTGTGGTGAGAAGAGGCTGGGAAGAGATATTTAATACAATTCATTCAAGACTTAGCAGTGGCGGATCTAGGGGAGGCGAGGGGGCATCCCCCCTAACGCAGTGTAAAGTAGGGTAATTTACTTAATTAACGCAAGTTTGCGTTAAATAAACTTGCTCCTAACGCAAGTTTATCAGATCAACCTATTCCCCCCCCCTCCTAAGAAAAAATCCTGGATCCGCCCCTGAGACTTAGGATAGAGTGCAATATTGCTATGGGAGAATTCTAAATCTAAAATGGTGTTAAAAATAAGGGTTTTTTAGGGTTCCAAAACCCCTACTGAAATCTGGAAACACGAATAAGTGGTTACTATTCGAACACAACAATGATAATAATATGGCAAAATCTCCCTGACATATAAGTTAGAAATGTTATGGTACATAATTCTGGCCCTCATCCAAGTTGAAATACAACGTTGGAAACATTTTAACTCTTAATTTCAGATTTTCTACCTTTTTGCCGACTATATTCACTAACATTTCCCTACATTATAACAAATCCAGGGCAGGCAAGATTTTCTATTTGTTGTATTTTCAAAGTAATATCTTCAATTAGGTTTTTTCCAAGACCACACTGCCTTTCTATGACGAACAAATAAACGTTCAAATGGGAATAAGTCCATTTATTAGACGGTGAAAACAGATACAAAAGTCTGGATATTTCGACCACATATACATCGGTCGTCACCAGCAGAAGCATTTAAGTATTGAAATCAAAGCTATCATACTCATACAGAACAAAATAATAACTTCCGGTTCATTAACTCAATTTTTCTGAGAGAGTTCAATAAACTGGGTTTATCCAAACTCAAGACTTTGTAACTGTTATTCACGTAAGCTACAAAATAAGTATTTAAGACAGAAAGTACGTTCGTATTTTGCCTCGTTCTGAGGGACGGGAACCCCCCCCCCCTTTAAAATGGGGTCGTTGCATTCTTCAACATATTCCCTTACTATTTTGTTTTTGGACGTGCAAAGTTGTATACTTTTTTTAAAACTAACCAGATTAATAAAATTGATAAAATATTCGTTTGAAGGGATTTTTCAAGCTCATTGCCATCAACCACGAGTGCGCCGAGTGCCACAGCTAGGCTGCCAAATATAGTTACTTTATAAATAGCCAAAGATGGAGATTCAAAAGCCACATTTTTGTATTAAGCACATCCATAAGTCGTTATAGTAATGAATTTTCAACTAGTTCATCCCTTACTTTTTGCCACCCCGCTTTTATCCGATTCTCCTTTTGCTCATAAGACAGACAGTGTGCACCTGCTGGACAAAAAGCCAAATTAAGAAACTTGAGCGAGTACTCGCACTAAAGCAGGTTTGGCCTTAAAAGATATGTCTATGTTCTAGGGAATTATGCAGCATGTTGATTTTGACACCTATACAGGCCCTAGAGGATCATTTCATCTTGATCTATTCTGTACAGACCATCCAGACTCTTTTTGGGCTGAATGTTCATGCTGTGGCACCGTAGCTGTTATAGCCCAATGTAGCCTTTGCATTCCACCACCGATCAAGCATTAGGGGGCTGTTTTGATAATACAGTAGATGACATTGAGGCACTCATTGGAAGACATTTGCTGTCCAGAATTGGAAAGCCTTCTCGAGGAAGGTCCGGACAAGCCTACAGAGGCTTACCAACGGGTCATATCAGATTCCATTGAAAATCATATACCATCTAAGGCACTCAGATATTAATGAAAATAGACCCTGGTTCAAAGTAAATTAGAAGATGGTATTCAGCGCAAAGAAAACACGAATGCTGATTTTAGTCTACGAATGAGAAGGATCGATTGCAGCTCTTGAGAGCGTG
The DNA here is from genome assembly GCA_027921565.1 of Artemia sinica. Lineage (NCBI taxonomy): Eukaryota > Metazoa > Arthropoda > Branchiopoda > Anostraca > Artemiidae > Artemia > Artemia sinica. The sequence continues at coordinate 30,431,261 of CM051256.1, forward strand.
TGCTGACACTGCTTGAGGGATTCAAGAATTCTGGCTATAAAACAAAAGGAGCTTTAACACCAGACTCCAAAATTCTTCCTTAAAGAATTGGTAGATATTTGTTAAGGGGACGATACCACTATGAAAAAAAAAAAAGACATCCATTACCTCCCTTCAGACTGATGAGACTGTGATCTGAGATTCTAAGGGAAAGACTTGAGCTCCTGTTCAGGGTTTTGCCTAGATTTCAAATCTTTATTAAGACGTTAAGAAAGTTCCTGATCTCCCTCATCGCAAAGATAACGCCTTTAACTTTGTCAACTACTCTTATCAAAAAATCATTGGATTACACAGCATATTGATATAACCAATTTCTCCAAGGCACTGTAGTGTCAAGTAAGCCGTCCTTCTCTTTTTGCTCTTATGGCTCTGCTTTTGATCCTTCCCATGAGTTTGGAAAACCACCATAAGTAATTCTTGCTCCAAAGCCAGACAACTCAACCCATATGAACTCATCTAGGTGGAAGAATCTCCTTTTCTGCATTCGTGATGTCTCTGATTGCATTTCTTGTAAAACTGTTTACAAATACCTGGAGCAAAACAAACAGACCAGCAAAAGCATTATAGACCCCGCAAGAAAAGCCTCACATCTGACGGCAATAATGTCCAGCATCAGGGATAGGACCTGAACGTCTAAACTAATGGTATTATTATTATTATTGTTATCATTTATTGAAAACCCATCAATCACAAAACATGACAAGGCGGAGTAAAGGGAAAAGAAAAGAAACAAACAAAACCTAACGAACAAGAAACCAATGACACAGACAAACAAAACATAACACTATTGAATTAGAGCACTAATGAATTAAAACATGGTACCAATCATTCTGTGAATCCAATTTTCGGTTATGTTTGGCAATTAATTTAAGGGTTGCAAAATTAGGATCCGTAAGTTTGAATTTGCTGATTAAAAAAAAATTTCGATGCCAAGAAGGCAACCGAAGCAAATACATAGCAAAATGAAAGAAAATGGACCGGACTTTCAGACAATCAGTTCTAGTAAACAGCTTCCAAAATGGGGCAATATACAAATTGTGAGCGAGGGCTACGGCATTGAAAAGGCTAGCTAATAGTAGATAGTTGAATCGAAGTTTTGCTGAAACAATTGATGCATAAGAAGCGGCGTGTGAGATGGTCTTAGGAGCAGGGATCAGGTGTGGCGTAGCGAGGAACCCGTGGGAAGACCTAAATAAACGAGGTGGTCAACGGCTCTAACCGTGGTATCACCAAGCGCTAAAAGGGACGGTGGCTCACCGTTCGAGCTAAAAAGCACTATTTTAGACTTGTCAGGATTGAAACAAAGACCAAGTTTAAGATACTCCTGTTTAAGTGTGACAAAGATGTCATTCATTCAATGGAGGGTACGGCTGAGATTCAAAACATCATCTGCATGAAACAATAGAGAGAGATCATTGAATATAGAATCAGAGATGTGGGTCACTGGTCTTGAGCATCCAAAACACAATTATTGAAAAGATTACCTTTCAAGACTGGAATGAATTTCCCACGGGCTACAGGGGGTATATTTTTATCCGGAGGTAGTTTTAAACGAACACAAAGTTGAGAGTACATATCTTGAAGACAGGGATATACCGAGGAATTCAGTCCACGTTTGGCCACTTTAAGGAGTATAACTGGGTGGATGAGGGAATCAAAGGCGCGTCTGATATCATGATTAGCAAGAACAAGACATTCTCCTGAGGATTCGGCATCAATTAGTGCATTAGCTACAACTGTAAGAGCATCAGCACAACCTATTCCCCGATTGAACCCGAACTGGTGAGGTGGGGTGTAACACGCCTTTTCAAGTTCAGATCGGAAAAGAAGCTCGAAGACCTTGCAAAAGGAGGTTGCCACCGTAATAGGTCGAAATGATGAACATTATGGATTCGCTTTTCCTTTTTTGGGAATTGGGATATGGTCTCCAATGCAGAAAGAAGAGGGTACGATTCGCTGGTAAAAATCATCTGTATTAAACGTGCCAAGTGTTGGACTAATGTCTCCCCACCAAATTTCAAATGTAAAGCGCTGATGTGATCAATACCATTGGATGATTAAGGCTTTAAATGTCTGATGACATCTTCGATCGATGCTGCGCTAACAACGAATTCTTTATTGGGACTGGTAGAAAGGAAACGATCTAACTCAGCTTCATAAAAGAGTTCAAGGTGCTGATCAGAAGCAGCAAATTCGGATTCATAGTAGGTATACCATTCCTCATCAGTAATGTCAGCCGCAGATAAAGATGGTGGAGACCTATCTGCAAGAAATAAGATTTTTCTAAAAAGAAGATTTTTATCATTCCTAGCACGTATCGAATTTGCGTTTACTAGGTTTCTACGATGAACAGTGAGAGACTTGGAAAAATTTCTCTTTGTAAAAAGACGAACAAGATTCACAGAACCAGTCAATGGACTGTCACAATCCTTCCAAACATTGAACCAAAATGTCGCTTCAAGGCAAGAAGCTACGAGATCAGGGTTCGAAGACCAGCCTGGAATGATACCCTTACGGATTTTCCGAAGTGGTACAGATTGATTTTCAGCAAAACCAAGAGCATGGCTGATTTCGGCTACATACATATCCAGGCAAAGTCTCACTTCATATTTTGGCATATTTAGTATGATATTAGGATACTAATTTCGTATTACAAAAGCTTTGGATAGAGTCTGGCATAAATGCCTGATTGAAAACTACAAGCGCTTGAAAATTACGATTGTCTACTTGAAGCTATTGAGGGATCTCTAATAATTCATACTCTCCGTGTAGTCCTTGATTGGTTTATTTTCAGTAACTAAGTAGTAATAATGGGGCTCCTCAGAATGTTATTCTTGGGGCTAAACTATTCGTGTTTTTCATCAACGAAATAGCGGACAACTTCTTCAAAACCCCAAGGCGTCTTACCAACGCTAGTACTGTCCCTGTATCTACCATAAAAGGGTCGTCTACACGGTTGACGTATCATAAACATTATGACCCTCAACGAGCTCTCTGTTCCTATAATTGGATCTGCTCCAGAGAGAAAATTTGTCTGATGTCTGGATGTTCAACTTAAATACAGGAACGACTACAGAACTACTAATCACCCATCAAAGGTGTTCCGTTGGAAGGGACCATTTAGCTTGTCTTCTCCCTCGATGACACGCTTAGGTTCTTGCAAAAGTGCTCATACAATTATGTATTTTCCTTACAACTTGCCTACTCTATGTGTTGTTTTCTAGCTAGTGTCTTCCATGTCTTCCGTCATAAAGTCGTTCATACGTATCTGAACACAGCAAGCAGGTATGTCTAAATATGTAAGGGTTTAAATTATCAGAGTCAAGGTTTTTTTAATTTTCAGGGTTTAACGATTGATTTCTTTTATTCCGAAAAAGAAAATCTCGTGTAAAATGTGGATAAAATACTAACTAGGATTTAGTTCTGAAATACTCAGTTTCATGAATAACATGACTGACGAAACAGAGGTTGATAAAAATGACCCACATGCTAAACTTCTGAGAGCTTTAAAACCCAAATATCAAGCTATTCTTCGTATTTGACATGCATGTCCAGTATTTGCCATTCAATCCCGAACGGTTGATGCAGACTTTATATGTTATTCGTGTTTTCAGTAGAGCACGCAATCTATTACATCATGAATGAAAACTTTTGGGTATTCAGTCCTAAATTTTATTTTGAATATCTGTAGTTTTAATTTTCAATCTCAATCTTTACTTTAAGAGGGAAAACAAGTATCTTTTATTTTATTTGTGTGTGTTTCGTCTTTAATTATAAATCAGTAATCAGTATAAATTGTAGATCGCTTAAGCCAAAGAGCCAAATCTATTCTAAAATAGCATGTTATAGTTTTTCCACATCTTTATAAGATGTGGAGTTGGTGATTAAAAGTGGAGAAGTTTGTGATTTATTTGAGGAGAGGGACTGGGGCTCCTATTTTGAAGATGCTCTGATTTTGATTAACCCCGCAGAGCCTGTAAGTTATCTGGAAAATGCAGAAATGTATCTAACAAAATATACAAAGACGGATTTTTTTTAGGGGGAGGGGGCACGGGTCCAATGGCGCCACTTTGTGTACGCGCCTTATTTATATGACCAATAATTCTGTTAACCGATTAATGGATTTAATCAATTTATTAATTCTAATTTTGATTTATCCCGACATCCGTTTTAGCATGACAGATGTTGATCACACAAAAGGGCTTAGCGAAAACAACAAAAGGTTTCATTATCAAATCTTGAAAATTTAAAAACCAGATACAGATTAGGAAAAAGTTCGTCCTTCCAAGAACTTACCCATTAGGCAACCTCAGGCCATAAAGATTTATATTAAACAAAGTAACGTGTAAGAAAATATGACTAGCACGATCAGAAACTGAAAGTAAGGAGCGACATTAAAACTTAAAACGAACAGAAATTATTCCGTATATGAAAGGGGCTTTCCCCTCCTCAACACCTCGCTCTTTACGCTAAAGTTTTTATTGTTTTAAAAAATAAAGTTGTGAGACAGAGTCAAACTTTAGCGTAAAGAGCGAGGTGTTGAGGAGGGGAAAGCCCCTTTCATATACGGAATAATTTCTGTTCGTTTTAAGTTTTAATGTCGCTCCTTACTTTCAGTTAAAAAAACTTGTTTTTTTTAGTTAATTATTTGGAAGAGGAGACAGCCAGTAGTGCCTACTTGAAGAAAAATTTTTGAGACGCCCTACCTCTGTTTGGAATGGTTTGCCGAGAAAGGTTATTCATAAAAAGCCGTTTATTGATTCCTTTAAAAGAAAGTTCAACAGACACAGCTCTAAGGAGGATATCTAGGTACATAGTTGCTTAGTGACATATCAGGCCCTGCTTTTAGCAGCCAGGGACTGTGAAAACAGTCATATAGAAAGAGCTAGTATTTACTAAAAATAAAATAACCAACTCCCATCGTTTAATCATATATTATATTTTACTTTCGTTTTTTTTCTGCTACGTGATACTTTTCTGCATTATATAGCAAGATAATGTGTATTTTTGACCGTGATATCGTGCTAGTCATATTTTCTTACACGTTACTTTGTTTAATATAAATCTTTATGGCCTGAGGTTGCCTAATGGGTAAGTTTTTGGAAGGACGAACTTTTTCCTAATCTGTATCTGGTTTTTAAATTTTCAAGATTTGATAATGAAACCTTTTGTTTGTTTTCGCTAAGCCCTTTTGTGTGATCAACATCTGTCATGCTAAAACGGATGTCGGGATAAATCAAAATTAGAATTAATAAATTGATTAAATCCATTAATCGGTTAACAGAATTATTGGTCATATAAATAAGGCGCGTACACAAAGTGGCTCCATTGGACCCGTGCCCCATTCCCCTAAAAAAAATCCGTCTTTGTATATTTTGTTAGATATATTTCTGCATTTTCCAGATAACTTACAGGCTCTGCGGGGTTAATCAAAATCGGAGCATCTTCAAAATAGGAGCCCCAGTCCCTCTCCTCAAATAAATTACAAACTTCTCCACTTTTAATCGCCAACTCCATATCTTATAAAGATGTGGAAAAACTATAACATGCTATTTTAGAATAGATTTGGCTCTTTGGCTTAAGCGATCTACAATTTATACTGATTACTGATTTATAATTAAAGACGAAACACACACAAATAAAATAAAAGATACTTGTTTTCCCTCTTAAAGTAAAGATTGAGATTGAAAATTAAAACTACAGATATTCAAAATAAAATTTAGGACTGAATATCCAAAAGTTTTCATTCATGATGTAATAGATTGCGTGCTCTACTGAAAACACGAATAACATATAAAGTCTGCATCCAACCGTACGGGATTGAATGGCAAATACTGGACATGCATGTCAAATACGAAGAATAGCTTGATATTTGGGTTTTAAAGCTCTCAGAAGTTTAGCATGTGGGTCATTTTTATCAACCTCTGTTTCGTCAGTCATGTTATTCATGAAACTGAGTATTTCAGAACTAAATCCTAGTTAGTATTTTATCCACATTTTACACGAGATTTTCTTTTTCGGAATAAAAGAAATCAATCGTTAAACCCTGAAAATTAAAAAATAACCTTGACTCTGATAATTTAAACCCTTACATATTTAGACATACCTGCTTGCTGTGTTCAGATACGTATGAACGACTTTATGACGGAAGACATGGAAGACACTAGCTAGAAAACAAACACATAGAGTAGGCAAGTTGTAAGGAAAATACATAATTGTATGAGCACTTTTGCAAGAACCTAAGCGTGTCATCGAGGGAGAAGACAAGCTAAATGGTCCCTTCCTTTGCGCACTTCCCAGGTCATGTTTCTTTAATTTTGAGTTATTCATTTCCTCTGAAATTTCAGTGCGTTCAAAATTTTCAGCCGTAATGTCCTCTGTTTTCACTAAAGCGTGCAATCTATTACAATAGGAAAGACAAATTTTATATGGGACAATCCACATTTTGCCTATGTGACTCCTGTATCTTGTAAGAACAAATCTCGCTCTTTGTTCCAGTCAAAATACAAGTTTTTTAAAATATTATTAACCCATAAGATCTGCCCTCGGAGAGCATTTGAGTACAAAAGTTTTTGTAAAGGAGTTTGAAGAGATTGTTTAAAAAACACTTACTTTGGGACAGCATGAGCACCACAGAATGTACTAGAAATTGAGAGAGGAAGGCAGTTCTTGGCTTTCTCAATGACTTTCAACATTTTTATTTCAGTTTCAAGTTCAAGGCCATATCCAGATTTTGCCTCAACTAGAACTGTGCCTAGAAGTACAAATTCAAGTTAATTTTAATGAAAAAAAGTTTTCAGATTAAAGAAAAGGAGGAAAATAGAGAGTGTCAGCTTTACTGGCTTTTCGGGATTTCCCTCTGCTCACTCTGGCCTTTGGCATTTGCAAATATAGCTTGACATTCCTCCAGACATTACACTCTCTACAGTCGGCATCTTAACTCTTTAGCCCTTGCAAGCTTTTTATCATGATGTTACATTTCTTTTTTTTTTATCATTGTCATTTTTGTAGCTTATGAGCATTCTCTTGGATCCAATACTATTTTGCAATAATTTTCATATTTCTAATTTGATTTGTTTACTTTAATTTTCAGTGTACACACTGTCATACATAACTGGTTTAATACATATATATAATAGCCAATAACCTGCTTCTCCATCTCTTTCTTTGTTTCATATTGGTTCCTTAAACTAAAAAAAGGGAACTGAGAAGTAGACATACTGAGAGAATAGACATAATGTTGCTATCAATGTTGCGTCAAATATCAAGTCACAAAAGAAGACACTCCGTCACATAGTAGAGTACAAGCCCGTTGACCATAAGTAAATTCTTACACTTAGTGAAACATTCTTTCATAAAATATACATTCAACGATTGCGTAAAGTAGAATGCTAGACACACCTTTCCCGGTCTTAAAGAGGTAAGTAAAACTTAATATTATTTACGAATTGGGATTTGCGTGAACATTTAAGAATTAAGATTAGGTTATGTTAGCCTAAGCCTTTGCATTCTGGAAAAGAATGCATTCGAAGAAAACTGTTATTTATTATTGCTACTACTGCTAACAACTCACTACAGGATCAAGTCATCTGAGGTCAATACAGCTGCGCAAATTCCTTCTCAACTCCAATCAATTCAAAGTATCACTCTTAAGCCTCTCCCACAAGGTTCTGATTTCCTCCAAATCCTTCTTTTTGACCTTTCCCTAACCCCCCCCCCCTTCATCCTTATTGGGGGTGACCTGCTATACGTTTTGCCCCTGGTAAATGGCCAAAAAGCACAATATCGGTGATCTGTCATCCTTCTCAAACGAAAAATCAGATCTTTGCTGTACTTATAAAACTTTGCACCAGGGAGGACTTTCACCCAAAAAAACTATGGATAAGCACCTCACTATTAAAATCTATTCATGAAAAAAATCGACTCTACAAGATAAGAATGAGGAACACTCCGGATGATAATAAAGAGCGCTTCAAAACCTATATAAATTTGCCAACTAATATTCACAGAACAATTGAAAAAATCTATTGTGAAATTTCATTTAAGAAATAAAACTCACCTCAAACTATGTGGAATTTAATGAAGGGAAAAATCGGAACTAAAAATAAAGCAACACACCCAGAATTAATTATAAATGAAAGTGGTGCTGAACCGAAAAAAAAAGAGTAGCATTGTTGAACATTTCTGTCACTGTTTTTCTAATATTAGCCCAAATATTACAACTGATTCTCCAAAATGTTCATCTCATTTATATAAAATATATCTTCCGCCTTCTCAAAATTCTAGTACGTTTATTGCCTCAGTTACTCCTAATGAACATCAGAGTGTAATCATGAAGTTAAAAAAAGGAATTTCTTTAGGTTTAGGTAACAAACTATCTAAAAATATTTTTAAAAGTTTCATTAGTGTAATTTATGTTTCTTTCCATCATATTTCTTTTTTCAAGCACTCTGATTTTGTGCGTCTGAAGCTTGCTCATAATTCGAGATGCCTTTATAGATTAAAGCACGTGTTTCCATTTTGCATTCTTAAAATCTTGTATCATTCTCTTATTGAATCCTATCTTAAATATAGTCCTATAATATACCTCAACATGCTTACGGTTTAGTTACAACCCCTGCAGATAATCCAGAATAAGGTAGTAAGAATCCTTGGCTCTTTCATTCCTCATCCTTCAAAACTACATCTATCAGAAACCCATACCTTCTTTTTATCTCTGGATATGCTTGAACTCAAGCAACTAAAAAGAATTTATTCTAATGAATTTAATTTTTAAAGAATTTAAAAATTTAAAGAACTTTTGTCATTTAATCTCCAAAAAACTATTTCCGTGATAAGGCTATTGCGGGATTCCCTTTTTTTCTTTCCATGTTCACTCCAAGAAGCTTCATCTTCCTCTACTTAACTCAGATTGGGCTAGATTTCCATTAAGTTACCAGATCCCCTATATTGCAAATAAATTTAACCTTGCTGAAGTAAATCCTAAGAGTCATTAATCAATAAAAAAAAATGTTGTTTATATTCATTTTTAATATTGGTTTTTAGCGTATACTCGCGCTGGGCTGGCCTCTACTCTTTTTTCTCTGTTCTTTCGTCTTCTTTTTTGCCTTTTACTGCTTATTTTCTTGATCTGTTGTTATTTTTGTCTGAAGATGTGTTACTTTGAAGATTTAATTTTGTCTAAATGTTCAATGTATTAACCAACAACATCGAGCTATGATGTTTGTTAGCTAAAGCAGAAATTTTGTTAAAACTATTGTATTAATAAAGTTTAATAATACTATTAACTGCTTATTAATAGTTAAATAATATGTCCTAGCCAGGGCTAGGACACAAAACGTGTCCTAGTCATGTTAAACTTTCTTTCATTAAGCCTGACAGCATTAATGGCATCTTAGGGCACTAAGCCCTAAGAAATGGGCATTAAGCCCTAAATATTCTTAGGGCATTAAGCCCTAAGAATATTAGGGCATTAAGCCCTAATATCGAACTATATTTTTCGCACTGTTTGATGTTTGACATACGGCAAGCTAAACGGGTACTTAGTATTATCCTGGATAATTCTCTAGAAAAAATTTAACAAATCTATTCTGGATGAAACATAACTAGTGATCAGGTAGAAGTACACAAATGTGATATGCATTTCAATCACCACAACTCCACGAACTTCAAATTATACCACAGTGCAGTATTCCTGAGAATACTTTTCGTAGCAACTTATTTCTGTAGAAGATCGTTTGCTAAAATGCCCTCCCTGTGTGGATGAGTACTTTAATGCAAATTAAATTTAAACATTTCTTTTCTCAGTAGATTTTTTTTGGAATGGCTTGACTAATTTTTTAATTTCCTTGAGAATGTTCAGTGGAAACGTTTATCTTGTTATTGCGAAAAAGTATTTTCTCTTTTGTTCATTTTTTAAATAAATTGAGCGTACCATTTCTCATCATTTTTCGAAGTCTTTCATTGAGCAGGAAAAAAAGTTCCTCTTCAGAAGCATCTCTTGTCTTATCTACAGTAAAATGTATTCCACCTCCGGCCGCGTGAACTTCCATGTACGTGGCTCCAGACATCTGAAAAAAAATTAGAATTCAGGTCAAAGATATTTCAGAAATAATAGGAAATTATTTTGGTGACATTTTCTGCATGAGCAGCTTTGAAATTCTTTCAGAATGGGATAGATATCGGAAAATGACCCGTTGGTCTTATTGGGAATTTCCAAATCGAAAGGTAGTTTGCTTATGGGAGTTATGTTAATCACTAAAATGAACTTTGGTCTTCAAACCGTCAAAAAATTTCTAGAATGTATGGTAAGAAGGGAATTGGAAAAAGATAAATAAAAAATTATTAACAAATGTGCTTGAGGAAGGGTCAATTACACGGATAACGAATTTATTATGTACTCCCTATAGGGTCAGTTTAAAGGTAACATAGACCTCCAGCTCTTTCTAATTGAGCATTCAACTGGCATGAGAGTGTGATTGGACACCTTTGACCCTTTAAGACAGGATTTCACATTATTGAGAAGCTTAAACCTTCAGTCCTTGGAAATGAGTTACTTCGTTTTATAAAGTATACGTCTCATAATTAGGCCTTAAAATCAGTTGAGTTCCTTAAAATCAAGACACAAGGATTTCCATTAGTCCCAGGCCGTCACATTATGAACATCAACGCCTTATTCTAAGTTGTGGTTATTTTAATTTTTTTAGTCGCAATTTTCGAGATTTGAATGACCTATTTTCTTTTCTGATGGTATACTCTACCAGGTGCGATACCTAGATCAAAATGGCTCCCTTCTAAACTCTTGTTCTAAAATTTGTTCAGTATAATTCTGCAATGCTTACTCTTTTTTCCACCATCTGCTCTTAAGTTACGAGATGTTTCAACAAGGGAACAACTGCAGAAACTATTCAGTAAATCTGATCTTTTTTTTTACAGTAAAAAAAAAAAAAAATTCAGCTATACGACAAAAAAGATTAGACAAAAGAACGGATATCGTTTAATATTATGGAAAGAGGGTAAGCAGTGAATGAGGAAACAAAATTTTCTGTCCGGATATTTCATTGTTTAGTCTTTCTTGCACAAAAAAAAACATTATCCCTGCTTTCCTGTGCAGGCGAAGCTATGCAATGCATATCATAAGAAGTTTGGTGTCAGAGTTATACCTCGTGAAGGATGGGATGCTACCCTGTTTTTCACGAGCTAAACAACAATCTCCTGAATAAAAGCTAGCTGCACAGACTTGTACCCCAGAGCTAAGGCCAAGCACCATGTTCTCAGGATCGATGAGGTTGATGAAATGTGGCCATTATCATCTGCTGGCTATATTTGTTGGATAACAGTCTGAAAAAAAAACTTTCAAACAGGTCGACATTACCTATATGCTAGTTGGAGTTTCAATAAGTATGGGTTGCTGTAATCCATTCTCTTCTTGCCTCATGATTTTACAAGTTATCTCAATACTATCACCCCCCCCCCCAACTGAGGCATTCCCACCACCTTTGGTTCTTTAGTCTTTGTTTTAAGAACTCAAAAACAGTTCATATAACTTAAAAAATGCTCTCAAAATGGAGTACGAGACAGAAAGTATTCACACAAACCGATATCATTTTATTGGCAATTCCAACGTCAAGAAAGTTTCCCTCAAGTTTCCCTCAATTCCATCACTACCCTTCCCTCTGTAGATATCTTGGGTTTTTGCACAGTGACTTACAAGCACTGCACCATTTGCTCATTAAGGCTTAGATTTTCTTTGAAAGCCTCAAACTTCTGAATTCAAAGTTTGGCCGTCGTGTCGTTCTTTTCAAGGCATGAGTTGTCTGCAAAATATTTTTCTTGTTCTTGCAACAGGACCAGGCGTTTTTCCGTCTCACTCGGCACTTGAAATTCGTATCTTACATGGAAATATTGTTTTAACCGCAAGCTCCCCCAGACGTACGGTTGTCTGTAAAATGCATGTATTTATTTAGCTTTCTGTATCTGTCATGACTGAAGACATGTGCCACCAAAAGGAACCTAAGATGTTTCTTTTTGCTCCAATACACGTCTTTCATTAGAACGGTATGTGTACGTCAGATTCCTTAGACTAGAAACTTAAAGGTGTAACTTCTAAGTCATTCGGATAAAAAAACGTCTTTGGCCATTTATGCGGACCAATAGTTTGTTTTTCTTTGTTGTCTTTTTGTTGTTGCACTGGGGTTGTCTGGAAATGAAGATTTAAGGAGTTTGCTCAGGCAACGATCCTTGAAAGTTTAAATCCAATCGGAAAAAATTAACCCAAGGATTTTCAGATATAAGGGTCAAACCAATCGAAAAATAAATTTTCTGGTCACAGTTTTTGAGGCGTCCATGACTCAGCCCTAATTTTTTTATATACACGAGGCTTCCTTTGGGTGTAAATTTCAAGTTTTTCGGGCGAAAAACCGTTTTTTGACACTGTTTTGGTCCTTTTGGGAAGAATTTTGTTTTCTTTTCCGCTGTGCACAAGCATACAATAATAAACATTTTGAGCCGAACACAATAATTATTTGACCTTTTTGGATCCAATCTTTTTTTTATCACAAGGATAAACGTTTTGAGCCGATCACAATAAATAATTAAATATAAAAAACAAGTTTTTTGAACTGAAAGTAAGGAGCGACATTAAAAATTAAAACGAACAGAAATTACTCCATATATGAAAGGCGCTGTCCCCTCCTCAACGTCTCACTCTTTCTCACTCGCTTCTTACTTTCAGTTAAAAAAAAAACTTTTTTTTTATTTAATTTCTGAGCGTTTTTGAATTAATGCAGCTTTGATTTTGGTTCACCGTACATGAATAATCAAAACGAAATTTGCATATTAATTTACTTTTTTTGGCTAAATGGCTTTCTCGAAATTTTGATCTGACGTAACTTACGAATTAAGTTACGTAACGAACTTCTATACTCGTATATTTTTATTCCGTATATTAGGGGGGTTCACTCCCTAGTCAATACCTCACTTTTTACGCTAAAGTCCAAAATTTGTTCCAATTCTTTAAGAATGACTCCTTAATCACAAAGGTCGTAAATTAGAATAAAGAGCGAAAAGAGCGAGGTAATGACTAGGGGGCGAACGAACCCAATCATATAAGTAATAATTTCTGTTTGTTTTAAGTTTTGATGTTGCTCCTTAGGCCTACTTTCAGTTGAAATTTTTTTTCTGATCGTTTTTTTTTAAATAATGCAGGGAAACCCCCTTCATAGCTATTTCTTCCCCCCATGAAAAACTTTCTCCATGGAAAGATCTTCCGCCGGAACCTCCTACCCACCCACCCCTACTTACTAGAAAAATTCCCCCTGAAAACTTCTGTATATTTCCCAATAACCAATACTATGTGTAAACATAGGGTAAAGTTCATAACTTACAGACCTTCCCAGGAGACTGTGGGGGATTAAGTTATCCTCAAAGACATAGTTATTGTATTTTTCGACCATGCTGAGCAAAATGGCTATCTCAAAATTTTGATAGGGTGACTTCGGGAAAAAAAGAGCGCAGGAGGGGGCCTAATTGCCTCCATTTTTTTGATCACTTAAAAAAGGCACTAGAACTTTTAATTTCCTTTCGAATGAGCCCTCCCGCAATATTCTAGGACCACTGAGTCGATGCGATCACCCCTGGGGAAAAAAAAACAAACAAAAAAAAACAAACAAACACGCATCCGTGATCTTTCTTCTGGCAAAAAATACAAAATTCAACATTTTTGAAGATAGGAGCTTGAAACTTTTATAGTAGGGTTCTCTGATACGTTGAATCCAAATGTGTGATTTTCATTAAAGTTCTAGGTTTTTTAGGGGGTATTTTCCCCGTTTTTAGAAAATAAGGCAAATTTTCTCAGGCGTGTTACTTTTGATGGGTAAGACTAAACTTGGTGAAACTTATATTTTTGAAATCACCATAAAAATCTAATTTTTTTTCATGCATCCATTGGTATCAAAATTCCGTTTTTTAGAGTTTCGATTACTATTGAGCCGGGTCGCTCCTTACTTACAGTTCGTTACCACGAAATGTTTGGTACTGCTTTATAAACACGGTGTATTTATTTTCTATCAACGGCTAGTTTTATCAAATTCATGACTTTAGTTCCGAGGAACAAAATTCTGAATCCAATACAGAGGATTGGACTCCATATTTATGCACCTTATTCAGGACTTTTTAACCTTTTGATGAGTATAGCGCACAAATGGATCATCCAATACAACTCCATAACCCAGTCGCATGCTCATTTCACTTGATCTTCATACCTCAGCACCATGTTCCCTTCACTTGACTGTAAAAAAGAATTATCCTGACATTAGTTGCTAAGGTCACTTACAATGTCCAGCGAAAGTCAAATAATAGAAGCCAAAAATCAAGTTTGGTGCCACCCCCTTAAACAAACCGAAAAAAACGACCGGAAAAAGTATAACCGAGTCAAAAGTTCTGGGTGCAATAATCTAAACGAGAGAATGCAGAGTTGGGATCAATGAGGCCTGCACTTGATCTGTTACTGGGCTGGATTTAAAAGCCACCTGAGCTCCCCAAATTCGTTCCTCAGCTTGGAAGTTTCTAATTTTATCATAAAGCTTAGGAAAGGAAGAAAACTATGAGAAGGACAAATTTAATCCTTTTCTTGGCCAAAATTTAGTTGCAAACGTAGAAGTATTCCGACTTTTGACAACAAAGCTGAATTAGAAAAAGTTTTTTTTTACGGTTTTAAGTCTTTGATAAAATCGGTTTATAATCGGTTATTTTTCTTTGAGGTATTTAGAGAGCTTTACCTTTTGAAAGAAAAAAAAAGAAGGATCAATGATATAGATGCTGAGCCGCAGTGGCTTAGTTCAAGCGACTAGAATCGCTGTTTGTAGTTTTTTTAAAGCTTTCATTTCGTGCCTGTATTTTCCCACGTTCTATAAAATAATTTGAGTCTACATCAAGGTAACAGTAGAATTTTCGCTCTTTTCTATTATTATATTTGTTAAAAGTCCCCCGCTCAACTAATGGCAAACTCATTAACTTTTCCATTTTCTTTTTTTTTA
This sequence comes from Artemia sinica, assembly GCA_027921565.1. Taxonomy (NCBI): domain Eukaryota; kingdom Metazoa; phylum Arthropoda; class Branchiopoda; order Anostraca; family Artemiidae; genus Artemia; species Artemia sinica. The sequence goes on from CM051256.1 coordinate 30,446,335, forward strand.
TGTGTGAACCCAATTTTAAATTTGTTAAGTAAGACCAAAAAGAAAGTGACATTAAAGTTGAAAAACGAGTAGAAATGATCCTCTATCTGAACAGACTGCCACCTTCTTGATCCACGCCATTGCAAACTATGTTATTACTGGTAAAAAAAAAAAAAAAAAAAAAAAAAAAAAAAAAAAAAAAAAAAAAAAAAAAAAAAAAAAAAAAAAAAAAAAAAAAAAAAAAAACTGAAAGGATTTTAGAGTTAGGAAAATATTGCCAATTGGTGATTGCCGTTGATTTATCTATGCACTGCCTTTCCAAACATTTAAACTGAATTTTATTGCTCAAAGCAAATGTGAATGAGCAAACACTTTAGTTTTCAAGAGCACTGTGAAAAAATAACAATTTTTTTTATCATGATGCTCTTCTATTTCGGAATTCTTTCTAGAAGCATTAACGAAAAAAAAAAAACTATAGCATAAAAGGGGGAGAGTTGTGGGATCGCTAACTCCCCGTATATACAATCTAATTTCTGTTAACGTAACTCTTTGCTGTCGTTTGGGGAAAAAATCTCTTTCATTTAATTTGCGCGCAGTTTTAATAAGATATTCGGTTTAGTATAAATATGAGGGAAGCTTCCGCCTCAGCTAACCCTGGCTTTGACACTGAAGTTTAATTTTGCGTAAGAATGATTTGGAAATGAAAATCACACCTTTTCTAAGAATGGCCTGAAGCGCAAAATTGATTTATTAGGTAGTGATCTTTATATTTTTTGGGAAGGATACACCAAGAAAATGTTTCTCCAGGGAAATCCCCCCCCAGCTTCCCTCTTCAGCCTTTGCACAGGTAAGCAGGGGTGGATCCAAGACTTTTTAGGGGGGGGGGCAAAACAGGTTGATCGGATAAAGTTGCGTTAGGAGCAAGTTTAATTAACGCAAACTTGCGTTAATTAAGTAAATTACACAACTTTAGTCGACATTAGGGGGCGCACACCCCCCTCACCCTCTTGGATCCGCCACTGCAGATAAGTATATAATCCAATATATCTTGCAAAAAAATGACTTACAAAAAAAAATACAAAAATAATTAACAAAATTAACATATAATCAATGTAAATAAATTTATGTCAAAACTAGCCTTTAATACCCTACACTTTGAAGGGGCTAAATTCTCATCCTAAACAGTATCTTCAGTCGCTTAAGAAATCGTGTAAATTACAATCTGTCTCTACACATTAAATATATTTCTGCGATAATAGGTAGCCATTCGCCAATTGTGATTCTCATTACATGCTCGGTCTAAATGTATTATTCCAAATGAAAGGGTTCTAGAGTTAAATTTTTTCTCCACATTAATCGGAAGGACTTCTACAGAAATTAAAAAAAAAATGGTTTTATTTCACATATGGAGAAAATGTGAAAAAAAGACACAGAAGGCCCGGGCCTAGGGCCGCACAATGCCAAGGGGACTATGAATTATCATTGAGTGTTTTTTTTTCTTAATAAGAACTAGAATGATGTGATTTATCGTCAAAAGGCCAGGTGTACTCCGCCACTGCACTGCATATACACAGAAAAGTGATTTTAAAAGAAAATGGGAATTCGGTAGCTACTTGTAAATCTTCAGATGTCTCCCAAGAATGACAGCTGAAGGCTTTCTCTTTCCCTCTCTCTCTCTTTCATTACTTTTGGTTCATCAGTTGCGATCTGTTCAGAGCGACCACTATCCCCGAATTTTCGCGGATTACCCCGAAAATCTCACCAAAAAGGAGCGACAGAAACGCTACAGTCTCCTGCACATAGTTGATGAGTATCTACTAGACCTACTAAGATCTACTAAAAAATTATGCCTACTCCTCCCCTTCCTTTTTTTTAGTTTTTTAGTTTGTTGCATTTATCTAGTGCTATAGCTTTGCATGTTCTTAGCGTCATTAAAAACTTGTAAACACAGTCTCCTGCCAAAATTAAATGAGTTTCCACTAAACCAGCTAAAATCTATTAAAAAATTATGCCTACTCCTCCCCTTCCCTTTTTTTTAGTTTTTTAGTTTGTTGCATTTATCTAGTGCTATAGCTTTGCATGTTCTTAGCGTCATTAAAACTTGTAAACACAGTCTCCTGCCCAAAATTGAATGAGTTTCCACTAAACCAGCTAAAAATCTATCAAAAAATTATGCCTACTCCTCCCCTTCCCTTTTTTTAGTTTTTTAGTTTGTTGCATTTATCTACTGCTATAGCTTTGCATGTTCTTAGCGTTATTAAAAAATTGTAAACACAGTCTCCTGCCAAAATTGAATGATTTTCCACTAAACCAGCTAAAATCTTTTAAAAAAATTATGCCTACTCCTCCCCTTCCCATTTTTTTTTTTAGTTTTTTAGTTTGTTACATTTATCTAGTGCTATAGCTTTGCATGTTCTTAGCGTCATTAAAAACTTGTAAACACAGTCTCCTGCCAAAATTGAATGAGTTCCCACTAAACCAGCTAAAATCTATACAAAATTATGCCTACTCCTCCCCTTCCTTTTTTTTTAGTTTTTTAGTTTGTTGCATTTATCTAGTGCTATAGCTTTGCATGTTCTTAGCGTCATTAAAAACTTGTAAACACAGTCTCCTGCCAAAATTGAATGAGTCTCCACTACACCAGCTAAAATCTATAAAAAAGTATGCCTACACCTCCCCTTCCCTTTTTTATTTTTTTAGTTTGTTGCATTTATCTAGTGCTATAGCTTTGCATGTTCTTAGCGTCATTAAAACTTGTAAACAAAGTCTCCTGCCAAAATTGAATGAGTTTCACCTAAACCAGCTAAAATCTATTTAAAAAATTATGCCTACTCCTCCCTTCCCTTTTTTTAGTTTTTTAGATTGTTGCATTTATCTAGTGCTATAGCTTTGCAGGTTCTTGCCGTCATTAAAAACTCGTAAACACAGTCTCCTGCCCATATTGAATGAGTTTCCACTAAACCAGCTAAAATCTATTAAAAAATTGTGCCTACTCCTCCCCTTCCCTTTTTTTTAGTTTTTTAATTTGTCGCATTTATCTAGTGCCATAGCTTTGCATGTTCTTAGCGTCATTAAAAACTTGTAAACACAGTGTCCTGCCAAAATTGAATGAGTTTCTACAAAACCAGCTAAAATCTATTAAAAAATGATGCCTACTCCTCCTTTCCTTTTTTTAGTTTTTTAGTTTGTTGCATTTATCTAGTGCTATAACTTTACATGTTCTTACTGTCATTAATTAAAAACTCGTAAACGCAGTCTCCTGCCCATATTGAATGAGTCCACTAAACCAGCTAAAATCTATTAAAAAATTATGCCTACTCCTCCCCTTCTCTTTTTTTAGTTTTTTAGTTTTTTTGTTGCATAAATCTAGTGCTATAATTTTGCATGTTCTTAGCGTCATTAAAAATTTGTAAACACAGTCTCCTGCCAAAATTAAATGAGTTTTCCACTAAACCAGCTAAAATCTATTAAAAAATTATGCCTACTCCTCCCCTTCCCTTTTTTTTAGTTTTTTAGTTTGTTGCATTTATCTAGTGCTATAGCTTTGCATGTTCTTAGCGTCATTAAAAACTTGTAAACACAGTCTCCTGTCGAAATTGAATGAGTTTCCACTAAACCAGCTAAAATCTATTAAAAAATTATGCCTACTCCTCACCTTCCCTTTTTTTTTTAGTTTTTTTTAGTTTGTTGCATTTATCTAGTGCTATAGCTTTGCATGTTCTTAGCGTCATTAAAACTTGTAAACACAGTCTCCTGCCAAAATTGAATGAGTTTCCACTAAACCAGCTAAAATCTATCAAAAAATTATGCCTACTCCTCCCCTTCCCTTTTTTTAGTTTTTTAGTTTGTTGCATTTATCTACTGCTATAGCTTTGCATGTTCTTAGCGTTATTAAAAACTTGTAAACACAGTCTCCTGCCAAAAATGAATGATTTTCCACTAAACCAGCTAAAATCTTTTAAAAAATTATGCCTACTCCTCCCCTTCCCTTTTTTTAGTTTTTTAGTTTGTTACATTTATCTAGTGCTATAGCTTTGCATGTCTTTGCGTCATTAAAAACTTGTAAACACAGTCTCCTGCCAAAATTGAATGAGTTTTCCACTAAACCAGCTAAAATCTATACAAAAATTATGCCTACTCCTCCCCTTCCCTTTTTTTTAGTTTTTTAGTTTGTTGCATTTATCTAGTGCTATAGCTTTGCATGTTCTTAGCGTCATTAAAAACTTGTAAACACAGTCTCCTGCCAAAATTGAATGAGTCTCCACTGCACCAGCTAAAATCTATAAAAAAGTATGCCTACACCTCCCCTTCCCTTTTTTATTTTTTTAGTTTGTTGCATTTATCTAGTGCTATAACTTTGCATGTTCTTAGCGTCATTAAAACTTGTAAACACAGTCTCCTGCCAAAATTGAATGAGTTTCCACTAAACCAGCTAAAATCTATTAAAAAATTATGCCTACTCCTCCCCTTCCCTTTTTTTAGTTTTTTAGATTGTTGCATTTATCTAGTGCTATAGCTTTGCAGGTTTCTTGCCGTCATTAAAAACTCGAAAAACACAGTCTCCTGCCCATATTGAATGAGTTTCCACTAAACCAGCTAAAAATCTATTAAAAAATTATGCCTACTCCTCCCCTTCCCTTTTTTTTAGTTTTTTAGTTTGTCGCATTTATCTAGTGCCATAGCTTTGCATGTTCTTAGCGTCATTAAAAACTTGTAAACACAGTGTCCTGCCAAAATTGAATGAGTTTCCACAAAACCAGCTGAAATCTATTAAAAAATGATGCCTACTCCTCCCCTTCCCTTTTTTTTAGTTTTTTAGTTTGTTGCATTTATCTAGTGCTATAAATTTGCATGTTCTTACTGTCATTAAAAACTCGTAAACGCAGTCTCCTGCCCATATTGAATGAGTCCACTAAACCAGCTAAAATCTATTAAAAAATTATGCCTACTCCTCCCCTTCCCTCTTTTTTAGTTTTTTAGTTTGTTGCATTAATCTAATGCTATAATTTTGCATGTTCTTAGCGTCATTAAAAACTTGTAAACACAGTCTCCTGCCAAAATTGAATGAGTTTCCACTAAACCAGCTAAAATCTATTTAAAAAAATTATGCCTACTCCTCCCCTTCCCTTTTTTTTAGTTTTTTAGTTTGTTGCATTTATCTAGTGCCATAGCTTTGCATGTTCTTAGCGTCATTAAAAACTTGTAAACACAGTGTCCTGCCAAAATTAAATGAGTTTCCACAAAACCAGCTAAAATCTATTAAAAAATGATGCCTACTCCTCCCCTTCCCTTTTTTTTAGTTTTTTAGTTTGTTGCATTTATCTAGTGCTATAGCTTTGCCTGTTCTTAGCTTCATTAAAAACTTGTAAACACAGTCTCCTGCCAAAACTGAATGAGTTTCCACTAAACCAGCTAAAAATCTATTAAAAAATTATGCCTACTCCTCCCCTCCCTTTTTTATAGTTTTTTTAATTTGTTGCATTTAGCTAGTGCTATAGCTTTGCATGTTCTTAGCGTCATTAAAACTTGTAAACACAGTCTCCTGCCAAAACTGATTGAGTTTCCACTAAACCAGCTAAAATCTTTCAAAAAATTATGCCTACTCCTCCCCTTCCCTTTTTTACTTTTTTAGTTTGTTGCATTAATCTAGTGCTATAATTTTGCATGTTCTTAGCGTCATTAAAACCTTGTAAACACAGTCTCCTGCCAAAATTGAATGAATTTCCACTAAAACAGCTAAAATCTATTAAAAAATTATGCCTACTCCTCCCCTTCCCTTTTTTAGTTTTTAGTTTGTTGCATTTATCTAGTGCTATAGCTTTGCATGTTCTTAGCGTCGTTAAAAACTTGTAAACACAGTCTCCTGCCAAAATTGAATGAGTTTCCACTACACCAGCTAAAATCTATTAAAAAATTATGCCTACTCCTCCCCTTCCCTTTTTTTTAGTTTTTTTAGTTTGTTGCATTTATCTAGTGCTATAGCTTTGCATGTTCTTAGCGTCATTAAAAACTTGTAAACACAGTCTCCTGCCAAAATTGAATGAGTCTCCACTACACCAGCTAAAATCTATAAAAAAGTATGCCTACACCTCCCCTTCCTTTTTTTTTATTTTTTTAGTTTGTTGCATTTATCTAGTGCTATAGCTTTGCATGTTCTTAGCGTCATTAAAACTTGTAAACACAGTCTCCTGCCAAAATTGAATGAGTTTCCACTAAACCAGCTAAAATCTATTAAAAAATTATGCCTACTCCTCCCCTTCCCTTTTTTTAGTTTTTTAGATTGTTGCCTTTATCTAGTGCTATAGCTTTCCAGGTTCTTGCCGTCATTAAAAACTCGTAAACACAGTCTCCTGCCCATATTGAATGAGTTTCCACTAAACCAGCTAAAATCTATTTAAAAAATTATGCCTACTCCTCCCCTTCCCTTTTTTTAGTTTTTTAGTTTGTTGCATTTATCTAGTGCCATAGCTTTGCATGTTCTTAGCGTCATTAAAAACTTGTAAACACAGTGTCCTGCAAAAATTGAATGAGTTTCCACAAAACCAGCTAAAAATCTATTAAAAAATGATGCCTACTCCTCCCCTTCTCTTTTTTTTTTAGTTTTTTTAGTTTATTGCATTTATCTAGTGCTATAACTTTGCATGTTCTTACTGTCATTAAAAAAAACTCGTAAACGCAGTCTCCTGCCCATATTGAATGAGTCCACTAAACCAGCTAAAATCTATTAAAAAATTATGCCTACTCCTCCCCTTCCCTTTTTTTAGTTTTTTAGTTTGTTGCATTAATCTAGTGCTATAATTTTACATGTTCTTAGCGTCATTTAAAAACTTGTAAACACAGTCTCCTGCCAAAATTGAATGAGTTTCCACTAAACCAGCTAAAATCTATTAAAAAATTATGCCTACTCCTCCCCTTCCCTTTTTTTTTTAGTTTTTTAGTTTGTTACATTTATCTAGTGCTATAGCTTTGCCTGTTCTTAGCTTCATTAAAAACTTGTAAAACACAGTCTCCTGCCAAAATTGAATGAGTTTCCACTAAACCAGCTAAAATCTATTAAAAAATTATGCCTACTCCTCCCCTCCCTTTTTTTTTTAGTTTTTTAGTTTGTTGCATTTAGCTAGTGCTATAGCTTTGCATGTTCTTAACGTCATTAAAAACTTGTAAACACAGTCTCCTGCCAAAACTGAATGAGTTTCCACTAAACCAGCTAAAATCTCTTTCAAAAAAATTATGCCTACTCTCCCCTTCCCTTTTTTTACTTTTTTAGTTTGTTCCATTTATCTAGTGCTATAGCTTTGCATGTTCTTAGCGTCATTAAAAACTTGTAAACACAGTCTCCTGCCAAAATTGAATGAGTTTCCACTAAACCAGCTAAAAATCTATTAAAAAATTATGCCTACTCCTCCCCTTCCCTTTTTTTTAGTTTTTTGGTTTGTTGCATTTATCTAGTACTATAGCTTTGCGTGTTCTTACCGTCATTAAAAACTCGTAAACGTATTCTCCTGCCCATATTGAATGAGTTTCTACTAAACCAGCTAAAATCTATTAAAAAATTATGCCTACTCCTCTCCTTCCCTTTATTTTAGTTTTTTTAGTTTCTTGCATTTATCTAGTGCTACAACTTTGCATGTTCTTACCGTCATTAAAAACTCGTAAACGTAGTCTCCTGCCCATATTGAATGAGTTTCTACTAAACTAGCTAAAATCTATTAAAAAATTATGCCTACTCCTCCCCTACTCCTTTTTTTTTAGTTTTTTAGTTTGTTGCATTTATTTAGTGCTATATAGCTTTGCATGTTCTTAGCGTCATTAAAAACTTGTAAATACAGTCTCCTGCCAAAATTGAATGAGTTTTTCCACTAAACCAGTTAAATTCTAATAAAAAATTATGCCTACTCCTCCCCTTCCCTTTTTTTTAGTTTGTTAGTTTGTTGCATTTATCTAGTGCTAAACCAGCAAAATTTATTAAAACATTATGCCTACTCCTCCCCTTCCTTTTTTTTGATTTTTAGTTTGTTGCATTTATCTAGTGCTATAACTTTGCATGTTCTTAGCGTCATTAAAAACTTTTAAAACACAGTCTCCTTCCAAAATTGAATGAGTGTCCACTAAACCAGCTAAAATTTATTAAAAAATTATGCCTAATCCTCCCCTTCCCTTTTTTTGTTTTTTAGTTTCTTTCATTTACCTAGAGATATATCTTTGTATTTTTTTTTTACCTTTATTACAAACTCGTGGACATAGCCTCTTGCCCATAGTGGATGAGTTTCTACTAAAGTAAAATCTACTAAAACATCATGCCTACTCCTCCCCTTCCCTGTTTTTTAGTTTGTTGCATTTACCTAGAGATACAGCTTTGTATTTTCTTGCCTTTATTACAAACTCGTGGACACAGTCTCTTGCCCAAAGTGGATGAGTTTTCTACCAAACCGACTAAATTCTGCTAACAAATCATACCTACTCCTCCCCTTCCCCTTTTTTTAGTTTTTTTAGTTTGTTGCATTTACCTAGAGATGTATCTCTGTATTTTCTTACCTTTATTACAAACTTGTGGACACAGTCTCTTGCCCATAGTGGATGAGTTTCTACCAAACCTACTAAATTCTGCTAACAAAATCATACCTACTACTCCTCCCCTTCCCTTTTTTAGTTTTTAGTTTGTTGCATTTAGCTAGAGATATATCTCTGTATATTACAAACCTTATTTTTTCTTACCTTTATTACAAACTCGTTGACACAGTCTCTTTGTCCATAGAGGATTAGTTTCTACCAAACCTACTAAAGTCTACTAACAAGTCATACCTACTCCTCGCCTTGTCTTTTTTAGTTTTTTTTAGTTTTTTTAGATTTGTTGCATTTATCCAGTGATATGACTTTATATTTTCTTAAAGGCGTTATAAACTCGTGAACACAGTCTCCTACCAATATTGAATGAGTTTCTACTAAACCAGCTAAAATCCATTGAAATATTATGCCTACTCCTCCCCTTCCCTTTTTTTTTCATTTTTTAGTTTGCGGCATTTACCTAGAGATATATCTTTGTATTTTCTTACCTTTATTACAAACTCGTGGACACAGTCTCTTGCCCATACTGGATGAGTTTCTACCAAACCTACTAAAATCTACTAACAAATCATACCTACTCCTCCCCTTCCTTTTTTTTTCGTTTTTTAGTTTGTTTCATTTACCTAGAGATATATCTTTGTATTTTTCTTACCGTCATTACAAACTCGTGAACACTGTCTCCTGCCAATATTGAATTAGTTTCTACTAAACCAGCTAAAATCCATTAAAAAATTATGCCTACTCCTCCCCTTCCCTTTTTTTAGTTTTTAGATTGTTCCATTTATCTAGTGATATAACTTTATATTTTCTTGCCGTTTATTAAAAAACTCGTGAACACAGTCTCCTACCCATATTGAATGAGTTTCTACTAAACCAGCTAAAATCCATTGAAATATTATGCCTACTCCTCCCCTTCCCTTTTTTTCATTTTTTTAGTTTGCGGCATTTACCTAGAGATATATCTTTGTATTTTCTTACTTTATTACAAACTCGTGGACACAGTCTCTTGCCCATACTGGATGATGAGTTTCTACCAAACCTACTAAAATCTACTAACAAATCATACCTACTCCTCCCCTTCCTTTTTTTTCGTTTTTTAGTTTGTTTCATTTACCTAGAGATATATCTTTGTATTTTCTTACCGTCATTACAAACTCGTGAACACTGTCTCCTGCCAATATTGAATTAGTTTCTACTAAACCAGCTAAAATCCATTAAAAAATTATGCCTACTCCTCCCCTTCCCTTTTTTTTAGTTTTTTTTAGATTGTTCCATTTATCTAGTGATATAACTTTATATTTTCTTGCCGTCATTAAAAAACTCGTGAACACAGTCTCCTACCCATATTGAATGAGTTTCTACTAAACCAGCTAAAATCCATTGAAATATTATGCCTACTCCTCCCCTTCCCTTTTTTTTCATTTTTTAGTTTACGGCATTTACCTAGAGATATATCTTTGTATTTTCTTACCTTTATTACAAACTCGTGGACACAGTCTCTTGCCCATACTGGATGAGTTTCTACCAAACCTACTAAAATCTACTAACAAATCATACCTACTCCTCCCCTTCCCTTTTTTTCGTTTTTTAGTTTGTTTCATTTACCTAGAGATATATCTTTGTATTTTCTTACCGTCATTACAAACTCGTGAACACTGTCTCCTGCCAATATTGAATTAGTTTCTACTAAACCAGCTAAAATCCATTGAAAAATTATGCCTACTCCTCCCCTTCCCTTTTTTTTAGTTTTTTAGATTGTTCCATTTATCTAGTGATATAACTTTATATTTTCTTGCCGTCATTAAAAAACTCGTGAACACAGTCTCCTACCCATATTGAATGAGTTTCTACTAAACCAGCTAAAATCAATTAAAAAATTACGCCTACTCCTCCCCTTCCCTTTTTTTCGTTTTTTTAGTTTGTTGCAGTTACCTAGAGATATACCTTTGTATTTTCTTACCTTTATTACAAACCCGTGGACACAGTCTCTTGCCCATAGTGCATGAGTTTCTACCAAACCTACTAAAATATACCGACAAATCATACCTACTCCTCTTCTTCCCTTTTTTTAGTTTTTTAGATTGTTGCATTTATCTAGTGATTCGTATTTTCTTACCGTCATTAAAAACTCATTAGCACAGTCTCCTTCCCACATTGAATGAGTTTCTACTAACCCTACTAAAATCTACTAAAAATCGTGCCGACCCCTCCCCTTTCCTTTTTTAGTTTTTAGTTTGTTGCATTTACCTAGAGATACAGCTTTGTATTTTCTTACCTTTATTACAAACTCGTGGACACAGTCTCTTGCCCATAGTGGATGAGTTTCTACCAAACCTACTAAATTCTGCTAACAAATCATACCTACTCCTCCCCTTCCCTTTTTTAGTTTTTTAGATTTTTGCATTTATCTAGTGATATAACTTTGTATTTTCTTACCGTCATTAAAAACTCGTGAGCACAGTCTCCTGCCCATATTGAATGAGTTTCTACTAACCCTACTAAAGTCTACTAAAATATCATGCCGACCCCTTACCTTCCTTTTCTTAGTTTTTAGTTTGTTGTCTTTACCTGGAGATATAGCTTTGTATTTTCTTATCTTTATTACAAACTCGTGAAGACAGTCTCTTGTCCATAGTGGATGAGTTTCTACTAAACTAAAATCTCTACTAAAACATCATGCCTACTCCTCCCTTTCCCTTTTTTTAGTTTGTTATATTTGCCTAGAAATATGGCTTTGTATTTTCTTACCTTAGTTAAAAACTCTTGAACACAGTATCTTGTTTAAACTGGACAAGCGTCTACTAAACAACTAAAATCTACTAGAAAAATCATGCCTATTCCTCCCATTCCCTTTTTCGTTTTTCCGTTCGTTGCTGATCCTGACCTAGATATATAGCTTTGTATTTTCTTACCTACATTACAAACTCGTGAACACAGTGTCCTGGAAATACTGGATGAGTTTCTACTAAGCCTACAAAATCTACTAAAAAATCATATCTACTCCTTTCCTTTTTTTTTTTTTTGCATTTATCTAGTGATATAACTTGTATTTTCTTACCTTCATTACAAACTCATGAACACGATCTCCTGCCCATACTGGATGAGTGTGTCCATCAACTAGACCTGGTATAACACACATTCCAGTTGCATCAATAACATTTTTCATCTTCAGATCTCCAATTAAATTTTGGATTTTACTATCGTAATCAATCGCAGCAATTTTCCATTCCTGGAAATAAAGTTAAATCTTACAAACAATGAAGACCATCAAAATATAGTAAGTATGTAAAAAAAATTATATATATTATAATATATAATTTTTATATAATATATATAATATATAATATATAATTTTTTATATTTTATATAATATATAATTATATAAAATTATATATAATTATATATTAAGTATGCATTTTATAATCCCTACCGGTGGTGGTGATCTCTATTTCCTGACCCTTCAGCCAGGAACTACAACCAGGAAATTGGGGGCTAGCCATCCTGTGCAGGGTGTTACACACCCTTCCTATTTATCCCCAGATCCCCATTTAGAGCTTGATCGTCTCTAGCTGAGCTTATAGAGTCACACCACTGACCCCCGTTCAAACCAAATAACCAGCGACACCAGGACTCAAATCCCTGTCAAAGGGTGACAAATCCCTCTCAAATCAATTGACAAAGGGTGTCAAGTTTAAAGCGCTAACCACTCGGCTAGGACGTCTCAAGAAACGGTGAACGTCTTTACCAATCAGAATATCTTTACCATTCATATATGATGATAGTTAGACAAAAACAAAGCAGGCTCTCTAAGGAAGGTGAGCCATAAATTACTATATCAATAGTAATCAATAGCGCATCAATACATTGTTACAAGGGAAAGATTTTGACAAAAAAAATTCACGAAAATAGCGCGTTTAATTTTTGTAAAAATGGCAGTTATAGGCAGCACAATAGCGCTACCTAAATAAAGAGCAATATAGGCACGATGTATTAATGAATTTTTTTTACACCAAGGCACTTCGGATAAAAGGAGTTTTCGTAGAAACTTCGAAAGGACCTCATCCGATTGGAAATTTAAAGTTCTAGTGCTCTTTCTAAGAATCAAAAGTGATTGGAGGATAACCGGCACACCTCCCCATGCACATCATTTCCCCAAAGCGTATCCAATCCAAAATTTGAGATTACTATTTTGCTTAGCATAATTGAAAGGTCCAGTAATTATGTCTTTTGGAATTGTAACTCCTCCCCCTCCAGGCCTCAGGGCAAGGGCTATAAATTATTTTAGTTGCCCACTGTTAATATATAAGATTTTTATGGAAGGAGGGGTCGTATAAACTTCAGAGGGGGTTGATTTGATTTGAATTTGAAAGTTCTAGGAGCTTTTTAAGAGTCACAAGTCATCGGGGGCAATTAGATCTGTCTCCCTCCCCCCGCGCATACTCTTTTCCCAAATGAATCCAATCGAAATTTCGAGATAGCTATTTTGTTCAAAGTATTTAAAAGATTATATAATAATACCTCCGGGGTGGACAAGGACCCCTAGGGCCTGGAGGCAAGGGTTGTAATTTATGTTCCGGGGCATATAAAGTTTTTATGGAATGGGGGGGGGGGGGGGTTCTGAGGGGGGTTCATTTGTTTGGAAATTGAAAGTTCTAGTTCCCTTCTTAAGATTCAAAAGTGATCGGAGGGCAACTAGCCCCCTCTCGTCAAGCCCTCTTTTCCCCAAATGCATCTGATCTAAGTCTTGAGACAGCAATTTTGCTCAAAACAATCCAGGGGTCACATAACAATGCTTCCGGAGTTGACACAACCCACAGAGCCGTGGGGCAAGGGCTGTAAATTATGCTCCGGGCATAAATAAAGGTTTTTATGGAAGAGGTGGTAGTATAAACTTTGGAGGAGGCTCATTATATTGGAAATTGAAAGTCCTAGTTCCCTTTTTTAAGAGTAAAAAGTAATCAGAGTGCAACTAGCCTCCGCCACGCCTTGTTTTCTACAAATGTGCACGATCGAAATTTTGAGGTAGCCATTTGGTTCAAAATAGTCCTAAGATCATGTAACAGTGCCTCCAGGGTTGACACAACTCCCCAGAGACTGGGGGCGAGGGTTGTAGTCTATACCCCAGAGTTATACAACGTTTTCATTGAAATTAAAAGTTCTAGTTCCCTTTATAAGAGTCAAAAATGACTGGAGGGCAACCTTCCCCTCCCCCTACGCCAATCATTTCCCAAAAGACATCATATCAAAGTTTTTGAGACAGCCATTTATTCAGCATAGGTGAAAGGTCCAGCAATTATGTCTTCGGGGATGTCAGCCCCACCACTACCGTCAGGGCAAAGGTGATAAGTTAAGAAATTCACCCATTGTTAACTAAATACTATATGCTATAGAGAAAGGTGGGTATGTTTGACCTTTACTTCTCCACTACTACTACCAAAGCTGAGGTTATTGAAATGAACATCTGAGGAAATTTTGAGGGGAAAGTTTAACTAAAATAAAACATACTGTATGCATACAGATTGTCAAAAGGGAGTATCAACAATATTTTTGGAACGGCTTACAATATCAAGATGAAACTTCCGGGGCATTATGAGGAGGATGCATAACTGACCAAAAGGCAACATGTACATGCCACTACTGCTATTAATACCACTGCTACCACTGTTACTGCTACTACTAATACAACACTATTACTGATACTACTGTTCTTACTACTACCACTACTACTATGATACTTGTTCTTTTAAGGCTAACCGTTTGATGGTGGAAATTTGACACCCCCCATGCCTTCCGAAGACCAGAGCATAATTTGAACTTCATTAAAAAAAAAATGAATGTGGATTGAAAGTTTAATATACATATACTGATATTTAATCCTTAAAGTCTTAATGATTTTTTACTTATTAAGTTAAAATAGTGAAAATATTGAAAATGTATTTTGTTTTCAGTGAAGTGCAAATTATGTTCTGGTCTTCAGAAGGCATGGGGGTTGTCAGCCCTATTGATGTTGATTTTGGTTCGTTTTGAGTTTAAATCGATTATTTAGTGTAAATTTTGTTCGTTTTGGATTTCATTTGTCTATTGATGTTAATTAGTGGTAGTTTCACGCTTGGAAGATTATTTGACTTTATTTCTGCTCATTTTTTGGTTTAATGGAGCGCTTTTTACATTTCTGTGAATAACTTATTTTGTGGAAAAAGTTTTTTTTAGACAATTTTAGTAAAAAATAGACAATAAAATACATATAGGATAATTGCTTTAGTTTTTTGGTTGCTGTTGGCAGAGACAGAGACCTATGCAGAGACCCTACGGCAGAGACTGGTCAAATGTTGCTATTGGTACCATCTATTATTTATCTTTTTTACATCATGCCTAATTTTTCAGAACTGAAGAATAATTTTAGTTTTCAGTAGAAATCTCGTTACCAAAAAATTAAAAAGTTTTTTTTTACAAAGCCTACCATAAGGATATTATGAGGTAAAATAAATTAACCACAGCATGAGAAAAGTTCTGACATTCATTTTAGCATGCTTCCGAGCAGTTGTCTCAATTGGAAAGGGGGAAGGCAATTGTCA
Organism: Artemia sinica; assembly: GCA_027921565.1. NCBI lineage: Eukaryota > Metazoa > Arthropoda > Branchiopoda > Anostraca > Artemiidae > Artemia > Artemia sinica. The sequence continues at coordinate 30,461,454 of CM051256.1, forward strand.
TCCTGGATTTCGAAATTATCTCTTTTTGTTATTTCCTTTTAGAAATACGTTTTTTTTTTTTTTTTTTTTTTTTTTTTTTTTTTTTTTTTGGTATTTTCAATGAAAAAATTGTCCTTTCCCCACACCTGATTTTGAAAAATCATTTTGCCCCCCCCCCCTTACATTTTCGCAAAACTGGCGTCTTTGTTTTAGAGATAGCATTGAGATTAATGTCACATGCACCTTGTACAACCCTTTTTGGTAATTACAACTTGAAATGCTACTATATTTGCGAACTTCGTACAAAATACCATTGTGTCAAGATTTATGAAAGTGCTGAAATTTAAGCTTATCTGATTTTGCCAAATCATACCATAAAACTGAATAATTCCGGAAATATGAGAAGGAATAAATCGGTTATAAATCGATACTAAAATGCGAAGAATATCTGTGAAATGAAAAATTAAACTTTCAGTAATATAAGTGATGTTGCGAAACAATTATGGTCCCTTAATCAGAGTATATTCGTAAAGGAAGAAATATTAACTGCTCTGCTTTGTGCAAGAGTTGCTTATCCCCAACCTACTTTGTCGGGAACTCTTTCAGATTCTTTGTTTTCACTCTTACAGTAGTTAGAAAATTGTTCCCCATATATCTATCAACATCAACCAAGACGCAGAGTGTCTTTTCACAGTTGAAGCAAGTTTTGAAGAATAAGAAGATAAGTCTGCGAAATAAGATTACATTATTGGAAGCTAAGAAGATTATAGTGGTTAAGTATGGTTCCAAAACATGGGTGCTTCAAAAGGCGAAGGAAAATTTGTTAAATGTTTTCTAGAGGCATTGTCTAAGGACAATGCCTCTGCACGAAGCAGCACGAACAATAAGTCTAAGCAAACTTCTAAATATTCATCTGACTGACCTTATAGCAAACAATAAGCTGCACGAAAAATGTAGTGTAGGTCAATTCCATTTTCTAGGGCTATAAGATTCAAATGGCTGGGTTAGGTTTTGCGGATGAAGGACGACTGATTACCAACGATTGTGCATAAAAAACCCGAATGGGTTGTACAGAGGTTATAAAAAAGGATATAAGGAAATTGGAACTTTATGGAGGGGTTAAAAAGTGAGGCTTTTAACAAATTGCGGTGAAGGAGGAATATTTGCAGCTCTGTTGGCCTCAGGGTTGCCAACTACTAACGTCCAAAAAGAGTGCCTATATAGGCCAAAAAAGAGTGCAAGTAAAACATTTGCGTGCGCATGGCTGCCGCTGCTTGCGCATCACCTCTAAAGTATAAAAAGGGTGCATTTCAAACAAAAAGTATGCAAGCTGGTAACCCTGTTCCTTGAGTTAGTTACACTTCTGATGAAGTTGCCAACTGCTGACGTTCAAAGTGAATGAAAAACTAATACCCAAAAAGAGTGATTTTCACTCTTTCGCATCCCCTCTGGGATAAAAAAAGAGTGCATTTTACACGAAAAGTTTGCAAGTTGGCAACCCTTATTGGCCTTAGGTGATTTTGTGCTGTAGTCTGTTATTAGTAGTAGTAAACAAAATATTTTTGTAATAAGCTAGGAAAGTAGCAGATGTTAGTAGAATGGTTGCTTTAGTCAAAGAATTTTTCCAGAGAGATAAAACTGAAAAACTGAATATTTAAATTAAAGACGAACTTTTTATAAAATACTATTGTGTCTGGTTTTAGGAAAGTGCTGAAATTTAAAGCTATCTATTTTTGCCGAATCATACCATAAAACTGAATATTCTGAAAAATTTTTTAGAAGGATTAAATCGCTTTTAAATCGGTATTAAAACGGGAAGAATTTCTGTGAAATAAAAAATAAAACGGTTCTATCCCATTATCCGGGCCTCTCGGCTTAATCACTATAGACTAGGCAATGATAAAACCCGTTTTGTGACGCCCTAACTGTTGTAGAGCAGGCAATGATAGCAAGGTTTTCGTTGCGTATACGATATTAAACTGTGGTTTTTGGAGTTTAGGGGGGAAGGCACCTAGGTTAGGTTTGGTTACGTATTTAATATATACAATGCTTTATCCCCCCCCCCACCCCCTAATGTGCAAAATATATAGCCCAAATTTGTTTCTAAACTATTATATATTCATCCTATTTCATTTTATTTCATTAGCACTAACCAAACTTGACTTTTTAGAGAGGCCCGGATAATTGGATAGTACCAATAAAACTTCCAGCAATATAAGTTGATGTTGAGAATTAATACATAGCATGTAGTAAGTACCGTAATCATAGTATATTCGTAAAGCAAAAAATATATACTGTTCAGCTTTGTGCAATTATTTTGACAAGTTTTGAGAATGCAACTTTCTAACCTCTTACCAGTAAGGAATTATTGATGTTTGGTTTATGGTATTTTGCCTTGACAATCGCCTGACTAAGCCTGTATGCAGAATATTTTATTTGCAACGCCGGCTACTATTAGTTATTCAAATTTCGACCTTTGCTAGGATATTTCGACCTTTGAAGGATATTTTCATGTTTGCAGGTGCGTACTGTCAGTCACTGCTATTTAGCCTTAGGGTATCACGAATATAGAACAGGAATTTCTATAAGGAAATTAGTTTTAACCATATTACCAGCTCATGTGATAGGACAGTCGTAAACAAAAGGTGTTTTTGACTTGTGTTGTAAATCTTGGTTCCCCAGGTCATATCCTCAGATTGAGCGAGTTCAAACCATTGCTCAGTATATTTCATGCATCCAGTACTTCTTATATAAAAAGTTTTAAGTATTTTAAAAAAGTTTAAAATAAAAGTTTTAAGTAAAAAAGGTATATAAAATAAAAAGGTATATTAAAATAAAAGTTTTAAGTAACAAAGGTATATAAAAGTTTTAAGTATTTTTCCAAAATGAGTTTTGTCATTTTTGCTTGCTTACAGGAATAGTCGGGAAGTGGAACACTTGTTATCCGTGTTCTAAAATTCTTTAAATAAAATTCCTTCCACGAACTATTAGTCTTTAATTACGGCTATAAAACCTTAATTGCATTTTTCAGTTGTTTTGCTCTTCTGTAAATTTATTTTCGTAACATACCACCTTTTAAATTTACGCAGGTGAGCTATATTGCATACTGTTAAATTTCCCAAGTTGTATCTTCGATAGTTAAAATAACCTTAGGCCACGGCTCAAGTTCTTTAACCTAACCCAGGAGTTGAAAATTGTTGTGATAAATTGCAGTTAAAAAACCGCGTAAAAATAAGTTGTTATCCCTCCTTATTTTGCCGATTTTTTTGCAAAATTGATTGAATAATAATCAAATGATGATTTTTTTTTTGCCTTTTAATATAGTTTAGTGCATTTAAGAAAAGGAGTTTGAATTTCGAGTGCTTCCATAATGGTGGCAAAGTTTTCTGCTGTTTTTGTTAAGTTTTTTTTTTTTAGCCCCTTTTGAGTCGAAAGGAATATTTTCTTTGTTGTTTCGTGAATCTATTTGCCCCTTCTTCCTCTAACTCATGTCCTGGCATATGTCCTGGCAGTTTTTTTTTTAGCCCCTTTTGAGTTGAAAGGAATATTTTCTTTGTTGTTTCGTGAATCTATTTGCCCCTTCTTCCTCTAACTCATGTCCTGGCATATGGAGGATATTTGGTTTATATTAAGTTTTTTTTTATCTAATATATCTCTACCCTTATAAATAATTAGATTCAAGATTTATTTAATAAAGATTTATTTATTTCATAATTTTGGCCTAGGCCGCAACTAAATTATGCTATTTTTTACAACGTCCATAAATTACAAGGTGAATAAATCACGAATGGTTAAACGCAATGACAACAAAAAGGAACAAAAGATTTCATAGAACGACTGGTGAGGTATCTCAATGGTACGATTTTACTCCTGCTTCGGGTAAGGAGACGCTTTGTATAAGGAGATGGCAACAACGAACGATGCTTTCGATTCTCAAGTAGTGAGTGTCCAAACTTGAGGATAAGCTCGTATCTGCGCTCGCGGAGAGAGGTTATTTTTAGCGACGTCAGAGCAGATTCATAAGACACATAATTTGGACCGAGTATTATTTTGCTGCATGTTTCTGCACAGTTTCGACGTTACTACTGATATATTCTGTATTGTGCACTTGAGGGCCCAGACCCGACATGCGTTCTTAGGCAATGCGCATAACACAGATATGCCAGTTTGAGATGCATTTTAGAAAAAAAACAGGCAACAAAAATTAACCAACGATCTTAAGGCGTAATTTCCTTCTCTTTACAATGTTTGAAACATGTGGGCTAAAGGATCAGTCTGAGCTAAAAGTGACACCAAGTATAACTGCGGTTGAAATAACTGGGTACTATGGTTCAGGACAGGAGAGATCACGCTTTAGAGGATAGAACTTCATCACTTTTGTTTGTTTTTTTTCGTTAATTGGTAGTCCATATGTGTCACACTGGCCGACAAAAGTCGATCTGAGGTCACTAATGAACTGCAGAACGATTTAGTGCATGTCTACGAGGTATTTTAGCAGGATGAATCAGTCATTAACGTATTTAAAACGATTGTCACCGCTAGAAACAGATGGGCTGCAAATTTTGTGCCTTGAGGTGCACCGCATGTGATCTCAACACGCTGATAACGGCCGCGAAGAACATCAATAACAAGTAGTAGAATATACTTGTTTGCACTTGTCGCCTTTAAGTTTTCGACAGTGGTAATATGGCGGATTAGGTCAAACGCTTTCTGATAATCAACGAAAACAAGCCCATAGTACTGTTTCTTTGATCTAGCCCTTCGGCGAAATAGTGTTATCAAATAGTAAATAGTACAAGTATGGTGCAGACAACCGTAACGAAATGGGTCAAGGGAAGGACTAATTTGAGAAAGAAATTCGCATTAAATGAACAATTTAGTCACTTTGTCTAGGTTATGAGTAATCAAGATCTGCCACAGCTGGTTACAAGGTTTTGGATCTTTGACTTTTGATATAACTCGTGCGTATACCTTCTTTCAAGTCTGAGGAAATACTTGTTCCTTAAAACACTGATTAATCACTGAAGTGAAGGTTTTCACCAGGAAAACTGCATTTTCAATAAGTAACTTTAGTGGCAGTTTTCCAGGATACGAAGAACAGTTCTTTTTCAGCCTCTCGATATCCTTGAAGGCCGAATGTTATGTTGTTTCTACAATCAATTCTTCGGAAAAACCTCGAATGAGTGTTTCAATTTCATAGTCATTGATGGAAGGGTAAGGGGCTGCAGAGCGTTGGAAAAAATGCGTTCACTTTAGTAGATGTCACCGGTGATCCGATGTCTTTATACAACTTAATGGCACTGGCTATTTTCTTTTCATTAAACATTGTACCTCAGCATGCAATTTTCGAGGATCAGTATTCAAAAGTAATGACACATTCTCACGGACCTAACGTTGCCTAGTATCTCTGTTAACTTTAACCACATTATTCTACAGTGACTTTGAAGCATTTAACTGACCGTTGAAGTGAAGCTGGCTGCAGTTCATGGCCATCTTTTTAATTTCTTGTGTCACCCATGGTTTTTCGCTATCGCTGACTACCATGGTTTTAGTGGGGAAGTTTTTGTGGTACTTGTTTCGAGGTAAAGAATTGAAGGTATCCACTTTTATATTCAGGTCTGTCACTGAACAAAGAAGGCACGGTGCCCTTCCTATGATGGATGGGTAGGCTAGGCTACCTTAGAAAACTGAAAACGGTATTTTTTGTTGCTCGATAATTTGTAGTAGTTTACCTTGTTTTGATCAGTTATGTTTGGCTACCCAAATTAAAGAAACAAATAATTAAAGATTAGAAATTAGTGTAGGTGATATTAAAATTAAAATGACATTGACATGAAAAAGATTTTATGTCAAGGAGTGGAGAGCAGGTAGGATTTTTGTAAAAAAAAAAAAAAAAGAAAAGGTAGAAACGGAATATTAGAGTATACTTACTCGTCAATAAGAATTGAAATTCCTTCTCCGTTGCGTTCGGTCAAAATAGCTAAGCCTGACTGAGTTTGTTCAAGTCCGCGCAACCTTTTCTCGCCATTAGCCGTAACTCGCACTACTTGCTTAGCGTTCTTAACTAACAGCTTCATCGCTACCTATTAATATAAGGAAAATCAGCAATCCCTGAAAAGAACAAAAAAAGAAATATAAATATTGGGATACTGAAGCTATTGGTTTCAATGCACCATAAGACATCAAAGTTTTGATTATAAAATCAGTCCCTAAAAGAAAAAAAATCCAATATATTGCCAGCGTTGATATGTGCAGGCCACACCAAGGGATCTACCGGTAAAAGATTAGAGGCTTGTAAAAATTGGCCCAAAACCAAGTAACTCACCAGCTAATGAGCCACACTAGCCCATTTATTTGTAAATGGATTTTGTATGAATGAATTGTGAAATGAATCATGAAATGAACTCCTAATTTATAGTAAAATATTGATTTCCTTTCAAATCTGACATAGTTCCGACAAACCATTCTGGTGCATATTATTATGACGATTGTTAAACAACTTCCCCTCCCTAAAAATTTGGATTGGCTACGAGACCCAATCCGTTCAGAACTCCTATAAAGTAAACTACAACACTAAGTCTTGCATGCTCCAACCCTTTTTTGATATGTGAAACCCTCTTCTGGATGAGGTCATGATCACAAGAATGTATAGGATCTGTTCCCTGCTGATATCTTATTGTATCTGGAAACCCAAAATCACACTGGACACAAAATCATACTAGCAACAAAGTTTAGCTCATGATCCTTTGTTCCCTTCTGGTAGATCTCGTGATAACAAGAGTTTAGAGACTCTAGCCCCACACAGAAATCGGATTAAGCCATGAATCTCTAACGACAAACTTAAGACGTTAGATCTTACTCCCCACTTAATTTGGTTGAAATTTGAAGAAGTCTCCTATATCATATGGGATGATAATAATTCCTCTTCCCCGTTCATCCTTAGTAAAGGCTGTAAAGAGTTTAGCTATGTTCCAAAAAGCATAGGTGGGACAGTTACTATCACTTTCTAGAAATTCTGGGTAAGATCCAACAACACCTTCCATAGGCTTCGCAATAAAAAGAATTTAGGGATCCACTCCTCCAACAGCGGTCGAATAGACCCCCAACCCAAAAAGTTGTAATTAGCACAATAGATATTATTTCCCCCCAAGTATGACGAAGATTCCGTAATCCGTTCTGGTGGATGTCATGATGGCTAAAAATTCAGGGCTTTCATATTCCCAAAGAGGGCGGATAGACTATGGAACCCTGATAGGCGAAACTAGGACACTCACTCTTTTTTCAACAATGTTTGGCTGATATCCACCAACCTTTTCTGAAAGTTGAGCTAACAAAAATATAGTCTGGAACCCCACACAATTCACCTATGTGGTGGAATAAAGCCAGAAATTTTTTTCATTATAGTTCCGGACACAATTTTTATTTGCGTACAGAATTTCGGAAAAATTGGTTATGAATAAAATTATTTTTAAAAAACCAAAATAGAATATAGTAATCAGAAAGAAGCACGGTCTTTTAATGTCAGTTTTTGAAAGATAATTCTATACCCTACATATATCTGCCATTAATACATTCTTCCACAAAGGTTCTATGATGGAGGTACGGCAATTTATTTTTTTTTCATATTAAGAAAAAAACACTTTTATTCTAGAAAACCATTAAAGTTTTCTAAACTTAAAATGAATCTATCTTCTCTGTCTCACGATCTTCAATCGAAAGATGTTTCAAGTTTTTTGCATGAAAAATCAACTATGCATGCAATAGTTTTGCTCGGCAACACAAATAAATAAAATCTTGTTTATTGTACTCTATTATTGTTTATTTTCGATTGGAGCCCCTCCCTCCAATCGACCTCGCTCTGGTTTTCTGTGATAGTCTAACAGGAAAGATAATTATATGTATTATTAAATAAAAAAAAACAAGTTTTTTTTTACTGAAAGTAATGAGCAACATTATAACTTAAAACGAACAGAAATTATTCCGTATATGAAAGGGGCTGTCCCCTCCTCAGTGCCTCGCTCTTTACACTAAAGTTTTTCATTGTTTTAAAAAATATAGTTGTGAGAAAGAGTCAAACTTTAGCGTAAATAGCAAGGCATTGAGGAGGGGACAGGTCCTTTCATATACGGAATAATTTCTGTTCATTTTAAGTTTTAAGTTTGTCACTCCTTACTTTCAGTTAAAAAAAAACTTGTTTTTTTATTTAATTTCTGAACATTTTGAATTAATGCAAGTTTTGATCTTGGCTCACCGTACATGAATAATTAAAGCGAAATTTGCACATTAATTTTACCTTTTTTTGGTTAAATGGCTTTATTAGAAGTTGTTTAATTTTATTTACGAACGTTTTTTTTATAAGCAATAATATAAGTAACTTACAAATTAACTTACATAACGAACTTCCATATTCGTATATTTTTATTACGTATATTAGGGAGTTTGCCCCCTAGTCAATACCTTGCTCTTTACGCTAAAGTTCAAATATTGTTCCAATTCTTTAAGAATTACCCCTTAATCACAAAGGCCGTTAACTAGAATAAATAGTTCTTATGAAAGTACTAAAAAAAACATTAGCGTAAAGAGCGAGATAATGACTAGGGGGGAACCCAATCATATAAGTAATAATTTCTGTTCATTTTAAGTTTTGATTTTGCTCCTTACTTTCAGTTGAAAAACTTATTTTTTTTATTTAATTTCTGATCGTTTTTTTAAATAATGTAGGGAAATCCGGTGCTCCCTTCATAGCAAAGTCCCTTCCCCCATGAAAACCTCCTACATGGAAAGATCCTCCAATATAACATCTGATGGTGTGATTTTCATTAGGGTTCTATGACTTTTAGGGGGTTTTCGCCCCTTTTTTCAAAAATAAGGCAAAATTTCTCAGGCGCATAACTTTTGATGGGTAAGACTAAACTTGGCGAAACTTATTTATTTGAAATCAGCATAAAAACTCTAATTCTTGTGATGTATCTATTGGTATAGTTCCTTTTTCTACAGTTTCAGTTACTATTGAGCCGGGTCGCTCCTTACTTACAGTTTGTTACCAAGAAATGTTTGAAAAAAGGAGTGTCTCATAGGAGAAACAACTGCTTTTATAAATTCTTACAGTTGTATACATCCACTTTCTTTCGTAACTAAATTGAAAGCAAGACATGCACAAAAAGCAATTTCTCCCTCTCTCTGTGTTTTCGGTGGATTCCCTATAGACACTTGTAACAAGGGCACGTTCCTTTTATCAAATTTTGGTTTTTGATTTTCACCCTCTTGATTACTTATTTCTTGTTTTTTCCTGTTGCCTTACTAATGACCTCATTTGGTCTTTCAAGCGTTTAGAGAGACGAATCCACTCTGTAAGATATGTTTCTTTACTCTTCAGTTCCTGTTTGGTGAGAAAATTGAAGTAAAATTAACTTTGAAAAATATCTTGAGCACGATTTATGCATTTGAAACAGTATCGAGAAGAAATATTATTTCAAAAAAGGGAGATAAAATCAGGAATTAAAAATATTTAAGAAAATACCGCAGAAAAGGAATTGATAGGGTTAAAAAAGCTCATACGTAGAAAATACGACACTACTTTCTTCGGTTGTGTCACAAAGAACTTTCTAGTGCTAAAAGACTAACTGTTTCAATTCGCTCATCCCTAGAGTATGAACTTGAGTTTGAAACCAGAGAAAGATAGCTGAATTTAGTGCCTGAAACTGAAAATTCTGTCACGGATACTCCAATGAGTAAAAAATCTCTAGAACTAAAAACCTTCAAAGTTTACTCTCTTTTTTCTACTAATGTACAATCATAATAGTTCAAGTAACAGCCCGACTTCGAAATTTTAGTAGACTTGCTAATAAAGAACTATGTGTTTCCCATATATTTTTGTCCCTCGCCTCATCGTATAGAATCAGTGATCATAGAAAGTTCACGGCGGGCTCATTAGACTGCAAATACTGAATGTTAGTGCCCTTTATAGAGATCAGTCTCCCAGCCACAATTTCGACGCCTGGGCCCCAGGATACCACAGAATCCCCTAATGATACCGGATTAAAATATTACAATTTTTTTTTTTTTTTTTATTTATTTAGATCGTTACTTGAATTCGAACCGTTACTTGAATAGGAGAAGAGAAACGATAAGACATGTTCACAATCTTAATAGATTTTTAAGGATGGGCAAGGCCACGACATTGCAGATGGCACAGAAAAGGCAGAATCTTTTAGTGAGTTTTTTTTTTTTTAGTTCGGTGTTTTCACCGAAACCGACACGCCATCCCCGATGTCTCGTTACCGGAAGCAAATCCAACACACAGGTGTGATGGTAGGGATGTCACAGAAGAATGTCATATTTGAAATACCGTGTAAACTCGATAGCAACAAAGGAAATAATGTACACAGTCTTTCGAATTCTACGGTGTGCTATCTTGCAATGGTGTTAGCAGAACCCCTAACACACATTTTTAATTTGCGTTTAAGATCTAACAAATGCCCTAAAGCATGCAAAGATCCGATTATCAAACCGTTACAGAAGAAAGGTAAGCAGCAAAGTAAAGGTAAACAGAAATGGTAAAGGTAAGTAGAAAGGCAGATATTGAAAATTATAGACCGATAACCGATACACCGATTTTGTGGAATTAGAAAAAAATTGTCAATAATTGGCATTCCAAATTATTTTGAATTGAACAATCTGTAGTGATGCTCAGCACGGACTTAGAAAAACAAAGTTCATCTAAAACGCAGCTTCTAGGAGTGATCAATGATTTTCATAAAATCACTGATAGATTTTAGATTAACTGTACTTACTTTGTTTTTTTTTTCTAAGGCGCTAGATAAAATATGTACAGAACTGTTGATTTGGAGGTGCGAGAGGCGTAAAATTGGTCCTCGAGCTCTATCATATATCAGTGATTATCTTAATGGAAGAACGCAAAGAGGAATAGTAGGTAATAATGCCTTATCACCGGCTCAGGTAGAAAGCAGAATTCTTCAAGAGAGCGGAGGAATTCAAATGATATAGACAAATAGTAAACCCTGGAGACAGCGATCTTTTGGACATTGCTGGAATGAACAAATGGAGTCGTTTGAATTCATGTTCATGGAAAAATTTATGCATTAGAAGCAGAGAGAGACCTTGGTGTCTACTTTGTCAATAGGCTAAAATTGTATTTCATGCAGTACTTATGTCAAAAATACAAACTCTTGTTTCCACATTCTCACGTATGTTCCAAAAGTTCAGATTTCAGAACTCCAAAACCTTCTCTGAAGCCTGTTGATGAGTATTTCCTTGCCTTGTGGTATCTGTTAAACCGCTCTGACAGGTAGCGACTAGAATCTCCACTAAGGCCTGCACAGGTCAAATCTGTCGCCGCTTCCTGTGCACGCGCTAATATGTTTCTCTGACGCTCAATCCTAACAATATATACCAAAGTAAGATAAAAATATAATACTGTAGAAACAAATTTGGGCTTATATTTGCAAATTTGGGCTTATATTTTGTAAAGCATAACGGGTCTGCATGTTTAATGTATTAGGTACAATTACTGTGGATGTACCCCCCCCCCCCCTAATGTGCAAATATATAGCCCAAATCACATATTTTCCATTTTTTCTGTCGCTTCTGTTTGTCTTGTTTCACGCTACCGGTTCTATAACGCGTCTATGAATGAATTAAACAAAAAAAACAAGTTTTTTTTTTTAACTGAAAGTAACAAGCGACATTAAAACTTAGAACGAACAGAAATTATTCCGTATATAAAAGGGGCTGTCCCCTCCTCAACGCCTCGCTCTTTACGCCAAAGTTTGACTTTTTCTCACAAGTCTATTTTTTAAAACAATAAAAAACTTTAGCGTAAAGAGCGAGGCGTTGAGGAGGGGACACCTTTCATAAACGAAATAATTTTTGTTAGTTTTAAGTTTTAATGTCGCTCCTTACTTCCAGTTTAAAAAAAATTGTTTTTTTTTACTTAATTTCTGAGCTTTTTTAATTAATGCAGGTTTTCATTTTGGCTCACCGTACATGAATAATTAAAACAAAATTTGTATATTATTTTTTTTTGGGGGGGGGGGGGGGGTTAATGGCTTTATCGAAATTTTGATCTGACGATTTTACGAAAAAAGGGGTGGAGGAGGGGTCTAATCGCCCTCCCATTTTGGTTACTTAAAAGGGCACTAGATCTTTTAATTTTATTTACGAACGTTTTTTATTAGTAATAAATATACGTAGCTTACGAATTAACATACGTAACGAACTTCTATATTCGTATATTTTTATTAATTATATTAGGGGGTTCGTCCCCTAGTCAATACCTCGCTCTTTAGGCTAAATTTTCCTTTTTTTTTTTTTTTCCAATAATTTAAGAATGATCCCTTAATCACAAAGGCCGTTAATTAGAATAAATAGCTCTTATGAAAGTACTAAAAAACCTTTAGCGAAAAGAGTGAGATATTGACTAGGATGCGAACCCAATCATATACGTAATAATTTCTGTTCGTTTTAAGCTTTGATGCTGAAAAGTTTTCAGTTGAAAAGCTTTTCGGTTGAAAAGCTTTTCGGATGAAAACTTGTTTTTTTTTTACTTAATTTCTGATCGTTTTTTTTTTTTTAAATAATGCTGGTAAATCCGGAACCCCCTTCATAGTAGCAATGTTTAAACATCCCATAAAACGAACTTCCGCCATATATTTTATTAAATTAGATTTAGTGGTTTCCCCCTAGTCAAATAACCCCCCCACAAAATTTTGATTTTTTTTCTTCATAGCAATGTTCCTTCCCCCATGAAAACTTCCTCCACGGAAAAATTCCCCAAGTAACCCCCGGTCCCACCCCACTACCAGAAAAAATCCCCCTGAAAACGTCTATATACTTCCAAATAACCAATAACATATGTAAACATTGGGCAAAGTTCCTTACAGCCCTTCCCCAGGGGACTGTGGGGGATTAAGTCATCCTCAAAGACATAGTTATTATATTTTTCGACAATGCTGAACAAAATGCCTATCGCAAAAATTTTGATCGGGTTACTTTGGGAAAAATGAGCGTAGGGGGGCCCTAGTTGCGCTCCATTTTTGGTCACTTAAAAAGGCACTAGAGCTTTTAATTGTCGTTCGAATGAGCCCTCCCACGAGATTCTAGGACCACCGGGTCGATACGGTCACCCCTGGGGAAAAAAAAAAAAAAAAAAAACAAATAAACACGTATCCGTGATCTTTCTTCTGGCAAAAAATATAAAATTCCACATTTTTTTAGATAGGAGCTTGAAACCTAGGAGCTTGAAACCTAGAAGGGTGAAACCTAGCTGAATTTGATGGTGTGATTTTTTATTCTGATTGAAATCAGCATAAAAATCTGATTCTTTTGATGTATCCATTGATAGCAAAATTTCGTTTTTTAGAGTTTCAGTGACTATTGAGCCTGGTCGCTCCTTACTTACAGTTCGTTACCACTAACAGTTTGACAACATGAGCGGTAGTGCGTTTATCATATACGTACCCAAAAGAGATTCGTTAACATTGAAAACAAACCGAAATGTTTTAAAAGTTATCAGTCTCCCCCTTCCCTTTTTTCCTGCTCCTTGCGCTAAAATGTAACTTGAAAGATACAACGTGTAAAAAATAGCGTATTTTTTATTATAGGTAACTTACTTTCCATTGTCTTTTTAGAATTGAAACTGAAAAGTACGATATTTCAAAATAGTATACGGCCCGACATATGTTTTGTTTTTCTTCCGAGGGCAAGTTATACTTTAACGTGAAGAACAATGCCTTATGTTTGTAAATTTGTGTGAAGTGCCTTTTGAATTGTTTAATAAGCATTATCTGGAATAGGTGGCTAGACAGTAAGGGAAAAAAAAAAGAAGTGATATCTATTTTATGCTTACTGGAATGAATTAAAAAGGATCCTACAGCCAAAATCTTCTCTGATTGCAATTTTCTCTTTTAAAAATGTGCTTAGACCAAAATATCACCCCCCCCCCCCTTAGTCAAGCACATACGGAAGAACTAGCTTGGGTTTGTGCCTCGTCTCTTTCCCAGCCACTGAGTTCTCATACTTAGGATTTCGCTAATAATTTCATTCATTTTAAATATAGTTCGCATGTTTTTTTTGGAACGCACATCCAGCCACTCCTCCACCCTCACCCCCCCTACCCCCACAAATACATACATAAGCTAAATTAAATTCCAACAACATGTCCGACCTCGTGTTTTTTGTGTTGTTGTTTTTTTATTACTACCATTATTATTAATCGGACACAGAGAAAGACCCAGGAGAATTAAAATAGTCAATGTGATATTAAAGATGGCGATGCTGGAAATCAATAGTGGAAAGAAATTGTTTATGTTTACTGAGAAAGCTTGGGTAAATTCGAAAACTCAAAAATAATAGATTATGAATATACACCTTTACAGGAAAATTTTAAAAGCCCCTCTTCTAAATTGGCATTTCCCTATCAAATTATGTCTCTATTTTTTGTTACTGCTTGACTAATTAGTACGTTGTTAATTAACCATGCTTCATAACACAATAACAAAAAGTTGTTCGTCCCTGCTGTTACAGTGCAACTGATTTTTTTCACAGCACCATTGTGTTTACGTTCACCTGTCTTGTCGCTGTCAATTTTTGGTATCATTAGCTCCCAATGGTCCCGCTTTTAGAACCTAAGCTTAGCAGTTTCATGGATCTAATACTAGTGATTTTGGCCCAATAACTTGTGCTTTATAGTGTATTTATTAAGGTTTCATAGACCTAAGCTGGATGCTTTACTTTTATTTTGGCATTGAACCTTAGCACCGTTTCTCAGTGCTTTATAGCAATGAGATTCACTATTCCTTTTCCTCTTTTTTCTGTTTTAGATAATCAAATTTAAAAGACTAAGCCTTTTCAGACTAAGCCTTTTCATATGAAGCTAAAGAGCGAATTTAAAACTTAAAACAAACAAAATTTCACTAGATATAAGGGTGTCTAAATATTTGATGATACCAGACTTTGATAAGGTCTATGACAGATACTCTTATTCACAGTGTAGATGCAAATCCTCCAGAATATAGAATTTGTCGATGTTCTGAGGAAAAAACAATATAAGCTGTCAGAAAAAAATCATACTTTTACCTCTATTACTATAGTGCAAACTTGTCGTAGTGTCGGGTGAAAAAAAAAGGAAAAAAAAGCAAATGCTCCTATATCCTATTGTTGGGCGAAATTTGATATTGAAATATCGATCAATACCCAATGTAAAGACTTCAATATTGATGTCGTCAAAATTGATGCTTAAAAAGTCACGCCTCTTTTCCAGCAAATCAAATGAGGTTAGCTTTGCAGGCTTAGTGTTTTAGTTGCAGATAAATTGTGCCTGGCTTACAACTACCGATAATGTTATTACCCACTATCCAAACTTGATATGACCAAAAGGCGAAATATACTCCTCGTAATATTAGTACCAAAGAACTAGTACCAAGAATGCCTGCAGTAATCAGTAAAGCGTACGTTCAAGTCCCAGACACTGAGTGGATTTCTAATTCAAATTTGATGATGGTGCTTGCATCCTTTGTGGAGATACCCACAATTCTATCTTTTGGAAACTACCCTCCAATTTCGAAAGTTCTGTTTTCATTTAAGATCTTGAAACACAAACTCGTTCACGAATTTTCTATTACTATGGCTAATGGTTCAAGGGTTGTTGAGGGAGATCTTGGGCAAAATCAAAACACATTATGTTCATGCAGGTTATCAAAAGGGCGTATCAGCAATATCTCAGAAACCACTAAAAGTATTGAGTTGACACTATTAGGGTATGAGGAGAGGATACAGAACAAGAACGAAAAGCCACATCGTGAATGCTATTACTGCTACTACTACTAATACTACTACCGTTTTCCATTTTTAATACTCCTACTATTATTTCTGCTGCTATGACTGCTATTATGGCTAATGCTTCTATTACTATGGTTTAAAATACACTATGTAATGTGGGTTACTAACCTGGTTCAAGGGCTTGCTGAGAACGGCTTGAGGGTGGTGTTTAAAATACACTATGTACATGTGGGTTTACTAAAGAGGTGCATTGGTATTGAACCTGCATCGGCTTAGGGTATTAAACTGAAACCTCCAGGTCTAACAATATAACTTCCAATTTTGTTACTACTGAGACTACTACTACTACTGCGTGTGTTGGGCGACATTGGATATAGATACAGATATATCGAAATATCGCATCAGATATAAGTATCGAAACGTAAATATCGATATCGAAAAAGATTTAATTTTGGGTTTTTCTTGTATCTACCGGTGAATATCCAGCAAAAAAGATCCAACATAGAAAATGTTTCGCAAATGGCAAAGAAGAAGAATAATTTATTCAATATACTGACTCATATATGCTGATAGAAAACATGCACAGCTGTATCTATAAGAAGGCATAGCCCGTTCCGAAACTGCGTTTAGTGAGGGTGGGCTCTCAAGTGCTGCTGAGAACTTCCAAAAGGCTTGGCTAGATAAAATACCTCCCATGCTTATAGGCCTTGTTCAGATCACACTTTCAAAATTGCACATACCTCAATCCGTATTTCTAGAAATTGTATATTACCCCTGACAATCTTCTCCAAGTTGAGAGTAAATAGCAAAAGAACTGAATTGGGCCTTTCTGAAATCTATATCAGTACCTCATGTGCCGTGAAAATCAATGTGATTCAGCCACTACAGAATCAAACCAGTTTGTGGGGATCACAAGACCAAGTTTCAGTAGTCAATGCCAGGCAAGCTTCGTCAGCAGCTGTGTCATGGCTCTCTAGATTTTCAGTAGAGAGTCTTTAGTTCCAAGAAAAACTGTTGCACTCAAGTCATGGAAGTCCTGTAATATGGGTCTAAGAAATACCTATACGAAGTTGTCATACAATGAATATCCATGCCTGCCACCAAAATCGTTTCTGAGAGTGGATTTCAAGCCTGATTAGTTAATAATCAAATAGTTTGTGGTGACAAACTGTAAGTAAGGAGCAACTCGGCCAAATAGCAACCGAAATTCAAGCCTGTGAAAATTTGTATATTTTTTTTTTAGAAAGGGTGGGAACACCCCTAAAAAGTCAATGCGTCTTAATAAAAATCACACGATCAGATTCAACATATCAGAGAACCATAATGTAAGGTTATCTACCTTCGTTATGGAAAAATGTGAAATTTTCTACTTTTTGCCAGAAGAAAGATCACGATGCGTGTTTATTTGCTCTTTTTGTTGTTTTCTTTGTGTCTGTGTGTGTGTGTGTTGTTTTTTTTTGCCAGGGCGATCGTATCGAATCAATGGTCATATAAGATCGGGAGAGGGCTCGTTCGAATTGAAATTACAGTTCTAGTTCCCTTTTTTGCCATGCTCCTAGTTCCCATGCTCCTTTTTCCCCAAAGTCATCCGGTCAAATTTTGAGATACTCATTTTGATCAGCATAGTTGCAAGATCTAGTATCATGTCTCTGGGGATGACATGACCCTGAAAGTCCTCGGAGAAAAGGGTTGTAAGTTATGAAATTTGTCTAGTATTTACATATAGTATTTGTCATTGGAAATAAACAGACATTTTCAAGGGAGAGTGAATTTTATGGGAGGGATGGGGAATTTTCTGCGGGAGGGATTTTCCAAGGGAAGAATTTTCCGTGACGAGGGAAGTTTCTGGGGAAGAACTCTAAAAGGAAAACTATACACGGGGGCGGGGGAATTTACCAGAATGCAAAATTCTTTTTATTTGATTTACTTTCTCTTGCCAATTCAATTTTGCATGTGGAGAAATTCCGGGATCCAGCTTCTTTTCAAAGGAGTTGAGATTGTCAGGCTGATTTTTCCGTTGGTGGGTTTTCTGCAGGAGAGATTCTCTATGTGGTGAATTTAACGTGGGAAACACTTTTCGTTGAGACATTGGGAGGGGAAAATTTCGAGGAAAATTTTCCACGGAGGGGGGACTTCCGGCATGATTTGAAAAACGATTAGAAACTAAAAAAAAAAGTATATTTTCAAACGAAAGTAGGCTTTAAAATAGTTTTCCAGGCGGAATTGTCCGCAAGAAGTTTTTTAGGGGAAATTTTCAGCAGGGATTGAATTGTCTGGGGATGGGAGATGTTACGTGGAAGGAACTTTCCAAGGAGAATTTTCTCGGTTGGATTTTCTATGGAGCGAAAAGGTGGATTTTCTGGCATTATTTTAGAAACAATCAGAAATTAAATAGAAAACTAGTCTTTTCAACTAGAGTAAGGAGCATATTAAAACTTAAAACGAACAGAAATTATACCGTATATGAAGGAAAATCCCCCTCCTCAACGCCTCGCTCTTTACGCTGATTTTAACGTTTTGTCCGAATTATTTAAGAACAACTCCTGAAACACAAGTGCTGTCTAATCAGACTGAGGACATTGTTAAAATACAAAAAGAAACTTTGGCGTGAATAGCAAGGTATTGAGGAGGGGTTATCCCCCTCATATACGGAACAATTTCTGTTCTTTTAAGTTTTAGTGTTGCTCCTTACTTTCAGTTAAAAAGAGAACGATTTTTAATTTAATCACTGAAAGGCTGAACCAATTCTCAGGGAAAAATATTGATATGTTGCTGATTTGAATAGCCAAAAATAGCCATTAGCTTATTTTTTTACCCTGAGCCCGAGTAATTCCAAATCATTGCATTTTTTTAGTATTCGTTCATGTAATTAGAAGTTTTTTTTGTACTTTTATTCAAAATTTGTAAACAAATCGTCCAAAATACTCTTTAATTACAAAACTTCTGCTCTTACTATTGTGCTAAATCAAAAAGCTATAAATGCATCCCGGTTGCCAAAATAACATAGATACAAATACAATGGCTTAGGAACAGAATAGGGTATTAAGTTTTTTTTTTTCCAAAGGAAGTTGAGGTGGCATAAAACAATATCAAAAGACACTTGGTGTGTGTTGATTTTCAAAGGGCGTATATTATTGAAAAATTGTGTCAACATATAAATAGTAAGTTAAAATATGGATTCTTATAAAGAAAAACTGAAAAGATTTAGAATGTCCTTTTTTATCAATGAAAAATACTATATCGATAAAAACGAACAGAAACTAATTAAAAAAATACTTTTTCCACAAAGAAGTTTTTCAAAGAAAAGTAGAGCTGCATTAAACCAAAGATATGCAGGAATAAAGTCAAATAATTTCTAAGCTTAAAACCAGCATAAATTACATTCAATAAAAAAATGAAACCCAAAACGAACAGAAATTACACTAAATAACGGAGCCAAACTCAAAACGAGCAGAAACTAAAAGGAGTAGGAACGGTGCCCCCGTGCCTTCTAAAGGCAAGAATATAATTTGCACTTTACTGAAAGCAAAATACATTTAAATCTTTTTTTTTTGAACTTTCATAAATCCAATATTATTAAGACGTTCAGGATTGAATACCAGTATATATCTGAAACTGTCAATCCAAACACATTCGTTTTTTCCAGCAGCCTCCGTCATGATGGTGATTCTTTTTTGGCATTATGAGAAATAGAAACACCCAGCTCGAAATAAGGATTTTTTCAGAAAAATGCAAATCATTTCACTTTATTCCTGCTCATCTTTTGTATAATGTAGCTCTTTACTTTTCTTTGGAAAATTTCTATTTTGTAAAAAGTTGTTTAAAATTAATCATAAAATATACCAAACCTGATCTTGTTTGTTGCACAATTGTCAAGAAAATGGAGCGAAGTTCACACTAATGTGCATGCGGCATCGACAGTCGATGCAAAGCAAGCACCAGGTTGATTTGCATATATAAGTTTGCAACTCATATATGCATATACGGCATATATGAAGAGCACACTCTTCTGCATGCTCTTTTCTGAACTAATCACAATAAAAAACAGAGGGAACGGGGTATCCTATTTAATGATGTTTCCAAGTAAGATGGTCACTAATCTTACAATTGGGTTCCAGCCCCCAGATAGGGTCAAATTTATCTCTTGGATATATACAAAAGTTTTCTGTTGTTTTTTTTTTTAATTGGCTTTACTTAGCATTATAGACCGGCTATTGAAGAGAAATAAGCACAATAAAGAACCACAAAATACCATAAAATGGGGCCGGACATAGAGTTATGTCCGGCCCCATTAGAGGCGAGAGGGCCGGGACGCAATCTTCAAAGCAGTGACCATTACATTTAGAAACTATGTTGAATGGGGAACTGAATCGTACTAAACTTTTGGTATTATTGTGTTTAGTTCAGAAAACATGAAAAAAGTTTGCCTGAATACATGTATAAACAAACATGAAACGTGAGGCCGACTGGGAGGCATATGAACTAATTTTTGGCGCAGAGAAGGTAAAATTTAATGTATAGAATTGTGTATACAACAATAGACATTAAGGAATCCCTTATTTATGTATATTCGGTTATTTACAGTATTCAAGACGTAAAATCGTAATATGTCAAAATTTTGCTTCCAAAGATACGAAAGTATCTCAGAGATTTGGCATGGCAGGAGATGAAAGAATCCGCATATTTGACGAATAATAATAACGAGCGTGCACAGACAAAAGCGCTTTTTATCTCATAATGTGTTTACCCCCTACTTAGCTGTTAACACTCGGAAAGAAAGAATGATCAGGATTTGCACATTTTCACAGTTTAAACACGAGAAAAATAACTTACACTCGTATCAAATGCAGGTATGCAACTGTTGTCTAAAAGGTGAAGTCCAAAATGCTCCCAATGGGGTATCTCATGTTCATTCATGATTTGATAAAATATATGCTACTTTTAAAGGCTGGTTGCCAAAATAGGAACGATTTGTCGTTGCTTCAGCGGCCAGTTTTTTGTTGTTATTTTTTCCTTTCTGGGAGAAGCTAAGCTTTCTTAGAAATACTTGTCTGTTATCCCGACCACACTCAAGTTCTTGATCTTGTATCCCCCTCCCCTCCTCCTCAATTTCGCTCATATATACGAGCCTATATTGCTATGTTGAGAAAGCTGGATCTTAAGGGTAAGATTAAACAAAAAAAAAACAAGTTTTTTTTTTAACTGAAAGTAAGGAGCGACATTAAAACTTAAAACGAACAGAAATTATTCCGTAAATGAAAGGGACTGTCCCCTCCTCAACGCCTCACTCTTTACGCTATAGTTTTTTTTTATTGTTTTAAAGAATTAAGTTGTGTGACAGAGTCAAACTTTAGCGTAAAGAGCGAGGCGTTGAGGAGGGGACAACCCCTTTCAGTTACGGAATAATTTTTGTTCGTTTTAAATTTAAATGTCGTTTTTGAATTAATGCAGCTTTGATTTTAGCTCACCGTACATGAATAATTAAAACAAAACTTGCATATTAATTTTACTTTTTTTGGCTAAATGGCTTTCTCGAAATTTTGTTCTGACGTAACTTACGAATTAACTTACGTAACGAACTTCTATATTCGTCTGTTTTTATTACGTATATTAGGGAATTTGCCCCCTAGTCAATACCTCGCTCTTTACGCTAAAATTCGAATTTTGTTCGAATCGCAAAACCCCTGAATCACAAAGGCCGGTTAATTAGAATAGATAGCTGTTTTGAAAGTACTAAAAAAACTTTAGCGTAAAGGGCGAGGTATTGATTAGGGGGAGAGCCCCCTCATATACGTAATAATTTCTGTTTGTTTTAAGTTTTAATGTTGCTCCTTACTTTCAGTTGAAAAAAACTTTTTTTTTATTTAATCTCTGATCGTTTTTTTAAATAATGCTGGGAAATCCGGCGTCCCCTTCATAAAATGTCCCTTCCCCAAAGGAAACATCCTCCATGTAAGATCCTCCCCCATAACCCCCTTATCCGACCCCCCCCCCCCACCAGAAAAAAAATACCTCCTGAAACGTTTGTATACTTCCCATCAATCAATACTAGCCTATATGTAAACAATGGGCAAGGTTTATAAATTGTGGCCCTTCTACCGGGAACTGTGGGGGATTAAGTCATCCTCAAAGACATATTTATTAGATTTTTTGACTTTGCTGAACAAAATGGCTATCTCAAAATTTTGATTGGGTGACTTCGATAAAAAAGTGAGCGTGGGAGGGGGCCAAGTTGCCCTCCAATTTTTTTGTCACGTGAAAAGGTCACTAGAACTTTTAATTTACATTCGGATGAGCCCTCTCACGATATTCTAGGACTACTGGATCGATACGATTACCCCTGGGGAAAAAAACAACAAAAAA
The DNA here is from genome assembly GCA_027921565.1 of Artemia sinica. Lineage (NCBI taxonomy): Eukaryota > Metazoa > Arthropoda > Branchiopoda > Anostraca > Artemiidae > Artemia > Artemia sinica. The sequence continues at coordinate 30,483,594 of CM051256.1, forward strand.
CAAAAAACAAATAAACACGCATCTTTCTTCTGGCAAAAAATACAAAATTCCACATTTTTGCAGAAAGGAGCTTGAAACTTCTATAGTAGGGTTTTCTAATACGCTGAATCTGATGGTGTCATTTTCATTAAAGTTCTATGACTTTTAGGGGTGGTTTCTCCCTTTTTAGGAAAAAAGACAAATTTTCTCAGGAGCATAACTTTTGATAGGTAAGATGAAACTTAATGAAACTTATATATCTGAAATCAGCATAAAAATATGATTCTATTTGTGTATCTATTGGCATAAAAATTCTGGTTTTTAGAGTTTCGGTTACTATTAAGCCGGGTTGCTCCTTACTTACAGTTCATTACCATTAGACAATACTACATATTATAGCCATTTTTCCACCGCCGTAGTAAAAATTATTAGCAACAATTTTGCATCCATTGCGTTTCCCTGAGCTAACATAAATTGTTAGCTAAAATCTTTAAATGGATTTTTTTGGAAAATTGACGTATTATTGGAGAAAATTGGTGGAGAAAACTTATGGCGTAATATTCAAAAACTAATAATGCCGCAAAGCAAGATCAAATAGTTAATGAGAGGCAATGTCGTTGCCTGTAGTATAGAACTAGTGACTCATTCATAAACGCTTTGATGGGTGGGGGAAAATCATAATTACAAAAAACTTTGCTGGGTTACACAATTCGATACTTCTACGACGTTCCAGTGCCCCGCTAAAACAGGAGAAAAAAAAAATAGACACAGCTAGGTTTCAAACTCTTTTTCAAAATCCACGGAATTGTGTTTTGTAATAATTTTTTATTGTCAGGATAAACACAATTAGTATCTATCATTATTCCTGAATAAGATTTGAATTTGAGTGAATACATTTTCTTACTAAGCATTTTTTTTTCAATTTTTTTTTTTTTTTTTACAACTGCTCTTACTAAGGGGACTGGGAGAGTGAGCGTTCAATAGGAAGATTTTAAGTATCAATTTAAAGGATTTTTGGTCATTGGGATTTCACTCGTACACAACACAAAAAGTTCCATTTTTGGTGCCATTTGCCATATCACGATGGCGTTGCCAAGGCAAAATTACACTACGCATAGAATACAAGCATTAGCTTTCAAAATAGCTTTTAGACAGCTTTCTAGGATGTTTGATGCTAATCTAGTCCTGGACAAATACTATAAATAAAAAAAGAAGCGAATACGTTTCAAGCTCGTTTTAAAATTTCAAGAAAAATTCGTAATTAATTTTTAATGTTAAAATAAACAGATATTATTCAGAATTGAAATTATAAACTCTTCGGGCAGTTGTTTTTCTTCAGAGCCTTTTGTTTCACTTTTCAGTAAGTAAGACGGCTAGGAGGAGGGAGTATGCAAGAGAGGGAGTTGTACACCTACAATTAAGAGTTTTGAACCATAGCGATTATTATGGTACCCTTTTTGGTCCTTTCCAGCCAGTTCAACTCCAGAAGCGTAGTTCAATTCTGTTCAACTCCAAAAGTCACGAAGATATGATCAAGAGCTTCGATTTAAGCGATTAAACTTCTCTACACGATGTTACAATAGCCTGCTAGTCTTGCTAGTCAACAGAAGATTTATGAATAAATGTGGAACTCGCTGCCGCTCTCACCTTTGCCTCGTTTTCCTCTTTCTCGAGATACAGAGCTCAAAACCTCTAACAAAGGTTGTCAACCATTGAGATTATAAGAGTATCCTTTTATGCTTTCCAGGAGTTCTACTTGGGAGGTGGTGACAAAAATTGCCATGCAAGGTACTTACGATGGCTCTATCAAGACAAATTTAAAACAAGCTTGTAGACATTATCATAACCTTTGAAGTGAACCATTAAAACATTATTCTACGATATTGTAGCAACCCGCTAGTTCTGCTAGTCAGTAGACGATTTATGGAACTTAATTAGGGGGCTGGGAGGGTGAGTACGCCAAAGGGGAGAGTGATAAACTCAGGTTAAGGGTTTTGACTGTGAAGATTATTCTGGTAACCTTTCAATGATTTCCAGTCTTTTCACTATAAAAGTAGCACCAAAACTGTCATTTTTAGTGCCATATAGCACATTATAATGGCGTTACCAAGATGAATCTATAAAAAACGTGTAAATATCAAAATTATCTTTCAAATGACACTGAAACAACTCTCTACAGTGTTCTAGTGCCCCATTAGTGGCAAAGAAAAAAAAAACACTCATCAGTACTGAGGCAGCATTTAAAAATGTCTGCCTTAGAAAAATCCTTAACATTTCATGGCAGGACAGGGACATGAACGTAGTGGTCCGCAGACGAACAGGTCAACCGCCAGTCACTGATGTTTTGAAGCAGAGAAGATGGACTTATCTTGGTTGTGTCCTCCGAATGTCAGGAAACCGTCTTCTGAATGCTGCCTACGAGTGGCAACCCGAGGGTGGGCGAAAACGAGGTCGACCGAAACACACCCTCCGACCACACTACGACCGAGACCTGTGGAGGGCTGAGCTGTCGTTTCAACCACAGTGGGAGGACGTCACGGCTGCTGCTCCACTCCTAAACGTCTGGCGAGCTTTCGTTGATGCCCTATGTGCCACACACCTGCATGGCCGTGGAGGAACTAAGGTCTAAAGTAAGTACTTCCCATACAAAAAGGGATTTGTCTTGTTGTTCATGAAGGGGGACTGTAATTCTCCTATATCAGATATTCGACCATAATGATTCTAATATCGCGCTTTTTCTTTTGATTCGAAGCTATTTTGAGGTGTTTCAGGCTCTTTTCTGAAACTCAAGTAAATTTGTCGTCCCAATAAATTTTACTATTAAGATTAATCGAAATAATAGTTACAATTCCTGAGTTAGCTTCAAATAAAAAGTTTTATCACTAGGTGATTTTTGCTCTGCTTTTAAAACCTCAATTGCCATGTGCAGTAGTTCGCTCTTTGCTAGGTTGCACCTATCCCTGCAAAATCTCTTCAAATTTGTCGACCATGGTTTGTAGGCTGCAACCATGATCGACACAATTCGATTTTAACACGGAAAAGAAATTTCATTTTGAAGTTCTTACCAAAAAATTAAATTGGCAAAATCTATCAAAAAAACCTTTTTTTTTACAATTTCAGTAGCTCATTCTTTCTTTCTAATAACTTCAATAGAAAGAAACACAAGTAAATAAAAAATCGTCACTAAAAGAATGATAAAGAGAAAGAATTTCATTTCTAAGCGTAAAAAAACTTTTTAAGATCTTTACTAGCTCATTCTTTCCTCTAAATTTCTACAAAAGAAATACTAGTAAAAAACGATGTTTTTCCATTTAGAGCCCCCCATCGTATTACCAAGCTACGCTTTCACAAGGAACTTTTCATAAATAGAGGATTTCGTGTGAACTTGAACCAGCTGTTGCTTTGAGGCCACTCAAGTTCAAGATGAAAAGAGACAAATCCGCTTAGGTTTAGAGCCTTATCAAAATTGTATATCATAATGATGATATAAGCTTAACTTCTTTTATGGTTTCTTGAGTCCAGCTATGTTATTTCAAGTATCCCAGATGGTATTCAGCGATTGAATTAGCGAGATTCTAATCGGAAAAAGCAAAAAAGAGTAAATAAAACTATAGCACTAACCTTTATATAAAATTTCTATACAGGTTAGACAGAGACAAAATAGGATTATGCCCTCAAGGAAGAAATTGCATGTGTGTACTTCACAATACACAAACTTTTATCATTTCTTCCCTGCTTCAATTTTGGGTCTCTTAGCAATACCCTAGTCTACTCAGTGCCATATTAGTTATAAGCCGTGGCAGACGGAAAACTGGAAAGGCGACTTAAGAAATAATGTCTTAAACGGTTACAAATTATGGTACAAACAACCATTTTTAGAAAATAAAATTCTAAACAAAGTATAAAAATGATATACATTTAAGTGTTAGAAGTTTTTACCACAGCTGGACCTCCCTTTGTCTCCTTTTTTTGCTCGACCATTTTGACTCGCCTAATGTCCATTCAAGTATTTTAAAATTGAGCTGCGGTTTGTAGCCACGATTTACTTGTAGTTTTTCAAATATATTATTTGAAAGTAATTTTTGGCGCAAATCTTAATGATCCGGCACCAAATAATACTCTTTATATTCGAAGTCACTCTACTGTTTGTGCTGCGTTTTATAAATAAGTTTATACTTTATGAGCAAATTCTTATGAATCAAATCATATATATATTTATATACAATGATTCTATATTTTAGTTTAAAATTACAAAATGGGAATAAGGAACAGTTTTTTTTTTTTTCTCCAAACATGTTTCTATCCAATGATTTAAAGATATTCGGCAACATTTTCTGCATAAAAGATAAAAAAAAAAGCACGGTTGATCTCAATAAATATGGTGTTAAGCTGGATGACCTTGAATTGGTGGATGGATGTTGACCTATAAGAGGCTAAGTTGTGTAAGGATGGTGCGCATTGAAAGGTTACTTGTTTAAAGTTAGAGAATTTGAGGAGGAGAATAGGAGTTTTAGTTATGTAGAGTTGAGCTGCATAGGGCTGAATTTTGGGAGATTGAGTTCAGTGGGACTTGGTTATGCACAGTTTTGGTTGTCGGGGAGAATTATGTGACTTTGAGTGTTCTGAAAATTATTGCAAATATAATTTTCATAACTGGACGCATGTTTATCATTATTGCAGGTATCACGATTCTTATCACAGTCTAAATTTTCACCTCAAAATAAAAATTCATTTTTAGCAAACTCTTAGACTGGGTAACTTAGCAACTTATTAATATTTATTGTAAACTCTTAACGAAATTTGGAATACAAAATTAGTTGGATCATTTTTCAAACTGATTTAGACCCAAGTTTCAAACTGATCATAGATAACGAGTTCTTAGGCCAAATTTGGGCCCCCTAGTCCCTCCCTCTTCCAATAAAATGTTTGTCCCTTTTAGTGTAACGACAATCCTTAAAAGTGTCAAACGAGTCGAGCAATGGTTTCTAGCCCATTTTCATGCCTGAATTTCAGAGTGGAACCTTGCCCCCCTCTGAAACTATTTTCCGCATATTAGGGTATATTTGGCTTAGGAACTTACAGTTCCAAATTTCAACCTGTTCAGAAAATGGGCCAGATTGTTCAGAACTATCTGTTCTGTAATTTTTGGGGTTCAATTTTCAGGCAAGCCAATATTTTTTACTTTTTTTTTTAATTAGGCTCCCCTTCGCCCAAGGGATATCAAACCTACATTTTCAAATCAATAGAAAAAATAACAAATCTGTTTTGACTCGTTTATAGTAACTCGTTCCCTCAATCTAAATTTTATGTACATTAGGACTCCTTTGGCCCAGAAGCTTACAGGTCAAATCTTTAATTCATTAAAAATGTTTGTTGCCCTTTTTATTTATTTTTCAGTGAAGCAAATATTTTGTAATCAGGTTTTTCTTGTGCATCTGTTTTGAGGTTATAAGTCATGAATATATGTTTTGAGCTGATTGGAAAGAACCTTTTTAGCCCTTCTTTTGCCGTATCCCCAAACTGAATTTTCTATATTAGGTTCCTTATAGCCTGGGACTTGAGGTTTTAAGCTTCAAGACGTTCAGAAAAACAAAAAAATTTTGAGGTGGACCAATATCCCTATTCTGTTTTTCTATAAAAACAGTCCTCGAATTTTCAAGGACTTTCAGATATGAGCTTAAACACAGTAGGAAAAAGATTTCCTGGCCCAATGTTTTGGGGACCTGTGTGCCTAACCCGAGCCTCTATCCAACCCTGGGCCCTGAAAATTACGGGTATAAGTTTAAAGCCGTTCAGAGAAAATAAAATATTTGGCCTTTTCTTAGGGAAAGCATGACTCCATTGTACTTTTTCTTGCGCAATTCGTTTCCCTTGACCCAATGACTAAAGGATAGAGGTTCTGAGCCGATATAAAAAAAACAAGATTTTGGCCTTTTCGGACCTCAAACTTTGGAGGACCATGCTCCCGGATGATTTTCTTTTTACATTAGGTTCTCTTCTGTGCAGGGACTGACGGCTCACAGTTTCAATTTCAGTAGGGACAGCAAGATTATTTGCCCATTTCCAGACCTCCAACACCGTTTCCCTTTTTAACAGAATGTTTGGTCCTTTTATCCTAGGGAAAGACTCTTAAAGATGTCAATTCAAATAAAAAATAAAGCTTTCATGGCCATTTTTGCGTACCACAGGTGGAGGCTCTTTGTCCTAACCTAAAAGAAAAGATTCTTTGGGACAGGGACCGAATTTTCTCTTCAATCCCTTTTGCCCCACAATCCCACAGACTTGGATATAAGTCTGAAGCCGATTGGTGGGGAAATTGACCCCTATTGGGGTCCCTTTGAAGGGAGGGAGTGACCGCCTCCAAGCTATAGTTTTGCGGTTTCAAGTTTTCTACCGTTCATAGAAAAAGATTGCTGGCTCTTTTTTGGAATGTCTTCAGACCCCGTTTAGGGGGAGACGGTTTTTTTTCTTATTTCTCCTTCTGCATTGGGTTTCCTTGAGGCAAATGACTTAATTATACACGTTTTGAGACGATACAGAAAAAAATAGATAATTGTCAAACCCCTGTTTCAGGGGGGCCTGCGCCCCTCATTTTTTGTTCATTAGGCTCTTTCAAACTCATCAGGCACAAACATTTTCGGCCTGTATCCAGAGCCAGGAACAACCTTCCACTTAACTCTAGGGGACGATCCCTAAAACTCTTTAGCCTATCGGACTTCAACAATTCATTCCACTCCAACCATTATAATCCATCTCTGTAACACAGAAATTAAATAAAAAAAAACTTTCGGTTGAAAAGTTTTTTTCAACTGAAAGTAAGGAGCAGCAGCATTAAAACTTAAAACGAGCAGAAATTATTACGTAAATGAGGGGTTTCACCCCCTATTCAATACCTCGTTCTTTACGCTAAAGTTCGAATTTTGTTCCGATTCTTTGAGAATGACCCCTGAATCACAAAGGCCGTTTAATTAGAATAGATAGCTCTTTTGAAAGTACAAAAAAAACTTTAGCGTAAAGAGCATGTTATTGACTAGGGGGCGAACTCCCTTATATACGTAATAATTTCTGTTCTTTTTAAGTTTTAATGTTCCTCCTTACTTTCAGTTGAAAACATTTGTTTTTTTTTACTTAATTTCTGATCGTTTTAAATAATGCTGGGAAATCCGGCACCCCCTTCATAAAAATGCTCTTTCCTCCATGAAAACATCCTTGATGGAAAGACCCTCCCACGTAAGCCACTCCTCCAGCCCACCCCCTCCCGCCCCCAACCAGAAAAAATACCTCCTGAAAACGTCCGTATACTTCCCAATAACCACTACTCTATGTAAATAATGGGCAAAGTTCATAACTTGCAGCCCTTCCCCCCGGGTACTGTGGGGGATTAAGTCATCCTCAAAGACATATTTATTAGATTTTCAACTCTGCTAAACAAAATGGCCATCCCAAAATTTTGATCGGGTGACTTTGGAAAAAAATGAGCGTGGGAGGGGGCCTAGCTGCCTTCCAATTTTTTGGTCACTTAAAAGGGGCACTAGAACTTTAATTTACATTCGATGAGCCCTCTCGCGATATTCTATGATCACTGGATTGATAGGATCACCCCTGGGAAAACAAAACAAAACAAAAAAAAAATTAACACGCATCAGCAGTCTTTCTTCAGGCAAAAAATACAAAATTCCATTTTTGCAGAGAGGAGCTTGAAACCTCTATAGTAGGGTTCTCTAATATGCTGAATCTGATGCTTTGATTTTCATTAAGATTTTATCACTTTTAGGAGATGTTACCCCCCCCCCCCCTTTTTCAAAAATAAGGCAAATTTTTTCCGGCTCCTAACTTTTGATGGGTAAGACTAAACTTGATGAAACTTATTTGTTTGAAATCAGCATAAAATCCGATTCTTTTGATGTATTTATTGGTATCGAAATTTCGTTTTTTAAGAGTTTCGGTTATTATTGAGCCGGGTCGCTCCTTACTTACAGTTCGTTAGCACGAAATGTTTGATATTGGTAAACAATCCTCAATTTGCATAGTTTATGAGGCTATCCCAGGTGCTGTAGGGATTAGTCCATCCTCGTGGCAGATTCGTTGGAGGTTTTAATATTCTGAGAGGTGTTGCAAACCAAAATCTTGATCCAGTGATTTGGGATTAAGGTCGGGGGGATTGGGGCTGCAGAATATGGTACAGGAAGGAGGATGGCTGCCCTTGAGCAACTTCCGACCCATAGCTTTGGATATCTAATTGAAGGAATCCCCTACAAAGTTTTTGTACAGTGTTCGAGGCCTTCCATATAAAGTTGTCGAGGAAAAACAATATAATATATTGAAGGTACATGGCTCTTTACTAAGGCAACACTAGAGTGCTCACATATGAACTGAGAGAGTAAAAGAGTACTCCATCATTTTATTTGTGTAATTTTGGATACCATGGTACCCTAAGTGATATCACGAACTATTCCTGGTATGAAACCCTTACAGAAAACTTTAATTGGAACTCCACAGATTTTGATTCAAATCATGAAAACAGAAGGGAAAAAATCTTTGGGAAGATATTTCTTGAGAAACTTACGATGAGAGAAAGAGAGAACTATGGCTTTATAATCGCTGTTTTGTTGCTCTTTTAGCGTATTAGCATTTTTATAAATCTGCTTGGATTTCCAAAAAAATATTCTATTTAGAATAAATAACAGAACATGAATAACCTAAAATAAGTTATTTTTAGAAGTAAGAATGCACATGGGCAAGTATATTTTAAGGCTTTGTGGTTATCAATAGAGGTTCTTTCAATATGCAAAGTGACGCCATCTTGTGTTCAAATAAACAAGGGAAAGCATTGAATTAGGATTGGATTTTTGTTAGGATTGAGTCTCCAGAACTCGGAAAAAAAATAAAAAAGTAACGCGTTTCATGACATAGCCAAAGCTGCTGCCATAACCCAAGTTCTCGTTTGAGTGACATTTATGGATCTTCTCAAATGACATTTACGCATCTTCTCCTTTGTACAAGGAAGTCTCTCTCTTCCTATTTGAAAGAAAAACGGTTAGCTAACTCTTAAGAAAGTTGTATGGCAAAACTTGCTAATTTATTTATAAGTTCTCAATTTCAAATATTTTTGCAATGAGTTATAAACACTTTAAACTTTTTAAAGTTTTTTCTATGAGTATAGTAACTTTAAAAGTACAAGAATCTTCAAAAGGCATAGTTTTTCATTTTAAGATATACAGTATTTAACGTACTTTTTTTATTATAATTTTTTTTTAGCAATTAGCAATGTAAGTTTAAAGAAACGCCGAAATAAGACACTTAAAAGTGAAATGTATGTGACAAAGATGCCACTATGAGAAGGACTATTCAGGTCCTGTGTTTTCTCCTGAAAAGCTTAAAAAAATAAATTAACAAAAATACTAAAATTAAATTTGTAATTAATAATGGTTTTAATCAGTCCTGCCTACCTCATCCCCTGAAACAAAAATGTTGGTACTTTCCCATAATACGGGCACTTCGGCTATAGACAGTCGAATAAATGCAGTGATGGAGACTCGTAGAGCGGTAATTGTTATCTAAATTGATCGAAGGGCGTGGTTTCTCATTGAATTTACATATTTAAACTGTTTTTTTTGAGGTTTAGGGGGAGAAAAAGGTACCTATGTTAGGTTAAATACGTATTTAATATATGCAATGCTTTACACACCCCCCCCCCCTAATGTACAAATATATAGCCCAAATTTGTTTATAAACTATTATATATACATCCTATTTTATTTTATTCCATTAGCATCAACAAAAGTTGACTTTTTAGAAGTGCCCATATAATGGGAAAGTACCAAAATGTGTGGCCTTGCTCCCCACTCTCCAAAGAAAAACTAAAATTTTATCTCTGAAAATAACTCTGGGGTTTGGAGATTGTTGTCACTAGATACTATTGCCAACCCTAGGAATAACTCAAACTTTAATTTTTTACCCCAGTACCAAAGAACTTGCAAAAAATATTGACATAAAATACAAAATAGGACGAGCTCAGCATGTCAACATGGTTTACTGGAACTAGCGAAATAATAAGAAATCCCTGTGGTAAATAAAAGGCTAGAGGGAACACAAATAAACAACGATTATTGTTAATGGATGACATGTAAAAAATTTCCCAAACATGTCATATACTTTTGTTAGTGTTTTGAGTATTTTTGACAAGGCTGGGATTTCTTTTCCTTTAAAATCGTACGAAGCGTTTGCTTCTCAGCTCAGTAGACCACCTAGTTGTATCTCCATGGGACACACATATATCAACTTAGAGCAGGATAACTGAAAGTGATACCCATCTAGAAAACAGGAACAAAATAGATGACGTATATGCTGGTCTATCAAGTCATCATAAATATCATAACCTGAGCATAATGGAACAAACTTTATTACATTGCGTGTTTTTTTTTTTCAAGGGACATCTCAATATTATTGTTCTTTTTTTTTTATATAAATTTTGTTCAAAAAATAGCTACTTTCAGCCTTTTTAAAGAATATGAAACAGGCCTTATTGTTAGTTTAGAAAAAAAAAAAAAAACTAAAAGGCTACTTCAGAAGCTTCCAGGGAAAAAAGAAAAAGCTTTCAGGTGGAACAAACAAAATCATGCCCCAATTAACCAAAGGTAAAAAGCTTATGTATATACTTTCAAGTATTTTGAGAAATTACAGCTCAAAGCTTAACTGAGCTTAAGACTTATGTTTAAAACAAGCCAGACAAGAGAACTTACTTATTTTGTAAGTTTAATTTTTAACACAACGAAAATGGAATAATAAAGCAACGAGGAATATTCATAAATTGAGAAGGTCAACCTAGTGTAAATTAGATTGGATTAAATCATTTTTTTTCAAAAGCTAAATATTTTAGATCGTCGTTTGGATTGCAACATATAATGTTTTTGGCGGGTTTATTAGTTTTTCGCCAGTTTCTTTTCAGTGCCGCCACTCCGAAAGCACCTTGTGACAGCCAGGTTCGAGGCCACAGTTCCCAAAGAACCAGGGCTTAGTTCAATGAACTAACCAGTCACATCTCGATCGTATCTTCGTGGTTGATATCCTCTTGTAGCCGTCCATTACATCTTTTATCTTAGATTACACTTAAGAAAAAGCTTGTGGCTTTTTCTTAGCTGAAACCTAGTAAAGCGTGAACGACAGCCCATAATGTTTTTGAAGCTATCTTTTTTGTAAATGCAACAGAAACTATTCATTCTGGAAATAGAAAATTTTAGCACGATATTGGCCATTAGCTTATTAGACATAGCATAGAGATGAAGTGAACAAAGCTGTTTTTTGGGGGAAACCGCATTTTACTTTAGTAATATCAAGATCAATTTAAAAACGCGTGGATATAAACATCAATTTTCCTTGAACAGCTCTCTAAGATGCCCTAGTGATCTACCAGCACGGAAGGAAAAAAAAATGAAACGTATCATTGATAAACAGTCTCAAATTGTTTTTCTCAGGTATTGAAAAAGGACAGGGTTGAAAATATCCGTTTAAGATTTTTCGCCTGCACAATAACTTCGACGATGCACTTTTATTTCGATTCGCCACTATTTTTGTGGAGTTACTACCTTTCCTCATTTATAAACTAAGCACATAAGAAATCATCTAAAGAGGCTGGATGATTAGATACTTGACACTTGATCCTTCAGGTGATTAGATAAAAAAAAAAAAAGTTTTTTTCAACTGAAAGTAAGGAGCAACATTAAAAGTTAAAACGAACAGAAATTATTACACCAACGATATGAAAATATTCTTATTGTTCTAATTAAACGACCGATGTGTTACATGAGTCGTTCTTAAATAATTAGGACAAATTTCAAACTTTAGCGTAAAGAGCGAGGTGTTGAGCAGGGGGAAGCCCCCTAAGGCTATCTCCTAAGGATTGGCCTATCAATTATGCTGAACAAAATGGTTATCTTCAAATTTTGATTGGACAATTTTTGGGAAAAGGGTACGGGGATGACCCCACTGCCCTCAAATCTTTTTGGTCAATTAAAAAAGGCACTAGAACTTTTAATTTCCTTGCGAATGAGCCCTCTCTCGATATTCTAGGACCATTGGTTTAATGATATCACCCTATGAAAAAAATAAATAAATAAACACGCATCCGTGATCCTCAAATAGATTCTTTCTAATTTTGACAAATTTTATATCCATTTTCGGAATGTTATTCCGAAAATATGTCTTATTCCGAAAATGATATCAAGCAGTATAATATGAAAGATTCTGCTGCGGTAATAAACACGAATGAAGAAAATCAATTTATTAGGGACCAACTGCTGACAGCTTTTATTCTGGAATATTTGAAAGTTTATGAAGTATAGATATTTGGTTTTTTATCTTTTTTTAAAGTTAAGAAATATATTTAACCATTATGTTACACTTTGTAAACTTCATCGTATGGTATTGGCGTAAGTTCCCATTGTTTGCTCTGGTTTTTGTTTTGTATTGTATGTGACAACTTTGTTGATTCTATTTTTTTCTTATACTCTCGAATTTTAAAGGCTAATAAAATTTTTTGAACGAATTGAAATCCTGTTCTTTTTTAATTTTAGATTTTGAGAATCTTAAAAAAGAAAAAAAAAACATGGTACATGATATAGTAAATATAGCACTGTAATATCGCACGGTATATAATAGGGTTTCAGTTGGAGGTTTTTGGGAGGAGGATACCTCTATAGTTTCTAAAAAAAATATCTGTTATGGCATTTTCATCGAAGAAAAAGAAACATATCAAAAATATATTTTGAGAAACCAAAAAAACAAAAACAAATATGGTGCATAATAATCTAGTAAATATGGTATAGCAATAAAGCACAGTATATAGCAGGGGTGCCAATTGAGGATAAGGGAGGGGAATGCTTCCATAGATTCTAAAAAGTAATTTTTTGGCATTCTCTTTGAACAAAAAAAGAAAAACCATACCTAAGATTTATAGAAATGCCTCTTTTGGTGTAATTATTAGAGAAACCAAAAATAATCCGTGCCCCCCGTGGAGGGGATTCGGTAGATTATTGTCATTGGTATATAGTAAAGAAACAAAATGTAGGAATTTTGTTGAAAAACTCATAAAAATAATTGATGACTAATTCGTTCGTTCAAGAGGCAACTAACTAAGTTGCAAGTCCTAAACTCTTTTAGCCCACTTAGCCCCATTTTCACCCTTCTCGGCCCTGCTTCAATATTATCTTTGGATTTTTTTTTTCATGAAGTCATACAAGCAAGAGAAGTATTTTCTTTTTACGATCTATAGAACCTGTATCAACAGAGAGACAATTTTGAAAAAAAAAATTAATAATATGGAATTATTCTATCAAGATAATCCCTCCTAAGTTGCTAGACTATAAATAGGGCGAAATTCAAAGGGCTTTAAAACCTTTGAACTAGAGGAAACTTGAAGGTTACTTGGCTACAACTATTCATCTGGACGAATTGATAATCCACTAAGAAAAGGATAGTAGCTTTTAATTATTCCAAATACAGATTCTAACGATAGCATTGAAATACTATATTATTACTATTTGATAACCAAGTCTGAATATATTTTGTATGTTTATGATTGTTTATAATTATAAGTCATCGCAGTTGTGAAGAAATCATGAGTTATGAGACCTCCTTGAATTTAAATGAGGCAGATTACAAAAAAGGGTTTGCAGAACGGCTGTATTTTGTCAATACGGACGTAAAATTACCCAATATTTTAGTTTGGAAAAATAAATTTAGTCTGTGGCTAATAACGACAAAGAAAAATTATGTATAAAAGTTGCATATAACTAGACTTTTTATTCCGTCACCGACTTTTTATTCCGTCACCGACTTTTTATTCCGTCACCAACTTTTTATTCCGTCACCGACTTTTTATTCCGTGATTTGATTCAGAAAAGAGCGATCTATAGTTTGGTGGGAAAAAAAATATAGGTTGTGTTGAAAATATTTCGATTAAAACGCCACTATTCAGAAAATTTTCTTTTTTTGGGGGGGGGGAATTTTATTGTTATTTTAATATACATATGCTGATATTTCTTCCTTAAAATCTTAATTAATTTTTGATTTCTTAAAGTTATAAAAGTGGAAACATTTAAAAGAATTTTTTCAGTAAAGTACAAATTATGTTCTTGCTTTTAGAAAGCATAGGGGTTTTGACGACCCCTACTCATATTTATTTCTGCTTGTTTTGAGTTTCACTCTGTTATTTATTTAATTTCTGTTCGTTTCTGGTTTATTTTATTTATTGATACTGATGTATGTAGTTGTATGCTTAGTATATCTTTTGATTCTATTTTTGTTCATTTTTGGTTTAGTGGAGTTCTTTACTTTTATTGAAAAACCCTATTTTGTGAATTTTTTTTTTTAATTATTTCTGTTCGTTTTATATTGACATAGTCTTCTTCAGCGAAAAAGAAAATAATAGTTTAAATCTTTCCGGTTTCCCTTTAAGAATTCATAGTTTGGCCTGCTATTTATATGCTAGAAAAACTTTTTGCAGAAATTTTAACAACATAAACTCTTTTGAAAATCATGACACAAATAGTAGCGTTTAATCTAATCATATACACCCTCTAGTTGACCCTATAAATAAAAGTTAATACCATTCCCGAAAAATTATATCTATGCTCTTTCACAGCCTGGATACAATTACACTCTTTTGATTTTGGTAAAATTTTAGGAGCAGAAGTAGCAACAGAAGTAGCCCCAAAAATTTGAACTTAATACCCTCAGTCCTTCTTGGTATATTGCTGAAATGTCTTATTGGCAACCAGCCTACAAACAGTGTGTTTTGACTTAATTTTAAATCAACATTTAGTTTTTAAGCATAATGGGCAAATTACATAACTGTGGGGGGTTGACCAACCCAATAACCATAGAGATATAGGTACTAGACCTTTCAGCTTTGCTGAACAAAATGGCCATCTTAAAGTTCTGATTGGAAGTGTCTATAAAATTATGAGCTAAAGAGGGCGGATGATTGTCCTCCAATCATTTTTTACTCTTAATAGGGCACTAGGACTTTTAATTTTCGATCAAATTAGCTCCTTTAAAATATCAATGATATTACTAAATATGATAGAGCATCGCTGCCTATGTCCTTATATGTCCTATAGTGCTTATATACCCTTTTAATACCTGCATGTATTTAATTGCAACTCCTCCTAAACGTTCCCTAAAAGTTTCAACTTAATGCCATTATTGTCGTTAGTTACAGTAACCGTAGAAGCAGCATTAAATGAATACACACAGTGTCTTCTGGCTGGCTAAAAATCCAAAACCTATGAAGGTATGAAAGTGAAATTTGCAGAGAATATTTCTGTTGTACGGATGACAACCTGCCATCCGTATGCACGTTATCAAAAGGGCATATCAGCAATATCTTAGGAACAATTTCGTGTGTGAAATTAAACCTTACAAAGCTTGTTGTGGGGGATGTTGAACTAACCAAAAGACAATATTTGCATCATAATACTAATGCTTCTACTCCTACAACTACTGCTACTATTACTATTACTGCTACTACGGCTACTACTATTATAGCTAAGACTATTACTATTAACTGTACTGCTACTGCTATATTCACTGGTGCTAGGCTACTACTACAACTAATAAACCTAAGGGTATTAAGGCGAAAATTTTGGGTAATATTGTAACTGCGTTGAAATAAATCTAAACACACTATGCCCATATAGGTTGTCAAAAGGACCGGTCGATGGTATTAAGTTAAAAATTTCATCGTGTGTCGAATGGGATGTTGAAAAAAAAGGTGCTTTCCGCATACTGCTACTAATGCTACTACTGCTACTACAACTATTGCTACGCATAACTACTGAACCTTTAAACAATGCTGAAAAAATTGATGACTCAAAACTTTGTTTAGATATTTGTTATGAGAAATGATTGGCGTGGGGGGGGGAGGTTTCTCTCAAATCAGTCTGACTCTTAAAAAGAGCACTATAACTTTCAATTTTAAAAACAAATGAGACCCATCTGAATTTAATACGACCACCCATTCCATAACAAACCTTATATGCCCCCAGGGCATAGCTTAAAGCCCTTGACCCAGGGCTCTGGGGGGTTGTGCCAACCCTGGAAACATTGTTATATGTTGTTTGGACTATTTTAAAAATTGCCATCGCACAGTTTCAATCAGATGCATTTGGTGAAAAGAGGGGTAATTGGGTGGGGGGGATCGCTACTTGACCTCCATCACTATTGACTCTTAAAAGCGAACTAGAACTTCCACTTTCAACCAAATGAGCCACCTGTAAAGCTTATAGAACCATCACTTCCACAAGAACCTTAAATGCCCAAGGGGCATAATTTACAACCCTTGCCCTCAGGCTCTGGTGGTTTGTATCAACCTCAAAAGCCTTTTTATATGATATTTGGACTTTTTGAATAAAAGGACTGTCTCAAGATATCTATTGGAGACATCCCAGGAAAACACAACGTGTTTGTGTATGTGTGTGTGGGGGGGGGGGCTGCACTCTGATCACTTTGAATCTTAAAAAGGGCTTTATAACTTCCAATTGGAAATCAAATAAGCTCTATCTGATGTTTATACGACCATCTATTCAATAAAAACTTTATATGCCCTCATAAAATAACCTACAACCCTATCCCCAGGGCGCTGGGGGGCCTGTGTATTCCCTAAAGACATTATTATATGTTCTCTATATTATTTTGAAAAGAAATCGCTATCTCATAATTGGGGGGGGGGGGGGGGGGGGGGGGGGGGGGGGGGGGGGTCAATTAGATGTGTTTGGTGAAAAAGGGGTTGCAGATGAGGGGGGGGGCTAAATTCCGTCCATCACTTTTGACGCTTAAAAAGCAACTAGAACTTCCAATTTTCAACCAAATGAGCTTCTTTTAAAGTTAAACAACCCTCCCTTCCATACAAAAAAAAAAACTAAAATACCCTTGGGCATAAATTACAACCCTTGCCCTAATCTCTGGGGCTTGTTTCAAACCAAAAGCCTTGTTATATGATATTCAGACTATTTTTAATAGTATGGCTAGATCGAAATGTCTATTAGATGCATTTCGGGACAACACGACGTTTGTGTGTGTGTGTGGGGGGGGGGGGGGGTAGATACCCTCCGATCATCTTGACTCTCAAAAAAGAGACACTAGAACGTCTGATTACCAATCCAATGAGCCCCTCCGAAGTTTATATGACCACGCTTTCTATAAAAACCTTATAAGCTCCCAGGGTATAACTTAAAACCCTTGGCCTGAGGACTGGGAGGATTTTTTATCCTCAAAGACATAATTTCCAGACCTTTCAAATACGTTGATCAAAGTGGCTATCTCAAAATTTTGATTGGAAGTGTTTGGGGAAATGATGAGTCTGGGGGGAGAGGGAATTTGCCCTGTGATCACTTTCGACTAATAAAAAAACGCACTAGTCCTCTCAATTTCCAATAGAATGAGCCCTTTTTGAAGCTTCTACGACAAAACTTTCTATAATAACCTTACATGCCCCAAGGGAATAACTTACGACCCTTGTCCTGAGGCTATGGGGGGGGGGGGGTCTCATTCTCAAAGACATAATTTCTAGAACTATCAACTACGTTGAACAAAATAGCTATCTCAAAATTTTGATTGGATGTGTTTGGGGAAACGATGGACGTGCTAGAAGGGTTAATTTCCCTCCAATCACTTTCGACTATTAAAAAGGGCACTAGCCCTTTCAATTCCCTATCGAATGAGCCCTTTTTGAAGTTTCTTTGACAGTGCTTTCTATAAACACCTTTTATGCCCCCAGGGCATAACTTACAACCCTCGCCTGAGGTCTGTGAGGGGGTTGTCATCCTAAAAGACTTAATTTCCAGAACTTTCAACTACGAACTTTTTGAACAAAATGGCTATCTCAAAATTTTGATTGGGCGTGTTTGGGGAAATGATGGGCGTAGAAGGGTTTTAGTTGCATTCCAATCACTTTCGACTATTAAAAAAGGCACAAGCCCTTCCAATTTCCAATCAAATGAGCCGTTTTGAAGTTTCTACGACAACGTTTTTGATGCGACGTGCCCTGGTCTAAAAGAAAAAAACAAAAAACAAAAATAAATAAATAATACATTGTGCCAATATCGTTCTTTACTAAGGCAGGGCTACTGCGCTGTCTATGATTCAAGAACTGATTCTTCTTACGTTTTCTTGTTGTCTCTTCATTTTCGTTAAAAGTTTTGATTTTTGTGTTGCATTTTTTTGTGTTGCAATTTTTCTTAATGACCTAACTTTGGCCCAAGTGTATTGGCTACGTTAGATACAAAAAAATATTTCCAATACAATCAAAGCTTTTTATCGTATCTTTGTCTTTTCGGGAAATTCAGCAATTCTTGAAGGACTAGGATCATTAGAACTTGAATTTTATTTGATTGCATAAGGGATAAGGATTCCATATGCAAAGATTAGACTTAACAGGAGTCGTTGTTGAATGTCAGAATGAGTGCATTGACTAAGAGCTTAATTGTAAAATTGGATCCATAGTTGCAAATTTCCTCAGTGATTTCCTATCCCTATCTCGAATAGATTTTTCCATTTAAAATAAATTTTGTCAACATTTAAATTTGTGATATTATCCTCCCTCATTTTATCGTCCGTCAAATAATCTTTTATACTTTCATTGGGGATTGTTAGCACGCTAGATTTGAAAGCCTTTGTTGGTGAGGACAGAGGTTCGAGTCCTGGTGTCACTGGTTGTTTAGTTTGAACAGGAGTCAGTGATGTGACTTTGTTCAGATTTGAAACCCTTTGTTGATGAGGACAGAGGTTCAAGTCCTGGTGTCACTGGTTGTTTAGTTTGAACAGGAGTCAGTGATGTGACTCTGTTCAGATTTGAAACCCTTTGTTGGTGAGGACAGAGGTTCGAGTCCTGGTGTCACTGGTTGTTTAGTTTGAACAGGATTCAGTGATGTGACTCTGTAAGCTCCACCAGAGTCGACCCAACTCTAAATGGGTAGTAGAAAGCTATCTTATAGTCCCGTACCCACACCATATATGGGCATAGAGTCCCTAGGGAGAACACGTGGTTAATCGAAGTGGGTCAATGACCTAAATTTCCCAGGTCGATTTATTTGTTGTTGTTGTTGTTTTGGGCAAGTGCACGCTCGGGGCGAATGTCAATAATTCCCCTTAGAAACAACAAATTAATTCCCCTTTCTAGACAAATCAATCAACCATGACATCATCTGTCAGACATTAAAAAACTTCGCCCAGAAACAATTCACCTTGACATCACCTTTCAGATATTAATAAACTTTGCCCCGGAAACAATTCTGGTCGAACTCCAAAGATATTAATAAACTTCGCCCCGGAAACAATTCTCCAAGAAAACCCGGCGAATGTTTTGATCTTAGAGATGAAGAGATGCGCGGGAAAGGGTTTCCCAGTAATTTCAAATGTGACAGCGCAGGGATGCCAAAAACAAAAGGAACACGCAGAAATTACGTTTAGGGATTATTTGGGCGAAAACCGTTTTAGACATTTTAGGGAGTTATTTCGGCGAAAACAGTTAGAGACATTTTAAAAGATGATTTTAGAAGATGTTTTAGAAGAGGTTTTGAGTGTGGTCGTTATAATACACAAGTTCCATTTGAACAATGTCGTGAGGTCCCCACCCAAACCCCAAAGGGCTCCGATCCCCATAACCAAACCCCGAAGGAAGCCCCCGGCCCCCAAAGGTTCCCCCGGGCTCCCAAAGGGTTCCCCAGGCCCCCCAAAGGGACCCCGGCGCCCCAAAGGCCCCTGAACCCTCATTTTTTAATATTTTTTTTAAGGCTATATTATATCTTTTCAGAACAAGTTCTTTTCTTAATGTCATTTCTTAACCATTTTCCAACTTGAAGTACCCATCCATTTCACCCACAACTTTACTATAAGGCTTTTCGAATACCCCAACATCAAGCAATAGTTTTCAAAAGACATTTCAGAGCAACTTCTTTTCTTAATGTTCCCTTCTAAACCCATTTTCCAACTTGAAGTACCTGTCCTTTTCACCCACAACTTTACTTTACAGCTTTTTAGATACCTCAACACCAAGAAATACCTTTCAAAAGGCATTTCAGAGCAAGTTCATTTCATAATGTCCCTCCTAAACCCATTTTCCAAGTTGAAGTACCCATCTTTTTCACCCACAACTATACTTTACAGCTCTTTGGATACCTCAACACCAAGAAATACCTTTCAAAAGGCATTTCAGAGCAACTTCCTTTCTTAATGTCCCTTCTCTAAACCCATTTTCCAATTTGAAGCATCCATCCTTTTCACCCAGAACTATACTTTACAGCTTTTTGGATACCTCAACACCAAGAAATACTTTTCAAAAGACATTTCAGAGCAAGTTCCTTTGTTAATGTCCCTTCTAAACCCATTTTACAAGTTGAAGTACCCATCCTTTTCACCCACAACTATACTTTACAGCTTTTTGGATACCTCAACTTCAAGAAATATCTTTCAAAAGCCATTTCAGAGCAAGTTCCTTTCTTAATGTCCCTTCTAAACCCATTTTCCAACTTGAAGTACCCATCCTTTTCACCCACAACTTTACTTTACAGCTTTTTGGATACCTCAACACCAAGAAATACTTTTCAAAAGGCACTTCAGAGCAAGTTCCTTTCTTAAAGTCACTCCTAAACCCATTTTACAAGTTGAAGTACCCATCCTTTTCACCCACAACTTTACTTTACAGCTTTCTGGATACCTCAACATCAAGAAATACTTTTCAAAAGACATTTCAGAGCAAGTTCCTTTCTTAATGCCCCTCCTAAACCCATTTTCCAACTTGAAGTACCCATCCTTTTCACCCACAACATTACTTTACAGCTTCTTGGATACCTCAAAACCAAGAAATACTTTTCAAAAGGCATTTCAGAGCAAGTTCCTTTCTTAATGTCCCTCCTAAACCCATTTTCCAACTTGAAGTACCCATCCTTTTCACCCACAGCTTTACTTTAAAGCTTTTTGGATACCTCAACACCAAGAAATACTTTTCAAAAGACATTTCAGAACAAGTTCTTTTCTTAATGTCTCTCCTAAACCCATTTTACAAGTTAAAGCACCCATCCTTTTCAACCAGAACTTTACTATACATCTTTTTGGATACCTCAACACCAATAAATACTTTTCAAAAGACATTTCAGAGCAAGTTCTTTTCTTAATGTCCCTCCTAAACCCATTTTACAAGTTAAAGCACCCATCCCTTTTCACCCACAACTACACTTTTCACCTTTTTGGATACCTCACCACTAAGAAATACCTTTCAAAAGACATTTCAGAGCAATTTCCTTTCTTAATGTCCCTTCTAAACCCATTTTCCAACTTGAAGCACCATCCTTTTCACCCACAACTTTACTTTACAGCTCTTTGGATACCTCAACACCAAGCAATACTTTTCAAAGGCTTTTCAGAACAAGTTCTTTACGTAATGTCCTTCCTAAACCAATTTTACAAGTTGAAGCATCCATCCTTTTCACCCACAACTTTAAATTACAGCTTTTTGGATACCTCAACACCAAGAAATACTTTTCAAAAGGCATTTCAGAGCAAGTTCCTTTCTTAATGTCCCTTCTAAACCCATTTTACAACTTGAAGTACCCATCCACTTCACCCACAACTTTACTTTTACAGCTTTTTGGTTACCTCAACACCAAGAAATACCTTTCAAAAGGCATTTCAGAGCAATTTTCTTTCTTAATGTCCCTTCTAAACCCATTTTCCAACTTGAAGCATCCATCCTTTTCACCCACAACTTTACTTTACAGCTCTTTGGATACCTCAACACCAAGCAATACTTTTCAAAGGCTTTTCAGAACAAGTTCTTTACATAATGTCCTTCCTAAACCAATTTTACAAGTTGAAGCATCCATCCTTTTCACCCACAACTTTAAATTACAGCTTTTTGGATACCTCAACACGAAGAAATACTTTTCAAAAGGCATTTCAGAGCAAGTTCCTTCTTAATGTCCGTTCTAAACCCATTTTACAACTTGAAGTACCCATCCATTTCACCCACAACTTTTCTTTACAGCTTTTTGGTTACCTCAACACCAAGAAATACCTTTCAAAAGGCATTTCAGAGCAATTTCCTTTCTTAATGTCCCTTCTAAACCCATTTTCCAACTTGAAGTACCCATCCATTTCACCCACAACTTAACTTTACAGCTTTTTGAAAGCCTCAACACCAAGAAATACCTTTCAAAAGGCATTTCAGAACAAGTTCCTTTCTTAATATCCTTCTTAAACCAATTTTACAAATTCTAAATTTTTTCTTAGGAATATTTCAGTAGTGTTTTGTTATGGTCTACAGTGTCACAGTTACATTCTCTTGATTTTTCAAAGTTCATTTTGAATTTCTTTCATTGAAATGCAAGAGTTGGAATATTTCAGTAGTGTTTTGTCGTGGTTTACCTTATCACAGTTACATTTTATTGATTTGTCAAAGTTTATTTTGAATTTCTTTCATTGAAATGCAAGAGTTGGAATATTTCAGTAGTGTTTTGTCGTGGTTTACCTTATCACAGTTACATTTTATTGATTTGTCAAAGTTTATTTTGAATTTCTTTCACTGAAATGCAAGAGTTGGAAAATTTCAGTAGTGTTTTGTCGTGGTTTACCTTGTCACAGTTACATTCTATTGATTTGTCAAAGTTCATTTGAATTTCTTTCATTGAAATGCAGGAGTTGGAATATTTCAGTAGTGTTTTGTTATGTTTTACATTGTCACAGTTACATTCTCTTGATCTTTCAAAGTTCATTTTGGTTTTCTTTCGTTGAAATGCAAGAGTTGGAATATTTCAGTAGTGTTTTGTCATGGTTTACCTTGTCACAGTTACATTCTCTTAATTTTTCAAAGTTCATTTTGGTTTTCATTCGTTGAAATGCATGAGTTGGAATATTTCAGTAGTGTTTTGTTGTGGTTTACCTCGTCACAGTTACATTTTCTTGATTTTTCAAAGTTAATTTTGGTTTTCTTTCGATGAAATGCAAGACTTGGAATATTTCCATAGTGTTTTGTCGTGGTTTACCTTGTCAAAGTTACATTCTCTTAATTTTTCAAAGTCCATTTTGAATTTCTTTCATTGAAATGCAAGAGTTGGAATATTTCAGTAGTGTTTTGTCGTGGTTTATCACAGTTACATTTTCTTGATTTTTCAAAGTTCATTTTGGTTTTCTTTTGTTGAAATGTAAAGAGTTGGAATACTTCAGTAGTGTTTTGTTGTGGTTTACCTTGTCACACTTACATTCTCTTAATTTTTCAAAGTTCATTTTGGATTTCTTTCGATGAAATGCAAGAGTTGGAATATTTCAATAGTGTTTTGTTGTTATTTACCTAATCATAGTTACATTCTCTTGATTTTTCAAAGTTCATTTTGAATTTCTTTCGTTGAAATGCAAGAGTTGGAATATTTCAGTAGTGTCTTGTCCTGGTTTACCTTGTCACAGTTACATTCTCTTAATTTTTCAAAGTTCATTTTGGTTTTCTTTCGTTGAAATGCAAGAGTTGGAATATTTCAGTAGTGTTTTGTTGTAGTTTACCTTGTCACAGTTACATTCTCTTAATTTTTCAAAGTTCAATTTGGATTTCTTTCGATGAAATGCAAAAGTTGGAATATTTCAATAGTGTTTTGTCGTGGTTTACCTAGTCACAGTTACATTCTCTTGATTTTTCAAAGTCCATTTTGAATTTCTTTCATTGAAATGCAAGAGTTGGAATATTTCAGTAGTGTTTGTTGTGGTTTACATTGTCACAATTACATTCTCTTAATTTTTAAAAGTTCATTTTGGATTTCTTTGATGAAATGCAAGAGTTGGAATATTTCAATAGTGTTTTGTCGTGGTTTACCTAGTCATAGTTACATTCTCTTAATTTTTCAAAGTAAATTTTGGATTTCATTCATTGAAATGCATGAGTTGGAATATTTCAGTAGTGTTTTGTTGTGGTTTAACTTATCACAGTTACATTCTCTTGAGTTTCAAAGTTCATTTTGGATTTCTTTCTTTGAAACGCAAGAGTTTGAATATTTCAATAGTGTTTTGATGTGGTTTACCTTGTCACAGCTACATTCTCTTGATTTTTCAAAGTTCATTTTGGTTTTCTTTCGTTGAAATGCAAGAGTTGGAATATTTCAGTAGTGTTTGGTGTGGTTTACCTTGTCACACATACATTCTCTTATTTTTCAAAGTTCATTTTGGATTTCTTTCGTTGAAATGCAAGAATTGGAATATTTCAGTAGTGTTTTGTCATAGCTTACCTTGTCACAGTTACATTCTCTTAATTTTTCAAAGTTCATTTTGAATTTCTTCCATTGAAATGCAAGAGTTGGAATATTTAAGTAGTGTTTTGTCGTGGTTTACCTTGTCACAGTTACATTCTCTTGATTTTTCAAAGTTCATTTTGATTTCTTTCATTGAAATGCAAGAGTTGGAATATTTCAGTAGTGTTTTGATGTGGTTTACCTTGTCACAGTTAAATTCTCTTGATTTTTCAAAGTTCATTTTGGTTTTCTTTCGTTGAAATGCTAGAGTTGGAATATTTCAGTCGTGTTTTGTAGTGGTTTACCTTGTCACACTTACATTCTCTTAATTTTTCAGAGCTCATTTTGAATTTCTTTCATTGAAATGCAAGAGTTGGAATATTTCAGTAGTGTTTTGTCGTGGTTTACCTTGTCACAGTTACATTCTCTTAATTTTTCAAAGTTCATTTTGAATTTCTTTCGATGAAATGTGAGAGTTGGAATATTTCAATAATGTTTTGTTGTGGTTTACCTTGTCACAGTTACATTCTCTAAATTTTTCAAAGTTCATTTTGAATTTCTTTCATTGCAATGAAAGAGTTGGAATATTTCAGTAGTGTATTGTCATGGTTTACCTTGTCACAGTTACATTCTCTTAATTTTTCAAAGTTCATTTTGAATTTGTTTCGTTGAAATACAAGATTTGGAATATTTCAGTAGTGTTTTGTTGTGGTTTACCTTATCACAGTTACATTTTCTTGATTTTTCAAAGTTCATTTTGAATTTCTTTCGTTGAAATGCAAGAGTTGGAATATTTCAGTAGTGCTTTGTCATGGTTTACCTTGACACAGTTACATTTTCTTGATTTTTCAAAGTTCATTTGGATTTCTTTCCTTGAAATGCAAGAGTTGGAATATTTCAGTAGTGTTTTGCTATGGTTTACCTTGTCACAGTTACATTCTCTTGATTTTTCAAAGTTCATAGTTGCAATATTTCAGTAGTGTTTTGTTGTCGTTTACCTTGTCACAGTTACATTCTCTTGATTTTTCAAAGTTCATTTTGAATTTCTTTCGTTGGAATGCAAGAGTTGGAATATTTCAGTAGGGTTTTATTGTGGTTTACCTTGTCACAGTTACATTCTCTTGATTTTTCAAAGTTCTTTTAGGAATTTCTTTTGTTGAAATGCAAGAGCTGGAATATTTCAGTAGTGTTTTGTTGTAGTTTACCTGGTCACAGTTACATTCTCTTGATTTTTCAAAGTTCATTTTGAATTCTTTTGTTGAAATGTAAGAGTTGGAATATTTCAATAGTGTTTTGTCATGGTTTACCTTGTCACTGTTACATTCTCTTGATTTTTCAAAGTTCATTTTGAATTTTTTTTCGTTGAAATGCAAGAGTTGGAATATTTCAAAAGTGTTCTGTCGTGGTTTACCTTGTCACAATTACATTCTCTTGATTTTTCAAAGGTCATTTTGAATTTCACTCATTGAAATGCAAGAGTTGGAATACTTCAGTGGTGTTTTGTCGTGGTTTACCCTGTCACAGATACATTCTCTTGATTTTTCAAAGTTCAGTGAAATTTATTTCAATGAAATGCAAGAGTTGGAATATTTCAGTAGTGTTTTGCTATGGTTTACCTAGTCACTGTTACATTCTCTTGATTTTTCAAAGTTCAGTTCGGATTTCTTTCATTGAAATGCAAGAGTTGGAATATTTCAATAGTGTTTTACCGTGGTTTACTTTGTCACAGTTACATTCTCTTGATTTTTCAGAGATAATTTTGGTTTTCTTTCGTTGAAATGCAAGAGTTGGAATATTTCAGTAGTGTTTTGTTGTGCTTTACCTTGACACAGTTATATTTTCTTGATTTTTGTTAGGTTAAGTTAGGTTAGGTTAGGCTAGATCAAATTAGGTTAGGTTAGGTTAAGTTAGGTTAGGTTAGCCTAGGTACGCGCGCGTACGTAGGCTAACCTAACCTAACTTAACCTAACCTAACCTAATTTGATCTAGCCTAACCTAACCTAACCTAACCTAACAAAAATCAAGAAAATGTAACTGTGTCAAGGTAAAGCACAACAAAACACTACTGAAATATCCCAACTATTGCATTTCAACGAAAGAAAACCAAAATTATCTTTGAAAAATCAAGAGAATGTAGCTGTGACAAAGTAAACCACGGTAAAACACTATTGAAATATTCCAACTTTTGCATTTCAATGAAAGAAATCCGAAATGAACTTTGAAAAATCAAGAGAATGTAACAGTGACTAGGTAAACCATATCAAAACACTACTGAAATATTCCAACTCTTGCATTTCATTGAAAGAAATTTCAATGAACTTTGAAAAATCAAGAGAATGTATCTGTGACAGGGTAAACCACGACAAAACACCACTGAAGTATTCCAACTCTTGCATTTCAATGAGTGAAATTCAAATGAAACTTTGAAAAATCAAGAGAATGTAATTGTGACAAGGTAAACCACGACAGAACACTACTGAAATATTCCAACTCTTGCATTTCAACGAAAAAAATTCAAAATGAACTTTGAAAAATCAAGAGAATGTAACATTGACAAGGTAAACCATGACAAAACACTATTGAAATATTCCAACTCTTACATTTCAACAAAAGAAATTCAAAATGAACTTTGAAAAATCAAGAGAATGTAACTGTGACCAGGTAAACTACAACAAAACACTACTGAAATATTCCTACTCTTGCATTTCGACGAAAGAAATTCCAAAAAGAACTTTGAAAAATCAAGAGAATGTAACTGTGACAAGGTAAACCACAACAAAACCCTACTGAAATATTCCAACTCTTGTATTTCAACGAAAGAAATTCAAAATGAACATTGAAAAATCAAGAGAATGTAACTGTGACAAGGTAAATGACAACAAAAACACTACTGAAATATTGCAACTATGAACTTTGAAAAATCAAGAGAATGTAACTGTGACAAGGTAAACCATAGCAAAACACTACTGAAATATTCCAACTCTTGCATTTCAAGGAAAGAAATCCAAATGAACTTTGAAAAATCAAGAAAATGTAACTGAGTCAAGGTAAACCATGACAAAACACTACTGAAATATTCCAACTCTTGCATTTCAACGAAAGAAATTCAAAATGAACTTTGAAAAATCAAGAAAATGTAACTGTGATAAGGGTAAACCCCAACAGAACACTACTGAAATATTCCAACTCTTGCATTTCAACGAAAGAAATCCAAAATGAACTTTGAAAAATTAAGAGAATGTAACTATGACAAGGTAAACCACAACAAAACACTACTGAAATATTCCAACTCTTGCATTTCAACGAAAGAAATTCAAAATGAACTTTGAAAAATCAAGAAAATGTAACTGTGACGAGGTAAACCACAACAAAAAAACACTACTGAAATATTCCAACTCTTGTATTTCAACGAAAGAAATTCAAAATGAACTATGAAAAATTAAGAGAATGTAACTGTGACAAGGTAAACCATGACAATACACTACTGAAATATTCCAACTCTTGCTTTTCAATGAAAGAAATTAAAAATGAACTTCGAAAAATTAAGAGAATGTAACTGTGACAAGGTAAACCACAACAAAACACTATTGAAATATTCCAACTCTCTCCCATTTCATCGAAAGAAATTCAAAATGAAATTTGAAAAATTAAGAGAATGTAACTGTGACAGGGTAAACCACGAGAAAACACTACTGAAATATTCCAACTCTTGCATTTCAATGAAAGAAATTCAAAATGAGCTCTGAAAAATTAAGAGAATGTAACTGTGACAAGGTAAACCATGACAAAACACTAGTGAAATATTCCAACTCTTGCATTTCAAACGAAAGAAATTCCAAAATGAACTTTGAAAAATTAAGAGAATGTAAGTGTGACAAGGTAAACCTCTACAAAACACTACTGAAATTTTTCAACTCTTGCATTTCAACGAAAGAAAACCAAAATGAACTTTGAAAAATCAAGAGAATGTAACTGTGACAAGGTAAACCACATCAAAACACAACTGAAATATTCCAACTCTTGCATTTCAATGAAAGAAATTCAAAATGAACTTTGAAAAAATCAAGAGAATGTAACTGTGACAAGGTAAACCACGACAAAACACTACTTAAATATTCCAACTCTTGCATTTCAATGGAAGAAATTCAAAATGAACTTTGGAAAATTAAGAGAATCTAACTGTGACAAGGTAAGCCATGACAAAACACTACTGAAATATTCCAACTCTTGCATTTCAACGAAAGAAATCCAAAATGAACTTTGAAAAATTAAGAGAATGTATGTGTGACAAGGTAAAAACCACACAAAACACTACTGAAATATTCCAACTCTTGCATTTCAACGAAAGAAAACCAAAATGAACTTTGAAAAATCAAGAGAATGTAGCTGTGAGAAGGTAAACCACATCAAAACACTACTGAAATATTCCAACTCTTGCATCTCAACGAAAGAAATCCAAAATGATCTTTGAAAAATTAAGAGAATGTAACTATGACTAGGTAAACCACGACAAAACACTATTGAAATATTCCAACTCTTGCATTTCATCAAAAGAAATCCAAAATGAAATTTGAAAAATTAAGAGAATGTAAGTGTGACAATGTAAACACAACAAAACACTACTGAAATATTCCAACTCTTACATTTCAACGAAAAAAAACCAAAATGAACTTTGAAAAATCTAGAAAATGTAACTGTGACAAGGTAAACCACGACAAAACACTACTGAAATATTCCAACTCTTGCATTTCAATGAAAGAAATTCAAAATGGACTTTGAAAAATCAAGAGAATGTAACTTTGACTAGGTAAACAACGACAAAACACTATTGAAATATTCCAACTTTTGCATTTCATCGAAAGAAATCCAAAATGAACTTTGAAAAATTAAGAGAATGTAACTGTGATAAGGTAAACCACAACAAAACACTACTGAAATATTCCAATTCATGCATTTCAACGAAAGAAATCCAAAATGAACTTTGAAAAATTAAGAGAATGTAACTATGATTAGGTAAACCACAACAAAACACTATTGAAATATTCCAACTCTTGCATTTCATCGAAAGAAAACCAAAATGAACTTTGAAAAATTAAGAGAATGTAACTGTGACAAGGTAAACTACAACAAAAGACTACTGAAATATTCCAACTCTTGCATTTCAACGAAAGAAAACCAAAATGAACTTTGAAAAATTAAGAGAATGTAACTGTGACAAGGTAAACCACGACAAGACACTACTGAAATATTCCAACTCTTCCATTTCAACGAAAGAAATTCAAAATGAACTTTGAAAAATCAAAAGAATGTAACTGTGATAAGGTAAACCACAACAAAACACTACTGAAATATTCCAACTCATGCATTTCAACGAAAGAAATCCAAAATGAACTTTGAAAAATTAAGAGAATGTAACTATGATTAGGTAAACCACAACAAAACACTATTGAAATATTCCAACTCTTGCATTTCATCGAAAGAAATCCAAAATGAACTTTGAAAAATTAAGAGAATGTAAGTGTGACAAGGTAAACCACAACAAAACACTATTGAAATATTCCAACTCTTACATTTCAACGAAAGAAAAACCAAAATGAACTTTGAAAAATTAAGAGAATGTAACTGTGACAAGGTAAAACTACAACAAAACACTACTGAAATATTCCAACTCTTGCATTTCAACGAAAGAAATTCAAAATGAACTTTGAAAAATCAAGAAAATGTAACTGTGATAAGGTAAACCACAACAAAACACTACTGAAATATTCCAACTCTTGCATTTCAACGAAAGAAATTCAAAATGAGCTTTGAAAAATCAAGAAAATGTAACTGTGACGAGGTAAACCATAACAAAACACTACTGAAATATTCCAACTCTTGTATTTCAACGAAAGAAATTCAAAATGAACTTTGAAAAATTAAGAGAATGTAACTGTGACAAGGTAAACCATGACAATACACTACTGAAATATTCCAACTCTTGCTTTTCAATGAAAGAAATTATAAATGAACTTTGAAAAATTAAGAGAATGTAACTGTGACAAGGTAAACCACAACAAAACACTATTGAAATATTCCAACTCTCCCATTTCATCGAAAGAAATTCAAAATGAAATTTGAAAAATTAAGAGAATGTAACTGTGACAGGGTAAACCACGAGAAAACACTACTGAAATATTCCAACTCTTGCATTTCAATGAAAGAAATTCAAAATGAGCTCTGAAAAATTAAGAGAATGTAACTGTGACAAGGTAAACCATGACAAAACACTAGTGAAATATTCCAACTCTTGCATTTCAACGAAAGAAATTCCAAAATGAACTTTGAAAAATTAAGAGAATGTAAGTGTGACAAGGTAAACCTCTACAAAACACTACTGAAATATTTCAACTCTTGCATTTCAACGAAAGAAATCCAAAATGAACTTTGAAAAATTAAGAGAATGTAACTATGATTAGGTAAACCACAACAAAACACTATTGAAATATTCCAACTCTTGCATTTCATCGAAAGAAATCCAAAATGAACTTTGAAAAATTAAGAGAATGTAAGTGTGACAAGGTAAACCACAACAAAACACTATTGAAATATTCCAACTCTTACATTTCAACGAAAGAAAACCAAAATGAACTTTGAAAATTAAGAGAATGTAACTGTGACAAGGTAAACTACAACAAAACACTACTGAAATATTCCAACTCTTGCATTTTCAACGAAAGAAAACCAAAATGAACTTTGAAAAATTAAGAGAATGTAACTGTGACAAGGTAAACCACGACAAGACACTACTGAAATATTCCAACTCTTGCATTTCAACGAAAGAAATTCAAAATGAACTTTGAAAAATCAAGAGAATGTAACTGTGATAAGGTAAACCACAACAAAACACTACTGAAATATTCCAATTCATGCATTTCAACGAAAGAAATCCAAAATGAACTTTGAAAAATTAAGAGAATGTAACTATGATTAGGTAAACCACAACAAAACACTATTGAAATATTCCAACTCTTGCATTTCATCGAAAGAAATCCAAAATGAACTTTGAAAAATTAAGAGAATGTAAGTGTGACAAGGTAAACCACAACAAAAACACTATTGAAATATTCCAACTCTTACATTTCAACGAAAGAAAACCAAAATGAACTTTGAAAAATTAAGAGAATGTAACTGTGACAAGGTAAACTACAACAAAACACTACTGAAATATTCCAACTCTTGCATTTCAACGAAAGAAAACCAAAATGAACTTTGAAAAATTAAGAGAATGTAACTGTGACAAGGTAAACCATGACAAAACACTACTGAAATATTCCAACTCTTGCATTTCAACGAAAGAAATTCAAAATGAACTTTGAAAAATCAAGAGAATGTAACTGTGATAAGGTAAACCACAACAAAACACTACTGAAATATTCCAACTCATGCATTTCAACGAAAGATATCCAAAATGAACTTTGAAAAATTAAGAGAATGTAACTATGATTAGGTAAACCACAACAAAACACTATTGAAATATTCCAACTCTTGCATTTCATCGAAAGAAATCCAAAATGAACTTTGAAAAATTAAGAGAATGTAAGTGTGACAAGGTAAACCACAACAAAACACTATTGAAATATTCCAACTCTTACATTTCAACGAAAGAAAACCAAAATGAAATTTGAAAAATCAAGAAAATGTAACTGTGATAAGGTAAACCACGACAAAACACTACTGAAATATTCCAACTCTTGCATTTCAATGAAAGAGATTCAAAATGGACTTTGAAAAATTAAGAGAATGTAACTATGACAAGGTAAACCACAACAAAACACTACTGAAATATTCCAACTCTTGCATTTCAACGAAAGAAATTCAAAATGAACTTTGAAAAATCAAGAAAATGTAACTGTGACGAGGTAAACCACAACAAAACACTACTGAAATATTCCAACTCTTGTATTTTCAACGAAAGAAATTCAAAATGAACTTTGAAAAATTAAGAGAATGTAACTGTGACAAAGTAAACCATGACAATACACTACTGAAATATTCCAACTCTTGCATTTCAATGAAAAGAAATTAAAAATGAACTTTGAAAAATTAAGAGAATGTAACTGTGCAAGGTAAACCACCAACAACAAAACACTATTGAAATATTTCAACTCTCCCATTTCATCGAAAGAAATTCAAAATGAAATTTGAAAAATTAAGAGAATGTAACTGTGACAGGGTAAACCACGAGAAAACACTACTGAAATATTCCAACTCTTGCATTTCAATGAAAGAAATTCAAAATGAGCTCTGAAAAGTTAAGAGAATGTAACTGTGACAAGGTAAACCATGACAAAACACTAGTGAAATATTCCAACTCTTGCATTTCAACGAAAGAAATTCCAAAATGAACTTTGAAAAATTAAGAGAATGTAAGTGTGACAAGGTAAACCACTACAAAACACTACTGAAATATTTCAACTCTTGCATTTCAACGAAAGAAAACCAAAATGAACTTTGAAAGATCAAGAGAATGTAACTGTGACAAGGTAAACCTTATCAAAACACTACTGAAATATTCCAACTCTTGCATTTCAATGGATGAAATTCAAAATGAACTTTGGAAAATTAAGAGAATGTAATTGTGACAAGGTAAGCCATGACAAAACACTACTGAAATATTCCAACTCTTGCATTTCAACGAAATAAATCCAAAATGACCTTTGAAAAATTAAGAGAATGTATGTGTGACAAGGTAAACCACACCAAAAAAACTACTGAAATATTCCAACTCTTGCATTTCAACAAAAGAAAACAAAATGAACTTTGAAAAATCAAGAGAATGTAGCTGTGAGAAGGTAAACCACATCAAAACACTATTGAAATATTCCAACTTTTGCGTTTCAACGAAAGAAATCCAAAATGAACTTTGAAAAATTAAGATAATGTAACTATGACTATGTAAACCACGACAAAACACTATTGAAATATTCCAACTCTTGCATTTCATCAAAAGAAATCCAAAATGAACTTTGAAAAATGAAGAGAATGTAAGTGTGACAATGTAAACCACAACAAAACACTACTGAAATATTCCAACTCTTACATTTCAACGAAAAAAAAAACCAAAATGAACTTTGAAAAATCTAGAAAATGTCACTGTGACAAGGTAAACCACGACAAAACACTACTGAAATATTCCAACTCTTGCATTTCAATGAAAGAAATTCAAAATGAACTTTGAGAAATCAAGAGAATGTAACTTTGACTAGGTAAACAACGACAAAACACTATTGAAAATATTCCAACTTTTGCATTTCATCGAAAGAAATCCAAAATGAACTTTGAAAAATTAAGAGAATGTAACTGTGACAAGGTAAACAACGACAAGACACTACTGAAATATTCCAACTCTTGCATTTCAACGAAAGAAATTCAAAATGAACTTTGAAAAATCAAGAGAATGTAACTGTGATAAGGTAAACCACAACAAAACACTACTGAAAATATTCCAACTCATGCATTTCAACGAAAGAAATCCAAAATGAACTTTGAAAAATTAAGAGAATGTAACTATGATTAGGTAAACCACAACAAAACACTATTGAAATAATCCAACTCTTGCATTTCATCGAAAGAAATCCAAAATGAACTTTGAAAAATTAAGAGAATGTAGGTGTGACAAGGTAAACCACAACAAAACACTATTGAAATATTCCAACTCTTACATTTCAACGAAAGAAAACCAAAATGAACTTTGAAAAATTAAGAGAATGTAACTGTGACAAGGTAAACTACAACAAAACACTACTGAAATATTCCAACTCTTGCATTTCAACGAAAGAAAACCAAAATGAACTTTGAAAAATTAAGAGAATGTAACTGTGACAAGGTAAACCACGACAAGACACTACTGAAATATTCCAGCTCTTGCATTTCAACGAAAGAAATTCAAAATGAACTTTGAAAAATCAAGAGAATGTAACTGTGATAAGGTAAACCACAACAAAACACTACTGAAATATTCCAACTCATGCATTTCAACGAAAGAAATCCAAAATGAACTTTGAAAAATTAAGAGAATGTAACTATGATTAGGTAAACCACAACAAAACACAATTGAAATATTCCAACTCTTGCATTTCATCGAAAGAAAACCAAAATGAACTTTCAAAAATCAAGAAAATGTAACTGTGACGAGGTAAACCACAACAAAACACTACTGAAATATTCCAACTCATGCATTTCAACGAATGAAAACCAAAATGAACTTTGAAAAATTAAGAGAATGTAACTGTGACAAGGTAAACCATGACCAAACACTACTGAAATATTCCAACTCTTGCATTTCAACGAAAGAAAACCAAAATGAACTTTAAAAAATCAAGAAAATGTAAGTGTGACGAGGTAAACCACAACAAAAACACTACTGAAATATTCCAACTCATGCATTTCAACGAATGAAAACCAAAATGAACTTTGAAAAAATTAAGAGAATGTAACTGTGACAAGGTAAACCATGACCAAACACTACTGAAATATTCCAACTCTTGCATTTCAACGAAAGAAAACCAAAATGAACTTTAAAAAATCCAGAGAATGTATCTGCGACAATGTAAAACATAACAAAAACACTACTGAAATATTCCAACTCTTGCATTTCAATGAAAGAAAATCAAATGAACTTTGACAAATCAATAGAATGTAACTGTGACAAGGTAAACCACGACAAAACACTACTGAAATATTCCAACTTTTGCATTTCAATGAGAGAAATTCAAAATAAACTTTGACAAATCAATAAAATGTAACTGTGATAAGGTAAACCACGACAAAACACTACTGAAATATTCCAACTCCTGCATTTCTATGAAAGAAATTCAAAATGAACTTTGAAAAAATCAAGAGAATGTAACTGTGACACTGTAAAAAACATAACAAAACACTACTGAAATATTCCTAAGAAAAAATTTAGAATTTGTAAAATTGGTTTAAGAAGGATATTAAGAAAGGAACTTGTTCAGTAATGCCTTTTGAAAGGTATTTCATGGTGTTGAGGCATTCAAAAAGCTGTAAAGTAAAGTTGTGGGTGAAATGGATGGGTACTTCAAGCTGGAAAATGGGTTTAGAAGGGACATTAAGAAAGGAAATTGCTCTGAAATGCCTTTTGAAAGGTATTTCTTGGTGTTTAGGTAACCAAAAAGCTGTAAAGTAAAGTTGTGGGTGAAATGAATGGGTACTTCAAGTTGTAAAATGGGTTTAGAAGGGACATTAGGAAAGGAACTTGCTCTGAAATGCCTTTTGAAAAATATTTCTTGGTGTTGAGGTATCCAAAAAGCTATAATTTAAAGTTTTGGGTGAAAAGGATGGATGCTTCAACTTGTAAAATTGGTTTAGGAAGGACATTACGTAAAGAACTTGTTCTGAAAAGCCTTTGAAAAGTATTGCTTGGTGTTGAGGTATCCAAAAAGCTGTGAAGTAAAGTTGTGGGTGAAAAGGATGGATGCTTCAAGTTGGAAAATGGGTGTAGAAGGGACATTAAGAAAGGAAATTGCTCTGAAATGCCTTTTGAAAGAAAGTTTCTTGGTGTTGAGGTAACCAAAAAGCTGTAAAGTAAAGTTGTGGGTGAAGTGGATGGGTACTTCAAATTGTAAAATGGGTTTAGAAGGGACATTAAGAAAGGAACTTGCTCTGAAATGCCTTTTGAATAGTATTTCTTGGTGTTGAGGTATCCAAAAAGCTGTAATTTAAAGTTGTGGGTGAAAAGGATGGATGCTTCAACTTGTAAAATTGGTTTAGGAAGGACATTACGTAAAGAACTTTTTCTGAAAAGCCTTTGAAAAGTATTGCTTGGTGTTGAGGTATCCAAAGAGCTGTAAAGTAAAGTTGTGGGTGAAAAGGATGGTGCTTCAAGTTGGTAAATGGGTTTAGAAGGGACATTAAGAAAGGAAATTGCTCTGAAATGCCTTTTGAAAGGTATTTCTTGGTGGTGAGGTATCCAAAAAGGTGAAAAGTGTAGTTGTGGGTGAAAAGGATGGGTGCTTTAACTTGTAAAAATGGGTTTAGGAGGGACATTAAGAAAAGAACTTGCTCTGAAATGTCTTTTGAAAAGTATTTCTTGGTGTTGAGGTATCCAAAAAGCTGTATAGTAAAGTTCTGGGTGAAAAGGATGGGTGCTTTAACTTGTGAAATGGGTTTAGGAGGGACATTAAGAAAAGAACTTGCTCTGAAATGTCTTTTGAAAAGTATTTCTTGGTGTTGAGGTATCCAAGAAGCTGTAAAGTAAAGTTGTGGGTGAAAAGGATGGGTACTTCAAGTTGGAAAATGGGTTTAGGAGGGACATTAAGAAAGGAACTTGCTCTGAAATGTCTTTTGAAAAGTATTTCTTGATGTTGAGGTATCCAGAAAGCTGTAAAGTAAAGTTGTGGGTGAAAAGGATGGGTACTTCAACTTGTAAAATGGGTTTAGGAGTGACATTAAGAAAGGAACTTGCTCTGAAGTGCCTTTTGAAAAGTATTTCTTGGTCTTGAGGTATCCAAAAAGCTGTAAAGTAAAGTTATGGGTGAAAAGGATGGGTACTTTAAGTTGGAAAATGGGTTTAGAAGGGACATTAAGAAAGGAACTTGCTCTGAAATGGCTTTTGAAAGGTATTTCTTGGTGTTGAGGTATCCAAAAAGCTGTAAAGTATAGTTGTGGGTGAAAAGGATGGGTACTTCAACTTGTAAAATGGGTTTAGAAGGGACATTAACAAAGGAACTTGCTCTGAAATGTCTTTTGAAAAGTATTTCTTGGTGTTGAGGTATCCAAAAAGCTGTAAAGTATATTTCTGGGTGAAAAGGATGGATGCTTCAAGTTGGAAAATGGGTTTAGAAGGGACATTAAGAAAGGAAGTTGCTCTGAAATGCCTTTTGAAAGGTATTTCTTGGTGTTGAGGTATCCCAAAAGCTGTAAAGTATAGTTGTGGGTGAAAAAGATGGGTACTTCAACTTGGAAAATGGGTTTAAGAGGGACATTATGAAAGGAACTTGCTCTGAAATGCCTTTTGAAAGGTATTTCTTGGTGTTGAGGTATCTAAAAAGCTGTAAAGTAAAGTTGTGGGTGAAAAGGACAGGTACTTCAAGTTGGAAAATGGGTTTAGAAGGGAACATTAAGACAAGAAGTTGCTCTGAAATGTCTTTTGAAAACTATTGGTTGATGTTGGGGTATTCGAAAAGCCTTATAGTAAAGTTGTGGGTGAAATGGATGGGTGCTTCAAGTTGGAAAATGGTTATGGAATGACATTAAGAAAGGAACTTGTTCTGAAAAGATATAATATAGCCTTAAAAAATATTAAAAAATGAGGGTTCAGGGGCCTTTGGGGCGCCGGGGGCCCTTTGGGGGGCCCGGGGGACCCTTTGGGAGCCCGGGGGAACCTTTGAGGGCGGAGGCTTCCTTCGGGGTTGGGGTATGCGGATCGGAACCCTTTGGGGTTGGGGTAGGGACCTTACGACACTGTTCAAATGGAACTTGTGTATTATAACGACCACACTCAAAACCTCTTCTAAAACATCTTCTAAAGTCATCTTTTAAAATGTCTCTAACTGTTTCGCCGAAATAATTCCCTAAAATGTCTAAAACGGTTTCGCCCAAATAATCCCTAAACGTAATTTCTGCGTGTTCCTTTTGTTTTTGGCATCCCTGCGCTGTCACATTTGAAATTACTGGGAAATCCTTTCCCGCGCATCTCTTCATCTCTAAGATCAAAACATTCGCCGGAGTTTCTTGGAGAATTGTTTCCGGGGCGAAGTTTATTAATATCTTTGGAGTTCGACCAGAATTGTTTCCGGTGCAAAGTTTATTAATATCTGACAGGTGATGTCAAGGTGAATTGTTTCTGGGCGAAGTTTTTTAATGTCTGACAGATGATGTCATGGTTGATTGATTTGTCTAGAAAGGGGAATTAATTTGTTGTTTCTAAGGGGAATTATTGACATTCACCCCGAGCATGCACTTGCCCAAAACAACAACAACAAAAAATAAATCGACCTGGGAAATTTAGGCATTGACCCACATCGATTAACCACGTGTTCTCCCTAGGGACTCTATGCCCATATATGGTGTGTGGGTACGGGACTATAAGATAGCTTTCTAGTATGGGTACCTGCAGAAATCTAGGGAAGGTAAACAGGAAGGGTGTGATAAAGCCAAGAATGGCTGGCCACCTACCTCCCATTGCACTTCCTGGCTGAAGGGCCATGAAACGGAAATCAGCACTACAAGTAGGGATTGTAAAATCCTATATCGTATTCTTTTTCTGAGGGCACGTATTGTTTTGCTCATAGATTTTAAATGGAGAAATTGATGTTCAAATCAAAGGATATAGTTGAAGGGCTGCAACTGAAGGCTGGGGTGCCAATATTAAAAATGCTAGTTAAATGTTCAGGGTTATTGTGATAGTTGGCTGAAGAAAAATCTATAAGCAGAGGTAAATGGAGCAGGAAAATTTCAAGTGTAAGGCACCATTGGGGCCTTAAAACTGAGACAAGTATTCAGGATGTAGTAGTCGTAGCCGTACCATCCACTTGATTTCCATATAAAACAACTTAAGTAAGTATAAGTTTAAGAGAAAAATAGGACTTGATGGAAATAATTTCTTATTGGAAATTAGAACTTCAGTTATATTGATGTTTTTAATATTGTTCAGGGGTACAGTAAATCACCTGAAAATTTTTAATCTAGTACTGCTCGTATGGAGAGCCTTTCATTACTTAAAACTACAAGAAATCTCCCTTTTTTCCAGTAGAAATATTTTCTTGTCAAGCATAGTATAGTTACTGTAAAAGCCAGACAGTCAGTAAATCCTGGAATTTACCACAAGGGCGGTAAGAGGTCTTCGAATATTTTACTAATTGCAATGTTTTAATTTATGTTCAACTTTTAATTCCCATCCCTCTTTCCCAGGGATATAAAAACCTTACGTGCGCCCGCAGCCAGTATATACTTTCATTAAATGCTCCTGCTTGTGGCGAATTTGTGGCGAATTTCGGCATTTGTCGACGTGGCTACAATAATAAAAAAAAAATAAAATAAATAAAATAAAAATAAAATTTACAAGATACTAGAAAAAACAAAGAACGACATTTGTGGAAGGATGACCTCCTAGGTGCGAAAGAATTCCTAATATCAAAATTCCTTATTCAAATAATTTCTAAAAGTAATTGAGGCATTTTTCATTAAAAAAAAAGTATTTTGAGAATGAGGTGGTGAAAAAAATTTGTTTGACCAGTGAATACACCAAGCTTGATTACTGGTAGTGGTACCTACAAAAAAAATCGAGCATTCTATTTCCCGTAACCTCTTCCAAGGTTTATGTTGGCAATAACCTACTTACTTAGCTGCTTATTTTCGAGATAATGCATTTGGGAACAGTATACTTTGGACAAGAGCACACAGTTAATATTGGACCGTACAGGTTCCAGCACATGCAGGGAATTTATTTCAGGCAAGGCAAAGGGTTAACTTTATAAAAATAGCAAAACAGGTAATTTGCATGGAAATTCAGGAGAAAAACGTAGAAGGCATGACTTTTCATGGGTATAATTGGAGGCTTTCGTATATACATGACAGATCCTGAAAATTTTTAAAACAATGGAAGGGATTTTTCGAAGGGCGAATTTTCATCATCTTACTTTAAAATTACCTTACCTCACTGTATTCATCACCTTGCTTCAAAGATTGAGAATTTACAGAGAAAATACAGGATAAACCAGTCTTCAGGCATTTTCCTCAGGTTGCATAAACATAGTTATGTTTGAAAAAGAAGAAAAAAGTAAAAAAGTAAAAACTGTAAATAAAAATTACTATTTTGAACAGTTTTCAATTGTCCAATGTTGCGGTTTCTTCATCAGGTCAAAACCAAAATAACCAAAGGAAGTAGTTAATTTTTAGCAGTATCATAATTCAAAGAGCATCACACTGGGTTGCCTTTAGTCCTACCCTACGCACCAATTTATCATAAGATCTCACTTTTTTTTCAAAAATCACAAGGTCAAGAATCTCATGATCTATAAATAAATATCAACACATCGGTAATTGCCGATTCCGAGAAAATATTGCTAATGAACTCAGAAAAGCTTCAAGCTATTTTCGCTTAGGATTTGCGAAAATATAGCTCTTGCTCATATAGCTCAAATTGCTAACTCTGAACAATATGAAGTTAAAAGAAAAATTGGTTTTTCAAAACGAAGTAACAAACAACATCAGAACTTAAACGCTTAGAAATTATCCCGTAAATGAGGAGAACCACCACCCTCCCACTTCGCCCATACCACACACAAACATTTTGCAGTGAAGTGTTACTAGTGCTTTGCTGAAAGCTTTTCAGATTGCATTCAATAACTATTTAGTAATTGCAGGTAACTTCGTCTTAATTTTTGTTTGTTCGTAGAATTTAATACATTTAACTGATGAGTTATTTAATATCACTTGCTCTTTGTCACCAAACAAACGTAAACCGTCGGCTTCAAGGGTTTTTCAATCAGTACATTCCATGCTCCCTTTTGCTAAACAGGGAACACTAAATTGAATAATTATTTAGTTTTACTTTAGTAAGTAAGTAAGTAAGTAAGTTTATTTATAGCCCGCAATATAAAATAAATGCGGAGTAAAAAAGAAAAAACAAAATAATATTATCCACAAGGAAATAATAAGAAAAATACAACATAAATAACATAACAATATTTATAAATATCTAATCTGGAAAAAAATAAGTGAGGGGGTCACTGGCACATATCTTCCTTGGAGTATTGGTCCTCAGGTCCTTAGCGATGTTGTCAAGCAACACTAGAGGGTGGATAAGTCCAAAATGAGAAATAATCTTGTGATTTCTGTACCGCCTTGGTAAATTTAGCAGGAATTTACAATATTTAAAATAGCCTCTCCTTAGCTGAAGACGGTCTTTTTTGCGCATTAAAGGCTGCAATCCGGAAAGAAAAATTCTCTTTGTCTTATGAAGTGAAACTAAATAAAAAAAAAAGTTTTTTTTTTTAACTGACAGTAAGGATCGGCAGTAGAAAGGCCTCAATTGATCCCGTACGAACCACGTGGTTTATGGTTTTCTCACTGAGAATGAAAAAACAGAATTTTTCTCACTTGAAAAAACATGAATTTTCTCACTTTGATGGATGTTTTCTTGGACGATTATGAGTGTTGGTCAATTTATTTGATGTTTTTCATGGATGTCAACAGTAATTTATGTCTGTTTTACGGTTCGTTGTCAGTGAGAATGGAAAAACAGGATTTTTCTCACTTTGATGGATGTTTTATGGTTCGTTGTCAGTGAGAATGAAAAAACAGGAATTTTCTCACTTTGATGGTT
The DNA here is from genome assembly GCA_027921565.1 of Artemia sinica. Lineage (NCBI taxonomy): Eukaryota > Metazoa > Arthropoda > Branchiopoda > Anostraca > Artemiidae > Artemia > Artemia sinica. The sequence goes on from CM051256.1 coordinate 30,525,171, forward strand.
GTTTCTTGGTCGATTTATTAGTTGTTGTTTGTCCAGGTGTAATGACATTGGGGTGATTTACATAATCGGCGGGGGAATTATTGGTTCACGAAAGAGGAATTAAGAAACAAACATGGCTTCATTGTTATTTGGCTAACCTAACCTGAGAAATTGATTTACATAATCGGTGGGGGAGAATGTATTGATTCACGAAAGGGGAATAAGAAACAAACATGGCTTCTTTGATCTTTAGGCTAACCTAACCTGAGAACTTGATTTACATAATCGCTAGGGGAATTATTGATTCACGAAGGGGGAATTAAGAAACATTATGGTTTCTTTAATCTTTAGGCCTGAGGGATTTATTCGTTGTTGTTGTTGTTTTGGACAAGTGCTTGCTAGGGATAAATGTCAAGGTGTCCTGGAATAGGAAACCGGAAGTACATGCATCCTTCTCAGCCAATCAGCGAGTCGGATATATCCTCCTTCTCAGCCAATCAGAGATCTGGTTACATATGGTTTCCCCCAGTTACATAACAATTCGCCCATTGAGATTTCGTATATAACGGACATGCATTGTGATTAAATTATCAGAAAGTATTGTGACACAATGGAAACAACAATGAATGTTTTTGATGAGCTTGAAGCCTTGGCAGCCACAATTAGCAATGTGAGTACATTCTCATTTTTATTTTCGAAATAAAATTATTTTCCTTGGTCACCCTCTAGTATATTTAGGTAAGTACCCCTCCCCCACAAACCTAACCACCGTGCAATCTTTATACTCACTAGAAAACATAAAATATGTTCATTTTATTACATAAAAACCTAACAACCCTCCCAGCCCCACTCTGATTTTACAGGTATAATTCTTGCTAATAGAAATATTTCTTTTTTTTCGATAAATTTATTCTTTCTGTAAGCCTATCAAAAAGTGACATTCAACTTCTGTCTATTCCCATAGCTATTAATAAACTGTTTCCATTTAAGCCACCGCCGCCGCTTACTTGACTTAAAAACATTTTTCCGCAATGATTTAAACAGCTGACACCCCTAAATTGCACTTCCTGCTTGTTAATCCTTAACGTTAGCGATTTAACCAAAAGGTTTCAACGATAAAAAGGATTTGTTTTTCTCTTTCTCAAATTGAAACGGTTTTAAGCAAAAAGAGATTACTGTTTATTAAGCTTGTGCATTCGTAACCTGTATTTGCTGGAGAACCGGTGAAACGGGATTATTTCCAAAAATAATTACTAACAATATATTTAGGACATTGGTGAAAGGGGGGAAGGGGGGGGACATGCCTCAATTCTATCACAATTATTGTAAAATGAAAACAAAGATTTGCATGAAAAGTAAGGGGGCTGGAATGTCTATGAATAAGCCTTTTTTTTTCAATTAATTAAAATAGCATTTGATTTCTGAGTTTAGTATATTTTTATTTTTTGCTTTACTGAAAATGCTGGCGTAGGGGAGGGGGCTTTCTTAGTGATAAATGCTTTTCTAGACAAAATTATGGTTCGTGTGGATGGTCATACTAATTTTCTTTCTTTAAAAAAGGGGGGAAATTATTTCAATACTAACTTTTTTCTCTTCTTTAAGGCAAATTGTGAAGAATGCCCGTCGCCGCCACCCAGTAAGAGAGCAAGGGCTAATAATGCAGTCCCTGCGAAGGCGACAGTCATACAATATGGTCGCTGGCCGAAGCCTCCTAAACAAGTGATGCCTGCCCAAGCCGTGTTGGAATGTGACATCGCTTGCACATCCGCTCTCCTTGGACCACTAATAGCTGCCCCATCAACGCTAGGTCAGGAGGTTACCCTCCAGCATGCTATGTCAGATCCATCCGACACCCAAGCCCAGACGGAATTTGCAAATGTAAGCATTTTTTCCTACCTATCTACCAATTTCTTCCAACTTTTTTAGGCCTTTTCTACATGCACCATTTTCGAACACTGTGTAAAAGTGTATCTCAGCGGGATATTGAAAGATTTTTTCTCCCCAAAGGAAATATAATGTTCTCCCTTTTGAATCATGTCAAGTGCACATATTCACCCTTTGCTAAATTAGATTAGTGAAGCCAAAAAAAAAATGCACTATATCCCGCTCATAATAAGTAGCAAAATCCTTTGCATTATAAATTGCTTTATTAGCGAATGGGTCACCTTGCCTCTACAAATATATATAAAAAAAAAACTTTCTATCGGAATGAGTTGTGTATCGTGACAGGAGATGGCTATCCATTTCAAATCATGTTTTTTTTTCCAGAGCAGATAAAGAGTATTAATATGAAATTTTATTTGGAGGGATTGTTTGAACAATATCAAATTGCCGCCTTCTATGTCATGCGACGTTTTAGATTGTAAATATCTTATACTAATATAAAATATGCTATGGACCCGAGAAGTGCCGCGGGAAGCGCTGCGGGCCCGAGAAGCGCCGCGGGAAGCACTGCGGGCCCGAGAAGCGCCGCGGGAAGCGCTGAGGGCCCGAGAAGCGTCGCGAAAAAAAAAAAAGCATGGCTGATTTGAACACTTTGAAAATAAACTATTTTTGAACAAATTGCCGCCTTCTATGTAAAGCGATGTTTTAGATTGTAAATATCTTATATTAAGTTGGAAATTGACTGCTTTCAGTTGATTTAACCAAATGTTACTACTAAGCGCTGACTTTAAATAATAATCCAAATTTTAAAAACAGTAGGGACGATTTGAACACTTTGAAAATAAGCTATTTTTCATTTATAGGTTGGAGCATTGGTCCCTTACTCACCATCGTCATCAGGTGAAGAAGAAACATGTCAAGAACTCATTGAAGGGGCAATGGAGTTTCACGACATTCAGGACAATGAAACATCAGCTATCAACGATAATGACTGGCATGGTATTGTTAACGCTGGTGAAATACCTTTTAATATTAACGCTTTTCTATGTAATTATTTCAATGTAGAACCTAGCACAGTTGAGCAAGGTAATGTTCCTAGTTCAGAGGGGGACTTGCCTTTGCTAAGTCCAAACACTTTACAAGTTTTAGAGGATTTTACATGGAACCCTCCTCCTCTATCCCCCACTGATTACCTACTTCCACTTCAAACAACTGAAATGGAGCATACCCCAAATATTGTTGAACAACTTGGGGGAGGGGGAGGAGGGGTAATATACAAGAGAGGGAGGGGGTACAACTTTCCCCGATTTTCAATTGACCAACACAATTTAAATGCAATAGTTGTTTACACTGCGACTTTTGGGGATCCTTTTAATTCTCTAATGGGGGGGAAATTTGTTTTTGACCCCGTAGAAATTGTGCATGCCTATGTAGATAAAATTCGTGCGCTACTGGAGAACCAAATTCAATTGTGGGGGAGGGATTCAATTAAGGTTTCTATTGTTTTAAAGGTATTCTATTTAAATTAGGGGAAAAGTGAAGTTTATTATCATTATACACATTCCGAGATGCGTTTGGTTTATTCGAATTTAGAAAATTTTGAGGGTGCTTTCATGGATTGGGTAGGTCAAATTATATAACGGATCTTGAGAACTTTAACGAAAACGGTAGTGGGTCTCTAGTTCTTTTTGTTGAAAATTTAAGCGTTAATATTTGTAAATTTAAGAAAGATTTTATTTTAAGAGGGGGGGCAGGTGGGGGGTCTGAGAGGTCAATAGTTTTAAATTATAATCCAGATTTAGTAGGTTGTCGTGGTGTCCAGCGGATTTGTTTTGAAACAGGTCAAAAATGTTTCAGGTATGCTTTCCTCATATCAGCATTCGAGCCTCTAGCACGTGATGCTACCAAGACGAATTTAGATCACTGGGCTGTACATGGGAAGGACGGGTCCGATTTTCCCATTGTAGATTTCTCATGTTTAGAGGGGAAATACCCAGTAACGCTACGATCTATTGATATTTTTGAAAGGGCTAATGCCCACTTAAATATCGGCGTTACTGTGGTTCAGTATGAAACTGAATTTGAAGATGGGGGTAGTTTAAAAAAGAAGGGGGTGGTCTTCCCTGTAAGGAGCCCGTCAATTGATTTGGTCAGACACTGGGTTTGGTTGTTATACACACCACCTAGTGTACCCAATGCAATTGGCCATTTTAACCCTATCACAGACATCAGTAGAGTTCTGGGGGAGGGTAAGAAACAGAGTTCACGTTTCTACTGTCCAACATCCCTCTCTAGATTTTGCACTGAATTAAAGTTGCAAAATCATATGAGGCATTGTAGCCGGCATGGCTACCAGACAGTGGAAACGGTTTCAAGGGATAGGGCCATTTTACGTTTTAAAAATTTCCAGAACACCCTTCTCCAGTGCAACAAAATATCTTTAGACTGTGAAGCTCAGCTGGTGGAGGTGAACGATCCCCGATTTCCAAACCGAGTCAAAGAACACCAGGCTATTGCAGTGTCCTATGCTCACGCGCAAAGAGACAGTTCTAACACCATGCGGTTGTTAGAAATAGTAGAAACATTGGATGAGGGGGAGCGCATGGTCAAGGCACTGACTAAACTAATTGGCACGGCTAATGGTGCTATTTCTCGTTTGAGGAATACCCATTACCCAATGGTTTTGTCTGCAGAGGATCATCTCGCGATTAAAAATCAAAAAATATGTGGGTTTGTAAGGGGGAGTTTGTAGAGGGGGATAAGGGGACTAAAGGGAAAAGAGGGGGGAGGGGGAAAGTCAGAGATCATAATCACTTGTGGCAGGAAATATCCTCGGGGGGTAGTAATTTTAGAGGGGTTGCGCATCAATCGTGTAACTAAATGTTAGCCAACAGTTTTTCATCCCTGTTTTTATCCACAACTCTAATTATGACTTCAAATTTATTTTACCGGCACTGGCACGTATGCACAGAGAGGGAGGGGGAGTAGACAGTCCATGGATAAACAATTCATTTACCTATAACATTATTCCCAAATCGGCCAAGAAGTTGTTGCTTCTCGAACTGAAATGGCAGGCAGTGGATAATGGGCATACGTGCTGGAATAAAATCAGGTTTTTAGATTCCTTTAGTTTTTTTCCCAAGGCATTGAGTCAATTGATTCAAGTGCAGAAAAGCGACAATTTTGATAGCTTTCCCTTGCTTAAACAGCACTTTCCAGACAGTGAAATGTATGATCTGTTGACCTGCAAAGGTGTATACGCATACGATTATTACTGTTCTGGCGCTCGCTTAAGCGAGGTGAAACTACCTCCAATTGAAGCTTTTTACAATTCACTGACCAGCAGTGAATGCACAGCCGAGGAGTATGAGTTTGCCAAGAAGGTGTGGTCTAAGGGGGATTGTAAAAATGGGTGAGATTATTGTAGACTGTACTTGGCCAGTGACGTTCTAACTCTGTTGGATATAGTCTGTAAGAATACAGACCAAATCTATTCAGGTTAAATCTATTCAGAGCTCGGGTTAGATATAGGCTATTATTTTTCCACACCCCAGTTGGTGATTGGTTTGAATTTAAAAATTAGTAGGGAGGAAATAGGCCTAATCACCGACGTAGATCAGCACCTTTTTGTAGAGCGTTCAATGAGGGGAGGGTATGTTTTTCATGGGGACCGCGTCTTGTCAACCGATCCGAGTGGACAAAGCACCGGTGCAAAGTCAAATGCAGTGTTCTTGGACATGAACTCATTGTACCCCTCGGCAATGTCCCACTACTCTTTGCCGTGTGGGAACTACCAATGGCTTGAGAATCCTTGTGAGTTCCCCGACATTACCACCGTCGAGGACAATGGGCCACAAGGATGGTTCTTTGAAATTGACGGTCACATTCCGCTGGCGCTTCACGACTCAGTCAAAGATTTTGTTTTTCCCTGTATCAATCGACCCGTGAGCAGGGACTCGCTGAGCCCCTACAGTCGATCTTTGGCTGAGGATATGGGGATGCACTGGACTCCCTCCAAACAGAAACTGATTGCTGATTTGGACCCTAAGGAGAATATCGTTGTTCACCATGTGCTTTTGCACTGGATGGTGAACAATGGTTTCAAAATCACCAAAATACACAGGGTCCTGCAGTTCAGTCAGCGACCCTACTTGAAAACGTTTATCGACACTTTTGTTGATAAACGCTCTAGGGCAAACTCAAAGGTAGAGAAGGAAATGTACAAACTCATCCTAAATTCAGCGTTTAGCAAAATGTGTGAAAGCGTACGTAATAGATCCTGCTGCGACGTCGTGACTGACCCTCTCGAGTGTGCACGAATTCTTGCCGATCCCAATTTTACATCGTTCACGAGCATAGAGACTGGCATGGTTCTTCTACACAGGCGAAAGCGAAATGTGGTACTGAACAAGAATATAGCAGGCGGCAGTTCAGTACTAGAAATTTCCAAAAAGCTCATGTTGTCGTTCTTTTACAATGTGTGCAAGGTGCAATGGCCACGGGAGGGGGAGGTTCAAGTTTACTATGGGGATATAGATTCTCTGCTGTTAAAGGTAAATGGGACCGAAGATTTATTGGGTGATTTAGAAAAGGGGGAACACATCAGCTCGCGGATGGATTTCACCAACTGGAATCCATCTCTCTACCCCGAGTTGGTGAAACTTCAAGCCCCCAACCAACTATTAATGTTAAAATCAGAGACGGGGAGTGATTTGATATCCAGGGGGGTGTTCCCGGGCCCTAAAGTTTATTGCGTTAAAACTCATAGTGGGGATGAAAAGAAGGCGTATAAAGGGGTGCCTACACATTTTGTAAAGAGCAATTTCAACATGAGCGTGTACAGAGACTGTTTAGAAAGTAGCCTAGTGCCGAGAGCACAAGTGCTTGCAATTCGCTCTCTACAGTATAGAAATTATACTGTCAGAGTGGAAAAGAATGCAATGTCGTGTATATCCGACAAAGTCTATGTGCTCGAGAATGGTGTGAGTGTCCTGCCTCATGGCCACTACCGTATTTCAGACCGAGTTGAATGCAGAGACTATCGCAATCAACTTGGTCTGGATAAATTAACCTAACCTGACTAACCAACTAACCCAACCACTAACCAACTAACCACCCAACCCATTCATAAATTAAATGCTCCAACCTGTTCATAAATTAACTAACCCAATCTAACCACCTTAACTCAACCTCATCTAACCCAATCTGACCACCTTAACCCAACCTTAACCTAACCTGTAGCAGCAGCAGTGACCGGACAACTATTGTGTACAGTTTTTTTCCACCGCTGCTCCCGGGGGGAGGGGGGGCCTTCCCACAGCCGGCTCCCGGGGGGGGGGCCGTCCGCGGCCGGCCTTCGGCCCCGCGGTCCCCGGGGGGGGGGGGATCCCACCTTTAAATTCACTGTAATGTTCAACTGTGCTATCCGTGATTTTCAAGTGCTTTTTCTGTTGTTTTCAAGTGTTGTTTTTTCAAGTGCTCTTGTTGTTGTTGTTGTTGTATAGAAAAGTGTTTAAGTTGACAATAAGTGCTGCTGTTGTACAGAAAAGTGTTGATGATGGACAAAAAGTTTTTTTTTTAAAGACATAAAGTGTTTTTTATTTATGTTGTACATAAAGTGTCATTTTTATCGTTGTCAATTCATGTTGATCAAATAGAGTTTTCATGCAGCGTCGAAATAAAAGCTGCCATGAAATATTGTTGTTTTTCTTGTTGAACAAGTGTTATTCATATCGTTGCAGTTCACGTTGAACAAATATTTGTTTTCATGCAGTGCCAAAATAAATGCTACCATGAAATATTGTTTTTTTTTTGTTGTTAACCAGTACTAGATAGATCTATGGGAAAATTATTGCTACTACTAGTACTTATTCCCTGGACACATATGATTTACAGTTAGTTGTAGTCCAACAGCAGCAGCAGCAGCAGCAGTAGCATGTATCAATTTAAAACACCCTTAAGGTCGTTTCTGTGTGGGCCCTCAATGTCGGGAAAAAAAAACAACACTCTTAACTAAAATAATTAAAATTGCGATAAAATGTTTTTGGAAAAGCCAAAAAAAATCTACTATTGCTATAGTATTTGGCAGGAGTCCAATGATCAAATAAAAGCAATTGCCACAACCATACCAATACAATTCATACGGGGACTTGATGTTTTCAATAGTATTGAATCGAACTCTTGGTTGATTATTGATAATTTGGCTGAATCCATTGAACAGTTCTCACAGGAAATGCTACAACTGTTCACTGTTCGCTCCCACCATGAAACACATTTCCATAACCCTAGTTCTACACAATCTGTTTCATCAGAGCAAATGTATGCGAACCCTTGCTTTGAATTGCACTATCTATATTATCTATCGAGTTGTTCGTGATTCTAGCTCGCTCATAACTCTCAATAAACAGATATACCCCGGCGCCCATAAATTTCTGTTGTCAGCGTACACTCAGGCGACTAGCAAGCCCTACGGTTACATTTTGCTGGATCTTAATCAGAGCACACCCGAGGATCTACAAGTAGTCACCGACATTTTCAACAATGAAATAACAGTATATCTTCCGGTGAACAGTAGAAAAGGCTATTAGTTGCCATTATGACACTGAAGAAACTACACGAACAACGGCATTTATTTTCCGTTTTAAGCACTTCAAAACCCTTGCTTAGGAAGGCCATACTCAAACATGGTGTTGACAATGATTTCATTAATCTAATATCTGAACTTTGTTTAAATTTAACTGAGGGCAATGTTCAACTGCCAGAAGGTGTTAGACAACAGACAAAGCAACATCGTTCCACTGTACGCGCCTTGGCTTGTAAAAAACAAGGGAAAAATTTTTAAAAGAAAACGGCTCCTTCAAGCGGGCGGTAGCTTTTTCACACTTTTACTGCCAATAATTGCAGGACTTGTAAACAGTTTTCTCTAGAGAGAGAGAATGGCTAAACCCTATAAATTGACACCATTTGAACTTGTCCTCTCGCCCGTCGAACATTTTGAAGACAATCTAAGCAAATTCATTAATGATGAGAATATTGCCGATGACAAAAAACTGCTTTTACTTCAAGATGCATTGCGACGTGTGGACAAACATAAACCTTATCGTGAGAGACCCACCGTCGCCGCCGCCGCCACTGATCCCTCTAAACAGGAAACATCTCCTCAAGATTCTGCAGCAGCACTGCAATCAAAGGAGAAGGAATTGAATTCAATTGTATCAAAAATTGGAAACCTATTGCCACTCACCTATCGTAAACAGAGTAAAAGAGTATTATCATGTCTCATGTTGGAAACTGCTGATGAACATCAAGTTCAAGTCGATAGCACAGGGAAACGAATTATAATTCAGGGAAAAAGTTATAATCTAGTTGATTTCATTTGTGATATGGTGACGAATCGTAAAGGACTATTATCCTTTGACAATAATCTATACACCTTTCTAAGTGTATCAAACTTTCCCAAAAGTCTTATTGGCAATAAGCAAATTCTAAAGAAACTAAGAGAATATAGTCCTCCAACAACACCAACACCAACACCACCATTTTAAAAAAGAAGAAGAAGATTCAATATTTGAAAATACTAGCAGTAGCAGCAGCAATGATTTTACAACACCTATGGCTGCTAGTCAAAAGCGAAGACGAATTGATTCACCCTCCAGTGTGCAAAAGGGGAGGGGACATTACACTACGTGCTTGCGTTCAAAATGGATGAAGTTCTGAAAGGTGTCTATGAAAATATTGGTGAAGCGGGAAGTTTAAGTTCTCCCAAAACGCTTTCTAAAGCTGTCTCCGGCACCACCACCACATTGAAAAAAGCAAAAGAGTATCTAGAGAATGAACCGAGTTACACACTGCATCGGAATCACAGGCTTCGCAGCAAACAATATCGACAAACTAAAGCCTTTTTCCCTCTGCATATAATGCAAACATATCTTTTAACTTTAGACGCAGTTCAACGGCGTCACAATGCACCCTACAAATATATTCTGGTGGCAATCAGTGTCTTTAGTCGCTATGCCTATGCCATTTCCACTGCGATCAAAGAGAGGTGTTGAAGTTGCTCGGGCCATTGAAAGTATTCTTGAACAGGATTCATATAGAAAAATTCAATCGGATCGTGGCAGTGAATTTGTTAATCCCCATGTGCAAAAGGTTCTTTTGAAATATAATACAACACTTTATCATAGTCACAGCCAGATAAAGGCTGCATTGGCTGAACGATTAATAAGAACGATTCGTCTATTAATTTCAAGATATTGTACCCTGAAAAATACACCGGCTTTTATTCATGGTTTAGATAAAATCATGCGGATATACAACCATCGACCTCATCGATCTCTGTCCAACTCAAGCCCTCGGGATGTTCACTACAATGAAAATACATTTGATGCTTTCCTAAAGCAATATTCCAATGGTGAAAAGAAAAAAAAAATGTGAAGAAGAAATTCAATGTTGGTGATACTGTTCGAATTAATAGAACCACCAATATTTTTGAAAAGGGGAATTATTTATGGAGCACTGAACTTTTTAAAGTGTCCAAAATCCTGGATACCGAGCCCACGACATATCGACTGCGAGACACCAAAGATGATGAGATTCTCGGTGGTTTTTATGAATATGAACTGCAAAAAGTTAGAAACACTAGTGAAATTTATCAAATTGAAAAGATATTAAAGAGTCGTACACGCCATGGCAAGAGACAGTTGCTTGTTCGCTGGCAAAGGTTACAACTCAGGTTTTGATTCTTGGGTCAGTGCTGAAGACATTGACAATGCCCAATGATTTCTATGTGACTTTCATGTCCAATGTTTCCGATCCCTCTCTACAATGACTTGAATAGATCAAGTGATTTTTGGACGAAACTCTCCCCCATCATCAAATTCGACGACAATAGAAAGTATGAAGTGGCTCTTGTCGACTGTATTCTCAAAAATACCTACGACATTCTGAGAAAAGATCGTAAATATGATATACAAATTAGACCCTATGATTGGCCGCCACCACCAGGTGATCAAGAACAAATTCAAAAAATCAATTGGATGAATTATCCATATATTGAATTACCTTACGAAGAACTCACCTGTATGAATGATTCATGTCGTTCTATTAATAAAAGAATTTCCGCTCGTAAGAAAGGAGCTTTTCATTTCAACTATTCAAAGGAGGAGGGCAAGATCTACATTAGTTCACCTATTGCCAACGAAAAGGTTATTCTCAATGATAATCTAAAGGATGTTCTTGGCTTTAAGCTCAATATAATCAATGGTAAAAGTGCCGGAAACACTAATTTCATTTTTGCTGACTACCCGCCTGCCTTCTGCACAGACACTTGTATATTTCTCTACGCTTCATTTGTGGAAACATCTCGGGTTGGTAATTCAAATGTTCCCCTCCTACGAGTTCTTGAACGAAAAACCAATCAAGAACATATTCACCACTACAATATAAAGCATCTTCAGTATATTCCCGTAAACACTTCCTATTTGGAACTCTGTCAGTTAACACTAAGAACCGAATTGGGTGATCCCATAGCAATTTCAAAAGGTTTGGCCGTGATTACATGCCATTTTCGTCCCATCGTTCAACAGCAAGATGTCTAATAAAAAAGTGGTTTTCACTTGTCCTGATATTGACTGCTATGTTAATACTCTTGGACCAAGACAACATGGCAATGGAATGGACTATTACAAAGGTCGCTCGTCAATGTCTGGCTACGGTCTTGGCAGTTGGTTTGCTAAGCTGTTTCGCTCTTCACTACCACTGGCTAGAAAATATCTTGTACCGGCTGCGACAGATTTTGCAACCTCTACACTATACGATTGGGGCTCTGGCAAGGATTTTAAAAAAAGTGCTTCGGAAAATCTTAGGTCCAGTGCACGAACCCTTGGCGAGAGATTAAAACAAAATGGTAAAGGCTTAAAAAGGTCAAGAAACAATGCATCACTCATCAGTCTCCACTCAGGTCGGAAACGAAAGACATCATCCCTCTTGTCAAAGAAAAGAAGGAAAAAGCCGACACGTAGTGTAAACAGAAGAAGAAACCCCAGGAAGAAAATTGTTAGATCGAAACTAGATTTCTTCTCCTAAGATGTCCTACCTGCCGCATAAGGATTCTCAACCTTCAATCACCGCCTCATTAAATCTATTCAATGCAGAAAATGTTGATGTGAGTGTCAATCATGGATACTATGAACATTTTTATCCACAACAACCCCTCTCCGATAATATCCACTTTCAAATTTATCCCAATGAAGACTACTTTATGGACATGTCTTCGACATTTATAGATTTACAAATGAAAGTCCGGAAATCCGATAATACAATGCCAATTCGGGGCGATGGAATATCCTATGAAAATTGTATATTACATAATTTATTTCGTCAAATTAGTGTCTACATCAATGGCACGCTGGTGAGCACAAGCAACAATCTCTCAATTATACAAGCTATATGCAATTCATGCTGATGACACCCAAGTCATACAAGGAATTGAGGGGCACCTCCAATGGATATGAATATATTACTAATACTGATAGTACAGATGCACTTAAAAATGCTACAACTAGTGAATTACATCTAGTTGAAAAAATATATCATGAAATATTTAATATACCCCAATGGCTGCCGCCCAATGTTAAAGTGGATATAAAATTGACGCTTGCACCCTCCAATTTCATATTGAGAAAAGAACTTGCAGCCAATCCTGATGTAAGTCTCTCCCTCACCTCGGCAATACTTCATGTACGCAAACAACAGGTCATGAGTTCAGTTGCTTTGGCAGTGGAAAAACTGAGAGCCAATGGAAATAATATTAAACTACTTGTTCCTCATACAATCACCAATCAACGTCATATTGCCATGGGCTCACGCACCTTCACCGATTCATCCTTTATCAATGGTGAAATTCCGTCAAAACTCGCTTTGACATTTGTAAAAAGCGCCAGTGCAATAGGATCGTGGACTGAATGCCCACATAAATTCGAGATGTTTGGACTTTCATCTCTTGTGTGCAAAGTAAACGGCATCCCACTCTACAATCTATCTTTTGATAAGTCCTATAAAACATTGTATGAGTTGACCATGCAAATCCTAGATCATGATTCGCAACTATTTGAAAATGGTATAACCGAAGATATGTTTGCTAAAACACATGGTATCATTGTTCTGGATTTGTCTGGCACACAGGATATGGGTATAGTACGTACGGGGAGTGTGCCTTTAGCGTGTACATTTGCCGACCCATTGGCTGAGAGTATTGCACTAATCTCACTAAATCAATATGAAACCTATTGGGAAATCACTCCCGAAGGCAGTGTTCTACTAGACTTGGCGCCATGAACACCAGTCAAATAATCAATGTATTTAATATGGACCCCTACATATCCCAGTGCAAATCTTATTGTCTACCCTCGGACTTTCTTGGAAAAATTCAAAGTGTCAACAATACCTTGATTATTGTTAATAGCAGTCCGTCGACTGTGCTGACGGGTCATTGGCTGTGCATCTTTCAAACAATGAAGACGATTGAATTTTTTGATCCTCTTGGTCTACCCTATACATTCTACACACCCCACATCAGCAACTATATTGAGAGCAGTGGGAAAACTATTATTCAAAATCGGAAGAGGGTGCAGGATCTAACGACTAAAAGCTGTGGCTTCCATGCACTACTATATTTTGTGTTCCGATGTCGCGGCTATACTTACAAGCAGTTTCTCCACATTTATGTTGACAATCCACGTCTGAACGACTTTCTAGTGGAAAATATCCTCTCAGACCTATACAGTATTGATTTCAGTGCCCTAAGAGTAAAGTGCTTAAAAAATGTTTGTGAATTTGTTTATTAATAAAATGCATGTATATACAACAATGTCTTTAATTCTTCACTTTAGATTTCTTCTTCGATGTATAGGCAACTGTCGTGAACCACTAATGCCGGTAAAACATTTGGATTCACTGTATATTGATCTTGATTGACTGCAAAGTCAGGGTCACATTTTTTCTACAGTACAATGTAACTTCACTCTTGTCATATCTCTTTGTATAGTCAATGATACTATTTGCATTCATATTATGAAATTTACGAGTTTCAATCTGTCTATTTGAAGCAATATCACATACAGTGTTTTCAAATGGTGAATCACATTCGGTAATTGCCAAATAAAAATCACTTGGTTTATAGTCATAGTAGGCAGTGTCGTCACAACGATGACGTAGAAACCAAATTGTCTTGTTAGCCCAACAGTTGAATCGTAGACCAGATTCCTCTTCCCAGAATAATTTAAATCCACGACGATACCAATCTCGTAGAAATAAACTAAAATCACGTTTAGGATTCTTTCCAATCATAGCGGGGTAAGTATTCTCCCACTGATCACATTTATCATAGTGACAATTGGAGCACAGGTGCCCTCTAGGGTGAGAGTCACACACCTCCTCAAGACATGAATTACTTCCTTTAATTTGTACTGCATAGCCTCTATGTAATTTACATGGATTACATAATTTGCACTTTTCACTATAGTCATCAATAATTGTACATTTCTCACATTGAGTCCAACTGCCAAGAGTGTACATGCACAATGGGCATATATAGAACATTTTTTTTTTTTGGTTTCCAATGTCACTTGACTCACTCACAGCTAAAACGAAACTGATCATTCCTGCCGATGGATAAATTCAAGGTGGAGGAATGGGGAAGAGGAGTAACTCTGTGACGTTACCTCTTTCGGATGACGAGGGAGCCATCTACATTGAATCCATTGGCAATGTTTTCAAAAGTATATCCACGATATGATTCTGCTTTGTTCCAATTAATATATCAATAAATTGACTATAAGCATTTGAATCACATTTTAAAAGTTTCATACAATAGTCCAATGGGGGAGAATCACTCCTCATTATATTGTCAAGTGTTCCCTGACGAGAGAATATCCTGCGTTGAAGAGATAACTCGAGAAAATCATTGTCCAAAATCAAATGTTTTTCCATAAGCACTAGATTTGATCTAATTTTCTCTTTCTCAAATCTATTCATTTTTCAATCCTTTCACTCTGACTGCTGACTCTAGACTGATCCTGATTCGCTAGCCTAACCTAACCAGAAAAGAAAGGGAACATTTTCGATTTCGAAACAATTTTATTGAATAATTACAACAACAATAGTAAGCATGTACAATTAGCGATAGAGTTTATTGTCTTCGATATGTTTCACACAATGCACTTAAAGCACATTGAAGTCTATTCACATGTGCTATATATCAACTTTTGCAGCGAAACATAATTGATCCTCCCTTTTAAATTTGCTCAAGGATATCACATATCTTGCATATACTTCATCCCATTCCAGACAAAGCCGTGATCCTCTCGTGATTTCCACCGCAATGTTTGGTGCTCTTGTATTATTACCATCAACTCCACTATCAACTTCTAAGAGGGTAAACATTCCACTCGTCATCATCAACACCCAAATATATATCCAAATGAGTAAAGTCAAAACTGTTCTCACTCCTTTGAATTCTATTCACAGACTAATAAAACTATAGCAAAAATCCTTTCCTCATATTCCCTCCGCCGCTAATATGTAACCAGCTCTCTGATTGGCTGAGAAGTAAACACGTGATCATGTTTCCTAATTCATGGATCATAACATTCGTAAGAAGTGTCATTGACCCTGTTCCCCATTAGACTCAATAATCCAGAAAAACATCCATCAAAGTGAGAAAAATCCCGTTTTTTCATTCTCACTGACAAAAACCATAAAACATCCATAAATTGCTGTACTCGTCGCTGTTTTTTTTTTCATTCTCACTGACAACGAACCATAAAACAGACATAAATTACTGTTGACATCCATGAAAAACATCAAATAAATTGACCAACACACATAACCGTCCAAGAAAACATCCATCAAAGTGAGAAAATTCATGTTTTTCAAGTGAGAAAAATTCTATTTTTCCATTCTCACTGACAAAAACCATAAAACATCCATAAATTGCTGTACTCGTCGATGTTTTTTCATTCTCACTGACAAAAACCATAAAACAGACATAAATTGTTGTTGACATCCATGAAAAAACATCAAATAAATTGACCAACACTCATAATCGTCCAAGAAAACATCCATCAAAGTGAGAAAATTCCTGTTTTTTTTCATTCTCACTGAGAAAGCCATAAACCACGTGGTTCGTACGGGATCAATTGAGGCCTTTCTACTATCGGCATTAAAACTTAAAACGAACAGAAATTATTCCGCATATGAAAGGGGCTATCCCCTCCTCAACTCCTCGCCCTTTACGCTAAAGTTTGACTCTTTTTCACGACTCTATTTTTTCAAACAATAAAAAACTTTAGCGTAAAGAGCGAGGCGTTGAGGAGGGGACAGCCCCTTTCATATAAGGAATAATTTATGTTTTTTTAAGTTTTAGTGTCGCTCCTTACTTTCAGTTAAAAAAAACTTGTTTTTTATTTAATATAAACATAGGGCAAAGTTCATAACTTGCAGCCGCCCCCCCCGGGACCTGTTGGGGATTAAGTCATCCTCAAGGACATAGTTATTGTATTTATCGGCCATGCTAAACAAAATGGCCATCTCAAAATTTTGATCGGGTGACTTTGGGAAAAAAATGAGCTTGGGAGGGGGCCTAGTTGCCCTCTATTTTTTTGGTCACTTAAAAAGGGCACTAAAACTCTTAATTCTCATTCGAATGAGCTCTGCCGTGATATCTTAGGACCACTGGGTCGATACGATCACCCCTGGGGGAAAAACCAAATAAACACGCATACGTGATCTTTCTTCTGGCAAAAAATGCAAAATTCCACATTTTTGTAGATGGGAGCTTGAAACCTCTACAGTAGGGTTCTCTGATACGCGGAATATGATGGTGTGATTTTCATTAAGGTTCTATAACTTTTAGGGGGTCTTGGGAGGGGGCTAAGTTGCCTTCCAATTTTTTTGGTCACTTAAAAAGGGCACTAGAGCCTTTACTTTCCGTTCGAATGAGCCCTTTCACGATATTCTAGGACTACTGGATCGATACGATCACCCCTGGGAAAAAAATAAAAATAAAATAAAAAACAAACATAAACACGCATCCGTGATCTTTCTTCTGGCAAAAAATACAAAAATCCACATTTTTGCAGATAGGAGCTTGAAACTTCTAAAGTAGGGTTCTCTAATACGCTGAATCTGATGGTGTGATTTTCATTAAAGTTCTATGACTCTTAGGGGGTGTTTCCCCCTTTTTTCGAAAATAATGCAAATTTTTTTCAGGCGCGTAAATTAATGAAACAAACTAGATGAGTAAGACTAAACTCAATGAAACTTATATATTTGAAATTAGCATAAGAATCTGATTCTTTTGATGTATCTATTGTTATCAAAATTCCGTTCTATATAGAATTTCGGTTACTATTGAGCCAGGTCGCTCCTTATTTACAGTTCGTTACCACGAACTGTTTGATGATGCTTGAGAAGATTGCATCAGCAAGTCACAGGCAAACGAAAGGCTACAAGAATCAAAAATGATTGATTTCTTATTTAATTTGTTATGTTCCTAAATGCACACAAGTTACAAGTAAAAATAATTGTACGTTTATAACTATCCTGGTTACATGGCATTCCTTTTGGGTCGGAAGTGGATGGAAAAGAGCAAAGAATGCACCGAATGTCACCAAATTTGCACAAAATGTACCCCAGATTTTGTATATGTATCCCAGATAAATTTATCCATTTTTCTTATCTAGTTTTTTTTTTTTGTATCCCATATCCCACTACTTGAAGCCAAGTAGAGTCGAGGTCTTTATTAAATAAGAGAATCATTTGTGCCTTCCAGAATTGTGGGTGTTCTTTGGAGTTGGACTGAACTGTTACTAAGCTTAAGAGAGATTTTAGAAGAAAAAAATTTCATAAAAGAATTAGTATAAACTAATTATAAAAAAGGATTAAAATTATAAAGGATAAAAAAGGATTAAAATTATAAAAAGGAGAATACAGGCTACCTTCTATCTGATACAGAATATGGATTACATCCTAGTACGTACCGAAATTTTGCCGAGGCCAAAAACATTTTACCAGAGGTTGCAAAGTTGAAGCCAACTTTTCAATAATTGCTGCCAACAATTCCAATAAGTGTCACCAACAATTCACAAAATAAAGCCATAACTGCAAGAAAAGTTGCGGAGGTACCCAGTACAAAAAACATTGTAGAGTTGCAAAAATAAGAAACTGTGCCTAGAATTACAAAAATGGAGTAATCAAATTTCACTTTGGACCTTTTCACCGAAAGCTATTGGTCATACTTACGCACAGGAAGAATACGGGGAATTCCAAGTAAAATATGCTAAAATGAACGAGTATTCACGGTCTTAGCTCTAAGGAGGAACTTCTTTTAAGGCATTAAACTCCTGTTTCAATTTTTTCGAAAGCTGGATCGTGTCTACACACAGGGAGAATACAATGGATTCAATTAATGAAAACGTAGGGGGGGGGGTGCAGATACTTATTCTCAAAATCTAAGAAAGAGGGGCAATCTTTTCTTAATTTTCGCTGAATATAACAAAAAACAAAACATTTTCAATGGAAATACCCCAAAAGAGCCTTTTTCAATCTAAAGGGAAAGGAAAAGATTCAAGGGGTAAATTGCACCCCCAGTTTCCCTACGATTGACATACCTGGGAGGGAATGAAAATTTTCAAGTTAAAACGAACTAAACCCCGCAAGAAATCACATGCTTGGTTCCAAGAACACTTCACTTAATGCAGCAGGTCCCTATGAAAAGTTTCAAGAAACGGCGCTTGCACTTGCACAAGAAGTTTTCATTCATGGGTGAGCTTCAAATTCGTTGAAATGAAAACTGGGTTTTATCATGATGCTAAAGGTCCTCATTCCTGGACCCCCCCCCCACTAATCACAAACCCTAGTTGTTGTACACAAAATAATATGAAGACAAAATTTGTGTACGCAGCTTTTAGTATATGGATAGTTTGACCCTAATTTTTTTCGCCTCTAAAATTTGCTTTGAAGAGATTCTTAGAATTATTTGGTCGATTTGGCTGCAAAAGTGTTGCTTGTGGAGTCTCATGGGTGAGTTGAATTCGGGCAATAGAAACGATAAACATCAGCTTACCCTGGTAACTGAAGTCGTGATTGGAAGTGAATAGCCTTGAAAAATCTAAGAAGTGTAGCTCTTCACCATCTCTCTGAAACTTTGCAATTAAATTAGAGATTTGCATTTAATGCATACAGAACGAGCAACAAAACAAATAAAAAGGACAGAAATTTTGCTAATTTTTGCCAGTTCTTTCTTTTGGTATGCAAACACAAAACAAACGCGGTAGAAAACAAATAGAAATAGGTAGGCCTACACGCAGCCAAAAAAGTAGGGACTGGGGATTTGAGGACTTTTGTAACCTTTTGGGTGAGACCCACGTATGTGAGACTAAAGTATTAATAATAGTCTGTTTTAACTTGACGCTCCCCCTATCCTCCCTTCGTGTAAACATAACCCATAGCTTTCGCAAAATTTTGAACAGAGATCTAATACCTTAAGAAAAGTACTTTTTTAGATCTAAATATGTGAATCCTCTAGATTAGGAAATGCTTCTCTAAGCATGTGCTAGTATGACCCAGCAGCTTTGTTGGATCCACTTTTCCAATTCTCGGTGAAAGTTTTTTATACGTGTACGATTATTTTTTTTTGCTGGGAATTTCGGCCACTTTTCTTGCAACCTGAGCTCAATTTTGTGCATTCCCGGTGACACTTCTTGCTATCTCGGCTCCAATTTGTGCAAGCTCGGGTACCCGGTTTTTGGCCTCGGAAACACTTCGGTATTTCTGAGTAGCCTCTTTTTTATAAAGATCTTGGCTCCAAAATTTTCATTCTCGGCTCCAAATCGTGGAGGTTTGGGTCCACAAGAAAACTGTGTATCAAAACAAGCAATCTCGCCCATTCTTGCGCATTTTCAACTTTATTTTGTCTGATTTTGAACCAAAAGACATACCATATATAGCATTGTTGAAAGTTGAGGGATTAATAGCTTTTGTTGCATTCCTTTGAAAAATCTTGAGCACCAATTTCAACCGAATCGTGCCAAGAATACCAAGAAATGCACACAATGTGGATTCTACCTTCTAAAGCCAATGAGAATAACGCATTATTTGTTTCTCAAAACGTATCTGAGACCCAGGGCTTCCACTCTCGAAAATTAAAATTCGGGGACAAGTCTTAAAAATTCGGGAGTTTTCGGGGACAAGTCTTCAAGATTCGGGGATTTTTCAGGGAAAAAAACAAAATGGAATTTCGTTGCGAAAATTTGGGAGCCAAAATTGGTTTTAGCTTCGTTTTCAGGCTCAAGTAGGGCTTGTATCTGCGTAGTAAATCAAGCCTTTTACAAAATAGGTTTTAGAGCCAGAGCCCGGGATTGGAACCCATAGCTGAAAACACTTATTGCTGATATGGAGGCAAAAACTTCAAAATTGTTTAAAAAAAAGAAAGAAAAATAGTGAACACATGTGAACTGTAAATACCAGTAGCAATTTTTTATTAAGTCATTAATCTCAGAAATTCATTATAATATTTAAAAACAAATATTATTTGCGGTTTCTAGATAAGTAAATTAAATAGACAAATTCAACCTATAAGTACATGGTAATATTAAAACTTAAAACAAACAAGAACTAAACTAAACAAGTAAATTTAAACTTAAATTAAAAAGGGAATTTTGACGACAATTGAGACATTATTGGTTTTTCAGGCTGCTTCTAAGGACTTAGGTGTTTACCCCCCCCCCCCCAAAAAAAAAAAATCCTCCCATAGAAAAAACGGAAAATACCTCCCCCCTCCTCACAAAAATTTACCCCGCAGAAAATGCTCCTCTGATGAAAATACTCCCCACGGAAAATACCCCCGCGGAAAATATCCCCCGCGAAAAATACCTTCGGAAAATACCCCCTCCGAAGATACATTTTTTTTCATTGTTTCTTTCTACTATGCTTTTCTTTCTTTTAGTTACCTCATAATTACTATATAGTCACCGATTAACCCCCAACCCTACCACCAATCCTGTGATCATCCAAATTCCAAATATAATACTTATTGCAGTCTCATTTTTATATCAGCCCATCTAATGCCTGGACATTATAGTTGTAGGCTACAAATCACATAAAATTTACTAATTCTTTTACTTCGCACTAACATTATTTGGCATTATTAACAAACTCTTCGTGATAAATAAGTCCGAAAATATTTAAAACTTGACAAGAAAGCAATATGAGCCTAATACCCAAATTTTTACTTTAAGCTGTATTGTAAATTTTTTTATGGATAATATTTTTGGGGTTACTTCCGTTTGAATCCTCTATTCCCCGACCTTTTACATAGTCTGTAGCTAAATTTTGCCTCATTAGGAGGGGGAGGGAGTTGTGCATTTTTTATGGTAAGAAGATCGTAGTTAGGGATAGTTCTTAGGAAGAAATAAATTATACCACATTTTCTTTTAAATTTTTTTTTTTATCTCAGAATTAGCCTTCATACAGGGCTATTAATTGTTAAAGCATTAGAAGTTGTAAAAGGTAGGCCTTAGATATTTAAACAAATTTACTTGGCTATCCCGAATTTGAGCAGAATATATTTTCCGTAAAATTTCCTTTGCCTAACTAACAGGTTTGCAAGACGGTAAAAAAGTTCCTAAAACTGCAGTTTAAAATATTACGTCACTGAAAATATTACACGGGCGAAGGGGCCAGAATAATAATTGTGAGGGGAGTGCTGGGTACGTTTGAGCATAAAGGGTGGTATGACAAATACTAATCTCAGATAAAAAGAAAAGAACTTAAATTTCATACACCGAATGAAACAAAAATTTAAATGGTAAGAATTCCTGGCAATAAGATAAATTTCTTCAATATATTATGCCCATCTAATGCCTGGACATTATAGTTGTAGGCTACAAATCACATAAAATTTACTAATTCTTTTACTTCGCACTAACATTATTTGGCATTATTAACAAACTCTTCGTGATAAATAAGTCCGAAAATATTTAAAACTTGACAAGAAAGCAATATGAGCCTAATACCCAAATTTTTACTTTAAGCTGTATTGTAAATTTTTTTATGGATAATATTTTTGGGGTTACTTCCGTTTGAATCCTCTATTCCCCGACCTTTTACATAGTCTGTAGCTAAATTTTGCCTCATTAGGAGGGGGAGGGAGTTGTGCATTTTTTATGGTAAGAAGATCGTAGTTAGGGATAGTTCTTAGGAAGAAATAAATTATACCACATTTTCTTTTAAATTTTTTTTTTTATCTCAGAATTAGCCTTCATACAGGGCTATTAATTGTTAAAGCATTAGAAGTTGTAAAGGTAGGCCTTAGATATTTAAACAAATTTACTTGGCTATCCCGAATTTGAGCAGAATATATTTTCCGTAAAATTTCCTTTGCCTAACTAACAGGTTTGCAAGACGGTAAAAAGTTCCTAAAACTGCAGTTTAAAAATATTACGTCACTGAAAATATTACACGGGCGAAGGGGCCAGAATAATAATTGTGAGGGGAGTGCTGGGTACGTTTGAGCATAAAGGGTGGTATGACAAATACTAATCTCAGATAAAAAGAAAAGAACTTAAATTTCATACACCGAATGAAACAAAAATTTAAATGGTAAGAATTCCTGGCAATAAGATAAATTTCTTCAATATATTATACGTTCAATTATTAAGTATTAAACATTAATACAGTATGTCCAAAATCGACAATATCAAAAGAAAACCAAATTTAAACTTATGATTTGGTTTTCAAAACAATTCTCTCTCTTTAGAAGTTCAATTTCAAAATCCAGAATCTAACTGAGCGTTCCGTTAAACAACTTCAAGTATAATTCTTGGCTAATTTTTGTCAAGATACTTGACCACGAATGATGTAAATGTAAGAATCTTATAGCATTTGGAATCCTGCATTCGAAATTATTAAATATAAATAGAAGAAAGTGATACTTTAGTGAAAATATAAAGAACCGTCTATAATTAAATTGTATCGGTCTGGTTCTTATGCAAAGTAACACAGGAGACGAAAATTAACGAACAAGAGAGTAGTGAAAAACTATGTTATGTAAAGTAATATTTGCTAGGGATAGTCACTAGGGGTCAAACCGTGGTTGAGTGATTTTCAGGGAAATTTCGGGGATTCGGGGAAAAAATAAATTTTTTCGGGGAGACACATAGATTTTCGGGGAAATCCCCGAAAATTCGGGGATAGTGGAAGCCCTGCTGAGACCACCTTTCTTATTTTTTCTGTCGATATTGCCTTCGAGCTTGAAAAATGGAAGCAATGGTTTCTTTAGACACCAGAGGGTGGGAGAGGGCTAAGGGTAGAAGGGAGGGACGGATGATAGGAAGGATTAAGCCTGGAGTCAAAGAGCACAGACCTAGGACAAGAACACAACTAAAAAGAAAAAAAAAACTTTTTGCATGCTGACCAATGGTCTGCGTTGCGCAGGCACCGATCTCCTTTTTCGATACCTTCGGCCGGGAGTGCGATGCGTGGTTGGGGGCAAATCATCCGACGCTTCACGTATTTTTCCCCCAGATTTCTCCAAGTATCCATTTAGAGCTGGGTCGACTCTGGCAAAGCTTACAGGATCACACCATTGATCCACGTTCCAAACAAAATAACCAGCGACAAGAGGACTTTAACCCCTGACATCAGGGTTTCAAGTCAGGAGCGCTAACTACTTGGCTAGGACGGCTCATGAGCACAGTAGATAGAGAATTGGGGTTACTCCTGATTGGTTAAAATCCCGCTTGCCATAATACTTTTATCGATAAATTTTTCCTTTATTATAAATTTATTTTTAATAAATAAAAATTTATTTATAATAATTTAATAAATTTAGGTAGCCTGCACAATAAAGATAATAAGTGGATTTACACGACCAATAATTATTGTTCCTCATTAACAGGCTGTCAGACTTTATTTCGTGTTTGGCGATCAATAAATCTTATGGTTTTAAAATTAAACAATTTTGACTCCCAAAACCGTTTTGGTTTCAGAAACGACGAAAGTGGGTCCCACAAATTCTTACTTTTGCGTACGCGCGGGAGTATATAAAAAATCAAAATGGTTCAACAATCATAAAAAGAATCTAAATACGATAAATTGATGTTTTGAGAGGGAAAATTTATTGAAAACAAAACATAATAATAAAAAAAAACAATGGAAATAAGCGATTTACCAAATTTTCTGATACCAAAGTGTTTTTAGCCAACTATAAAACAAAATTTTTAGAGAACTAAGTAATCATTGATCACCAGGATCATTTATATATGAGAAAAGATAAAAGCTAGTTACAAAAATCCCTACCTATTTGATTGAATCGCACTATGAAATAAATATTTTTCTCAAGGAAAGAAATAAAATATGTTTACCGAATTTACATGTGCTGCAGTTCAGCACCAGATCAAAATTGAAATCACCGTAGGTAACTGTTTTGTAAATCTCTCACTCTAATATTTACACACCACCATAGTTTAAGCATGATATAACACACTTGTTTTTGCTCAACATACTAAGCTTATTGATGACAAGAAAAACCGATTCAATTTAATCTGCTCCTCCAACTCCAGACGAATTATATTTGACTCAACCAGGTCAGAAAAAATCTATAAAAAAGCGACTGTGTATAAAAAATTAATGAGATGGCATGAGTTATGAGTCTACCCATAAAAAAGGTTTATTCACCATTGTAACGGAGACTGCACTGAGCAGCTTATATATGCTTTGTCACGCAACTTATAATTTTATTGCAAAGCTTGAAACATGTCGGGGAGCGACAATCTCAATGGGTTTTTAAAATACTAAAGTCTTGACTGAAGTTGAATCGTGATTCTGAATTTGGAAAACGTCATGGTGGTCCGTAGTTTATAGCTAACGTTGACACTCTATAATTGTCAAAAAAAAGGAATAAACTTAATATTATAATACAACCGCCAACTATGGAAGACAATAAAAGTCATAAGCTATTACGGCTGATTGATTTTTTTCTTCTTGTGATTGCAAATTATAGCAAGTGCATACACAAAACATAAAAGTCGCCTTGACAAGCGTAAAATATATGAAAAGTTTTGTTTTATTGATGTTTAAACTAGTTTTGTACGAATTGAAATGAATGGAACGAGTTATATCAAATGGCAAATGAAGAAGAATAGCCAATTATATGAACAAAATAGTATGGAAGCGAAGAAAATTTGTTAGTTTATTTTTCTTGCGTTTTTATTTTACGGGAGCACAACGTCAAATGGTGCATCTTCGAGGAAATTACACTATCAAAGTGTATTTATTTTTGTGCGTTTTTTATTCTAAGGGAGCAAAACGTCAAATGGTGCAATTTCAAGGGAAATTAGACTATCAAATTGATTAGTTCGAAGAACCTTGAAGCTGAAGTTACAGTATTTTATCATAGGCAGAGCAATACCTCTGCCTAAGTAAAGAGCCAAATGGACATAATTTGCTATTTTTTTTTCTTTTCACCAAGGCACTTCGTATGGAAGAAGTTGTCAGGGAAGCTTCAGAAGGGCTCATTTGACTGGAAATTTGATTGGAAATGATTGGAAATTGATTGGAAATTGAAAGTTCTAGTGCCAAATTTAAAATTAAAAAAAGAATCGAGGCCAACCAGCCCACCTCTCACACACCTTTTCCCCCAAATTTATCACATAAAAATTTCAAGATAGTCATTTTGTTCAGCATAGATGAAGGTCTAATAACTATGCTTTTGGGGCTACATATTCCCTCACAACCCTCGGGGCCAGGGCTTTAAGGTATGAAATTCGCCCATTATTTACATACAGTAATTATTACTCGGAAACAGGGACATGTTTGACTTTTTTGTGTCCAGAAAAGCCAAGTACATTCAGGTGAAGCTTTCATGGGTTGTTGAGGGAAGTGCTGAACTAAATCAAAACACACTATGCCCATGCAGGTTGTCCAAAGGGTTTATCTCAGGAATTGCTTAGGGTATTAAGTTGTAACTTTTAGGGGTTGACGAGGGGAATAATCAATTGACTTCAATGAAATGTGTGCACGCTGCTACAACAAAAACAAAAACTACTACTACTACTCCTACTGCTACTACTACTACCACTAATACTACTACTACCACTAATACTGCTACTACGAAGACTACTACTTCCATTGCGACTGCTGCTAAGGCTAAGGGTATTAAGGTGAAAATTTCAGAGAATGTCGAGGGGAAGTTGAACTAAATCAAAACACACCATGTGCAAGCAGATTGTGAAAAGGGTTTATCAGCAATATCATAGGAACTACTTAAAGCAATGAGTTCGAACTTTAAGGACATGATAAAGGGGGTGTTCAACTGAGCAAAAGGAAATATGGACATACTACTACAGCTAATTCTGTTACTGCTACTGTTGCTACTGCTACTGCTATCACTACTGTTTCAACTGCTACTACTACGCCGACTACTACTACTGAATCTAAGGGTTTGAAGGTGAAAATTATAGGGAATATGGAGGGGGAATTTAAATTAAATCAAAACATTCTATGTGCATACAGGTTGTCAAAAAGAGTATCAACAATATCTAGGAATGGATTGGAGCATTAAGTTGAAAGTTAGAGGGCATTTTATGGGGGATGTTGAATTAACCCAAAGGCAATATTTGCATGCTACTACTACTACTACCTTTAATACTACTACTACTATTACTACTACTACTGCTACTAATGTTGCTGCTGCTGCTACTCCTACTACTAAAGCTAAGGGTATTAAGATGAGAATTCCAGGGGATACTTAGAGGATGTTGAACTAAATCAAAACGAACTATGTGAACGCAGGTTGTCAAAAGAGTGCATTAGAAATTTCTTAGAACGGCTTAGCTTATTAAGTTGAAACTTCTGGGGCAGTGATGAGGGGGATGTTCAAGTGACAACAAGGAAATATCTGCATACTACTTCTGCTACTAATACGAGGTGCTACTACTGTTACTACTACTACTACTACTACAACTACTACTCCTGCTAATAATATTATGACTCCTACTGCTACTACTAATAAGTCTAAAGGTATGAAGGTTAAAATTTCTGGGAATATTAATGGGAAAGTTGAACTAAACAACAACATACTATGTGTACAGTCAAAAGGGCGTATCTCAGAATTGGCTTCGGGTATTAAGTTTGAAGTTCCAGGCATTTATGAGGGGTATGATGAATTGACCAAAAGGCAATATGTGCTGACTACTGCTACTACTATTACTACTATTACTAATACTACTAATACTACTACTTTTACTAATACTATTACTATCGCTGCTACTACTATTAAATAAAAAAAAAAAACAAGTTTTTTTAACTGAAAGTAAGGAACGACGTTAAAACTTAAGACGAACAGAAATTATTCCGTATATGAAAGGGGCTGTCCCCTCCTCAACGTCTCGCTCTTTACGCTAAAGTGTTTCATTGTTTAAAAAAAATAGAGTCGTGAGAAAGTCAAACTGTTCGTTTTAAGTTTTAACGTCGTTCCTTACTTTCAGTTAAAAAAAACTTGTTTTTTTTTATTTAATTTTTGAACGTTTTTGAATTAATGCATGTTTTATTTTGGCTCACCGTACATGAATAATTAAAACAAAATTTGAATATTAATTTTACTTTTATTTGGTTAAATGGCTTTCTTGAAACCTGTTTTAATTTTATTTACGAACGTTTTTATTAGTAATAAATATACGTAACTTACGAATTAACTTACGTAACGAACTTCTATATTCATATATTTTTAATACGTATATTAGAGGGTTCGCCCCCTAGTCAATACCTTGCTTTTTAAGCTAAAGTTTGAACTTTGTTCCAATTCTGTAAAAATGACCCCTTAATCACAAATGCCGTTAATTAGAATAAATAGCTCTTATGAAAGTACTAAATAATCCTTGGCTTAAAGAGCGAGGTATTGGCTAGGGGGTCAACCCAATCATATACGTAATGTTTTCTGTCGTTTTACGTTTTGATGTTGCTCCTTACTTTCAGTTGAAAAACGTGTTTTTTATATATAATTTCTGATCTCTTTTTAAATAATGCTGGGAAATCCGGCGGCCCCTTCATAGCAATGTCCCTTCCCCCATGAAAACTTCCTTCATGGAAAGATCCTCCAACATAACCCCCGACCCACCCACCCCCCACCCCGCTACCAGAAAAAACCCCCTGAAAACGTCTGTATACTTCCCAATAACCAATACTATATGTTAACATTGGGTAAAGTTCATAACTTTCAGCCCTCCCCCCGGGGACTTCGGGGGATTAAGTCATCCTAAAAGACATAGTTATCATAATTTTGACCATGCTGAACAAAATGGCTATCTCAAAATTTTGATCGGATGACTTTGGGAAATAAATGAGCGTAGGAGGGGGCCTAGTTACCCTCCATTTTTTTTGGTCACTTAAAAAGGGCACTAGAACTTTTAATTTCCGTTCGAATGATCCATCCCACGATATTCTAGGACCATTGGGTCGATACGATCACCCCTGGGAAAAAAAAAAGAAAAACAAACAAATAAACACGCATCCGTGATCTTTCTTCTGGCAAAAAATGCAAAATTCCACATTTTTGTAGATAGGAGCTTGAAACCTCTGCAGTAGGGTTCTCTGATACTCTGAATATGATGGTGTGATTTTCATTAAGGTTAAATAATTTTTAGGAGGTCTTTCCCCCTTTTTTTGAAAATCAGTCAAATTTTCTCAAGCGCGTAACTTTTGATAGATAGGACTAAACCTGATGAAACTTATACATTTGAAATCAGCATTAAAATCTTATTCTTTTGATGTATCTATTGGTATCAAAATTCTGTTTTCTACAGTTTCGGTTACCATTGAGCCGGGTCGCTCCTTACTTACAGCTCGTTACCACGAATTGTTTGATACTACCACCACTTCTTCTACTACGACTATTACTTCTATTGTGATACTACTTAGGCTAAGAGTATAAAGGGGAAAAATTCAGGAAATGTTGAAACCCAAAGAATATAAATTCACAATAAGTGAAAATGAACAACCAAGACCAATAAATGTGATAAAACCAATCTGTGTCTTAAATAATGAAAAACGAAAATGAAGAAAAAATAAATGTGCGGTTAGGATACTTGCGACAACAATAATTGTAACGAGTCAAAAACGAAAGTGAAGAGCAAAGAAATAAGCGGTTAAAAGGTAAGTGGCAGCGAAAACTACAATGAGTCAAAAACGAAAGTGAAGAATAAAAAAAAAAAATATATGCGGTTACAAGACGTGCGACAACGAGAATCAAAACGAATCGAAAATGAAAATGATGAACAAAGAAATGCATGGTTAGAAGATTTGCGACAGCTAGAACAAAGAAATATGTGGTCAGAAGATCAGTGGCAGCGAGAACTACAAGAGACAGCGACAATCAGAACATGTCAGAAATGAAACCAAAGAACAAAGAACTGTGCGGTTAGCACACACGCAAAACAGAGCATCAGCTCAATTAAAAATGAAAATGAAGAACAAAGAATTGTGCTGTTAGATGACAAGCGACAGCGATAATCAGAACGATTAAAAATGGAAGTGAAGAAGAAAGAAATATTACATTAGAAAAACATCTTTGACACCAACAAACTTTGACGCCAAACCCAGTACAAAGATGCAGTAAACTACGCGATTATTAATTAGAGATCATTGGGACTCTTAACCGTAGTTGTATTCACTGTGGAGTCCTCCATGTTTCCAGGGAAAGAGTTGCCAACAAAGGTGATTCATTTGGAGGTCGCTACTTGCTTGGTCGAACTGCATTGCCACCTCCACAATTTCCAAATGAATTGGTTGGGGCCTTTTATAGGACGTCACTTGCTCTCTAAAGAATTCCACAAACAAATCCGAAACTTGAGCTCATGTTTTGTTTTATCTTCATTCAACGTAAGTGATGATCGAACCATCAATTGTCGTAACGTTTTCGGCTTATGTATATATATATCTATGTATATATATATATATATATATATATATATATATATATATATTATATATATATATATATATATATATATATATATATATATATATATATATATATATATATATATATATATATATATATATATATATATATATACATATAGTGTGGACAAAAGTATAGTGGACAATATATAGTGTCCTTTTGAGGCGACCAAATAACCGCAATAAAGTGATATATTCTTTCAATATGTGCATAAAACACCAATTTTTGCCCAAAGATAGCCAACAGGCCAGGAAACACGAATTCTAAGCATGCAAATCAATTTTTTTATTGTCTAAGCCCTCCTACCGTAGTTTTTAGCCCCCCTCCCCTTTAAGAACGAGGGATAATACTTTTTGCATGGTTGGCATTGATCTCCTTATTCATTTCTAATTTTGTTTTGGCCAGGTTTAGCAGGAATAAATTTTAGAAAAATAATTTGTGAAGTTGCTGAAGGTATCTTAGGAAGAAAGCTAGAATTGCAGCTAAGTATATTAGTGAAAAAGCTTTATGTTTAATAGAAAGGAGAAAGGACTTGTACAAGAAATATCTGAGCGATAGATCATATGCAAACAAAAGGAATGTAAAGAAAGTGGAGAAAGTGAAGTGGAGGCCATGGATAAAACTGTCGATGATCTGGAAGATGCAGCTAGAGGGCATAATGGTAAAATATTGTACTGGCATGTTAATAAATTGAGAGGGAGTAGTCAACCCGGACTTGGCCCAGTTAAAGATAGGAATGGGGCAACAATTAGCGATAAGGAAAGAATTAAAGAGAGATGGCAGAACATTTTGAGAATTTGCTAAACCGAGATAGAGCTGCAGGAAAAGAAATAGAGGAAAATGAAAAAGTTTGTGATACCTTGGATGTGAAGGGAGATTTGTTTTGTGAGGAAGAATTAGCGACAGTACTAAAAGGATTAAAAAATAATGAGGCTCGTGGTGCTGATAGGGTGATAAATGAGTTTCTTAAATATGGTGGCTCTGAGGTTAGAAATAAGTTACTGAAGATTATGAATATGATAATTGGAAAAGGGTAAGTACCTAACGATTTTAGGAAAACGTTAATTAAGCCACTTTATAAGAAAGGTGATAAAAGTGAGTGTGGTAATTATTGAGGCATTAGTCTGGTCTCTGTAGGTAGTAAATTACTTAGTAATGTGATACTTTTTAGACTGAGAGATGCCGCAGACAAAGTTTTAAGAGAAAAACAGTGTGGTTTTAGAAAAGGTGGAGGATGTGTCGACCAAATTTTCACTCTTAGGTTAATAATTGAGAAGTGCCTGAGTTGTCAAACACCTTTAGTCCTCAGTTTTATAGATTATGAGCAAGCGTTCGATTCTGTTGATAGAATAGCTTTAGTAAAGGTTTTATCCTTGTATGGTATACCAGACAAAGACATTAAAGTGAGTAGTGGCATGTACGAGAATAACACTGCTGCGGTTAAGGTAGGAAATGAGGTTAGCAGCTGGTTTTGTATTAAATCAGGAGTTAAGCAGGGTCGTGTTCTATCCCCCTTTTTATGGATTATTTTGATGGACTTTGTCTTAAGGAGCACAGGAAAAGCAATGGGAGACAACAGAATAAAATGAGAAGGAAAAAGTCTCCTGGACTTAGATTATGCTGATGATTTAAGCATCCTAGATGAATGTGTGAGCAAAATGAATGAACTTTTAGAGGTTTTGCGAGTTCAGGGTGCTAGAATAGGTTTGAAAATTAATGTTAAGAAGACTAAGTCACTAAGGCTAGGAATAAGTGAAGATGAAAAGGTGACGGTTGGGCAATGAAAAGATTGATCAGGTGGGCAGCTTCACTTACCTTGGGAGTATTATTAGTAAAGATGGTGGGAGCAGTGAAGATGTTAAAAGTAGAATAGCCAAGGCTCATGGTGTTTTTTCACAGTTAAAAAAAGTTTGCAAGAATAGGAAGATAAGTCTGCAAACCAAGATTAGTATACAAGGTACAGTGATGACAGTCGTCAAATGTGGCTCTGAAGCATGGGTGCTCCGAAAAGTGGATGAAGATTTACTAGATGTTTTCCAGAGAAATTGCTTAAGGATTGTTCTGGGTGCCCAGCTGAGTGACCGTATTTCAAACAATAGGCTGTACGAAATATTTTGTTCAATACCGATCTCTAGGGCTATAATGAAAGAGAGGTTGAGGTGGCTAGGGCACAGAAAGATTCTTAATGACTCATTTAAAAGATACTGTTCATACCTACCAGCCTCTTCTCAATTCGCCTGAATAACTCAGTCTTAAAGTGCCATATAGCATGAAAAATGGTTCGTTTTGGTGTCATTCCTTAAGCTGAAAAACTAGGATGCACAGCAAGGGTACTATTGTAATCTTCAGGGTTGACAACCCTTAATCAAAGGTTCAAAATCGTTCCTTGTTTACTCCCCCTCCCTGCTCTCTTTGTAAGTGGAAACAAAAAACACACTTAACAAAAAACTTACCAATAAAAAATTCATTAGTTGATCCTATTTTCATAAAAGGGTTTTTTTTGGGGGGGAGGGGGCAAATTGTTATCAGAAATACCGTTGGCAACATACCCCTTGAACGCAAAACCTTTATTTATTGTCCTATTTTAACAAAAACTCACGTTAACTTCTTTA
Source organism: Artemia sinica (assembly GCA_027921565.1). Classification (NCBI taxonomy): domain Eukaryota; kingdom Metazoa; phylum Arthropoda; class Branchiopoda; order Anostraca; family Artemiidae; genus Artemia; species Artemia sinica. Next base: position 30,557,661 of record CM051256.1, read on the forward strand.
GTTTCATCACCCAAAAAAGAAAAAAAAAATTGTAAAAATTATTGCGAAAATTTAAAGGAATAATTGATAGTAAATGAATTAAAGTCAAGTTGCCATCTCGCCATTGGCCAATTGGAGACAAAGCCAAGACAGGTAGTCTGAGTGAGAAGCAAAGCTGTCATAAGCCTTTTTCAGGATTGTATAAAAAATGATGTTATTTTCACTTGTCGTTAAATTTTGTCTATCATCCATCCATCCATCTTAGGGTAGAACTAAGGTAAATAGCCAGCCATAGAACTAACGGATGATCAAGATTTTTGGTTTGACTCATGATGGACAATGTCACCTGTACTTGTATGCAAAAGGGGGGAGGGGGTTGAATTTTTCTTGGACTCACAGGCGAACAGGTTACCTAAGCCGTATAGGCTTGCCCGCTTTGACAGGCGGACTACCGTGTTTTAGGATTGACACATGACTAACAAATCCCCTGGACTCGCAGGCGAACGGGTAGACCTAAAGTTTTCCAAGTGTTTTGGTAAACGGCTTGGGCAAACGGCGGGAGTACCTTTGACTCTCCAATAATACAAATACTTTTGGGTTAGCTTTTGGAGAGGCACCCCCGACCAGAATCTTTGGTAGGTTGACCAAATTTTAGATTTGGCACATGACCGTTAAGTCGCCTTGAAATGCAGGCAAATAAGCGTCCAGTCCAAATCCTAACAGGGCTCACCTTCCTGTCTAGAGTGCCAGGCCAGGTTTAACACCCAATTCATAAGCTCAAGCAGTTGAGCTAACAAAAAATAAATGAAATATTGGGTTGACCGAAAATTCGCCTGAGCTCACAAGCCAACAAGTGCCCATAGCCTAATAGGTGGCCCCACCTGCCTAGAGTGTGAGGCAAGTGACCCAGCTGTGAGGCAAGTGACCCAAAATTTAATTAAAAAACAAAGTTTTTCGGATGGAAGTAAAAAACGAAGCAGTGACATCAATTGAGGTGGCTAGACTCGTTCAGCCCTCTCTCCAAGATTTCGAAAAATTCTTATTTTGGGGGTATTTTTCGTTGAAAAATACCTTTTTTTATTTTTTCATTGATCTTTTTTTAAACGACATTTTTGTCCTCCCCCCCCCCTAAGATTCTGAAAATATATTTCGTTACCTCTAGATTTTCGTGAATCGATGCCACTGGAGTGAAGTTGAAATTTATACTAAACAAAATGATTGCTTTGTAAGGTTACGATATAAATATTTACAAAACTAGCTCAAGCAAATTGACTAGTGATATTTTCTGACATTTGCATAATTCCAAAGTTTGTTATTTTGTAAGCCTACAAATGTGTTCATGGACGCCCATATGGGAGGCAAGGGGGTGCCCCCCTGGCTGAATGATGATGTCATATATTTGTATTAATTTAAAAAAAATTTCCACAGAATAAGTTTTCAAAGAAAAGTAAAGAGCTCTATTAAGCCAAAAATGGGAAGAAATAAAGTCAAATAATCTTCCATGCGTAAAACTACCACAAATCACTATCAACAATTAAATTTTACTCAAAATGAACAGGAATTATAATAAATAGCCGAGTCAACTCAAAAAGAGCAAAATTAACATTAATAAGGCTGAGAACCCCCATGCCTTCTCAAGACCAAAACATAACTTAGGCTTTACTGAAAAAAAAAATAATTAAAAAGAAAATGATCGTGGATTGTCAGTTTAATTTACCTATACTGCTATTTATTCCTTAAAATAAAAAATGGATAAAAAAAAGTGAGTAAAAAAGTTTTCTACTTATTTAAGTAAAAAAAGTTAAGACATTTAAACATATTTTGTTTTCAGTAAAGCGCAAATTATGTTCTGGTCTTGAGAAGGCATGGGGGGTTATCAGCCCAACTAATGTTAATTTTTGCTCGTTTCGGGTTTGACTCCGCTATTTATTCTAATTTCTGTTCATTTTGAGTTTCATTTATTTATTGATAGTGATTTATGGTGGTTTTACGCTTGGATGATTACTTGACTTCATTTCTGTCCATTTTTGTCTTAATGGAGCTCTTTACGTTTCTTTGAAAAGCTTGTTTTGTGGAAAAAGTTTTTTTATGTGAATTTCTGTTCATTTTTTATTGACAAAGTCAGTTTCATGAAAAAAAAAAATAATACTTTATATCTTTTCGGTTTTTTTTCTATAAGAATCCAGTTTGGCATAATTGTGGGGGTTTGACATACCCAATATCCCTAAAGACATAGTTGCTGGACCGTTCTACTAGACTGAACAAAATAGTTGTCTCAAAATTTTGACTAGATGTGCTTGGAACATAAATCGGCTTGAGAGACGAGCTGACTGCCCTCCAATCTCTTTTTACACTTAGAAAGGACCCTAGAACTTTTAATTTTGAATCGAATTAGCTTCTTAAATGTTTCAATCATATTTCTAGCTATTATAGAGTGGTATTGCCTATGATATTGCTTATATGCCTTTTTGAAAACCTGCATGTACACAGTTTTTTCGTTTAATTGAAACGCCCCCTAAACACTTCCTAGAAGTTCCACCTTAATACTCTAATTCCGATTTCCAATCCAATGAAACCCCTCCGAAATTCATACAACCATCGTTTCCATAAAAACCTTAAATTTCCTCGGGGAATACCTTACAACCCTTGCCCTGAGGACTGTGAGGGGGCCCATCCTCAAAAGCATAATTTCTGGACTTTTAGACTACGTCAAAAAAATAAATATCTCGAAATTTTGACTGGAAGCGTTTGGGGAAATGATGGGCATGGGGGGGGGGTGGTTGCCCTCCAATCACTTTGGGCTATTAAAGAAGGCACTAGCCCTTTCAATTACCAACCGACTGAGCCCTTTTCGAAGTTTTACGACAAGACTAAAAACGGCCATCTCAAAATTTCTATCAGGTGCGTTTCTGGAAAATACGACGTGTGTGTGTGTGGGGGGGGGCTATTTGCCTTCCGATCACTTTGACTCTTAAATTGAGCACTATTACTTCTGATTACCAATCCAATGATCCCTCTTCGAAGTTTATATGGCCACCATTTCTATAAGAACCTTATGTAACCCCAGGGTATAACTTACAATCCTTGACCTGAGGGCTATATGGGGGGGGGGTATCCTCAAAGACATAATTTCTGGACCTTTCAACTGCACTGAACGAAATGGATATTTCAAAAATTATGATTGGATGTGTTTGGGGAAATAATTGGTGTATGGGGAGGGGCTGCAAGACCTCCAGTCCCTTTTGACTGTTAAAAGGGCCAGTAGAACTTCTGATTACCAATCAAATGCGCCCCCTGTGAGGTCTATACGACCACCCTTTCTTTAAAAAAACCTTATATCCCCACAGGGCATAACTTACAGCCCTTGCCCTGAGGGTTGTGGTGGGGGGTTGTCATTCTCAAAGTCATATTTTCCGGACCTTAAAACTAAACTGAAGAAAATGGCTATCTCAAAATTTTGATTGGATGTGTTTGGGGAAGTAATTGACGTGGGGGAGGGGGAGCTGGTTCCCCTTGATGAGCTCTTTTGAAGTTCCTATGACATTTCCTTCTATAAAGAAGTGCCCTGGTCTAAAAAGAACAATATATTGTGCCCACATCGCTCTTTACTTAGGCAGCGCTATAGCGCTGCCTATGATATTTTGTCTTGAGATTTCAATTATACAGCACTGGAAGCACCGATTCGACCAGGTAAGCCCCCCCCCTCCCCCTAAAATTCAGTCTATGGGTGACCATGAATGTGTTTATGAACAGATATACATCCGAAAGGCATTATCGCCTGTGAAAATGGGACAATAAAGAGATAGTGGATATCTCCAAAATTTTCACCCGATAATTTACCTACTTCGGGCCAAAATCATTTAGTACTACTAATTAGATAAAACCGCTATGTTTTGGTGGCATGATTTCTATGTTACTTAAAACGGGCTCTTTAGTCAGGAGCCTTGCAGGTTGAATGCAACTGGTAGGTGATCAGTGATCAGTAGAAGGTTTGAAAAAGGATATTTTGGGTGATCTACAGCGTTGATTACTAATTTGGGTATTATATCCTCGAGCAGAGGGGTACTAGTCTGCAAAATTTGAAAAAATTTGTTTTTTTTGCCAGGGATGCTAGTCTTCGAAACTAAGAAAAAAATTATTGTTTTTTTTTTGTTAAGATTTTTTTTCCAAAAATTTACCAAGTAACGTAGTTATTCTCTCAAGTCTGACAAAATATTACTGTGTATTCAATCGCACATACTTAAGCTCAGAATGTATTTACAAAAACTTTAAGATAAACATCTTTTCATGGATAAGTCAAATTACTAATAATGTAGAAAAAAATATCTCTCTATCTATTCTATTTATTTCACCGCCTACATCTTGCCTTTAAAGCCTTCTGAGAAAGAGATAATCAAATCTGCTATAAGCACATGGAATGAGTTGTTGAATTTGTCAAATAAAAGTTCAATCGGTCTTAGCCTCGCCTTGAAACTTGATAGTAACAAGTTCCAATCATACAGCTTTGAGTGTTTTTCTATTGATACTGCAAATTTGTATGGAGGTCTTTGCTGCTCGTGGCAACAGCCGCAGTCCTTCCAGCAGAACATGTTCCCTTCTTTGTAACTATATCCAAGCATTCCATAGTAGTGATGATCCTATTGATGCGACGAGCACAAGAATATACAGTACAGTTTGACGAGCACATTGCAAAAAGCGACCATTTCCTCTATAATATGGACCTATAATGTGATCAAACCTGTTATATTTGGAAGTACGGACGATATTGTGTAATGAAAGCAGACGGGTTTCTGAGCCAAAACTAGAGATCGTCACATTACGTATTCAAAAGGTTTATTGAGCCTTCTGTAAAAAATATTGGTTTCAGATGTATGGGTTAGATAATCATGTTTTTTTTCGTATGAATAATGTTTTTTTACTAAAGATACAGCCAAGCCATGTCAAAAATTGTCAAACACTAATGACCTCTAGGCTGAAGGTACCTTGCATCTTGTATTGAATTGATGGCATATGGTGTCAAATCATTTGCCCAAAAAATAACTCTATTTGCGAAAAAAGGTATAGCATTTGAGAATTGATCTTAATCGATGATTGAATAATAAGGATGAGAATGATCTTAATTGGTGATCGAATTGTATAAAGGTGGTAAAAAAGGGTTAAACTAATTACCAGTTAAGGTAAGCCCGAAGGGGTTATTAACTCAGGCCATTTATTATAAATTTGGGATAGCATCAATCTATTGGAATGTTTAACGATGATAAAATACCCCTGTAAGTTGACCTAGCTTTACCTCACCGATGTGTTCTGTATAATACACAAGTACCGTTTGAACAGTGTTGTCAATATAAAATATGGTCTAACGTTATAGTATACTAAAAGGTTGATACTAATAGAGATGTAGATGTCAAGAAAAGAATTTTAATAATGAAATTCAGAACAACCCTTAGAAATCCTTGCAAATCAAGTAGTGAGGTGTATATGAGTATGAACCGTCAAGGATCATAAACAACAATGACCCTAACCACCAGGGACCTCAACCTCCAAAGGTCCTTTATCCCCAACCTCCAATGGGCCCCCCCCCCAACTTTTTTTGCCCCCTCACCCCATTTTTTTTATTTTTTGAAGTTTTTTTTTAACTTTTTTATTATTATTTTTTTTAACATGATACATTTTTCAATTTTTTTTACATCTCTTAGAATGAAAAGTGAAATACTTAAAACATAAAAAAAATCACATTTAGTGATATCACAGTGTGGGTGTGTGTTTGTGGGTGCATGTTTGCTTCTCCCAGTGCTTGTCTTTGTCGGTTTGTATGTCTGAGTCTATGTATTTGTATGTGCTTTTGTTTCTAATAAAAACTCTATGAATCTGCTAGCGTACCCTAGAAATAATGGAAATATAACAAAGTTATAGATAACATATTTCTAATGAAATAATTATATGTATGATATTAATATAAATATATGGTAGATACATTATTATACATTATTAATATCAATGAACAACTTTGGACATTTTGAATCTGTTCCATAAAATGGTTCACCATGTTCTCTCTTGATACTATAGCTATTGTCTTCTCTTAGTTCGTAATCATTAGAATAATCATTATTCCATTTGAGTCATACACAATTTTTACAGGTGTGTCATCGACAGGCTCAATATGCTTTTCGTCTTTGGTATTATTTGGTTCATTGACTGTTTGATCAATGGTAGTAACGTTTGCTGGTACTTTGTTTTTCATCGATTCATTTTTATATTCCTTAGTGATATTTTCTGCCATGCCCTTTTGATTTTTCTGGCAATATCACTGTCTATTATCACATTATTTTTACACAGGTAACAGTTCCGGCACATAGACAAGATATGGTTTATGATATTAGCAGAAGAGTAGGCCTTTCTTTTCGTCTTTGCTTTCATTTGAATGCTAATACCCGAAGCTGACGATATGGTTTAACACTGTGTAACATGTTACCACAAGCACTAGCAAGAAGATTCCCCTCTTCATCAACTATTATTTTTATGTTGGCATTCTCTTTGACTGCAATCACTTCCGGAGATCTCAATCTCGCATATCCACCATCATAAGAGTTGAATTTTTTGGTACTCCAAAGACTTTTAATTGCTTAATATCATGACAATGCACGTATACGTTTCCGATAGTCATACCACTTGTTCTTATCTCATAGTTTAAAAACTTCTCCTTCTCAGCATTCAATGCTAGAATAACACTATCATGTGAACACACTTTCTTAAGCATAGAGTACAATTGTTAGAGCCTAAGCATATTTCATGTCATTTTGAGATGCGTAAAAAAAGTTGAATAATTTCGAAGTCCAAAAAAAATTTAGTCCATAAAAAAAAAGTGTAATCCGTAATCTGTATTTTTCTAATAGTAAAAGTCGCGACTAACATGTCTATATCATTCTCATTTTGAATTTGGAAAATATTAAATGCGATTTTTTATGTTTTAAGTATGTTACATGTCATTCTAAGAGATGGAAAAAAGTTAAAAAATATATTATGTTAAAAAAAATTTCAAAAATAATTCAAAAAAGGGGGAGGGGCCAAAAAGTTGGGGGGCCCATTCGAGGTTTGGGATAAAGGACCTTTTGAGGTTTAGGTCCCTGGTGATTAGGGTCATTGGTGTTTATGATTCTTGACGGTTCATCCTCATATACACCTCCCTACTTGATTTGCAAGGATTTCTAAGGGTTGTTCTGAATTTCATTATTAAAATCCTTTTCTTGACATCTACATCTCTATTAGTATCAACCTTTTAGTATACTATAACGTTAGACCATATTTTATATTGACAACACTGTTCAAACGGTACTTCTGTATTATACAGAACACATCGGTGAAGTAAAGCTAGGTCAACTCACAGGGGTATTTTATCACCATTAACCATTCCCATAGACGGATGCTATCCCAAATTTATAATAAATGGCCCGCGTTAACAACCCCTTCGGGCTTACCTTAACTGGTAATTAGTTTAACCCTTTTTTACCACCTTCATACAATCCGATCAACAATTAAGATCATTCTCATCCCTATTATTCAATCATCAATTAAGATCAATTCGCAAATGCTATACCTTTTTTCGCAAATAGAGTTATTTTTTAGGTAAATTATTTGACACCATATGCCATCAATTCAATACAAGGTACCTTCAGCCTAGAGGTTATTAGTGATTGACAATTTTTGACTCGGCTTGCCTGTATCTTTAGTAAAAAAATTATTAATACGAAAAAACATGATTATCTAACCCATACATCTGAAACAATATTTTTTACAGAAGGCTCAATAAACCTTTTGAATACGTAATGTGACGATCTCTAGTTTTGGCTCAGAAACCCGTCTGCTTTCATTACACAATATCGTCCGTAGTTCCAAATATAACAGGTTTGATCACATTATAGGTCCATATTATAGAGGAAATGGTCGCTTTTTGCAATGTGCTCGTCAAACTGCACTGTATATTCTTGTGCTCGTCGCATCAATAGGATCATCACTACTATGGAATGCTTAAATATAGTTACACAGAAGGGAACATGATCTGCTGGAAGGACTGTGGCTGTTGCCACGAGCAGCAAAGACCTCCATACAAATTTGCAGTATCAATAGAAAAACACTCAAAGCTATATGATTGGAACTCGCTACTATCAAGTTTCAAGGCGAGGCTAAGACGGATTGAACTTTTATTTGACGAATTCAAAAACTCATTCCATGTGCTTCTAGCAGATTTGGCTATCTCTTTCTCTGAAGGCTTTAAAGGCAAAATGTAGGCGGTGAAATAAATATAATAGATAGAGAGATATTTTTTTGTACATTACAAGTAATTTGACTTATGCATGAAAAGATGTTTATCCTAAAGTTTTTGTAAGTACATTCTGAGCTTAAGTATGTGCTATTGAATACAGAGTAATATTTTGTCAGACTTGAGAGAATAACTACGTTACTTGGTAAATTTTTGGAAAAAATCTTAACAGAAAAAAACAGTATTTTTTTTTTTCTTAGTTTCGAAGACTAGTACCCCTGGCAAAAAAATAGATTTTTTTTCAAATTTTGCAGACTAGCACCCCTGCTCGAGGATATAATACCCAAATTAGTAATCAAACGCTGTAGATCATCCAAAATATCCTTTTTCAAACCTTCTACTGGTCATTGATCACCTACCAGTTGCATTCGACCTGCAAGGCTCCTGTAAGGCGCCTTGCAAGGCTCTCTCACTCTCTTTACCTGTGTATCTGGGTGGGTGTTTTGCCTCTCTCTCAGTGTATGTCATTTTCGGTTTTTTACGTCTAAATCCATACTCTCATTCTCATTGCTTCTGAATCGGGGTGGGTGTTCGCTTCTCTCAGTGTCTGTCTTTGTCGGTTTGCATGTCTTGATCTATGTGTTTGTATGTGTTTTTTGTCTCTCTCAATTCTATTGCTTGTGTGTCTGGGCGGGTGTTTGCTTATCTCACTGTATGTCTTTGTCGGTTTGTATGTCTGAATCTATGTAGTTGTATTTTTTTGTGTCTCTCACTTCCTTTGCTTGTGTGTCTGGGTGTGTGTTTGCTTATCTCAGTGCCTGTCTTTGACGATTTGTATGTCTGAATCTATATATTTGTATGTGTTTTTTGTCTCTCTCACCTCCTTTGCTTGTGTGTGTCTGGGCGGATGTTTGCTTGTCCCAGTGCCTGTCATTGTCGGTTTGTAAGTTTTAATCTATGTATTTGTATGTGTTTTTGTCTCTCTCACTCTCTTTGTCTGTGTATCTGGTAAGGTGTTTGCTTCTCCCAAAGTTTGCCTTGGTCATTTGTACGTCTGAATCCCTACTCTCACTCTCTGGTCCTATGTGTCTGGGCGGGTATTTGCTTATCTCTGTGCCTGTCTTTGTCGGTCTGTATGTCAGAATCCGTATATTCATATGTTTTTTTTGTCTCTCTCACTTCCTCTGCTTATGTGTCTGGGCGGGTGTTTGCCTATCTCAATGCCTGTCATTGTTGGTTTGTATGTCTGAATCTATATATTTGCATGTGCTTTTGACTCTCTCACTCTCTTTGATTATGTGTCTGGGCTGGTGTTTGCCTATCTCAAAGCCTGTCTTTTCTGGTTTGTATGTCTGAATCTATGTATCTGCATGTGTTTTTTATCGCTCTCACTCTTTTTCTCTATGTGTCTGGGTGGATCTTTGATTCACCCAGTGCCTGTCTTTGTCGGTTTGTATGTTAGAATCTATACTCTCACCCTCTTTGCCTATGCGTCTGGGCGGGTGTTTGCTTCTCCCAGTGCCTGTCTTTGTCGATATGTATGTCAGAATCTATACTCTAACTCTCTTTGCCTATGTGTCCGGGCGGATGTTTGCTTCTCTCAGTGCCTATCTTTGTCGGTTTGTATGTCTTAATCTATGCATTTGTATACGTTTTTTGTATCTCTCACTTTCTTTGCCTGTGTATCTGGGTGGGTGTTTGCTTGTCCCAGTGCGTTTATTTGTCGAATAGTACGTCTGAATCTGTATTCTCACTCTCTTTACCTGTGTGTGTGTCTGGGTGCGTATTTGCGGATGTTTGCTTATCTCAGTGCCTGTCTTTGAGGGTTTTTATGTCTGAATCTATATATTTGTATGTGTTTTTTGTCTCTCTCACTTCCTTTGCTTTGTGTGTGTGTGTGTCTGGGGGGGGGGGTGTTTGCTTGTCCTAATGCCCGTCTCTGTCGGTTTTTTGTCTTAATCTATGTACTTGTATGTGTTTTTTGTCTCTCTCACTCTCTTTGCCTGTGTATTTGGGTGGGTATTTAATTCTCTCAATGTTTGTCTTTGTCGGTTTGCATGTCTGAATCCATACTCTCACTCTCTGAGCCTATGTGTCTGGGCGGGTGTTTGCTTATCTCAGTGCCTGTCTTTGTCGGTTTGCATGTCAGAATCCATATATTTATATGTGTTTTTGTCTTTCTCACTTCCTCTGCTTATGTGTCTTTGCGGATGTTTGCCTATCTCAATGCCTGTCATTGTTGGTTGGTATGTCTGAATCTATATATTTGTGTGTGCTTTTGACTCTCTCACTCTCTTTGCTTATTTGTCTGGGTTGGTGTTTGCCTATCTCAAAGCCTGTCTTTGGTGGTTTTTATGTCTGAATCTATATTATTGCATGTGTTTTTATCTCTCTCACTCTCTTTGCCTATGTGTCTGGGAGGATGTTTGCTTCTCCCAGTGCCTATCTTTGTCGGATTGTGTGTCAGAATCTATACTCTCGCTCTCTTTGCCTAAGTGCTTGGGCGGATGTTTGCTTCTCCCAGTGCCTGTCTTTGTTGGTTTGTATGTCAGAATCTATACTCTCACTCTCTTTGCCTATGTGTCTGGGCGGATGTTTACTTCTCCCAGTGCCTGTCTTTGTCGATTTGTATGTCAAAATCTATACTCTCACTCTCTTTGCCTATGTTTTCGGGCGGATTTTTGCTTCTCTCAGTGCCTGTCTTTGTCGGTTTGTATGTCTTAATCTATGTATTTCTGTACGTTTTTGTATCTCTCACTTTCTTTGCCTGTGTAGCTGGGTGGGTGTTTGCTTCTCCCAGTGCGTGTCTTTGTCGGTTTGTACGTCTGAATCTATACTCTCACTCTCTTTCCTGTGTGTATGTGTCTGGGTGGGTGTTTGCTTGTCCCACTGCCTGTCTTTGTCGGTTTGTAGGTCTTAATCTATATATTTGTATGTGTTTTTGTCTCTCTCACTTCCATTGCTTGTGTGTGTGTGTGTGTGTGTGTGTGTGTGTGTGTGTGTGTGTGTGTGTGTGTGTGTGTGTGTGTGTGTGTGTGTGTGTGTGTGTGTGTGTGTGTGTGTGTGTGTGTGTGTGTGTGTGTGTGTGTGTGTGTGTGTGTGTGTGTGTGTGTGTGTGTGTGTGTGTGTGTGTGTGTGTGTGTGTGTGTGTGTGTGTGTGTGTGTGTGTGTGTGTGTGTGTGTGTGTGTGTGTGTGTGTGTGTGTGTGTGTGTGTGTGTGTGTGTGTGTGTGTGTGTGTGTGTGTGTGTGTGTGTGTGTGTGTGTGTGTGTGTGTGTGTGTGTGTGTGTGTGTGTGTGTGTGTGTGTGTGTGTGTGTGTGTGTGTGTGTGTGTGTGTGTGTGTGTGTGTGTGTGTGTGTGTGTGTGTGTGTGTGTGTGTGTGTGTGTGTGTGTGTGTGTGTGTGTGTGTGTGTGTGTGTGTGTGTGTGTGTGTGTGTGTGTGTGTGTGTGTGTGTGTGTGTGTGTGTGTGTGTGTGTGTGTGTGTGTGTGTGTGTGTGTGTGTGTGTGTTGTGTGTGTGTGTGTGTGTGTGTGTGTGTGTGTGTGTGTGTGTGTGTGTGTGTGTGTGTGTGTGTGTGTGTGTGTGTGTGTGTGTGTGTGTGTGTGTGTGTGTGTGTGTGTGTGTGTGTGTGTGTGTGTGTGTGTGTGTGTGTGTGTGTGTGTGTGTGTGTGTGTGTGTGTGTGTGTGTGTGTGTGTGTGTGTGTGTGTGTGTGTGTGTGTGTGTGTGTGTGTGTGTGTGTGTGTGTGTGTGTGTGTGTGTGTGTGTGTGTGTGTGTGTGTGTGTGTGTGTGTGTGTGTGTGTGTGTGTGTGTGTGTGTGTGTGTGCTTCTCCCACTACTTGTCTTTGTCGGTTTGTATGTCTGAATCTATGTATTTCTATGTGCTTTTGTTTCTAATAAAAGCTCTATGAGTCTGCTAGCGTACCCTAGAAATAATTGGAATATAAAAAAATAATAGATAACATATTTTTATGAAATAATGACATGTATGATATTAATCTAAATATATGGTAGATACATTATTATACATTATTAATATCAATGAACAACTTTGGACATTTTGAATCTGTTCCATAAAATGGTTCAACATATTCTCTCTTGATACTATAGCTATTGTCTTCTCTTAGTTCGTAGTCAGTAGAATAATCATTATTCCATTTGAGTCATACACAATTTTTACAGGTGTATCATCAACAGGCTCAATATGCTTTTCGTCTTTGGTATTATTTGGTTCATTGACTGTTTGATCAATGGTAGTAACGTTTGCTGGTACTTTGTTTTTCATCGATTCATCTTTATATTCCTTAATGATATTTTCTGCTAATGCCCTTTTTATTTTTCTGGCAATTTTCACTGTCTATTATCACATTTTTTTTACACAGGTAACAGTTTCGGCACATAGATAAGATATGGTTTATGATATTAGTAGAAGAATAGGCCTTTCTTTTCGTCTTTGCTTTCATTTGAATGCTAATACCCGAAAGCTGACGACATGGTTTAACACTGGGTAGCATGTTACCACAAGCACTAGCAAGAAGATGCCCCTCTTCATCAACTATTATTTTTATGTTGGCATTCTCTTTGAGTGCAACCATCTCCGGAGATCTCAATCTCGCATATCAACCGCATATCTCGCATATCTCGCATATCAAGAGTTGTATTTTTTGGTACTCCAAAGAAATTTAATTCCTTACTGTCATGACAATGCACGCATACGTTTCCGATAGTGTTACCACTTGTACTTATCTCATATTTTAAATACTTCTCCTTGTCATCATTCAAAGCTAGAATAACACTATCATGTGAGCACACTTTCTTAAAATGTTTCATCTTCACTTTTTAAAAGATATTAGTTATGTGTTTATCATTCCACTGTGTAAAAAATACTGATTTAATACATGCAATAAACTAGGTAGTGTCGATAACCGTCCATAGAGTACTAGTGAAAAAGCCGCATTGTGTCTCTGAATACGCATAGAGTACAATTGTTAGAGCCATAAGCATATTTCATGTCATTTTAAGATACGTAAAAAACAAGTTGAATAATTTCGAAGTCCAAAAAAAATTTAATCCAATAAAAAAAAGTGGTACTACAAACAATATTCTTCTAATAGTTAAAGTCACGACTAACATTCTATATCAGTCTCATTTTGAAATTGGAAAATAGTAAATGTGATTTTTTTACGTTTGAAGTATGTTACATGTCATTCTAAGAGATTTAAAAAAAAGTTGAAAAAATATATCATGTTAGGTAAAAATGGGGGGAGGGGGCCAAAAAAGGGGGGGGGGGGCCCATTGGAGGTTGGGGACTAAGGACCTTTGGAGGTTTAGGTACCTGGTGGTTAGGGTCATTGGTGTATGATCCTTGACGGTTCATACTCATATATACCTCACTACTTGATTTGCATGGATTTCTAAGGGCTGTTCTGAATTTCATTACTAAAATCCTTTTCTTGACATCTACATCTCTATTAGTATCAACTTTTTAGTATACTATAACGTTAGACCATATTTTATATTGACAACAATGTACAAATGGTACTTGTGTATTATACAGAACACATCGGTGAAATAAATCTAGGTCAACTCACAGGGGAATTTTATCATCGTTAACCATTCCCATAGATTGATGCTATTCCAAATTTATAATAAATGGCCTGAGTTAACAACCCTTTCGGGCTTACCTTAACTCCTAATTAGTTTAACCCATTTTTACCACCTTCATACAATTCGATCACCAATTAAGATCATTCTCATCCCTATTATTCAATCATCAATTAAGATCAATTCGCAAATGCTATATCTTTTTTCACAAATAGAGTTATTTTTTAGGTAAATGGTTTGACACCATCACCTTCAAAATGATTTGATGCCATCAATCCAATACAAGATGTAAGGTACCTTCAGCCTAGAGGTTATTAGTGTTTAACAATTTTTTACTCGGCTTGGCTGTATCTATAGTAAAAACATTATTCATGCGAAAAAAACATGATTATCTAACCCATACATCTGAAACCAATATTTTTTTACAGAAGGCTCAATAAAACTTTTGAATACGTAATGAGACGATCTCAAGTTTTGGCTCAGAAACCAGTCTATTTGCATTACACAATCTCGTCCCTAGTTTCAAATATAACATGTTTGATCTCATTATAGGTCCATAATATAGAGGGATTAGTCGCTTTTTGCAATGTGCTCGTCAAACTGCACTGTATATTCTCGTGCTCGTCGCATCAATAAGATCATCACTACTTTCCATCGTGTCTATCTACAAGAATATGCAGTTCTTTGATGTCACTTTTAAAAGATACAAAATTTAAAAAATGGTGTTTTCCATAATTCTCAGTGGTTTCTGGTTTTGTTGGTGGGTGGCTTCTAAGGTCCAGCATCAAGTCTACCAGGCTTGAGTGAGCTGAATCACTGCTAATCTTGACATTAAAGGGCCAGTCAATGTAACCGCTTTTTCACAACTCAATGAAAGCAGGCCTAGTTCCTGATTGATGCACAGCCTTCTCTCAAATGACATTTCTATAAACTATGAAAGCAACATATGGAAGAGGCTCCCGAGAAGGTAAATTCTTTAGCTGCCGAAGTCCTGTGTTAAAAGTAATACTATGTACAACATATTTCCATTTTTGTTTTATCTGTTCACTATTAAAGACGCACACTTTGCTGAAAGGATGTAGCTTTAGTCCCTCTAAGTAGCACTCAAGCGCTCTGTTTCCAAAAAGTCTTGGATCGAGATGACTCTCAGCGATCTCACTATCGACTGTCTCGGGTGTAGGAATATTGAAAAAAAACCTGTCATCACTACATTACGCGGGGTGGAGTCTTGATTCCAGAGCAGATTTCACTTATCAGCAGCTATGTACTGGTGCAGAATGAAGAAAGGATGATTCCCGTGCTGATAAATGTCAAACACAAAGTGCACCGCGTAGACCTTTTAAAACTGTTTCTTCAATTGTCTCAAGTTACGAACGTGATCTGCCAGTCACACTTGCGTAACCTCCCAGTGTCACTATTTTGGAAAAGTGCCTTTGCGCTCCGTCAACATGCACGAGTAAGTATGGCGATCTTAAAAACTGTGCCATCTGTCTCAAATCTAAACCAACAGTAACGTTGATTTTTTTGTTTTTTGGTAAATAAACTTACTTTTCTCTGCAAGTTCATTACAGTTTTCAATGAGCTTTTAGGTTTAAGTTAGAATAAAAGCATGGTTTTTCATAGACATATTAGTTTTGACGACAGACTTAGCCATTTGTTTTTTGTTTTTTTTTTAATTACAGGCTTCACGGCTCCATCACAGAGGATGATTTGCCACTAGTCCTGGTAATTACCTCATTTTCTAACACTGAGGCATTTGTTATTCCTTCTCTTGACCGCTTCAGGGGAAGGATTTTCCGGGACTACCTCTGCCGGCAATCTATTCCATGTGGCAACCGATCACCGGGTGAAGCTCGTTTTTAGATATTCTTGGCGAAGAGTACCCTGCTCAAGGTAGTCCTCACGAGCTGTACTTCGGCGAGTTGATCGCAAGGGCTTGGCTCTATCAGGAACCAGCTTCGATAGCTCCTCTGATGAAGGGTTGTACAAGTACTTGTAGAAAATCGACATGGACGCCACATCGAGACGTTCCTGGATCAACTGTGGGGTTTTAGCTTTCGTGTTGCCAGAGGCTGCTCCACGCACTGCTCCATTTTGAATATATTGGAGTGGAGCAATGTTGCATTTTGGTGCAACAGCGAAGAGAGGACATGCATATTCCATGACATGTCTGATCCATGACGTGAAAAGTGGCGGAATAGAATCATCAGGGAGAAGACTTTTGCATCTTAGGATAACTCCTAACTTCTTGTAGCAAGAGGATCTAATTTTACTGAGATGCTCAGTCCATGAGAGATCCGAAGAGAAATTACCTCCAAGTAGGCGCAGTGTATCAGCTCGTGGTATTGCCTCTCCTTTGAAGACGAAGTCAGGATCAGCCCTCATATTACGCGCCTTAGAAATTAGGAGCTCTTTCATTTACGATGCGTTAAAACTTACAAGCTATACATCTACCCACGCCTCAACTTTCTCCAGGTCAGCTTGAAGCTTCTTGTGGGGTTTACTGGGATCTTCGTCTTTTGCGATTGATGATTTTGTTGCCATGTCATCAGCTAAGAGGTGAGGTTTTTTTCACCAGGTTGTCCCTTAGGTCATTTATGAACACCAAAAAAAGAGTTGTGCCAAGAAGACTTCCTTGTGGTACTCCTGATAAAACTGGATTTTCTTTTGATATGAAGCCGTCGAGGACAACTTGCAACGATCGTTGACAAATAAATTCAGCAAGCACCTCAAATAGTCGACCATGAATTCCATAGACTTTCAGGTGGCAAAGAAGTCCCTTGTACCATACACGATCAAAGGCTTTTACGACGTCAGAGCAGAGAAGGCGAATATCGTGCCCCTGAGAGAGGCGCTCAACCCACTCTTGATACTGTGCAATAAGACAGTCTAACGTACATCGTTTTCTGTGAAAACCGTATTGCGTGTCTGCCAGCAACAGATTTTACTCAAGGTATTGGAAAAGGGTCTTATTAATGACGCCTTCATAAACTTTATATACGTAGGATAGCAGACTTATTGGATGATATGATCCTAAATTAGTACGGTCAGAGTCTGCCTTTGGAACAGGGACCACATGAATAATTTTCCAGGCTCTCAGGAATGATCCCGCTGCAAATTATTTTCTATAGAGAGAGGCGAGAGGACCGGCAAGTTCAGGGGCACATCTTTTAAGGATGAGATTGAGAATTGTGTCAGGTCCTGAAGCTTTGGTTACATCCAGCTGGCTTAGTGTTCTGAGCACCTTCCTAGTAGTTATGTTAACGCTGGGGATTTTTAGAATCTGTTAGTGGCAGAAAGGGGAGAGGGGAGACTCCGTCCTCATCAAGTTGGGAGATCTTTTTAAAGGCTTGTGCAAGAGCATCTGCCTTTTTCTGGCCTGACTGGATCATCGTTCCTTCGACATGAAGCGAAGGAATAGATGTTGATTTAGATGATGGTAGGGCTTCTTTGACGACCCTCCACCACCGCTTTGCAGGGGCACTTTTCATTTTGTCTACGAACTTGTGCTTGTAATCGGCTCTAGCTTAAACGTGCAGCTTTAACAGACTCGTTTTGAGGGCTAATAAAAGTAGCCCGGTCGTCGTCGGATTCAGTTGAACGTCATTTCTTGGGAGCCTTCTTTCTGGCCCTGGTTGCCTTTCTACAGCCAGCGTTGAACCAAGGCTTATCTCGAGATGAGACTTTTACTGTTTTTGATTGGACGAATTGCTCAATAGCCTCTGTAATTACTTTTTCGTAAAGTGCCACTGCTTTATTTGGGGCTCCTTTTAAAAAATTTACTCCACGGCTTTGCCGATAAGAAGTTTCGCTGACCATCCTTTCTGTGCGGTGATACTGCCTGATGATCCGCTCGTACTTTATAAGTGGAGGTATTTTGAGATTTCAAGCTATAAATGCCACATGGTCGCTGGCAAAAGAATAGCTTTCAATACTAAAGGAATCCGACTGATCAGTTAAGAAGAGGTCAAGCGGGATGGTCCATGAGGGCCAATAAAAGTGTCGAATTCAGCAAGTTGCTCTAGGCCATCAGCAAGACTCAGGCCTAGCAGAGCTGCGCCTTCCGCATCAGTCGTACGACTTTTCAGCCAGTGGCCATGATGAATGTTGAAACCTCCTTGGATTATTTTACCGATTTAGGGAACTTTTGCCTCACAAATCCCAAGCAATCTTCCAGATGTTCGGTGATTTTCATCTTTGGTGGGTTATGGACTGTATCAATAACACATGATTTGTTTGGTAGGTTTACTTTCATCCAGAGGACCTCCTTATCGCTAGAAATCGAAAGTGCCAAAAAAGGGAGGCGATTTTTAAGGTACATAGCAACACCACCTGCACCAAAAGTCGAGCTTCTCCAGTTTTTGCGATCCAGCCTTAGCAAAGTGTAATCAGGAGTCTCGATCTCATTATCAATGACGCTAAAATTCAGGTTGGCCTCGAATACACATATGACAGAAGGGGAGACCTCTTTCGTCATATGCTGTAGGTGATTCAACTTGGATCGGTGACCACGCACATTGCAGTGGGTAACAGTAAACATATCTGCAAGAATAGTCTTGGGGCACGCATTTCATCGTCTACTGGAAGGAAGTCCGATCCGAGGCCGCTTTTTCCGTTTGAAAACTTGGTAAATACCGGCTGGATGAGTATGTTATGATGTATGCTATGAAGGCTAAGAAAAAACAGGTATATTTATATGTAAGGCAATTAAAAACACTTTTATTACTTTTCTCTTCAAGTTCTTTATAGATATGAATGGGCGGCAGATTTCAGAAGGCCTTGCTTTCATTCCAACTGAAATCTGAAACAGAAGAAGGAATATTTACAGGGAATTACAGTATTAAATAACCTGAATTGCTACAGAGGTGTTATTTATGTCTATATGGGTATTATCATTCAAAATATTTGCAAGAAATTATGGAGTAGGGTAAATAATGACTTCCCCACAAACTCACATAGGGTAGCCAACCCCTTTCCAAAGAAAATTCTGCTTAATATTTAAGAATAAAGTAATTGATCTAGGCGAATACAAGATTCAGACGGTTTACAGAGATTAATTTGAGCTGATTTCTAAAGTCTTTTTTTTTTTTTTGCCATAGACTCTAAACAAAGTTTGCCAATTTTGTTGATGTCCTATTTTTTGCCCGGTTTGTTTTTTTTAACAACATTTGGCTGTAATTCCAGAAAAGTCTATAAAAAAAAAAGCATATTTAGTAGTCTTGGGAAATATTTAGCCCATAAAGGAGGAGCGTAAAGAACGATCTGAAAGACTTTTTTCATTTGACTTTATTCGATGTTGTGAATCAACTGTAGGTGAAAAATTAGCCGAAATAAATAATATCAAATCCAAGAAGTTAGCTAACTTTTGTTTACAGCGAAGGGCCCAAAAAGCTAAAAAGAAAAATTAGAAACCAGCTCAAATATGTACTTCTGAGAATTTCTTAACCCTTTATTCGCCTAAATCAATTACTTTATTTTTAAATTAAACAAAAATTTGTTCGAAAAAATGTTGGCGACCCTTTGTGAGTATAGGCTACACCTACAAATTAACATTACTAAAACCTCTGAAGATATTCAGCCTATTCAATATAGCAACTCCCTATAGATATTACATAAAAAAAAGTTTTTTTTTCAACTGAAAGTAAGGACCAAAATCAAAACTTAAAATGAACAGAAATTATTACATATATGAGGGGGTCATCCCCTCATCAATACCTCGCTCCTTACGTTAAAGTTCGAATTTTGTCCCAGTTCTTTAAGAATGAATCTTGAATCACATAGGCTATTTAATCATAGGCAGCGCAGGAAGAACGATGTTGGCAAAATATATTATTTTTTTTTTTTTTTTTCCTTTAGACCAGGAAACTTCGTATCGAAGGAGTTGTCGTAGAAACTTCGAATAGGGCTCATTCTATTGGAAATTAGATTGGCTTGTGCCCTTTTTAATAATCGAAAGTGATTGGAAGGCAACTAACATCCCTTCCACGCCCACCATTTCCCCAAACAAATCCAATCAAAATTTTGAGAAAGCCATTTTGTTCAGCGTAGGTGATTTCTGGATAGAAATTATGTTTTTTTGGAGGACACTCCCTACAACTCTTGGGGCAAGGGTCTTAAGTTAAGCCCTGGGGACATATAATAACTATGTTGGCACAATATGTTATTTATTATTTTTTCCTTTAGACCAGGGCACTTCATATTGAAGAAGTTGTCGTATAAACTTCAAAAAGGGTTCATTCAATTGGAAATTGGAGTAGCTTGTGCCCCTTTTAGTAGTCGAAAGTGATTGGAAGGCAACTAACACCCCTTCCATGCCCACCATTTCCCGAAACACATCCAATTAAAATTTTGAGATAACCATTTTGTTCAGCGTCGTTGATAGAAATTATGTTTTTGTGGAGGAAACTCCCCCACGGCCCTCAGGGCAAGGGTTGTAAGTTATGCCCTGGGGGCATATAAGGTCTTTATAGAAAGCGTTGTCATAGAAACTTCAAAAAAGGTTCATTCGATTGGAAATTCAGAGGGCTAGTGCCCTTTTTAATAGTCAAAAGTGATTGGAGGGCAACTAACCCCCTCTCACACCCACCTTTTCCCCAAACACATCCAATCAAAATTTTGAGATAGCCATTTTGTTCAACGTAGTTGAAAGTTCTGGAAATTAGGTCCTTGAGGATGACACCCCCCCCCCTCACAGCCCTCAGGGCAAGGGTTGGAAGTTATGCCCTGGGGGCATATAAGGTTTTTATAGGAAGTGTTTTCGTAGAAATTTCAAAAAGGGCTCATTCGATTGGAAATTGGAATGGCAAGTGCCGTTTTTAATAGTCGGAAGTGATTGGAAAGCAACTAACACCCCTTCCACGCCCACCATTCCCCAGACACATTTAATCCAAATTTTGAGATAGCCATTTTGTTACACGCAGTTGAAGGTTCTGGAAATTATATCTTTGAACGGGCCACTCGCCCCACAGTCTTCATGGCAAGGGTTATAAGTCATGCCCTAGGGGCATATAAGGTTTTTATTGAAATCTTTGTCGTAGAAACTTGAAACAGGGCTAATTCGATTGGAAATTCAAAGCGATAGTGCCCTTTTTAATAGTCGAAAGTGATTTGAGGGCAACTAACCTCTCACACCCACCTTATCGCGAAACACATTCAATCAAACTTTTTATATAGCCATTTTATTCAACGTAGTTGAAAGTTTTGGAAATTAGGTCTTTAAGGATGACAACCCCTCCCCGTCCCCCAGCCTTCGGGCAGGGGTTTTAAGTTATGCCCTGGGGGCATATAAGGATTTTATGAAAAGCGGTGTGTAGAAATTTCAAAAAGGGCTCAATCAATTGGAAATTGAAAGGGCTAGTGCCCTTTTTAGTAGTCAAAAGTGATTGAAGGGAAACTAGCCCCCCTCTCGCGCCCATCATTTCCCCAAACGCATCCAATCAAAAATTTGAGATATCCATTTTGTTCAACGTAGTTGAAAGTTCTGGAAATTAGGTCTTTTGGGATGATAACCCCCTCAGAGCCCTCAGTGCAAGGGTTGTAAGTTATGCTCTGGGGCATATAAGTTTATATAGAAAGTTGTTGCAGAAATTTCAAAAAGGGCTAATTTGATTGGAAGTTGAAATTGCCCCTTTTAATAGTCGAAAGTGTGTGGAGAGTAATAAACCCCCCTTTCACGCCCACCATTTCCCCGGACACATTCAATCAAATTTTAGATATAGCCATTTTGTTCAACGTAGTTGAAAGTTCTGGAAATTATGTATTTAAGGATGACGACCCCCCCCCCCCTCCGATCCCCCAGGGCAAAGGTTGTAAGTTATGCCCTGGGGGCTTATAAGGTTTTTATAGATAGAGTTGTCGTAAAAACTTCAAAAAAAGGTTCATTCGATTGGAAATTCAAAGGGCTAGTGCCCTTTTTAATAGTCGAAAGTTGTTGGAGGGCAACTAACCCCCTCTCACGCCTACCATTCCCCCTAACATATCCAATCAAAATTTGTTGATAACCATTTTTTTTTCAACGTAGCAGAAAATTCTGGAAATTAGGTATTTGAGGAAGGCTACCCCCCCCCCCCCGCAGCCCTCAGGGCAAGGGTTGTAAGTTATGCCCTGGGGGCATATAAGATTTTTATTGAAAGCGTTGTCGTAGAAACTTCAAAAGGGCTCATTTGATTGAAAATTGAAAGGGCTAATGCCTTTTTTGATAGTTGAAAATGATTGGAGTGCGACTAACGCCCCTCTCATGCCCACCATTTCCCCAAACACATCCAATCAAAATTTTAAGATAGCTATTTTGTTTAACGTAGTTGAAAGTTCTGGAAATTAGGTCTTTTTGGATGACAACAACCCTCACAGCCCTTAGGGTAAGGGTTGTAATTTATTCCCTGAAGGCATATAAGGTGTTTATAGTAAGTGTTGTCGTAGAAACTCAAAAAGGGCTCATTCGATTGGAAATCGAAAGGCCTAGTGCCTTTTTTAATAGTCGAAAGTGATTGGAAGGCCTGACATTTTTTTATAGTAAAGATCGATGTGGGTATAATGTATTATTTTTGTTGTTGTTGTTATTTAGACCAGGACAATTCGTATCGAGGGATTTGTCGTAAGAAATTCGGAAAGGGCTCATTCGATTGAAAATAGAAAGTGTTGATGCCCTTTTTAATAGTCGAAATTGATTGGAGGGCAACTAATCCTCCTCCCATGCCCACCCTCCCATTTTTCCATTATGTTTAAAAACTAAATGTTGCCTTAAGATTAAATCAAAATGCACTGTGTTAATGCTAATTCCCAATAAGGCATCTCAGCAGTATCCCAAGAACGACTGAGGGTATTATGTTCAAACTTTCAGGGACACTTCTGCTCTTAAAATTTAACCAAATCGAAATAGCGTAAGTTTATCCAAGCTATCAAAGAAAGTAAACAGATTTTCTTGCAAATGGTATCAAGTTTTCCATTTCAGGTCAATTAGAGGAGGTATGAAACTAAATTAAACACTACTGTTTGTGTCCAGATTCTTACAACGTGTATGTTGTTAATAATTGCTGGAAATTTTTCTCCAGCATACAAATAGCAGGCCAAGCTATAAAGTATTAAAAAAAACGAAAAGATTTAAAGCATTATTTCCTTATTCCCTGAAAAGACTATGTCAATATAAAACGAACAGAAATTAATTAATAAAACTTTTTCCACAAAATAAGTTTTTCAAAGAAAAGTAAAGAACTCCACTAAACCAAAAATGAGCAAAAATAAAATCAAATAATCTACCAAGCGTGAAACTACCACAAATGAGTATCGATAAATAAATGAAACCCCAAAACAAATAGAAATTACAATAAATAACCGAGTCAAACTTAAAACAAGCAGAAATTAACCTTATCTGGGCTCAAAAATCCCTATGCCTTCCCAAGGCCAGAACATAATTTGCACTTTAATAAAGAAAATATAAATGTTTTTACTTTTATAACTTTAATAAATCAAATAATATTAACATTTTGATTACTAAATATCAGTATATGTATATTAAACTGACAATGCACATTCATTTGTATCCAAAATCCAAAATTCCACATTTTTGTGCATAGGAGCTTGAAACCTCTACAGTAAGGTTCTCGGGTAGGCTGAATCTGATGGATTGATTTTCATTAAGGTTAATTAATGTTTTGGGGTTTTTTTCCTCTCTTTTTAAAAAATTGGGCAATTTTTCTCAGACTCGTAACTTTGAAGGGTACTATTAAATTTGATGAAATTTATATATTTTGAACAAGCATCGAAATTCAAGCATCGAAGAACAAGCATTGTTTTTTATGCCCACCATACATCCGTATACGCATTGACAGTGTGCAAGTCCAAACTGGTTCAAACTTGCGAAACCGGAGGGTTACGTTTCTAAAATGATTGTGTCATATATGGACCATGCTTCTTACCCTGTGTCAGTTTCAACAAGATTAACGAAATTTTATCACCTAATCCAAAAGGGTTTCTAGAAAATTTGATGTGACTTCCAAATGTGACTTGTTTTTTAGTTGTTTTTTTATTTTATTTTTTTGCTTCTAAAACTTATATATATACTTAGTCTTGCGCGAAAGAGCGTATCTGTTTGTTTTCTAAAAGAATATTGGTTAGAAAACTATATTAGAACAGCTTTAGCGTATGATCCCCTCCTTGAACTAGAAATGGTATATTCACTTTAGTTATCCTCATTTGAATCTGCAAAAAAAGCTGTCCTCGCGAAAAGCTTCAAAAGCCTTCTCGCTCTCTTTTAATTGTGAGAATGATATGTACACTATTTTCGTTTTAAATTTAAAGTTAGAGATTAAAACATCAAAAAATATTCCAATCAAAATTTGAACAAACAAAAAGAAACAGTAATCTCAACAGAGAAAAAATCACGAACATTAAAAAATACCTTTTACCAATAGTGTATTACTAGGGAAGACAACGCTGACACCAAAACTGCTATTAATGCTCATTTCAGTTCTGCCTCTCTGTCTAAGTGCTTCAATTTTGCAAGAGATTGTTCAATCTGGAGTCCTTTGGTCAGGTTTAATTTTCTATATATTTTTAGCCTGGAGCAACAACTAGAAAGCCATTTCTTTTGGTGTTACAAATGGGGAAATATTACGTTCCCCTACTGCTTTATATCGGAAACATTAAAATTTAATGGGTCTCGTGTAATCGTTCTTATTGAAGTATCCTGCTCTTTCATGAAGCAAATAAGGAAGTTGAAAATTCATATTTCAATATGAAGAACGGAAGTTTGTTTGGAAATGGAACTATCCGTTCACCTCCAGTTTCATTTCCTTCAGCTTTTCTGCTAAGCTCTATGGAAATCATTTTCAAGGATATTTAGTAACTTAGAATGTTATGATAGAACGCCAAGATAATTTCTCTAGATCGAGATCTCAATAAATTGGAAACTCTCATGAAGATCCTGACTATGAAAAACAATTATAGAACGCGTCACCAGGCGATAAGCACAAGTAAAATAATCGAATGGTTTCATTGTTATATATATATATATATATATATATATATATATATATATATATATATATATATATATATATATATATATATATATATATATATATATATATATATATATATATATATATATATATATTGATAATTTTAGATGACTGTTTGACATCCCTCCGTGAGCGAAGAGAAAAAATTACAAATCAATTGCAATGATTGCTTCTTCAGCATTGTATGTTACCCCTCACGATCCCCCCCTCTAATTCTAAAGTTTAATTGAAGATCAGCTGAAAACTTATTTGAATACATTTAATGCTCCTACTAACCGGATATTGACACTACTAATATTGACCAAGCTACCTGAGGCCAATACGACTCCCCAAGTTTCTCTTCTACGCTTGGCTATCTTGAGAATCACTTTTTTCCCCTCTCATGAGTTATTGTATTCAAAACCGTTTCTAATATGGTCCGTACATTCGCTTACTTTTTATTGCTTCTTTTTTTTTTTTTTTTTTTTTTTTTTTTTTTTTTTTTTTTTTTTTTTTTTTTTTTCTTTTTTTTTTTAACTTATACCTTCCTCCCTCCGCCTTGAAACAAACTCATGCATAGGGTACATACTTGTATTTTTTTTATACTTTGCTGATTAATAAAAACTTAATTAGAATTGTTTGGGTCTGCCCACGTCTAGAGGCGCACAAGGCCGCAACAGTAGACGTCTAGTTCAGCTGATCTTTTGCCTCGGACCAGAGCTTGTTCAGGGTAGATTTAAGACTTGTTGCCTCTTTCTCTAGGGGCCAAACAAGTGTGTTGCGCTGTCTTCCCCTCCTTCGAAGTCTGGGTGGGGTCCAACACCCTATATCGCGTCGGAGGTGTCCTTCACTGATGCCGACCATGTGCCCTCAGTATCCTCATCTCCTTTTCCTGATCTCGTTGGTTACCAGGGGCTCTTCAGCATGTCCTTATCTGGGCATTCGTCAGTCTATGGGTCCAGTGGATTGCAACGTGGACAATTGTTTTCGAAGCTAAGTAATCGTTTCTCTGTGTTTTTTGAAAGGCTTTATGACTCACATCCATACATAAGTACAGAGAGTATCTTATTCTCAAATAGTCTGAGTCTCAACTTCTGTGATTAATTTCAGGATTTCCAAACGTTACTCAGTTGAGAAAATGCTGCAAATAAATACGCTACGCGGAGCATGACTTCTCTGTCAAAGTTCCCATCTTGAGTCACTGCTATGTTGTACTGGCAGTGGGCAGGAAGAATGATATCGCCGGTGAACTCACAATCATGTAGTTGGCACACAGGGCTTAGTTGAATGCTTACTCTAAAGTGGCAGGGTCGAATCACAAAGTCGGTAAGTATTGCAAAAAACATCGGGAATAGCAAATACCCTTGAAAAATACCGTGGCAGACCGCTTTTCGTCTGTACCGCACACAGTTGCGCAACGTTCACAGTTTTCAGAAGGATTCCATAAGGTATGAGAATTTTCCACATAGTCTCTTGGTTTACGGAGTAGACAGCTACTGATTAGTATCAAAGATGACATTGGTCGTTTTATTCAAATTTTCCCTCGAGGGGGGGGGATTGGTTTAACAGTCTCATGAAGATTCCGAAAAAAAATCGACTGTTTCCCACGAGGCGGAACAAAAAGAACTTTTGCACTATTAATTTACAACTCTGATTTCAATTTAAAAACAAATGAGAGAGAGAGAAAGAGAGAGAGAGAGAGATAGAGAGAGAGAGAGAGAGAGAGAGAGAGAGAGAGAATGAGAGAGAGAGACAGACAGACAGACAGACAGACATACAGAGAGAGAGAGAGCAAACAAACAAAAAAGAAAAATCAAATTATAAATAAAATATGAAGGTAAGCTTGAACACAAGCTCACCTAAATACTAAGATAAATGATGAAGAAATTGAATTTTACTCCACATAATTTTGAATAATAAATTATCAGTCAATTCCTTTGCGAATGACAGCTGGTAAAACTAATAAATTAGAGTGTACGAAAAAAAATATATAATCTCGCCTGTAATGAAACAAGCATGTTTCTAAAAAGAGCAAAAAAACAACAACATAGGAGCGGCACGAATTAGCAGAACAAGTAAAAAGCGTCTATGTTACCAAGCACCCACAAAAGCGACTAGTAATAATTTTTCCTGTCAACATTATGCTCAAATGTGTTTTTTTTTTTGGAGGGGAAAAAAGAGCAGCAATCTCAGATAAAATTCTTTTTGTGTGTCGCCACTTTAGGATCCTCCTCTTTCAGGTCTTTAGTCGTATGAAAAATATAATGCCCGTGCATAACTAATTTCAATAAACTAAAATAATAGCTAAGATTGCTCTATCCACAGAGACGGGTTAGGGGAAATCTTCACCCCTAAGGTCTGAAGGATCACACAGGAGAACCCAAGCGTAAATTTAAAAATATATTTTTCGAGAATGAAACCTCACCTCTTTAAAAAATCTTCTACCCCTTATATATTTATATACTTATATATTAAATATTTACATAGATCATTGTTGCAGCGTACATTGTGATATTTTGTCACTCTAGCTGAACGAAGTTTTTCTTCGGACGTTGTTTATTTCGCGCCATATCTTTATATATTTTACTAATTATTAAATGCTCAAATTTATACATTATATTGGCTACTGGGATTTATATGTATATCCAGAAGGCCTTGAATATGTTTTATGTTTCTCATCAGTGGTGGATCCAGAGGGGGGTGAGGGGGTGCCCCCCCCCCTAACGTAGTCTGAAGTAGCGTAATTTACTCAAATAACGCAAGTTTGCGTTAATTAAACTTTGTGCTCATGCAAGTTTATCAGATCAACCTATTTCCCCCCCCCCCCCTAAAAAATCATGGATCTGCCCCTGTTTCTCATAGCATTTCAACTGGCAATGTCTATTAGCTTTTAGATGTCTTCTATTAAAGAATTATCTTAAGAATTGTATGAGACATGCCTAGAATAAAAAACTATTATTTGAGGGGACGGCCGATAGATTATAAGCATACGTGTTTGTATGCCTCCACAATACTATATCCTTTTTTGTGTTCTAGGCTTGGATTTTAGTTTGGAAATCTGAAAATGATATTTTTATGTTTTTCTGAGATAAAAAAAGGAACCTAGTTTCCCTGCTGTTACTCCCTTTATTCATTTTCAATGCTCTTACTCTTTTCATTCATTATTGGACTCTGAGTGCAAAACTTTCTTCTATCATCCAACAATCATCCACTCACTGCTGTTAGAGGGGAAATTATTTGGTTCATGGCAAATTACCTCATGATAAGAGTAAGATCAGGTAATTCGAAAAAGCTGAGTTTCTCACTAGGAGACTTGGAGAGTCATATATTATATAATTATAAGATTTTAATTATATTAACTGGAATTATATTTAGTTAATCATATTTACTGGAAACAGAAACTTCAAGATGGTATATTTTTTTTCGTGGGCGTTCTCAAGTATGTTCTCTTGGTAATTTATTTTTTGGCTATTGTTCTTTTTTTTGGGTTGCTGCTTATATTTACTTTTTTGTGTATCCTCCTTGTGTCCCTGGCCATGGACCCTTTCGGGGGGAATAAAAGTATTGTATTTCCAATCTGTATTTATTAGTAAATAAAACTCTGAACTCTGAACTCGATGTATAGAATATAGGAATATATATATATTTCAAATAGAAACCTAGTCGAATATAGATTTCTTAACAATAAGTTAAATTAAAAATACATGGTTTTTTTTAACTAAAAGTAAGGAGCGACATTAAAACTTAAAACGAACAAAAATTATACCGTATATGAAAGGGGCTGTCCCCTCCTCATTGCCTCACTCTTTACGCTAAAGTTTGACTCTGTCTAATAACTTTATTTCTTACACAATAAAAAACTATAGCGCAAAGAGTGAGACGTTGAGGAGGGGACAGCCCCTTTCATATACGGAATAATTTCTGCTCGTTTTAAGTTTTAATGTCACTTCTTACTTTCAGTTAAAAAAAACTTGTTTTTTTTTTTATTTAATTTCTGAACGATTTTGAATTAATGCAGCTTTGATTTTGGCTCACCGTACATGAATAATTAAAACGAAGTTTGCATATTAATTTTACTTTTTTTTGGCTAAATGGCTTTCTCGAAATTTTGTTCTGACGTAAACTAGGAATTAACTTACGTAACGAACTTCTATATTCTTATATTTTTGTTACGTATATTAGGGAGTTCGCCCCCTAATCAATACTTTGCTCTTTACGCTAAAGTTCAAATTTTGTTCCAATTCCTTAAGAATGACCCATTAATCACAAAGGCCATTAATTATGATAAATAGCTCTCATGAAAGTACAAAAAAAAAAACCTTAGCGTAAAGACTTAGGTAATGACTAGGGGGCGAACCCAATCATGTACGTAATAATTTCTGTTCGTTTTAAGTTTTGATGTTGCTCCTTACTTTCAGTTGAAAAAATAGTTTTTGTAATTTAATTTCTGATCGTTTTTTTTAATAATGCTGGGAAATCCGGCGCCCCTTCATAGCAATGTTCCTTCCCCCATGAAAATATCCTCCTGCACAACCACCGAACCCCCCCCCCCCCAACTTCCAGAATAAATCCCCCTGAAATTTCCTGTATACTTCTCAATAACCTATATGCAAACATTGGGCAAAGTTCATAACTTGCAGACCTTCCTCCAGGGACTGTGGGGGATTAAGTCAACCTCAAAGACATAGTTATTGTACTTTTTGACCATGTTGAACAAAATGGCAATCTCGTAATTTTGATCAGGTAACTTTGGGTAAAAATGAGCATGGGAGGGGGCCTAGTTATCCTCGATTTTTTGGTCACTTAAGAAGTACACTAGAACTTTTAATTTCCGTTTGAATGAGCCCTACCGCGATGTTCTAGGACCACTGGGTCAATACAATCACCCCTGGCGAAAAAGACAACAAACAAATAAACACGCATCCTCTGATCTTTCTTCTGGCAAAAAAAAATACAAAAATTCCACATTTTTTTCAGATAGGAGCTTGAAACTTCTCTAGTAGCGTTTTCTGATACGCTGAATATGATGGTGGGATTCTATGACTTTTAGGGGGTGTTTCCCCCTTTTTTTTTCGAAAATAAGACACATTTTCTCAGACGCGTAACTTTTGATGGGGTAAAACCGTTACCACGAACTGTTTGATATAGGTTTCATAACTAATCAAAAGAAACACATCTAAAATAGGCAGTAACAGCATTAAATAAAACCTGATAAATAAATACTTTTTAGTGAGATAAATACTCATAGAATAGCAAAATTTCATGCTGTGCAGTGTTAGCTTTGGCCTTGTAAAAAGTGCGCCATATTTATAATAAAAAAAAATTAAATTTGTTTTTTGAAGAAATCAACGCAAAATGACATTATCAGTGGACTCTTATTTGGAAATGATAATCTGGCGTTGATACAGTTTAAATATATTTTATTGTCAGAAAAAGAAATGTTCGATGATGTCAAGAGGACCTCAAACTCCTTGAAATCATAACAAATAATAAACAAAAAAAAATGATTGGAATCGTGAAAGTCAAAGACCTTTAATTTAATTTAATTTAATTGATAAATGGAAAATTGAAAATTGAAAATTGATAAATCCCAATCCAAATACTAAAGAAATCATTTTTTTTCTCCCTTTGGTCGGGTCGAAAATAAAATGATTTGGTATGAGTTCAGAAAGTCATGCAGTTTGTTTGTTTGTTTTTTTTGTTTTTTTTTAATTTGACTTTTTTTTACAGAAATCCAAAAGTTATTTCAATAACGTCTACATGTCTGGTCGTCAAAACTTTAAGCAAATGAGTGATCTTGCAGTTCATAAGCCTTAGTATGAGCCGGTGGTGGTTTTAGAGGGGGGGGACAAACCGGGCACTTGCCCCAGGCGCAGAAGTTTAAGGGGCACAAAATTTGAAATAACGGCTCTAACGGCTATAATCATTTGTAATTTCTGAAGTTTTATTTTTTTTTTTAAATAAAGTACTGGGCGTAATTGGCGGTAAGCATTAGCAAATTGAATCCAACATTTTAATTTGTCTTATATCTTTATCGCTGTTCTTTGAAAATAAAAGTAAATAGCAAAAAAGCAAAATATTGCGATGATTAAGATCCCTTTCAGGCGTTCCGCAAACCCCAAAACATCAAGAAAATAATTCAAAACCGACACATTTCCTCAAAGAAGTATATAGATGTGTTAGAATTAATTGCGCAATGCGGAGATGAAGGATTTATACAGTTTACGTTGATACTTTGATACGTTGATGAGCGCATAGAGTTTTTCTCCAACTGCGCCATATTTGGTTCACCTTATTAAAGCCAATGTAGCTTGTCCAGTCTAGTGTCCAGTCCTTCTCTTGATTTTGTTGGTTATTTCACAATTAAAATGAAACCAACCAACTCCCGAGGTACTTAAATTCATTGACCTGTTTAATTGCTTATCTTTGCATTTCAGTGAGAGCAGAGAGTCAGATGTAGCCATGCTCTTTGTCTTACTGAGATTTGCCGTAAGTTCCATTTTTCGGCCTTTTCATATATACCGTCGAACAGCAGCTGCAGTCGCTGTTTTGCTTCTTCGAGAAGAACAACGTCGTCAGCAAAGTCCAGGTCAGAAATCTGTCGGCTGCAAAACTTCACTCCAGAGTCAGAAGACCGCCTTAGAATGTAGTCCATAACAATAACAAACAGGAATGGAGATAGGGCTCACCTTGTTTGACACCAGACATTAAATTCCTGTAGGCACACAACATTCACTTTCTTCATAAGGTGCAATTTTCATTTTGACTAGTTTATAATGTAATCCGTAATAATTCAAACCTTCCATAAAATCTTTCGGTCAACAGAATCGAAAGCCTTTTCAAAATCGATAAAGCATGTGTATATATTTTCTTATCCCATTTCCTGGACTCTTCAATTTTTAGTCTAAGAATGAAAATAAGATTAGAGCAAGACCTACCAGGTCAAAAGTTGCTACCCCTCCAGTTGTCCCAGATTAGTGCATCGCCATTCTTGAAGAGTTTGATCAGTATGCTCCTGGTACGACCTTTTTGACCTTTTCGTTATTCTAGACGACCACTAGAAGAGCAGTCTAAACAGTTGTGCAGGCTTGAAGGTATGTCTTCAGCATCTCAGTTGTGGTCCCATTGACTTCACATGCACGTCCATTTTTCAACTTTTTTACAACTGTCTAAACATCTGTGGAGCTTGAGGGTGGGGGGTGGGGGTCAGCATTTACGTCAATTAATATGAAAGGTCAGATCGACTACAGGCCATGATCGACAAAATGATTTAACGTTAAAATGGACATAGAACGCGAAGAATTACTAGCAATCAATCGGGACGAGACAACTAATAATTTTGCATAGACTAAAGTAAGAAAAGTGAGATATAAATAAATGGAATTTTTTTTAACAAATAAAAGTTTTGTTAAACATTTTGGCCCAAAATTTTTTGGAGACAGGGAGAGGGCTCAATTCACGATTTTGTCCCAGCTGCGACAGAAGGCAGAACTTCCACTGGTGTGAGCTACTCAATAAAGAAGGAAAATAAAAAATGCTAATGTTTAGGTCACACTTTGGTTTATTAGCTTTAAATATACATCTTTAGTTTGTGTCAGCAAATTAACAAAGTCTTTGAATTGGAAAAAATAATTCAAAGAGAGGGGTGGTATTTTTTTTCTTTTTAAATTTTGTCTGCAATAATTTTTTTTAGACCTTTTAAAGGGCGAGGCTGATAAAATTAGCCTACCATTCGTTTCCAAAAAGTTTGCTTAGGTCCGACAACCCATTCTGGTAGCTTGCCTGATAACAAGAATTTAAAACAACTCTCGAATCCTAACAGATCAAATTTTATATACATCAAAAATCACAACTACGATAACAGCCTTTGCTCCTCACCAAGCTTGGGATCCGGCCCCCTTTTGGTAGACATGTTGACAATATGAGTTTTTGGAGCTCCCTCTTTTACCCCCAACCCAACGGTTGGAACTGACAAGGACTCCCAGAAAGCATATTTAGCACATCAGCTCTCACTTTTCATTGAGTTTAGGTGAAATACAAACGACCCCTTTTAAGAGATCATTGAACAGTAAAGGTTAACATCACTCTTTCTTCTCTCCCATAAAAGTCAAGTAATTCCCTGTCCTGGAAAGAAAACAGAAAAAGCCCATCAAATAGTACTTCTGATGAATTTCTTTTACGGGATCAGACAAACCATTCTGGCTATACCATTCTGATGACATTCTGATGACACGACTTTAAAACCCGCCTTCCTCTCATTCTAACAGTTGGATCGAAATCTTGTCCCACAAATATTAGCTTGGATACCAGTTGTTACTAGCCGCCAAATTTCATTAAGATCTGACAACTCCTTCCGGTAAATTCATGGGGGAGAAATGTAGGGACCCCCTCGTCCCTCCACATAAGTTAGATCAGGTATGAACTCCTAAAGGCAGAATTAGGGAACTTACTTTTAGTTCCTACCAAGTTTTCTGTATATACGACAAACTGTTCCGGTGGGTCCTGATGACATGCAGTTAGGATCCCCCCCCCTTGTGTTAGTTTAAAATGGACAAAGATTCCTAAAAGGTATATGTAGGGCATTTGCTATCACTTTAACAAAGTTTGGTTGATTTTAATGACTCCGGTAAAACCTTTCAGTGTAGCCTATTCTGATAGATGTCCTGGTGACAAGAAGGTAAGGGGTCTCTTCACTTTCTCTTCCCTATAAAGGTCGGTTCTGGTTCTGATCTTCAAAATAGTAGCTAAGGCATTAGCTTTTACTTCTAGTCAAGGTTTTTGAATATCCAACAACCCTTTCTTATAAATTTTGGGTACCTCCTCCCCACCCATATGTGTTCGATCAGGTACAAATTCCAAACAGGCACGACTAGGACACTGATTTTTCATTTTTACCAAGCTTGGATTAGACCTAACAGCCTGTTCTGGTTGAAGTCGTTAGAACAAGAACTTAGGGATCCCCACTCAAAACGTCAGAATGGATATTGACCCGCAAAAGACACAGCTAAAACACTAAATCTTACTTCCGAATAATATCCAATAACCTCTCCTACTGCATATCCTGATTTCAAGAATACTCCCCACGAAGGTCGCATCGGGTCCACTAGGACATTTATTCTTACTGCCCAAACGAGTCTGGTAGAGATGTGAAAACCTCTTTTTATCAGATGAACTAATGCTCAGACCTTAGAAATATGAAACGTATATTCTATTCTATCTGCTATTGGGGGTCGGATCAGGTTCTGTACCAATAAAGCTATAGTTAAGATTTCTTTTTGTTAAGTCTCTGGAAATTATACAGATTCTGAATGTCCATCTCGTACCATTACTGATCTAAATATCAATGATTACGGTCAGAAAGAAAATAAGATAACAAAACTAGGAAAGGATTAGTGCTGCTGCGTAGCACAATGACTATTTAGGTGAGTGAACAGGAATCATATTATAAAAAATATGTTTATAATCATAGTCAACTTAATAGCGCTGATTTAGTAAAATACAACTTGTTTCTCATGTTTTATTACCATTTTCTTTAAGTCTCTTTAATCTTACAGTCAGCTAAGTCTGGCAGAGGTGTGAAAACCTCTTTTATGAGAAGCATTGCTAATAAGAATTTAGAACAGTAGTGTGGCATATTGGTACGCGGGACGGACAGCGGGACGAAAATCTCTTACCACAGGCAGGTATCTAGTACTACAGAAGGGGCATGCCTTACCAGACAGGTTTCTGTGTCAACACTCATTTTCTGGACCACTATTAATTACTTTCAACTGTAAAAAAATTCATCAAACTACTTTCTGCAGTTACAAAGAAAGATTTACATCCCAGACGGGTTTCTGAGGTTAACAGCCTAGTTGGTTAACAGCCAAGCTGAGTGTGTGTAATAGATTCAAAGTTTAATGATTGCATACATTATTATAGACGTCCAAAAAAATTTATCATTTGCGTAAAAAGTATTCAATTTGCGAAAAAGCCATTCCATTTGCATAACTCTGCTCTGAATTATCTTAATTGGTGATGGAATAATAGGGGTGAAACAGAGCTCGAGATTTATTTCAATTGGATTGTATGAAAGTGCTAAAAGTGTTAAACTGCTTACCAGTTAAGGTAAGCCCAAGGGGGTAGTAACTCATACGCAATTTAATATAAATTTGGAATAACATCATTGGTATCAATGTATGGAAGCGGTTAAAGATGACAAGAAGATTTTGTGAATTAACTTGGCTTTACTTCTTGGCTGTGTACTGTATAATACACAAATACCAGTTGAGCAGTGTTGGCGACATGAAATATGCTGTAGCATTGGGGTATACTAAAAAGTTGAAACTAATAGAGTCATAGGCGCCAAGATGACCTTGTGACGTGACATAACTTTACCTCTCGACTGTGTGTTTTCTATATAATACACAAGTATCATTTGAGCAGTGTTGTCAATATAAAATGTGCTTAACATTGTAGTATACTAAAAAGTTGATACTGATAAAGATGTAGATACCAAGAAAAGAATTTTAATAAAGAAATTCAGGACAATCGTTAGAAATCCTTAGAAATCAACTAGTGAGATGATTATGGGTTTGAACCATCAAGGACCGCAACCACCAATGACCCAAACCAGCAAGAACCTCAACCTCCAAGGGTCTCCTATACCCAACCTCCAAGGGGCCTCCTCCCTCCAACTTTTTTTGGGGCCCTTTCCCCATTTTTTTCATACTTTTTTGAAGTTTTTTAAACTTTTTTTTATAATTTTTTAACATGGTATTTTTTTTCCAACTTTTTATACATGTCTTCGAATTAGATAAAACATTTTAAAACATAAAGATTCACATTTAATATTTTCCAAATTCTAACTTAGAATGATATAGATATGTTAATCGTGACTTTTACTATTAGAAAAATAAAGTTTGTAGTTGCACTTTTTTTTGGACTGAATTTTTTTTGACAGAAATTACTCAGCTTCTTTTTACGTATCTTAAAATGACATGAAATATGCTTGCGGCTCTACCAATTGTACTCTATGTTTGCTCATAGACACGACGCGGCTTTCCCACTGGTACTCTATGGCAGGCTATCGACGCTACCTAGTTTATTGCATGCATTTAATCAGTATTTTTACGTAGTGGAAGGATAAACACATAGTTCATATCTTTAAAAAAGTAAAGATGAAGCATCTTAAGAAAATGTGTTCCCATGATAGTGTTATTGTAGCATTGAATGCTGACAAGGAGAAGTATTTTAACTATGAAACAAGTATAAGTGGTAGCACTATCGGAAACGTATGCGTGCGTTGTCATGACAGTAAGGAATTGAATTTCCTTGGAGTACCAAAAAATTTCCATTGTACAAATGGTGGATATGCTAAAGTATCAATTCCAGAGAAGTTAGTACTCCAAGAAAATTCCAACATAAAAATAATAGTCGATGAAGAGGGGTATCTTCTTGCTAGTGCTTCTGGTAACATGCTATCTATTGATAGAACCTATCGTCATATTTTAGGTATTAGTATTCAAATGAAAGCAAAGGGGAAAAGAAAGGCCTACTCTCCTACTAATATCATAAACCATATCTTGTCTACGTGTCAGAACTGTTACCTGTGTAAAAATTATGTTGTAAAAGAAAGTGAAGTTGCCGGAAAAATAAAAAGGGCATTGATAGAAAACATCACTAAGGAATATAAAGATGAATCAATGAAAAACAAAGTGCCAGCAAACGTTACAACCATCATTGATCAAACAATCAATAAACCAAATAATACCTAAGACGAAACGCATATTGAACCTGTCAGTGACACACCAGTAAAATTGTGTATGACCCAAAATGGAATAATGATTATTCTACTGATCACGAACTAAGAGAAGACAATAGCTACAATATCAAGAGAGAACATGGTGAACCATTTTATGGAATGGATACAAAATGTCCAAAGTTGTTCATTGATATTAATAATGTATAATAATATTTTTTTTTGTATTAATATTCAACATGACATTATTTCATTAAAAATATATTATGCATTACATTCTTATGTGTTTAGAGTATGCTAGTATTTTTTAGAGTATTCTAGAGTATTATTTTTAGAGTTTGGTAGTATATCAAACGTTTTTAGAATGTCTATTAAAACATTAGAGATGTAAGAAAAGGAATTTACATACATCAAATGTCAGATAGATAGGTTAACATGGAGAAAATCTAAGTATCAGAATGAATAAATTCTTTATCAACACCTTTTGTCGGATAGGTCAGGATAAAATTGATAAAATCTTGGTATCAGAGCGAATAGATTCCTTATCAACATCCTTTGCCAGACATATCGGTTAATATTATCAAAATTTAAGTATCAAAGTGAACAAACTCTTTATTAACATTCTTTATGGATATTATTTGTCGGATATGTCGGATAACATTGAAAAAATCTATGTATTAGAATGAATAAATTCCTTATCATCATCCTTTGTCGGATATGTCCGATAAAATTGAGAAATTCAAAGTATCAAAGTGAATAAATTCTTTGTAAATGTCTTTTGACAGATACGTTTGATAACACTGACCAAATCTAAGTATCATAGTGAATAAATTCTTTATCAACTTCTTTTGTCCGATACATCAGATAACATTCACGAAATCTAAGTATCAGAGTGAATAAATTCTTTATCATCGTCCTTTGTCAAATATGCCTGATAAAATTGAGAAAATCTAAGTATCAGAGTGAATAAATTCCCTATCATTGTCTTTTGACAGATACGTTTGATAGCATTGCCCAAATATAAGTATCATAGTGAATAAATTCTTTATCAACTTGTTTCGTCAAATACATCAGATAACATTCACGAAATCTAAGTATCAGAGTGAATAAATTCTTTATCATCGTACTTTGTCAGATTTGTCTGATAAAATTGAGAAAATCTAAGCATTAGAGTGAATAAATTCTCTATCAATGTCCTTTGACAGATACTTTCGATAACATTGATAAAATTTAAGTATCAGAGTGAACAAATTCTTTATTAGCATTCTTTGTCAATATCATTTGTCGGATACGTCGGATAGCATTGACAAAATCTATGTATTAGAATGAGTAAATTCTTTATCAACATCCTTTGTCGCGTAGGTCGGGATAAAATTGATAAAATCTAAGTGTCAGAATAGATAGATTCTTTATCAACATCCTTTGCCAGAAATGTCAGTTAACATTTATCAAAAGTGTCAGAGTGATTAAATTCTGTATCAACATCCATTGTCAGATACATCGGATAACATTGAGAAAATCTAAGTATCAGAGTGAATAAATTTTTTCTATCAGCATCTTTGTCGGATAAATCGGATAAAATTGACAAAATCTAAGCATCAGATTGAATAAATTCTTTATCAACATATTTTGTCGGATAAGTCAGATAGCATTGTCAAAATCTAAGTATCAGAGTGAATGAATTCTTTATCAACTTCTTTTGTCTGTTACATCAGATAACTTTCACAAAATCTAAGTATCAGAGTGAATCAATTCTGTATCAACATCCTTTGCCGTATATGTAGGTTAAAATTATCAAAACCTAAGTGTCAGAGTGATGAAATTCTGCATCAACATCTATTGTCAGATACATGGGATAACATTGATGAAATCTAAGTATCAGAGTGAATAAATTTTTTCTATCAACATCTTTTCAGATACATTGGATAAAATTGACTAAATCTTAGTATCAGAGTGAATAAATTCTCTTTCAATGTCTTTTGACAGATACGTTTTGATAACACTGACAAAATCTAAGTATCATAGTGAACAAACTCTTCATTAACAATCTTTATCGATATCATTTGTCGGATATGCCGAATAACATTGACAAAATCTATGTATTAGAATGAATAAAATCTTTATCATCATCCTTTGTCGGATACGTTGGATAAAATTGAGAAATCTTAAGTATCAGAGTAATAAATTCTTTGCAAATGTCTTTTGACAGATACGTTTGATAAGACTGACCAAATCTAAGCATCGTAGTGAATAAATTCTTTATCAACTTCTTTTGTCGGATACATCAGATAAAATTCACGAAACCTAAGTATCAGAGTGAATAAATTCTTTATCATCGTCCTTTGTCAGATATGCTTGATAAAATTGAGAAAATCTAAGCATCAGAGTGAATAAGTTCTCTATCAATGTCTTTTGACATGTACGTTTGATAACACTACCCAAATATAAGTGTCATAGTGAACAAATTCTTTATTAACATTGACAGAATCTATGTATTAGAATGAATAAATTCTTTATCAACATCTTTTGTCGGAAATGTCAGCTAACATTATCAAAACCTAAGTGTCAGAGTGAATAAATTCGTTATCAACATCTTTTGTCAGATGCATCGGATAAAATTGACAAAATCTAAGTATCAGATTGAATAAATTCTTTATCAAAATCCTTTCTCGAATACATTAGATAACATTAACAAAATCTAAGTATCAGAGTTTATCATTTTTTTCATCATCTTATTTGTCAAATACATCGGACAAAATTGATAAAATATAAGCGTTGGCTTGAATAAATTCTTTATCGACATCCATTGTTGGATAAGTTGGATAACATTGACAAAATTTAAGTATCAGTGTGTTTAAGAGTGATTAAATTCTTTATCAACATCTATTGACGGACACATACGATAACACTGAGAAAATCTAAGTATCAGAATGAATAAATGCATTATCAACATCTTTTGTCAGATATGTCGGATAAAATTGACAAAATCTAAGTATCAGAGCGAATAAATTCTTTATCATCATCATATGCCGGATACATCGGTTACCCGGATAAAATTGAAAAAATCTAAGTATCAGATTGAATAAATTCCTTATCAAAAAAACCTTTGGTCAGATATGTCGGACAATATTCTCAAAATCTAAGTATCAGAGTGAATAAATTCTTTATCTACTTCTTTTGTTGGATAAATCGGATAACATTCAGAAAATCTAAGTATAAGAGCGAATAAATCCCTTATCATCATCATTTGTCAGATACGCTTGATAAAATTAAGAAAATCCAAGTATCAGAGTGAATAAATTCGTTATCAATGTCTTTTGACAGATACGCTTAATAAAACTGACAAAATCTAAGTATCAGAGTGAAAAATTCTTTATTAACCTTTTTTCATCGACATCATTTGTCGGATACGTCTGATAACTGTGACAAAATCTGTGCATTAGGATGAATCATTTCTTTATCAACATCCTATTTTGGCTACGTCGGATAAAA
Source organism: Artemia sinica (assembly GCA_027921565.1). NCBI lineage: Eukaryota > Metazoa > Arthropoda > Branchiopoda > Anostraca > Artemiidae > Artemia > Artemia sinica. Next base: position 30,597,729 of record CM051256.1, read on the forward strand.
TTAACAAAATCTAAGTATCAGAGTGAACAAATTCTTTATCAGCATCATGCTGGATACGTCGAATAACATTATCAAAATCTAAGTATCAGAGTGATTAAACTCAAAATCAACATCCTTTGTCTGATACATAGGATAACATTGACACAATCTAATTGTCAGAGTGAATAAATTCATTATCAACATCCTTTTCTCGGATACATAGGATAAAATTGACAAAATCTAAGTGTCAGAGTGAATTTTTTTTATCAACATCTTTCGTCAGTTTCATCGGATAAAATTATCAAAATCTAATTATCAGAGTGAATAAATTTGTTATCAACGTCTTTATCGGATATATCAGATAAAATTCATAAAATCTAATTTTGACTTTATGCATCGTTGCGTTGAATTTAGGTTAGACTGATTATAGATGGCAGCACACCCACTCAGACGCACAGTCATAGTGAGAGAGATATGCAAAAAGTTAGATTAATTTAGGTTCACTTGGAGAGGTGTGCACCACTCTAAGTGCACCTAAATTAACGTAACTTTGTGCATATCTCTCTCACTATGATAAAAAATGGGTGGGAGAGGGCTCCCAAAAAGTTGGCGGCAGGGGGCCCCTTGGAGGTTGGGGATAGGAGACCCTTGAAGGTTGAGGTCCTTGCTGGTTCGGGTCATCGGTGGTTGCGGTCCTTGATGGTTCAAACCCATTATCATCTCACTAGTTGATTTCTAAGGATTTCTAAGGATTGATCTGAATTTCTTGATTAAAATTCTTTCCTTGGCATCTAAATCTTTATTAGTATCAACTTTTTAGTATACTACCATGTTAAAGCATATTTTATATTGAGAACACTGCTCAAATGGTACTTGTGTATTATACAGAACACAGTCGCAAAGTAAAGCTAGGTCAAGTAACAAGGTCATCTTGGCGCCTATGACTCTATTAGTTTCAACTTTTTAGCATACCCAAATACTACAGCATATTTTATATTGCCAACACTGCTCAACTGATATTTGTGTATTATACAGTACACAGCCAAGAAGTAAAGCCAAGTTAAGTCACAAAATCTTCTTGTCTTCGTTAATGGTTTCCATAGATTGATACCAGTGATGTTATTCCAAATTTATATTAAATTGCGTATGAGTTACCGCCCCTTCGGGCTTACCTTAAATGTTAAGCAGTTTAACCCTTTTAACACTTTCATACAATCCAATTAAAAAAGTCCCGAGCTCTGTTTCACCCCTATTATTCAATCACCAATTAAGATCATTCGGAGCAGAGTTATGCAAATGGAATAGCTTTTCGCAAATTTAATCCTTTTTACGCAAATGATATAAATTTTGATATCTACAATAATGTATGCAATCATCAAACTTTGAATCTATTACACGCTCAGCTTGACTGTTAACCAACTAGGCTGTTAACCTCAGAAACCCATCTGGGATGTAAATCTGTCTTTGTAACTGCAGAAAGTAGTCTGAGGAACTTTGTACAGTTGATAGTAAATAATAGTGGTCCAGAAAATGGGTGTTGACACAGATACCTGTCTGGTAAGGCATATCCCTTCTGTAGTACTAGATACCTTCCCGTAGTAAGGCATTTTCGTCCCGCTGTCCGTCCCGCGTAGCAATATGCTACACTACTTATAACGATAAAAAGACATCTTCCCTTCCATCAATCATAAGGTTCAGGACTGGTTATGTCCCTGAGGCTTGTTGAAACTTATGAGATGGCTTATTTTATCATAAAATAGGAGTTCCGCAGCATTAAAAGTAGTAGGTACCATTTTGCTTGCTGCCATAGGAATTACCATGCTATTTGCTTGCAGCACGTTCCTTAGCACCTCGCCATGCTATTTGCTTGAAGCTCTACACCTTTTCAAAGAGAGTGAGTATCCCCTGCAATCAGACGGGTTTCTGAGGCAACACCTATTTTTTGGACAATTGCCTTAACTCGAGACTAGTTTCTTAGGAATGTGTCGTTGCTAATTAAAAAACGGATTCTACACTCAGAATTGTTTGATTGACATATGCTGTTTAAACGTTTTGCGTAAAATCTAACTCTATTTGCAAAAAAAAAGAATAAGGGATTCGCGAATTGGACTGTACGAACGACCTTATTTGCATAATAGGGGAAAAAAACAGAGCTAGATAACATTTGCGAATTGGATCATATGAAGGTGGAGAAAAAAGGGTTAAACCGATTAGCAGTTAAGGTACCTCGAAGAGCACGTTAACACATAGCTTATTTATTATAAATTTGCAACAATATCAATCTATGGAAACGGTTAACGATGATAAAATGGTCTTATGACTTGACCTAGCTTTACTTCTTCGATGTGATGTGTATAATACACAAGTGGCGTTTGAACAGTGTTTGTCAATTTAAAATAGAGTTTAACGTTATAGTATACTAAAAAGTTGATACTAAGAGAGATGTAGATGGCAAGAAAAGAATTTTAGCAATGAAATTCAGAACAATCCATAGAAATCCTTGCAAATCAAGTAGTGAGGTGTATACGAGTACGAACCGCCAAGGATTATAAGCACCAATGACCCTAACCACCAGGGACCTCAACCGCCAAAGGTCTCCTATCCCCAAACTCGAAGGGGGCCCCTTCCTCTCCAACTTCTTGCCCCCCCCCCATTTTTTTAAATTTTTTTTATTTTTTTTAACGTTTTTTTCTTATTTTTTTTTTTAACATGATATGTTTTTTTCAACTTTTTTATATCTCTTAGAATGACATGAAACAAAACAAAAAATTCACATTTAATATTTTCCAACTTCAAAATGGGAATGACATAGATATGTGTATCGCGACTTTTACTATTAGAAAAACATTGTTTGTAGTAGCACTTTTTTTTATTGGGCTATTTTTTTTATTTTGGACTTCGAAATTATTTTTTTATTTGCGTATCTTCAAATGACATGAAATACGCTTATGGCTCTAACAATTGTACTCTTTCCTTGCCATAATACACGATGCGCCCCCCCCCCCGTTTTTTGAATTTTTTTAAGTTTTTTTTTAACTTTTTTTTATTATTTTTTTAACATGATATATTGTTTCAACTTCTTTTTACATGTCTTCGAATGAGATGAAACATACTTAAAACATTAAAACTTTACATTTAATATTTTCGAAACTCAAAATGAGAATTGTATAGATATGTTAGTCATGACCTTTACTATTAGAAAAAATGTTTGTAGTAGCACTTTTTTTTTATTGGACTAAATTTTTTTATGGATTTAGAAATTATTCAACTTTTTTTCTTTATTTTACGTATCTTAAAATGACATGAAATATGCTTATGGCTCTAACAATTGTACTCTATGCTTGCTCAGAGACACGATGCGGCTTTCCCACTGGTATTTTATGGCAGGTTATCGACACTATCTAGTTTATTGAATGTATTAAATCAGTATTTTTTACGCAGTGGAACGATAAACAAGTCATATCTTTAAAAAAAGTGAAGATGGAGTATTTTAATAAAGTGTGTTCACATGACAATGTTATTGTAGCATTGAATGCCGACAAGGAGAAGTATTTAAACTATGAAACAATTACAAGTGGTAGCACTATTGGAAATGTATGCATGCATTGTCATGACAGCAAGGAATTAAATTTCTTTGGAGTACCGAAAAAATTCAATTCTTATGTTGGTGGATATGCAAGGTTGAGATCTCCAGAGATGATTGCACTCAAAGAGAATGCCAACATAAAAATAATCGTTGATGATAGAGGACAACTCCTTGCTACTGTTGCAGGTAACACATTACCTACTGATACACCCTATCGTCAGCTTTCGGGTATTAGCATTCACCGGAAGATCAAAAAAGAAAGGCCTACTCTTCTACTAATATCATAAACCATATCTTGTCTACGTGCCGAAACTGTTACCTGTGTAAAAATAATGTGATAATAGACAGTGAAGTTGGTCATAAAATCCAAGTTCTATTCATTTTGACTTCATGCGTCGTTACGATGAATTTAGGTTAGACCGGTTATAATAGACAGTGAAATTGCCAGAAAAATAAAAAGGGCATTCGCAGAAAATATCACTATGGAATATAAAGATGAATCGATGAAAAACAAAGTACCAGCGAACGTTACTGCCATTGATCAAACAGTCAATGAACCAAATAATACCAAAGAAAAAAAGTAAATTGAGCCTGTCGATGACACAGCAGTAAAAATTGTGTATGACTCAAAATGGAATAATGATTATTCTACTATTTACGAACTAAGAGAAGACAATAGCTACAATATCAAGAGAGAACAAGGTGAACTATTTTATGGAACAGATTCAAAATGTCCAAAGTTGATCATTGATATTAATAATGTATCATAATATATTTTCGTATTAATATTCTACATAGCATTATTTCATTAAAAATATATTATGCATTACATTGTTATGTGTTCATTATTTTTAGAGTAAGCTAGCATATCAAACGTTTACCATGTCTATTAAAACATCGGAGATGTAAGAAAAGGAATTTGCATACATCTATTGTCAGACACATGGGATAACATTGACAAAATCTAGGTATCAGAATGAATAAATTCTTTATTGACATCAGTTGTTGGATATGTCATTATGAAAAAATTGTAAGTAAGTAAGTATCTTTTGTCAGATACAACGAATATAATTGACAAAATCTAAATATCGGAGTAAATAAATACTTTATCAACATCCTTTATCGGATATGTCGGATAAAATTAACAAAATCTAAGTATCAGAGTGATTAAATTCCATATCAACATCCCTTTCTCGGATACATGGGATAAAATTGACAAAATCTAAGTATCAGATTGAATAAATGCTTTATCAACATCCTTTAAATGCATTATCAACATCATTTGTCGGCTATATCGGATAAAATTGACAAAAATCGAAGTATCAGATTGAATAAATGCTTTATCAACATCATTTGTCGAATATGTCTGATAAAATTGACAAAATCTAAATACCAGAGTGAATAAATTCATTATCATCATCATTTGTCGGGTATATCAGATAAAATTGCCAAAATCTAAGCATCAGATTCAATAAATGCTTTATCCATATCCCTTTCTCGGATACAGGGGATAAAATTAATAAAGTCTAAATACCAGAGTGAATAAATTCATTATCTAAATCCTTTGTCGGATATGTCGCATAAAATTGACAAAATCTAAGTATCAGAGTGATTAAATTCCATATCAACATCCCTTTCTCGGATACATGGGATAAAATTGACAAAATCTAAGTATCATAGTGAATAAATGCTTTATCAACATCCTTTAAATGCATTATCAACATCATTTGTCGGCTATATCGGATAAAATTGACAAAATCTAAGTATCAGATTGATAAAATTCTATATCAACATCCATTTCTCAAATACATGGGATAAAATTGACAAAATATAAGTATCAGAGTGAATAAACGCCTTATCAACATCCCTTAAATGCATTATCAACATCACATGTCAGATACATCGAATAAAATTGACAAAATCTAACTACCAGAAAGAATAAATTCGTTTTCAAAGTTTTTATCGGATACATCAGATAACAGTCATAAAATCCAAGTTCTATTCATTTTGACTTCATGCGTCGTTACGTTGAATTTATGTTAGACCGGTTATAGATGGCAGCACACCCGCTCAGACACACAGTCATAGCGAGAGAGATATTCAAAAAGTTGAGTTAATTTAGGTTCACTTAGAGAGGCCACTAATTCCCATGTATTCGAGAAAGGGATGTTGATATAGAATTTAATCAAGCTGATACTTAGACTTTGTCAATTTTATCCGATATAGCCGACAAATGATGTTGATAATGCATTTAAAGGATGTTGATAAAGCATTTATTCACTCTGATACTTAGATTTTGTCAATTTTATCCCATGTATCCGAGAAAGGGATGTTGATATGGAATTTAATCACTCTGATGCTTAGATTTTGTTAATTTTATCCGACATATCCAATATAGGATGTTGATAAAGTATTTATTCACTCTGATATTTAGATTTTGTCAATTATATTCGTTATATCTGACAAAAGATGGTGATAAAAAAAATTATTCACTCTGACACTTTTGTCAGATTTTGTCTATATTATCCCATGTATTCTAGAAATGGATGTTGATATAGAATTTAATCAATCGGATACTTAGATTTTGTCAATTTTATCCGATATACCCGACAAATGATGTTGATAAAGCATTTATTCACTCTGATGCTTATATTTTGTTAAATCTATCCCATGTATCCGAGAAAAGGATGTTGATATGTATTTTAATCACTCTGATACTTAGATTTTAATCACTGTGATACTTAAATTTTGTCAATTTTATCCGAGATATCCGATAAAGGATGTTGATAAAGTATTTATTCACTCTGATATTTACATTTTGTCAATTTTATTCGATGTATCTGACAAAAGGATGTTGATGGAAGCGAATTCAATCGATAAAGAATGTTAATAAAGAATTTGTTCAATTTTTTTCATAATTTTCTGAATTAAATTTCTGTACTGTGTATCCAAGAGGTGAATTCAAGAAAGAGTTTGTTACTTACTTACTTACAATTTTTTCATAATACTTAGATTTTGTCAATTATATTTATTGTAACTGATAAAAGATGTTGATAAAAAATTTATTCACTCTGATACTTAGATTTTGTCACTTTTATCCCATGTATCCGAGAAAGGGATGTTGATACAGAATTTAATCACTCTGATACTTAGATTTTATCCGAGATATCCGACAAAGGATGCTGATGACAAAGGATGACTTAGATTTTGTCAATTATATTTGATGTATCTGACAAAAGGTGTTGAAAAAAAAAATTTTATTCACTCTGACACTTAGATTTTGTCAAATTTATCCAACATATCCGACAAAGGATGCTGATATAGCATTTATTCACTCTGATATTTAGATTTTGTCGATTATATTCGTTGTATCTGACAAAAGATGTTAATAAAAAAAATTATTCACTCTGACGCTTAGCTTTTGTCAATTTTACCCCATGTATTCGAGAAATGGATGTTGATATAGAATTTAATCAGTCTGATACTTAGATTTTGTCAATTTTATCCGATATACCCGACAAATGATGTTGATAAAGCATTTATTCACTCTGATACTTATATTTTGTAAATTTTATCCCATGTATCCAAGAAAGGGATGTTGATATGGAATTTAATCACTCTGATACTTAGATTTTAATCACTTCGATACTTAGATTTTGTCAATTTTATCCGACATATTCGATAAAGGATGTTGATAAAGTATTTATTCACTCTGATATTTACATTTTGTCAATTTTATTCGATGTATCTGACAAAGGATGTTGATGGAAGTGAATTCAATCGATAAAGAATGTTAATAAAGAACTTGTTCAATTTTTTTAATAATTTCCTGAATTACATTTCTGTATTGTGTATCCAAGAGGTGAATTCAAGAAAGAGTTTGTTACTTACTTACTTACAATTTTTTCATAATGACATATCCCAACAACTGATGTTAATAAAGAATTTATTCATTCTGATACCTAGATTTTGACAATGTTATCCCATGTGTCTGACAATAGATGTAAGCAAATTCCTTTTCTTACATCCCCGATGTTTTAATAGACATTCTAAACGTTTGATATGCTATCTTACTCTAAAAATAATGAACACATAACAATGTAATGCATAATATATTTTTAATGAAATAATGCTATGTAGAATATTAATACAAAAATATATTATGATACATTATTAATATCAATGATCAACTTTGGACATTTTGAATCTGTTCCATAAAATAGTTCACCTTGTTCTCTCTTGATATTGTAGCTATTGTCTTCTCTTAGTTCGTAATTAGTAGAATAATCATTATTCCATTTTGAGTCATACACAATATTAACTGGTGTGTCATCGACAGGCTCAATATGATTTTCGTCTTCGGTATTATTTGGTTCATTGACTGTTTGATGAATGGCAGTAACGTTCGCTGGTACTTTGTTTTTCATCGATTCATCTTTATATTAAATAGTGATATTTGCTGCCAATGCCCTTTTTATTTTTCTGGCAATTTCACTGTCTATTATCACATTATTTTTACACAGGTAACAGTTTCGGCACGTAGACAAGATATGGTTTATGATATTAGTAGAAGAGTAGGCCTTTCTTTTTTTGATCTTCCGTTGAATGCTAATACCCGAAAGGTGACGATAGGATGTATCAGTAGGTAATATGTTACCTTCAAACAGTAGCAAGGAGTTGTCCTCTATCATCAACGATTATTTTTATGTTGGCATTCTCTTTGAGTGCAATCATCTCTGGAGATCTCAATCTTGCATATCCACCAACATAAGAGTTGAATTTTTTCGGTACTCCAAAACAAATTTCATTCCTTACTGTCATGACAATGCATGCATACATTTCCAATAGTGCTAGCACTTGTAATTGTTTCATAGTTTAAATACTTTTCCTTGTCGGTATTCAATGCTACAATAACATTGTCATGTGAACACACTTTATTAAAATGCTCCATCTTCACTTTTTTTAAAGATATGACTTATGTGTTTATCGTTCCACTGCGTAAAAAATACTGATTTAATACATGCAATAAACTAGATAGTGTCGATAACCCGCCATAAAGTACGAGTGGGAAAGCCGCATCGTGTCTCTGAGCAAGCATAGAGTACAATTGTCACAGCCATAAGCATATTTCATGTCATTTTAAGATAATTAAAAAAAAGAAAAAAAACGATGAATAATTTCTAAGTCCATAAAAAAATTTATTCCAATAAAAAAAAGTGCTACTACAAACATTATTTTTCTAATAGTAAAGGTCATGACTAACATATCTATACCATTCTCATTTTGAGTTTGGAAAATATTAAATGTAAAGTTTTAATGTTTTAAGTATGTTTCATCTCATTCGAAGACATGTAATAAAAAAAGTTGAAAAAAATATATAATGTTAAAAAAAAATTAAAAATTTAAAAAAAAACTTCAAACAAAAAATTCAAAAAAATGGGGGGAGGGGCCGCATCGTGTCTCTGGGAAAGCATAGAGCACAATTGTTAGTGCCATAAGCATATTTCTTGTCATTTTAAGATACGTAAAAAAAAAAAGTTGAATAATTTCGAAGTCCAAAAAAAATTTAGCCCAATAAAAAAAATTGCTACGACAAACAATATTTTTGTAATAGTAAAAGTCGCGATACACATATCTATATCATTCCCATTTTGAAGTTGGAAAATATTAAATGTGAATTTTTTGTTTTAAGTATGTTTCATGTCATTCTAAGAGATATAAAAAAGTTGAAAAAATATATCATGTTAAAAAAATAATAAGAAAAAAAGTTAAAAAAAACTTCAAAAAAAATTCAAAAAAGGGGTGGGCAAAAAGTTGGAGGGGAGGGGGCCCCCTTCAAGTTTAGGGATAGGGAACCTTTGGGGGTTGAGGTCCTGGTGGTTAGGGTCATTGGTGCTTATGATCCTTGGCGGTTCGTACTCGTATACACCTCACTACTTGATTTGTAAGGATTTCTATTGATTGTTCTGAATTTCATTATTATAAAATTCTTTTCTTGCCATCTACATCTCTCTTAGTATCAACTTTTTAGTGTATTATAAGGTTAAACTCTATTTTAATTGACAACACTGTTCAAACGCCACTTGTGTGTTATACAGAACACATCGAAGAAGTAAAGCTAGGTCAAGTCATAAGACCATTTTATCATTGTTGACCATTTCCATAGATTGATATTGTTCCAAATTTATAATAAATAAGCTATGAGTTAACATGCTCTTCGAGGTTACCTTAACTGCTAATCCGTTTAACCCTTTTTTCTCCACCTTCATATGATCCAATTCGCAAATGTTATCTAGCTCTGTTTTTTTCCCTATTATTCAAATAAGATCGTTCGTACAGTCCAATTCGCGAATCCCTTATATTTTTTTTTTGCAAATAGAGTTAGCTTTTAAGCAAAATGTTTTAACAGCATATGTCAATCAAACAATTCTGAGTGTAGCATCCGATTTTTTAATTAGAAACGACACAATCCTAAGAAACTAGTCTCGAGTTTAGGCAATTGTCCAAAAATAGGTGTTGCCTCAGAAACCCGTTTGATTGCAGGGGATACTCACTCTCTTTGAAAAGGTGTAGAGCTTCAAGCAAATAGCATGGCGAGGTACTGAGGAACGTGCTGCAAGCAAATAGCATGGTAATTCCTATGGCAGCAAGCAAAATGGTACCTACTACTCTACTCGTAGCCTCTTTTAAAGGGCAAACTTGATCATAAGGCGTCATTTCGTTTCTTCAAAGTTCTATTCAGCCCCAAATGGACGGACGAAACCCACAAAAAAGTGTCCCATGGGCCAATATAAACCTTATAGCCTCAGGGGAAAGGGTTATATAATATTGAAATAGCCACTTTAAAACAGAGGCTTCATAGATTAATTTTAATAAAAAGATTGGTATGAGAAAAAGTGTTGAAACCAGAGTCGTAATAGCATTTTCAACCTATATGACGGGAAAGTCCAACGTGAGGGTTCAAACAGTTTTCACTTCTTGTGACACATGATCATTTGGCTATTCTTTAGGGAGAGTGTCCTATTAATTAAGTTTTTATCATTTTAAATTCATTAGGTCTACAAAAGAATGTAAGAAATTAATTAATTTAATTTGTCAAAAATTAATTAATAGCATGACCGATGACTTTCCACACTACTACATGTTGAACAAATTGTGTTTTACTTCCACCAAAATTTGTATTGAGTTGGAATTTGCATTCAGGAGTCTAACACTCCTGAGTATAAATCAGAGACCAATATTACAATACAGACTTACAAAACCAAAACGGAATAAGTATATATTTCACAAAGGGGGCATGTTAAACCTTTTTGAGAACCAAATTAATGGAAGGATTTTTCGGGCTATATGATTGGAGGGTTCAAAACCCTTGAGTCAATGCCTACTAAATCCCCCGTCAAAATACTCTAACAAAACTGTTGATTTTAATCTAAAGCCGACAAGACTTTGATTGTATAGCCATTTATGTGGAACTTTGTTTGACATAAATAACAAACAACATTGGCATTATGTATGTTCCGTCAGCTCCTGTCTCAGATAGGTTAACGTAAATCATCACAAGTCTCGCTTATTCACATCAGCTAATAGTCTCGTCGACAAAATGATCCCAAATGAAAACAAGCGGCTACAAGTTACACCATTTCCAACAACCAGGGATTATATCGCCGTTAAGCGAATATCCTATATTAATTGCACTCCACCGCTTTTCAATGAAGCAGCTCTTATTTATGAAAGAGGGGCCTTTACTAAACTTCGCTTTGTTCCCATTTAACAATCTTCACAGTAGTCTCCCCTATAGGCCAAAGGGCTTGAACAAAAGACTTGGTATGTTGTGGTTCTCAAGCTATGAGGACGCTTGCTAATATGGCTTGATGTCTGACCTAATAGTTTTTGGAAAACGTGACAAAAAAAAAGTGTCACGCAGAGACTATTATTAGATTTTCAGCTATTGAAAGCCTTTGGTCCTAAGTAGGAGCAAATCAATAGTTTTACGCGATTCTTTCAAAATTAGTGAAAGCTGCATTTTTAATGTGTTTTTTTCTAATGGTTGTCTACTCCATAAAAGTGAAAAAATAATTATGCGTAAGGACGATAGTTACGATAAAATGTGCAAATAAAGGACAAAACAAGATGTATTGTAAAACATCTTTTGTTTTTCAGATAGTTCGTGATAACTAACTGTAAGTAAAGAACGATGGGCGAACAATAACCAAATGTTTAAATAAAGAAGTTGATCGAAAGAAATACTGGAGAGTCGAAAGAAAGTTTAAAATCAAGTTGAATTAAAATCAAGTTGCCATCAAGCCATTGGCAAATTGGAGACAAAGCCAAGACAGATAGTTTGAGTGAGAGGCAAAGCTGGCATAAGCCTTTTCAGGATTGTCAGGATTGCTGATTGTCAGTATTCGAGATTGCTGATTTTTTGTTTTCACACTTCTATTCAAATAAGTAATACCAAGGAAAAAGACGGACGAGGGCCCTGATGTCCAGAAGAAAATAAGCTAGAAAAGGGCCCAATTATAGTTGCCAGCAGTCAAATCAATATTTTCACACAATTTTCGCAAATTTATTAAACCTATGTTCTTAATGTTTCTTTCTGTTTCCTAAGTATTGCCTAATTAGATAAAACTGTTTTAAGTGTAATTGCTTAGAAAAGGACAATAGTTGAAATAAAAAGTTTAAATTAGGGGCGAAACAAGATGTTTCAAAAATAGCTTAAAACGTTTATTTTTACAAAATGATGTAAGTAGATCCAGAAAAGCCCTATCTCGCACAAAAAGTACAATAGAAGATTATAGTCAAAAGATAAAATACTTAACCACCATGCTAGAAAAGCAATAGATAGTGAGAGACGAGGTGAGACAGCATCGGCATCTAAAAGAGAAAAGACATAGAGAAGCTAAGAAGAGAAAAGAGAGTAGAGAAGAGAAGCTTAAAGAGAAAAGATAAGTTAAGAAAAAAACGTCTTAAAGTCAATTTGATTTAATTATAAATTGACATAAATTTATAATTTAGAAATTTAGAAAATATTCAGTAATACAACGCAAATTTTATTTTTTGTTCCAATGAAACAAATACAAATTATGATGCACCTTACGTAGCACCCTTACCTTACGGTGCTTCAAAGGTTTTCTGAATAGTACATTGTATTCTATCTAAGAGGACCAGTTTTTTCAACTGAAAATAAGGAGTAACATTAAAAATTAAAACAAACAGAAATTATTACGTATATGAGGAGAGTCGCCCCCTCGTCAATACCTGCCTCTTTACGCTAAAGCTCGAATTTTTTCCCAATATTTAAGAATGACTCCTGAATCACAAAGGCCGTCTAATTAGAACAAAAAGCTCTTTTAAAGGTACAAAAAAACTTTAGCGTAAAGAGCGAGGTATTGGCGAGGGAGCAACCCCCTCGTATACATAATAATTTCTGTTTGTTTTAAGTTTTAATGCTCTGCTTTCTTTCAGTTGAAACAACTTTTTTGTTATTTTATTTCTGTTGTTTTTTTTAAACCATGCTGAGAAATCCAGCTCCCCCTTCATGGAAAACTCCTTTCCCCATGAAAAAATTCTCCTCGGAAAATCCTCCCGTGTAGAGCCTTCCCCCCCTCTCTACTAGAAAAATTCCACCTGTGGGGGGTTATGTCATCCTCAAAGACATAGTTATCAGGTTTTTCGATTGTGCTGAAAAAATTGGCTATCTCAAGATTTTGATCGGGTGACTTTGGGGTAAAAATGAGCGTGGGAGGGGGGAGGACTGGCTGCCCTCCAATATATTTGGTTACTGAAAAAGGGCACTAGAACATTTGATTTCCGATCAAATGAGCCGTCTCCCTGTCTTCTATGATCACTGGTTCAACATGATCTCCCCTAGGGGGGAAAAAAACAAAAAAAAATAAATAAATTAACACGCATCCGTGATCTTTCTTCTAACGAAAAATGAAATATTCCATATTTTTGTACATAGGAGCTTCAAACCTCTACAGTAGGGTTCTCTGGTATGCTGAATCCGAGTGTGTGATTTTCAGTAAGATCAAATGATGTTTTGGATGTGTTTTTCCCCTTTACAAAATTGGGCAAATTTTCTTAGGCTCGTAAATTTTGATGGGTACCATTAAATTTGATGAATTTTACATATTTTGAATAAGAATTCTTTTGAGGTATCTATTCTTTTGAGATACCTTTTCGAGGTATATCAAAAGAAGTATCTCATTCAGTATCTCATTCTCATTCATCGAGATACCTCATTCTTCGAGGTATCTTTGGATTCTCTTGAGGTGTCTATTGTTATCAAGACTCTGTTTCTTACAGTTTCGGTTACTATTGAGCCGCTTCGCTCCTTACTTACAGTTCGTTACCACAAACTGTTCGATCAAGGTTTGGAACGGATATTCAACAAAGATTTGGATTCAACACCGATTTTTTGATAACACACTTGCAAGAATCTTCCTGGGAGAAGTTTCAAAAGAATGCATAAGAATGAAAATTCAATAAAATAACAAATATATACCAGAGGCATGACTCAGCTCTCTTTACTTGCGACTCTTTCATTGGCTACCTCGACGTGAGCGTTTGCTAGGTGTGGTATGGAAAAGATGTCATTCCTACAACCTAGATTCACATAGTGGATTTTGATTTATTTCAACTTTTCCTTCAACATATCCTGAAAATATGGACTCTGTACTCTTACCCTTCCTGAAATATTACCGACGCAATTTTGACAAACTGGATGTACATAGTATTTCTGATTTATTTCAACAATCCCTGAAAGTTTCAGCTTAATACCATTAGTGGTTCCTAAAATATTGCGGATACGGCCTTTTGAAAACCAGGATGCAAACAGTGTCTTCTTGTTCAGTTCAACATCCGCTTTAGAATGTTTCAACCTAATAACCTTAACTTTTATTGAGATATTGCAGATATGCCATTTTGACAATCTTGGTACATATAGTGTCTTTTGATTTAGTTTAAAAATTCCGCTTAGCATTCCCTGAAAGTTTTGATTTAGTGCCCGTAGCCTTTCCTGAAACAAATGTACATAGTCTTTACATTTACTACTTACTGCAAATATACATGTAGTGCTGTTATTTAGATAAGCATTCGCCTAGACATTCCCTGAAATTTTCAACTTGATATCCTTGGCCATTCTTAATATATTGCAGATAAGCCCTTTTGACAACCTAGATACACTTAAACTCTTTTGATTTAGTTCAAAAATAGCAGTAGTAGTAATAGCGGTAGTAGTAGTAATAGTGATAGTAGTAGTAGTAGCAGCATTAGCACTAATTAGCAGCATTAGCAGCATTAGTATTAGTAGTAGTAGTAGTAGTAGTAGTAGTAGTAGTAGTAGTAGTAGTATAGTAGTAGTAGTAGTAGTAGTAGTAGTAGTAGTAGCAGTAGTATTAGTAGCAGTAGTGGTAGCAGTATTAGTAGTAGTAGTAGCAGTAGTAGTAGTAGTACTAACAGTAGTAGTATTAATAGTAGTAGTAGTAGCAGTAGTGGTAGCAGTATTAGCAGCAGTAGTAGTAGTAGTAGTAGTAGTAGTAGTAGTAGTAGTAGTAGTAGTAGTAGTAGTAGTAGTAGTAGTGGTAGCAGTAGTTACAATAACAAGTAGTCAGAGTTGCAACTAGTCACAGTCGCCAGTAGTTCCAATTGCAATCGTAAAAAGCCATAGTCGCTTGTAGTCACACACGCGGTTGAAAATAGTTGTTGTTGCAAGTAGTCATAGTCACAACTAACTGCAGTTGATAAGCAGTCGCAGTCACAAATAGTTGCGGTCACATTCACAAGGACACAAGCAAGTAGTCGCTGTCTCAAGTAGTTCCAGTTACCAGCAGTCGCAGTGACAAGTAGTTGTATTCACTGTCGCAGATGGTCGCAGCCAGAAGTAGTCCACTTCACAGTCACAAGTAGTTCCAGTTGCAGTCGCAGTTGCAAGGAGTTGCAATGGCAAGGTTAATTTGAGAAGAACTTTTTTTAAAAGAATGTTGTCAAAGAAAAGTAAGGAGCCGTATTAAAACCTAAAATGAGCAAATATGAAGTCACTTAATAATGCAAACCCAAAACGAACAGAAACTAAAATGAATAATCACGTCAAACACCAAAAGGGTATATAGTGCTATGAATAAGTATATGAATTTACAACGGACTTAAATTAAAATAAATAACCAAGTTAAGTTAAAACAAACAAGAATTGCAGCAAATAAGTGTAGAGCTTTTGCTGCAGAATTTTGGTTGGATGGAAGGAAAATTTTATACAAATAGACTAAAAATTTGTACCAATGTTAGTTTTCTACAGGCTGAAGCCATCCGCACCCCTAACCTGTATACACACTTAAAAACGCTCGTATCTCAATCCACAATTCAATTAAAAGAATCTTTTTACGTTAAACTTTGTTGTAACTGTTTTTCTTATTAAAAAATGGATGTCCAGGATATTTATAAGAGAAATTTTGTTTTGTTGTGTTAAAAAGAAAAAAAAATGATGTTACGAATCAATGCAACTAGATTTCTTTCTTTAGTGTTTTGTTCTCATGGAGGTTTTGTTATCCCAGTTTACATGCCTTAGCGAGGGGATTAGAGGGAAGAGGGGTAGGATTTTTTTAGTGCTACAAATCACGGCCCACTTTTTCTAAGCATTTTCACCTCTTTGATTTGTTTTGTGTAAATGCCCATGGTAATATGCCCATTGAGATGTGAACCAATACGCGAAACAATGCAAAAAATCCTTTCAATAGTTACGTCTTCATTAAGGTTCTCTTGTCCTTGTCTACATGATCTGTAAGTTTTAACCAGTGTGGGAAAGCAAACTTTGTTGCCAAGTTTCAAGTGCTTTTTGGTACCATTAATTTTTGGCACTCTTTTTGACTTCCCAGCCTTTCTATTCCCGAAATGGTACCAAAAGTACCATTTTAGGTACCGTGATAATTGTGGAAACCACCGCAACCTAGTGAAGCGTGGACTCTAGCCCATAGTAACTGAAAAATTTAAAAAGAAGTAAAAAAAACTTTCAAGTTAGGAAGAATCACCGTTCGAAGCTGATTCAAGGTGTAATTATTATTTTGGCTAATTCTAATAATGAAAGCTTATTGCGAGAACAAATTTATGAGAATTTGGAAAAAAGGCCTGAAACTCCCTAAGAATGGTGTCTCATGCATGAATGACGATAAATTTGACAATTAGTTCCTAAAAGTAACCACCTTGTCTTGAATTACTATCTTAACTATTGTATACTTTAGCCATTAAGATGAAAAAATGCAACTGACTCATCAATAGACAAATCCGAAATTCTGCGATATGTATGCAACATCTTAAATGAAAGCTATTTATTTTTATTTTTTTTTATGTCAAGTACATAAACAGAAGCCTTATAAGGAGATCTCTGTACCAATACTCTCCATTTACTAGTTTTTTCCAACTTCAGCACTTGTAGCTACAAGTTTCAGAAAATTACCAAAATTACAAGAAAGAAGATGAGAATTGGATGCTTCAAAGTTGCTCCTTGGTTTGAAGTATAGCAGCTTGCGTTTAATCGAAAAGGCACCACGAATCCTTTGCAAATGGTACTGCAAACAATACCGTTTAAGATATACAAGATTATAGCTAGATATTTTACAAAACACAGATTTTAGCAAGTAGATTATAACCAGCATAATAGCGTTTGCTTACTAAATAGTGATGCGTCCCATCTTCATCAAACTTTTTACTTCCAAGAGGGTCTCATCTAAAATGGTTGTTGGTATAATGTTTGAAAAAGGCTGGTTTTTATTAGTTTGAAGTTCTAGTATCCTTTTTAAGGACTAGAACCAAGCAGAGGGTAGTCTAATATCCTTCCAACGCTTCATCTGTCCATACGGCCCCAAAATGTATCCTATTAAAGCTTCAAATAAGGCATTTTCACTATTTTAATCACTTTAAGGCCTAAGAGCACCAACCTGATCCCCTTGGGCCCGTGCCTCCTCTCATGCACCACCCCTAAACTGCTGAGTATATCTTACCTCGTTTGACAGGCGAACATTTTGAATCCTTTTAAATAATGGAATATATACTCCTTCCCAAGCTCCCTTAGGTTAGCGCTACGTACGCTCCACGTCAACCTCCATTTGTCAAAATTGTGTAACTGTCGTCGGCGAAGCTCTTTATGTCAACAGTACATCCACTCCTTTCTCTGACCCCTTTTGGTAAACAGGGTGTATGCTCCGGTCAACAGAAAGTCCAAATTGTCACCGACTTCCCCCCCTGATCAACGGTACGTACACTTTATCCTCATTCCTGTTTGATCAGAGGCTTTTGTACTCCATCGATCCCCCATAATGTATACATCTTTGGGTCCTACTACCTATAAAAACAGTTTGCGCGACCCATCTTCAACCCCTTTAATACAAATTGCCTACGCTTCGTGTCTGGCCCCTTTTGGGTCAGACCCTTTTTCATCTCCAAGTCACTCTGGTAAACAGTATATAGGCTCCTTCTCTAGCTCCCATAGGTTAATAGTGAGCATGCTCCGTGTCTGACCTCTCTTAGTGAACATTGCGTTGGCTCCTTTTCTGACACAATTTGATTGTGTCAGATCGTACTATGACTAGCCTAAATCAAAGCAAAGTAGGTACATATTCTACAAATATCATTATTATTTCCACCAAACATGGTATTTAAAGAAACGTAGAGACTGCTATTGTTGCATAATTGGTCAAAATCAAACGTATAAGTAAATATTTTACAAACGGCTAGAGTATTACTCGAGTAAGTGTTTTTGAAGATTTCTGACCAACCTTCTTTTTGGTTGGACTGATAGGAAATGTCTTCGTCTCAACCGTTCTTTTTTATCCCGGCCGACTGAAAATTTCCAAGCCTGGAAGCACAATTTGGTTCTGGCTAGTCGAAAATATTCCAAATCCAATATATCTTTTTCGTGTGGGCTGATGAAAAAAAACATTAAGACTAGCAACTTGTTTCGATCTAACCTGTTGATTTCCTGTCCTATAAGTTTCAGGTTGATTAAACAGAGTTAAAAATCTATTTCCCCATACCCTACTCCCTCCAAAACAAATCCTTATAGTTTTTGAACAATCCTCCTGCCTTGACACCAGTCAGAGTATATTTAGAATCCAATCGAGTTTAATTTAAAAAATTCTTTAGAGAAATAGACTTCAGATACCCGTCGCATAACGTCACGTGATTGGCTAAGTGTCACGGGCAGACACCAATTTTACAAACTAAGATTGATGCATGTAAGGGCGCAGGGTATCGCTTATGCAGAAAGTTCTTGCTGCTTATGTGCTAGTTAATTTAAGCTTGTTAATTCATTCGCAAACTTACCTGCAATTTGATCAAATACATTTATATTGTGTGTGAGGCTACTCTGAAGATATTTAGAAAAAATTTTAAGTTTGGATCAAGCTTTCAAATTGTGAAGTGCAAAAGTAAATGACTTCCTGGCAGCTATATACCAAGGTAAAATAGCGAAGTAATGTCAAAATTCCAACAGTTCCAGCTTGCGTTAGCGAATTTCAAAAGATTCCCGCTGTGGCCCGTAAGAATTATCCAAGTTTCAAAGGATAAAAAAGGAATCTTCAACTACTTAGTTTTTGCGTATGGAGATCACACAGATTCGCGCCTAACGGAGAATAGTCTCATCTCGTTTGAGGACAATTACTGCGAAGCATCTACAAAAACTGATAAAAATGTTGGAAGTGCGTTTAAAGAGGTTAACCAAAACCCGGACATTTATAAGACGGCTTCCAAAACTTTCGTGTCGCTGAAAGCAGTTTCTTCTGAACCATCTACCGCGGATTTGCTAGCTAAAATAGTCGCAACTGAGGAAGAAATCGCTAAGACAAAAGAATCAATGATGAGTGCGATTACTAAGCAAGTTCAAGATAAATGCGGAAACGACCAAACTCTGAAAACTTCTGTTGAGACTATCGTGAGTGAAATATACTCGTCAGTGTCGCTTGAGTTTAATCTGAAGCTAGAGCAATTGTTGGTATCAGTAAAGAATATCAAAGGACTGATTGAAAATTTAGAGAACCGAATTTCAAAATTAGAATTGAAAATTGATGATTATGAGCAAGAAAAACAGCTTGGAACTCTAGTTTTTCACGGTATTAAGCAGCAGCCGGGTGTTGACTTGAAGTCGACCATTCTGAATATGGCCTCGCAAAAGCTGGGGCTTTCCGGTATCTCTGATTGTGGTTTTACTATGGTTTACAGGTCGAAATTGAATAATCCAGGGTCGGCAAACGATAAAGTTGCACCAGTGTTCGTGAGATTTTTCTACCTGTGAGACGGCCCGTAAAGTGTTTGCGAGTAAATCAAAATTGGCTGGTTCGAAAATCTTTTTGTCTGAGTCTCTAACCAAGCGCCGTCGTGATATCCTGAGTGCCGCGAGAGACAAGTTTGGCGTGAAAAATGTATTGTCAGATCGTGGTCAGGTTCTCGCAATGCTTCCAGGTGAGCGAGCTGCTCGTCGAACAAACTCGCTTTCAGATTGCGTTTAGTTTGTTGTTTATGAGTAGTTTGGTAGTGTTTATCTCGTTAAGATGTTCTATATTGCTCTTTATTTATATTTTATTTTGTTGGTTATTTTTTGATTTCTTATGAGTATAAATATCGTCCCGTTGGAGCGAGGAAAAGGGATGAATTATAGGATTCTTTTTTGCGCAAGTTTATATGAGTAGTAGTTTACGTGGAAGATTGAGTGATTTGCAAAAGAACCCATTTAATGTTGATGATTATTTGTTGACGGATATTGGAAATGATGGGTCGCAAATTAGTTTTCGTCCATCTCTTTATAGTAAATATCGCCAGTTATCAGCTTTGGAGGAGTTAGACCGGTCTGGATTTCATGCATGTACATGGAATTGTCATTTAACGTCTTCTTACCATGAGATTTTTTATTTTATTTCCCGATCTAATAATTTACATATAATGGCATTATGTGAAACATTTTTGGGTCATGATACCCTTCTCTCGTCCTTTAACTTTCCAGGTTATGAACTGATTGCTCGAAGTCGATCATCAATGGGACGTGGAGGCCTGGCTTTCATTGTCCGACAGGATTTGAATTGGAAAATTAGAAAGGATTTGGACATTTGGAAGGAGGGTAAGATAGAAAACCTTAAGTACAGAAATTCAGTTTGAAAATCGAGCTTGTATTTTTAATGTTGTATATAAGCCACCAAGTGCATCATTTGAAGAGTTTGCTGAAGGATTTGAATGTCTTGCTGCAAAGATAAATAGATCTAGTCAAGAGTTTATATGTATGGGAGACTTTAATTTTGATTTGTTAAATATGCGTGGACCAAATTTGGATTTTTTGAGCCTGATGATGTCAAATGATTTATACCCTACCGTGAGCACTCCAACGAGAATCACGGATCATTCGGAAACGCTCATCGATAATGTGTTTGTGTCTTCAGCGATACTAAGTAAAGCGTGCTGCTCTGTTGTTATAAGCCCAGCCTCTAACCATCTTCCGGTTGTATTGCATTTGAATTCTGAAGTGAAGAAAAATAACAGAAAGAATAAAATACCAATGCGTGAACTGAAGCCAGTTAATCTGAAAAAAATTTGAAGAACAAATTGGTGCTATTAACTGGGAAAACAGTACTGAATGAAGATCATCCGTCGGAAGCATTTGAAAAGTTTAGCCAAATAGTGTCGAATATTTATGATAGCACGTGTCCGCTTAAAGAAACAAACCCCAGAAAGAATAAACCGAGAAAACCATGGTGTAATGATGAGCTGCTCAATCTGTTTAATATGAGAAATCAGGCGTGTGAGGAGCATCTGAATCATCCGCAGAATAATGAGCTCCATGTGATGTATAAAGAGCTAAGGAATAGGGCAAATGCCCTAAGAAGGAAAAAAAGAAGGCATGTTTTACAAATGTATTTGAAGAAAGTAAAGGTAACCCCAAAGCAACATGGCAAGTTGTGAATGATCTTCTAAAAGGTCCTATGAAGCCATCGGAGCCAAAAATTGTGCTAAATAATAGGACCTTGGAAGAAACTGAGGAAATCTGCAACGCATTTGGACAATATTTCTCTGAAATTGGCTGCAAGATTCAAGAAGAAGCAAGGAACT
This sequence comes from Artemia sinica, assembly GCA_027921565.1. Taxonomy (NCBI): domain Eukaryota; kingdom Metazoa; phylum Arthropoda; class Branchiopoda; order Anostraca; family Artemiidae; genus Artemia; species Artemia sinica. The sequence goes on from CM051256.1 coordinate 30,619,378, forward strand.
CCCATGTTTTCGAATCAAGCAGTTTTGTGGATGAGCGAGGAAGAGGTTTCGAAATGAATTTCCAGCCTTGTACTGAAGAGGAGGTACGCAAAGTTGTTAGCACGATTAAGTCAAACAGTGCAGGAGTTGATGGAATGAGCCTTAGAACGCTCAAGTCGGTTCTGGTTTATTTGCACCCTGTCCTCGTATACCTTATCAATATTTCTATGGAAAAGGGGATGTTTCCGAGTGCACTTAAAATAGCTAAAGTTGTACCGTTGCACAAAGGTGGAGTCAAAACTGACATATCTAATTGGAGACCAATATCAATTCTCCCGATCTATTCAAAAATTTATGAAAAGATTGATCATCACCGGCTTTACGAGTATCTGATGAAAATTGGTGTTTTACAGGATGGTCAATTTGGCTTCCGGAAAGGACGTTCGACGACGCAGGCAGTCCAGCATCTTCTGGAAAATATTAACTCAGCACTTGAGAATGGCGAGCAGTGCATGGGCGTTTTTATTGATTTTAGAAAGGCTTTCGACACTGCTGATTTTAAGATTTTATTGGAAAGACTTTATTATTTAGGCATAAAGGGTAGTGTTTTAAATTGGTTTGAATCTTATTTAAGTGAAAGGAAGCTACGAGTGACTTTGAGTAACAAATCTTCTCAGCCGTTTCCCATAAAGTGTGGTGTTCCACAGGGCTCAGTTCTTGGTCCTCTTCTGTACCTGATATTCGTAGACACAATGAGATTCTACATTCCCGGATCTTCAGTTACTTCGTTTGCTGACGACACGGCTTTAGTGATTTCAGCAAAGTCGCTGCAAGAGCTCTAGTTCAAGGCGAATAAGGCGATTGATGGCCTACATGAATTTGTTTGTGCTAGCCTTCTTAGCGTCAATGCATCAAAAACTAATTTTATGATGTTTACGAGGACTGGTTCTGCTCCCACTCTCACTGGTGTCATTATTTACAATGGCCTACCGCTCTCACAAGTCGAAGAGATCCGATATCTGGGATTCATCTTGGATCGAAACTGAGTTGGAGAAAACACTGCGACATCATAGCATGCAAGCTGGCGCGAGGCCTTGGAGTTCTGAACCGTTTCCAAAATTTTTTACCTTTGAAAATTCTGCTTTTATTGTATTTTTCATTAATAGCGCCTTATATAAATTATGGTTGTTTGATTTGGGCGAGTAATTTTAGTTGCAATTTTAGAAGAGTTCAAGTTCTGCAGAATAAGGCTATAAGGTTGATTGGAAGGTATGATCGTGGTATTGATAGCACTGAATCACTTTTTAGGAAGTTTAAAATTTTAAAGGTTGGTGAAATAAGGGATTATCAAATTGGAGTATTTGTATTTCAGTGTCTGAATGGTCTTGCACCGGATTTTTTTATGAACATTTTTAAGCCTAATTCGTTTTATCACGATTATTCGACTAGGAGTGCGGATAGTCTTGCATCTGAGCCACGGAACACAACGAGAGCGAGTCAAGTGACCAGACACATGGGCCCGTCAGTTTGGAATTCGTTCCCAGATTCTGTTCGTCAAGCTGAAAGTGTGCCGCAACTTAAAACCCGTATTAAAAATCATTTCTTTTCAGGAATTTGGTAGTGTTAAAGGTTCGAGAGAAGGCTTTTTTTTTTTGTAGATATTTTATTTTTACTTTTTTTTATATTTTGTGCCATTACATATTTATCATTAATTTTAGTTATTATTATTATTATCCCCTTTTTTCATTTTTTTTTTTTTTTGTGTGTTGAATTGGCATGCATGATATCCAACAGGTCGCTTTTTCAAGCATCTTTTTGCTTTAGTGCGACTTGTTGTCACATTGAGTTGTTTTTTTGTTAATAAAAATGTATGAACCTGAAACCTGAACCATGGAATTAACTTTAAGTTCAAGTAAATTGGTAAGAAATTTATCTTGTCAAAATACCGAGCATTCCAATCATTGGGTATTATTTAACGAGTAGCTCAAGTCATAGCAATCACTGGGTAGCTAACATGTTTGCCATTGATTGATTTTTTATTTATTTTTTTTTCGTCTAGCCTATAAAACTGGATTCAAATTTCCGAGAGGTTTTCGACAGGAATATAAGTTTTTATGCTTTATTTTCGTGCCTCAGAATTCAAAGGTTTTCAGCAAGACACTTTCCAACTCGTACTTTAATGATTAGTAAGGTGACAATTGGTAGGGGTGTGGGACAGGGGGAGGCAATAAGCCCATAAATCATTTTGCCCCTTCCTAGATTTTGAAAACTCTGTTTTGGTTTTTTCACTGAAAAAACTGTAAAAAAAAATTGTCAGATTTTAAAATATTTTAATTATTAAATTATTAATTATTTTTAAGATTTTAAGATTTTTTAAAGATTTTTTTAAGATTTTAATTATTTTTTGCTTGTGGTCATTAAATACGATTGAACAAATTCTTGCCCCTCTCCTGTTCATTTTCGTGAATTGGCGTACCATGATAGGCGTGATAGGCGTGATATGATAGGCAATATATAATGATATATTCATAGGCGTGAATATATAATATATAATGATAGGCGTGAATTGGGTACCTAAATGATCAAATCAAATTGTACATTCTTAGCGATTTGTTTCAGGGTAAATATTTCAGGTATTGGGGGCGGGGAACTACAAGTTTGAAAAAATAAAACAACATTTGAATCGCACGGAAACTACATGGAATTATAGAAGAAACAATAAGAATCTTGTGACTAATTTAATGGCACCGAATAAAAACCTTCTGCCACCTCTTGCGTTCCAAGTATTGTCTACCCGGAGTTCCAGGTTTGTCTACCCGGATTGTCGATCAGAATACATTTGATAAACGGTAAAAATACCAGAGAAAATATTTCCAGCTGTCAAAATGACATTTATGTGTTTTTTTTTTATTTATTTACCAATATTATATTTTTCAATTTTTTATATTATTTTTAGGTAAATTTTTATTTATCGATATATTTAATATTTCCCAATATTAAATTATCTACCAATAATATAAAGTCGTATGTTCAGTAGCGTTATGGCTTCTCTTATAGTATTTTTTTTTTTCTTTTAGATTAATTGGATCAGTATCTGATATCACTGTTCTCAATTTTTAAATAAATTGGCAGATTTTTAGACATTAGAAATCAGATCCCTTTCGGCTTTAGAGCTTAGTCAAAGCTTTGAACTATTCTTAACAAGGAGCCTAGCACAAATCCTAACTAGAGGATATCATAGTCCCATTTTCCCTGGAGTTATTATACTGAGATTAGCCATTTGTAATAGGAAACCAGTAGAAGACTTATGAGTCCTTAGAAAGTCCGTGCGGAATTCCGATTATAGAATTGCTTCCGTTGTCATGACAGTTTGAGAAGGTTTTTTATTGCTATCAGACTCCTAATTATTGTCTGTGAAGATTAGCAGAGATTGAATGCAAAATTGGCAAATGAAGCTTTGTCTTGTAAGCAAAAATATAATCTAGCTCTGAGCTGGAGAAAGATTTTCCAGATGGAAAGATTTTCCCCCATGAGCCAACGTTAACCTCTGTTAATCTTACTAAATAGTTGCTAATATGGTAGGTTCTACTAGACAAAATTTTAAAAAAATAAGGCCTCGCTTCCTTGCTCATTTGTCTAATGGCTGTAAAATTTGTGTCTGTTTTAATTTCGTATTTATTTAGTTTGCGTTCAATTCATTTTCTTCGTCGTTTGTATCAAACAGTTCGTAGTAACGAACTGTAAGTAAGGAGCGACCCGGCTCAATGGTAACCGAAACTCTAGAAAACGGGTTTTTGATACCAATAGATACATCAAAAGAATCAGATTTCAATGCTGATTTCAAATATATAACTTTCATCAAGTTTAGTGCTACCCATCAAAAGTTATGCGCCTGAGAAAGTTTGGCTGATTTTCAAAAAAAGGGGAAAGACCCCCTAAAAGTTATAGAACCTTAATGAAAATCACACCATCATATTCAGCGTATCAGAGAACCCTACTGTAGAGGTTTCAAGCTCCCATCTACAAAAATGTGGAATTTTGTATTTTTTGCCAGAAGAAAGATCATGGATGCGTGTTTATTTGTTTTTTTTTGTTTTTTTTTTCCCAGGGGTGATCGTATCGACCCAGTGGTCCTAGAATATCGTGGGAGGGCTCATTGGAACAGAAATTAAAGTTCTAGCACCCTTTTTAAGTGACCAAAAAAAATGGAGGGCAACTAGGCCCCCTCCCACGCTCATTTTTTCCCAAAGTCACCCGGTCAAAATTTTGAGATAGCCATTTTGTTCAGCATGGTCGAAAATATGATAATTATGTCTTTTAGGATGACTTAATCCCCCGAAGTCCCCGGGGGGAAGGGCTAAAAGTTATGAACTTTACCCAATGTTAACATATAGTATTGGTTATTGGGAAGTATACAGACGTTTTCAGGAGGGTTTTTTTCTGGTAGTGGGGGGGGGGTCGGGGGTTATGTTGGAGGATCTGTCCATGAAGTAAATTTTCATGGGGGAAGGAAAATTGCCATGAAGGGGGCGCCGGACTTGCCAGCATTATTTATTGGTTTTTGGGAAGTATACAGACATTTTCAGGAAGGATTTTTTTTCTGGAGGGTGGGGCTGGAAGAGGGGGTTACTCGGGAGAATCTTTCCGTGGAAGATGTTTCTTTGGCGTAGGGGACATTTCTAAGAAGGGGGCGCCGGATTTCCAAGCATTATTCAAAAAAACGATCAGAAATTAAATTAAAAAAAAAAACAAGTTTTTTTCAACTGAAAATAAGAAGCAACATTAGAACTTAAAACGAACAGAAGTTATAACGTATATGAGGGGGTTCTCCCCCAAGTCAATACCTCGCTCTTTACGCTACAGTTTTTTTTAGTGCTTTCAAAAGAGCTATCTATTCTAACTAAACGGCCTTTGTGATTCAGGGGTTTGTGAATTAATTTTTTTTTTAACTTTAACGTAAAGAGCGTGGTATTGACTAAGGGGAGAACCCCCTCATATACGTAATAACATATACGTAATTAAAAAAACAACAAAAAAACAAGCGATACGGCTCAATAGTGATCGAAACTTTTAAAAACGGAATTTTGATGTCAATAAATGTATCAAAAGAATGGGTTTAAAATGCTGATTCTAAATATATAAATTTTATTAAGTTTAGTATTACTCATCAAAGGCTACGAGCCTGAGAAAATTTACCCGATTTTTTAAAGAGGGGGGGGGAAACATCCCCTACAAGTGAAAGAATTTTAATGAAAATCACACCGTCAGATTCAGCGTATCAGAAAACCCTCTTACATAGGTTTCAAGCTCATATCTGCAAAAATCTGCAACTTTGTATTTTTTGCCAGAAGAAAAATATACGAATATAGAAGTTAGTTACGTAAGTTAATTTGTAAATTACGTCATAACCAAATTTAGAAACATCCATTTAGCAAAAGAAAAGTAAAATTTTTATGCAAATTTTGTTTACTTATTCAATGACGGTGAGCCAAAATAAAAGCTGCATTAACTAAAAAACGATCAGAAATTAAATAAAAAAACAAGTTTTTTAAACTGAAAAAGTAAGGAGCGACATTAAAACTTAAAACGAACAGAAATTATTCCGTATATGAAAGGGGCTGTCCCCTCCTCAACGCCTCGCTCTTTACGCTAAAGTTTCACTCTGTTTCATAACTTCATTTTTTAAAACAATAAAAAACTTTAGCGTAAAGAGCGAAGCGTTGAGGAGGGGATAGCCCCTTTCACATACGTAATAATTTCTGTTCGTTTTAAGTTTTAATGTCGCTCCTTACTTTCAGTTTTAAAAAACTGTTTTTTTTATTTTTGACATTAAGGAGTCATATCAAACAGTTCTTGCTAACGAACTATAAGTAAGGAGCGACCCGGCTAAATGGTAACCGGAACTCTAGAAAACGGGTTTTGGATACCAATAGATACATCAAAAAAATCATATTTTAATGCTGATTTTAAATATATAAGTTTCATCAAGTTTAGTCCTACACATCAAAAGTTACGCGCCTGAGAAAATTTGACTGATTTTCGAAAAAAGGGGGAAAGACCCCCTAAAAGTTATAGAACCTCAATGAAAATCACACCATCATATTTAGCGTACCAGAGAACCTATAACCTTTTCAGAGGTTAAAAGTTCTAGAGATTTCAAGTTCATATCTACAAAAATGTGGAATTTTGCATTTTTTTGCCAGAAAAAAGATCACGGATGCGTGTTTATTTATTTATTTTTTTTTTTTTTTTCTAGGGGTGATCATATCGACCCAGTGGTCCTAGAATATCGTCGGAGGGCTCATTGGAACGGAAATTGAAAGTTATAGGGCCCTTTTTAAGTGACCAAATAATGGAGGGCAACTAGGCCCCCTCCCACGCTCATTTTTTTCCAAAGTCATCCAATCAAAACTTTGAGATAGCCATTTTGTTCAGCATGGTTGAAAATATAATAACTATATGTCCTTTAGGATGACTTTATCCCCCGAAGTCCCTGGGAGGAGGGCTGAAAGTTATGAACTTTACTCAATGTTAACATACAGTATACAGACGTTTTCAGGGGGGATTTTTTCTGGTAGTGGGGGGGGGGTCGGGGGCTATGTGGGAGGATCTTTTCATGAAGGAAGTTTTCATGGGAGAAGGGACATTGCTATGAAGAGGGCGCCGGATTTCCCAGCATTATTTAAAAAAGGATCGGAAATTAAACATAAAAAAATAGGTTTTTCAACTGAAAGTAAGGAGCAACATCAAAACTTCAAACGAACAGAAAATATTACGTATATGATTGGTTCACCCCCTAGTCAATGCCTCGCTCTTTAAGCCAAAGATTTTTTAGTACTTTCATAAGAGCTATTTATTCTAAATAATGGCCTTTGTGATTAAGGGGTTATTTTTAAAGAATTGGAACAAAATTCGAACTTTAGCTTAAAGATTGAGGTATTGACTCGGGGGCGAACCCCATAGTATAAGTATTTAAAATATATGAATATAGAAGTTCGTTACGTAAGTTAATTCGTAAGTTAAGTATATTTATTACTAATAAAAACGTTCGTAAATAAAAAAAAATTTATTTGAAAGTAAGGAACGACATTAAAACTTAAAACGAACAAAAATTATTCCGTATATGAAAGGGGCTGTCCCCTCCTTAACGCCTCGCTCTTTACGCTTAAGTTTGACTTTCTCGCAACTCTATTTTTTTCAAACAATAAAAAAGTTTAGCGTAAAGAGCGAGGCGTTGAGGAGGGGAAAGCCCCTTTCATATACGGAATAATATCTGTTCGTTTCAAGTTTTAATGTCGTTCCTTACTTTAAGTTAAAAAAAAACTTGTTTTTTTATGTAATAGTTTACACAGCCTAGTTGAATAAGACTGAATTAAAAATTACTAAAAATCTAGTAAAACTAGTTGAAAATTTTTTTTGCCAAAATTTTAAGTTTCAATAACCACCAAAAAAGTCCTACCACTGTAGAATTATTCTTTTATCAGCTCATTGTTTGGGTGAAGAGCTCTTTAAAAATCAAGCTGATAAGAATAAATGCACAAGCTGCCACAGAGCTGACGGGGAAGGAGACCAGTCGGTTAACCTAAGTAAGCTCCCTTACAATATCCAAACATCCAACAAATTATTTTTTTCCATCAAGTTAGAGTTTGATATTGTTAGTTCGATAAACAGGGCTTGATGGTACAGAGCCCTTATATCTAAAAAAATTGTGAATAATTTCAATCTCCAATGATTCGACTCAATTTAGATAGGGACTTGATGTTTCAATAAGGATAGAAATCTGGCACCAGGAAGCACCAGATTTCTGGCACCAGGAAGCAGAGGTGCCAGATAGAAATCTGGCACCAATCTTCCTGGTTCCAGGAAGAGCCTAGGAACCAAGGTTTTTCTACCCTCGGGAGACGCAAATGTTTGTTCTAATCACGGCCGTCAACCTATGAACTTCTTTGTGTCTAACTGCCCTGAAAAGCCATCGTCTCAGTTCAAGTAAATGTGCATTAAACACATTAAGTGCAATCATTGAAGTGCAATAAGTTTTGCCGTTACCTCTATGATTTCGTAAATGTATACAATACCTTAATAGAAACTTTATACTTCCGCGCTTGTTTCTTGCTCCAATACTGCAAACATGGTAACGAATATCTTGTGTGGAGACCGAATCAGGTTAAACTCGATTGAAAATGTGTTTTGTTTTCCACTACTTATTTAAAAAAAAATAACTAAAGGTCAGATTTCAGTAATCAATCTGTTTTTTTTACGAAATAACTTTGGAATCCCTTTTTGAACATAAAAAGTTTTGCATATTTCCTAGGTAATACTCCTTATTTTTACATCATTTTTTATTTGCTTGATTTATAATTTATTTTTTTTTTTTTTTCGTCTATCCGTTTTCACTCTCCTAATTGCCGTTTTGTTTGCTTAGCCGTTAGCCGGTTAGCTTAGACGTTTTTTTTTTTTGTTTTTTTTTTTCTTTGTTTTTTAATGTTCAAAATTCAATACAACGTTGTCTTTTGGGTTATTTTTGATTGTTTTTAAAAACATTCACCTAAACCCTTTTGCTTTCCAATTTAAAATCACATCCGTAAGAAACAAGTTTTTTTTTTTTAATGGCACGATAAAATTCACAAGGCCAGATAAAAATTGAAGGTAGCCTGAAAAGTAATAAATATAAAGCACCTTGGTGTTTAAAGGACGTAGACAATGGTGTTTGTGTATTGCAATTTTGAACTGCCAATAAGTGCGTAGAATATAATCTACAACTTAATTTTACTTAACGAGGTGAGCTGTTTTGTTTGAAAATTAACTTTATAAAAATTTTCCAGAAAAGATGTTTTCCAAAGAAAAGTAAAGAGGTTTTAAAAAAGTTTTAATTTTAAAAGCTTTTAGTGAGAGGATTTAAAATGTTTTAATTTTAAGTTTAAAAATTAAAACCTAAGACGAGCAGAACTAAACTCTTGCAATTATTTAAACTGAAAAGAACAGTAATATATATCAATGAATAGATTAAACTCAGAACGAACAGAAAGCTCCAGGTTCGATAGCACACTTCCCTTCTAGCAACATGTCTAAATTTTATAGGCAAAGAGAACGATCCCGGAAAGTTTGAAGCTAATCAGGCCCCCAGGATCATGCATGCGCTCCCCCTCCCTTCATTCCACTGTAATTTATATCTGTAACAATTGGTAACTTGCAAAATTTACGGTCCATGCCCAAGGGGAAGTGGGGTCTTGTCACCCATGTAAGCAAATTTATTGTATCTTCACACTATTCTTAGAAAAATAATTGTCGTACAATTTCAATCAGATGTTCTGGGGATCACAGGGTGGGGGTGGCTAGCAAAAAAGGATATAAGACGAGGCCAGTTGCACTTCAATCACTTTCATTTCCTAAAAAGGCCACAAAAATCTGCAGTTTCTAAACGGATAAGCTCCCTCCTAAGTTTATAGGACCCCCCCCCCTCCATACGAAGTGACGTTAGGAAAATAAGGCCAACAAATCAATAATGCACGAAAGGCATAAGGCTCTACTTGGAAGGGCTAGAGCACTGTCACTGATCATTTGCAAAATTATTTTTTAAACAACAGTTAAAGCTACTAATGCAATGATCATGGGAATGATGTGAGTCAAAATTCTTAGTTATATCTCTTTGGGTGGCTAAAAACAAATTAAGCTAGTATTTCAAAGCTCATAAAATCTTGTAACTAAATCTAAGCAATGTCTTGGAATCTCAATAAAGTCATTGCATAAGTGGAAAAACAAGCAAATAGCACAGAATGCCCTAAGAAACTCAATTTTCATTGTCAATTTCGCTAGTACGTCATTAAATTTCACGTAAAGATATAAAAGCACAAACCACTAAATAACTAGCTTTGCTGTTCAAATCTCTTTGTGGGAAGCACTTCAAAAGGGGCTGAAAGAAGGAACTGGATGGGTAATTTTACGAGAAAAATGCTAAGCTAACTTACATGTAGCTTTAGTTTGTTCTGCTTAATTGAGTTTAAGTTAAAACGATTGATTGGATTAAGCTGAAACGCTTGGTGGCTGTTGCCACCCTGTTTAGTAAAATAGTGGTCACTCTGGTTGTTGTCACCCTGCTCTGTACAACTTTAGGTTAGTAACAGTCAGATATAGAGCAAAAATACTTGTAATTTAGAAAAAGTTAGTAAAGATTAGTGGTCTAACCACAGGGAATGTCCAAGGCTTGAGATAGTCAAGAGTATTTGGTACTTGTTTAGTATCCGGGCAACATGTGATAAGTGAAGTTTAGTTAATGCTAGGGAAGTAAAACAAAGTATGATAAAAATATAATAGTTCAGAAACAAATTTGGGCTACATATTTCCACATTATGGGGGTTGGGGTAAAGTATAGCATATATTAAATACGTATCCTAACCTAGGTACCCTTTTTTGCCCCTTCAACCATAAACAACTAAAGTTTAAATCTTTGTCACAGAGTGAGCAATAACTCACAAGGCAGCGAAAACCTGTTTTTCATATAGCATCTTCGAGATTCTACAAGCAGTTCTTCTCGTGTTGCCTGGATACTAAACAAGTACCGATTATTTTTACATCCATATTTAAAATTGTGTTCACCGGGACCACTGCTAGGTAATTCATTGCATTTGCATTTATAATGTGCCTCAGGCTGCATATAGCTGCACACGCTCTTCCTCCACCTTAATCTTCTCTGGGTTTCACTCAATTTTCACTCCCATGCAGTTTGTATCTCTATTCAATCCTTTCTTAGGACTATTTCCGCCCCATTCAGGGACAACCAGTTTTTTCTTTTCCCCACAGGGATTGCCGACAATCACAATCTTAGACAATCTATCATCTTTCAGCCTCAGCCATAAAATCTAGCCTAGGTAATCTTAACCTAGCTTTTATTAGTGCCCTAGGAAGCGGATTCGAACCACTTTTTTCGCATAACTTATTGTTTGTCACACAGTTGTTCGAATGAGTGCCTTACACATATCCTTAGACAATTCTAAATATAGCACAAAATATCCTTAGCAAAATATAGCACACCTTCCTAAACCTTTTGAGAGAGCCATGTTTCAGAGCCATACATGGCCATTGTTACTATTGTCGCTATGATGGAGTATCTTAATTCGAAGCTAGATACTTCAGAGTATCTGACATATCGCTTGTTTTTTTTTTTTTTTTTTCTCCTTCCTTTCGAAAGTGTGAATGTTCCTTTTAAAAAGTATCTTAGTTTGAAGCTAGATACTTCAGAGTACTCCAACAAAGTTTTTTCTCAGCAATTCGTATAGAAACAAGGCGTAGAAACTTGGGCAAAGGCGAATTCAATAGGAAATTAAAAGTTCTAGTGCTCTTTTCAAAGACCAAAAGTGATTAGGGCAACTATCACCTTTTTTGGCTTTTGTCCCCAGAAACCCCTCTTTGAACGCTTTGTTGTGTCAGTGAAAAGTTTGGAGTTAGCTATTTGGTTGAAAATAATGTAAAGGTTTAATAAGTACGCCTCTGGAACGAAAAGACCCCTTCAGTCTTAAAGTCAAGGGTCCTGTAGTATGTACATTATTTGTTGTTCGGTGATAAGTTTTATTAAGAAAAAGCTAGAATGCTTTATCTTGCTTGTCAGATCTTCCATTAGGCCAAAATTTCCCCAGAGTTTCCCTGAAACAGAATCGAGACACGTAACTGAGTAAATCAAAAGAGGTACATCCAAGTTTTCAAAATACGTTATCTGCAAAACCACGGGAATGGCTTGGGGGATCGATTTGTAGCAAGTGTTGGGGGAAAGAGGGTAAATTGAAAGACACTATGTGCGTCCAGGCTATCAAAATAAACGAAAGCATGACGATCTCCCAGAGCCATTGATGGCGCACAGGGTGTCGTCAGCTGTCAGTGGTTCAGTTGCCTGGTCTTTTATACAGCGACCGGTAGCAAGCATTTTGGCAGCTGGGATTGAACCCTGGATAAAGTACTACCGAGTAGAGACCCATCCTCTGCGCTACCAAATAATGGTTTATCCGCATAGCATATTAATATTTAGGAAACGGCTTGAGGGGTCGAGTTGTGGCTTTAAAGGTGTTGGGAAGTGATAAGAAAGGAGATTTTACTTACTTATTTTACTTATATAAATGGAGCTTATTAAAAAAAGGAAACACAAAAAAAGCAATACAACAACTTGACCCTCATTAAGATTTCGCTTGCTTGGAGTAATTCCTTAAACAAAGGAATAAAATTTAAAAAAGAGAAGAAAAGAAAGAAAGAATAAAAAATTCTGCACTTGCGTGGCTCCTGGTCGCAAAAAAAAAACACATCCTAACAACAGCTCATTCCACCTACCCACAATCTAAAAAAAAAAACCTGTCACCATCTAATAAAAATTCAAACTTTTTTTTACCTTTTTAATTTTTTATTTGGGGGGAGGGGGGATTTGAGATCGAATGTAGTTCGATTCAACTATTCTTCAAATTTCATACAAATGGAGAAAAATTGTTTTAAGATCTCTATGAAAATCACATACATCCGCCGACTTTTTCAAAGATTCGGGCAAATTATTCCAAACATTTGGCACAATATCACGTATTGAAAATAAAGATCTACTTGTAGAGGTGTTCTTACATTATTAGCATATCGTGTATAATAAATATGTACTTTAAATTTGCCATTTAGGGAGAGGGAATTTTGGGGGTCAAAAGCATTCATCTTCATCAACCTGGGAGGGAGACATGTTTTGAGGTAAAGTGATCACAATCAATTCCCATCTTTTGGGAAAGAAACTTATCGAGGACACTTTGATAAAATACTATTAATCAGTTTTTTGGAAAACAACTTAAGACACCATATCCACTAAGCTTGTTCAGAAAGCCACGATACCGTACTCTTCGGATGTCTTAGCAATATCGAATGACAATCAACTGATTTCGTATCAGTATCAGTATCGTTCGTTATCAGTAGTTCACAGTTAACAGTTCGTTATCGTATCGTTATCAGTAGTTCAACCCAATCCTGATACATAGTAACTGGGCAGTCTAGTATTGAGTTTTGTCAGCAGAATTCATATTAGCGATCCCCTTAAAGGTTATCTGACTTTCTGACTCGAGGTCTGGGTAAAGTTGGCGGTTTCGAAAGACTCCCATACACTTTACCAATGCAGGATAAGAGGCTGATTTTTGATTGCTATATTTTTTTAATAAAGGGTCAAATACAATAGGTTCCATAGCTGCAAGGAGGTTTCAGAGAAAAGGTGCAGCAGAAAATTTAATAACAAACGACCCACCTATTAAACCCTGCCGGACTTCAGGATGGCATTTGATCCGCTGTTAGAGTTTGGGGATGCGGTCACATCAAGAAGCTGCAGAACACCTGTATTTTAAAAGGGGAATAATTCACACAATCAAGGATAATGACGTTTCAACCAGGTAAATATGGAGGCTTTCAACCATCGGTATCCAGATTGAAAAATTAAGCAATGGCTTGGTAATAGCTCTGGTTTTTGCCTGTGGGTCTTGCATCACAGTCCGTCAAATTTTAGAGAATGAAGTTAAGATTCCTCATTCGATCGCAAAACATCCTTGACAATTCCAAGCTCCTTGCAGGACGGTCAAGCTTGGCAACAGATTTCTCCTCGTACCATGTTTGGAGTTGCCAATCGCATAAATTGCATCTTAGCGCTCTTCAATGAACTGCGCTCTGCAAGTCTGTAAGTCTTAGCGCTCTGCAAATCTGTCTTCTACAGCTTCTGAGTACCCTGACAACTTAAAATTGTTCTAATGTATTATATACTGTTTTAGTAAACGTTATTCCCCCCATAAACGGATGCACACGACACTATTGGCTATTTTTATTATATGTTTTATGTCTTTATTTGAACTTCATGACCTGTGTAAGATTCAATTATTTGGCATTTTAAGCTTGTGCCTGGTTTTACCACTTGAGCAAGCTTTTTATGGGTTTTTGAACAAGTCGTTCATTTTGTAACTACCTTTTATGAGCCTTTAACTTTAAACAATAATTACTTCTAAGCCACCCAAAGAGTAGAAACGTCATCATAATCACTTTCACAATGTTTCATTTGCATTATCATCACTTCTCATAGAATAGTCATGAATGACCTGAAACGACCCTGAATATGTTCTTAAAATGTTGATATGTTGTAAAACAGTATTTAAACAAAACACTTGTTTTTAAAATAATTAAAGAGCACGCTAAAACTTAAACGTAAATTATATTTTATATAAGGCGGCTTCTAGTCCCCTCAACTCCTTACCCTTTACTCTAAAGTTTGGCTCTTTTTCATCAATCGTTCAAGTGCATGCCTTAACAAGTGCTGTTAAATTTTTATTCCAGAGTCCTTGAAAAAAAAAACAGTTCCTGTAACAGTATTTGCTTGAAGTAATCAAACAGTTCGTGGTAACGAACTGTAAGTAAGAAGCGACTCTGCTCAGTAGTAACCGAAACTCTAAAAAACTGAATTTTAACATCGATAGATACATCAAAAGATTCAAATTTTCTGACGAGTTAATTAAACGTAGAATTTCAACAAAAAAGAATTAATATAGTATCATTTATTCATTCCGAACTAAAAATGAAAACAAATTTGGAATGTGTATCAATTAACGGACACTTCTAGATACAAAATACGAAAACACTGAATTAAAATTTCCGACTAGAATTACGACACTATACAAATTCACATAATAAATCCCTCAGTATCAAAAAGACAAAATAAAATAATTCAATATACCAAACGGAGAATATAGAAGGTCTTAGTAGGCTAAAATCCTGAAGTAGCAACCGTCTAAGAATAAAATACTTAGTAGATGTTTCCAATACCGTATCATGGATTTTAATTCGAATCGCACCAAAAATTTGTTTAAACACATTTTTGTAACTTTCTCACGAGTCGGTGAAAAATTTGGGTGGGGAGGGGTTAAACCCAGCCGCCCCCCCCCCCGGATACGGCCTTGTGTGTTATCATGCCTATGATGAGAGGTTGATTTCAGGTGGTTATTTGGATGGAAAAGTGCAGTTTTTAAAAAATGTACTTTGAAGTGATTAATTTAATGCTGATTTTCATGGATGAAAGAACTGCAAACTGGCTGAAAGTGTCTTATTTTATTTTTAAAAAAAGGAATGAAACCTACAAAGGTCGATTTTTCTTTCAGTGAATATGTTTTTATTTCTATACGTACATCGGATGTACATGGATCGATATAGCGTGGAACTCTTCGTCGATAGGAAACGAAACGTAAAAAGGACCTTAAAGCGTGAAGACGGTAGCTTTTACCATAGCTATAATAAATCAAAATACCGACCAAAAATTCAGCTTGAGCATAATTAAGTACAATTTAAAGGAATTCCCGAACCACTCAATAAACAGTAATAGTAGCATTTACAGTTGCGTCAGTATAAAAATCGACCCAGGAAGAGAAACCGGTGACCAGTAGAGCTTTAGCAATTATTTTTATGACTTAACATGGTTATGTAAACCGCCCAATGCTTTTCATGGACCTCTAGTTCTGCTACCTTTCTGAGCCATAGGCAAATTAATAAAAAAAAAACACAGTTTTTTCTGGTAATAAATCCGAAACTTAAATTGTACTTGGAATCCAGAGAACCTAGATATTTGAGGGGGGGGGGCAAGTTTGTCAAAACTGAAAACAGTAAATTAAGCAAAAAAAGGAAATCGACAGGAAACCGAATCTTTTCAGTGGTAGGGGTCAAGCAAGTTGTATAGCATAAAAGATATACGTTTTCAGTAACTTTCTAGATTAAAACCTGGTTGCCACGACTTCCTCACTTCCATAGTGGATTAACAAAGATTTAAGTAGTTTAAAGGCGAAGCTTCTTTTAATCTCGAGTACTTTAAAATATGGTGTTGGTGAATTGCGAATGGTATAACGAGATTTTTGATATTATGCCTCTTTGACAAAAGGGCTATATACTCTCTTCATAAGTCTCTCAAGGAACCTTGATGCTTGCACAAGCGCTATTTAAGGGACGAATAGGGATCCAAAAAGTACAAAAACTCGGGATAAAATGCGGTATAAAAGGTAGAAAAATTTTGAAAAAAAATACAATGTGAATAGGCTTTTTTCAGTCTTCAGTCACGAGGGAAAATTTCTAGAGGTCTTTTTTTTCCCTCGCCCAAACAACAGCTTCTCCGTATACGACATGTTTGTATTTATTTCTTTCTTTGAAACAAGAAAACGAAAGAAATTACTTATTTATACTTTAATTTTGAAAAAAGATCAATCTTATTATTTACCTGTTTTGGGTTGAACTGAGGCATCAAAAAAAAAAAAAAAAAAAAAAAAAAAAAAAAAAAAAAAAAAAAAAAGAAGTGCAAACTAAGCACTTTTTCGAACACCTTATGGTGTTGAAAAGAGAAAAAAAAAACTAGACTAATTGTCATTTGAGGTTAGCATACAATCAAAATGATCTATTTTGCATTTGTAGTATGATAATTTTCATATTAAAAATATATACAAAAAGCTTACGAAAACTCCACAAACGAAGGCAATAATAGCGCGAAAACTGTTCTAACTAAATAGCATAACAATAATCAGTTTTATTTTTTGATGATGATTATGATTAAGTCTTCTCAGGGATTCCTGTTAATAGAATGTTTTTATTAATAGAATTTGTTTTATTAAAATCATGGATTTTTCTCTTTAATTAAAGTCAATTGATCACTCAGTTTTTTCTAGTTCTTTGAAATAAATAGCCTGGGTAAATCAAGCATCAATATTTTCAATTTCCTTTTATCCCAATCCATTCATAATTTGACGCATCAAGGCCGTATCCTTAATGTATTATAATCAATGTATTATCTTTGTAATCAACGTATTATATAGAGGCAAGGCCGTATCCAGAGGGTGGGGGGGTACCGGGTTTGAACCCTCACCCCCGGAATTTATATCGGAGTTGTAAAAAATTAACAAAAATGCATATATAAACCAATTTTCGATGCGCTCTGTAGAGATGTTTCTGGTGAAACATCCCACCCCCGAAAATGATTACTGGAAACGCCCTTATTTAAAGGAAAATAGTTAACAACAATATCATGTCTATCAACAGGTTAGCAAGTAAAAATAATGGCAAAATTCAATTAAAGCAAGGATACATTTCAATTAGAGTTGCAATTTTTTATGAAAGGCAATCAACAAATAAACTTTTGTCATGTAGAAAAAGGTCAATTTATGCAATACTATTTTGTTTAAAAAATTCCGATATATGATTTTCAATTAAGTATTCATTCAGAAAACTGGCACTTCTAAAAAGAAATTAAATTTCAACAATAAAGAATAAATAGTATCACGTGTGGTATAACGAAGAAAAATATTGGAAACTACAATATACTCTCTACTTCTGACGAGTCATTCAAACGGCTTAAATCACTAAGTCCATCAAAACTTTTACTATCAGAAGGAACATCAGTGCTCATATCACTATTTTCAAATTGAATCTTATGGTCCACTAGTCCCTCAATATGTGAAAGTCTTTCAGTATGTCGTCTCAGAACTCCTGGTGACAGCCAACAAGGGGTTGTACTGTCAGTTGCATCACTTGACACTTTAAGAGTTGAGTCCTCAGATAAGAGTCTTTTCTTGCAGCTGGATGTGCATAAAGTATCAACATTGTCACTACACATCTCTTCACCGCCTTGAAGAGGAGTGTAATGGTAATTATTCGAAGTTAAGGACCCTTGACTTCCACGAAGCCGATCAAATATCGATTTTCGATTGGTATCACTATCTCCTTTTTCTTCACTTTTAAAAATATCGTTCAAAGAAAAAGTACTTGAAACTTTTAGGAAATTTTGACACTGAACTTGTAAAACTCTTTTTATCGTTCATTTGCTCTAGTGCGGATTGTAACATCCCTTCATGAAACGGCGAGCATAAATTTTGCTGTTTTGCTTCATAGTCAGCGACAATATAGCTGAGTCAGGGCTAGCATCTGGTTGTTTTACCTTACTGACGACAGCTATTATAGTCTCTTTTTTATTACACTTTACATCACTCTTAGCCTGCCGAATCATTTCTGCAGTTTCAAGAACTTTAAGATCTTTTGCTGGTGATGAACCAGATCTTCTACTCCGTCTTACTGAAATACTATCATTACAGCAAGGATGGTCAAGGGGCTACGACTAACATTTGGACGCAGCCCCCCTTCCCCGTTTTTTGGAAGCGGGTGATAATGGTTATATTGAGTGCAAGGGCAGCCATAAAGTCTCATGTCAAAACTGTTGGCGGCACTTTCAGAGCTACAGGTACTAGCAGGACACTGGGAATTATATACATACACATTACCTTCTTCCGGCGGCAAAGTGCCCTGGGAAGGATTTTCACCTCTAGCAGCAAGAAGAAGTTTCACATAATTTTCCATTACAGTATTACCATTAGGATTTTTTAAGCACCTTTCCTGGATAGGTCTTTGGCATGAATAGCCATAATTGCAAGGTGCTGAGCAATCATATGCTGAATCACAGCCTCTGCAATCATTAAGTGGTCTTCCTGTTTGTATAGCATATACACTCCTTTCACCCCGAAGTTCATCTATTGTTTCGTAAGACGGCCTGTCAGTTTTGTTATGGACGTCTCTCACTCTACCAAAAGGGTTATCATTGTACAAAATAGAGGCTCTGTTTTTGTTATACATTTCACTTTCTGGTGATAATGTCACACGTTTCAGTTGAGGCAGTTGTGTTGTAAGACCTAAAATGTCACCATTAATAGCTGCAGCTGAGTATGCCTCATTAGGCCCTTGCTGGTAACAGTAATTTTTCATTTGACGGCCATTTCCGCAAGCAACGGGAAACTGGCCGTCATCCAAAGTAAGGGTTTTAGTTGAACATAAATCAGGAGATATGGCTGTCAACTCCCCTTTCTTATTATAAACACAACAACCAAGTTTTTGAAGCACTGAAACGAGTCCTTTTTTTCCACTAATGCTATGCGGCATAGATGCCACAATAGCCATAGCAAGACAAGTCATCACTTCCATTAATCTCGCAAAAAACTGGAAGACCCACCAAGACCAATACGAACTGCTTGAAATAATACTGTCAAAGTGGCTTTTCCAAGGGATAGCGAAGGTTCCAAACATACTGAAGAGTTGTAGTGCGGCGATTAACAAACAACAAATCGAGGCTGAAAGCGTGACTTTCGACGCAAAGAGTAAAGTTGGACGTGGGAGACGCTGTGGTACCTTTGGAGATGTAATATGCAATGAATTTGTCATCGAGCGCCGCATCTGTCCCTGAAAAAAAAAAAATTAATGACGTACAGGAAAAAACTTAAGAGAATCCTTCTTATATTTTCGTCATTTTTTTCTCGCCTTTGTTTATAGTATATTTTTTCAGTCATATCTTTTTAAATTTAGTAGGCTACTACAATTAAATTTAACTTTTTGTTAGTGTCCTAGATAACGGTACCTCTTGTTGTGATACGATATAAACATTCTGCTTTAGCAGCTAGTTGAAAAAGTTCGTCCTTTTTTCTTATGTTTCATCTTATTTTATAAGAGTTATAGCATTCCAGCCATTCTTTTAAATCTTTTCTGAAACGTGCCTTTTATATTTAGATACGTCATAGCGGTTTCAGTTGCTTTTTTTAAAGTTTGTTGTTCCTCTGACACCTGAAATAACAAAATTTATCGCTTAAAAAAAAAAAAAAACTTACTAGTCACTGTTGTTTTCATTACTTCAGATTATAGTTCGTTTTAGTCTTGATTAATGGTTAAATTTAATGTATTGAATTTTCTACTGGTTTTATTTCTTTTTAGTTATGTTTCATTAATTCCAAATTAAACTGTGTCTTTAACCGATATAAAATTTAATATCTTAAAAAAATAACTCTACAAATAATTTTTCAAGAATCTAATATGGCTAAGAAATAATCTGCCAGGTAAATATGGCTCAGATTATACCTTAAGATAAATATTATGATATTTTTTTTAGCATTCTAAAATTCTAAAGCAGGTAAATATGGCTGAGATTATTCCTTAAGATATTGTGAAAATTTTGAACATTCTAAAATTCTAAAACAGACAATAAAGCTCCACATTCTTTAACTGCTGGATATAATAAAAATGGCTTTCTTATCATAACGGCTTCACCTTTTTATAATAACTGCGGAAATAACTGCGGAAACAACACGTTCCCTCTCCCAAAGCTCCATGCACATCAACTTCATTCCATTTCTAAGGAAGAGCACGCAATCAGCCATTAACATATGATCAAAACTCAGCCTTGCCGAAACCCTTCCATTTAATCTCTTTTTGTTTGTTTTTATCACAGTTTATAGAATTATCCAGTAAGTTTATCGCAGATCATTTCTGGTCTTCACTCTCGGTACGAACAAAAAGCTCCTCCCACTTCTTTCTGCATTAGCGGGTTAGTCTGTTTCCGATTGTTTCCAACAAAGTGCATTATTTGTAATAGCGGGTTTCCACTTGTTTCCGATTAGATCACAGTCTGACTTGTCTACCCGTGAAAAGATCTGATGCCGCCTATGTTTCTATCTGCAAAAACGTTCTCTGGAGCACTCGCACCTTGGTCCGGGTTTTTATAATGGGTGAGATAGGGAAAGATCATACTGGATAATTATATAAACTGTGGTTTTTATAGACAAATTTGCAACAACTATAAATTTCGTGGGCTAGTTGTGCAAAAATTTATTACAAGTTCGTCCTTTTCTAAATTATCAAATAGGTGGAAGAGAGGAGTCTTTGGACATGTATTTTAAAATTTGTAAAAGATGCAATTTGAAATTTGTGAAAAAAATAAGGTCATGACATTCTATGGACACAGATTGATGAAGAATTTGATCATAGATGAGACGATTTTTTTTTCTTCTTAAATGAGTATTTCCAAATTTCCAATTTTGATAAGTCTATCTGTTTTGTCCCAAGGAGAGTTGGAACTTTCAAATCGATCGGGCTGAAGCTTTCAGGGACAGACTTTTGGAAGATGGGGCAATGTGATTTCGAGTTTTTAGTTACAGCAGTAGCTGCAGCCTATTAAAGAACTAACCATTTGAGGTTCAACTTAACCATAATTTGTGATTACGAAGAAGCAGTTTTGAAATTTAAAAATAGTCTGAAACCCTCCAAGTAGAAAGAAATAAGCCTAGAAATACAGTTATTTCTTCCTGTAGTATGGCGAAGTTAAAGCTATGGGCTAATATGCCTAATATAATTCCTAAAATTAAACTATATTCCTAATACTGCGTGAATACCTTCACTTCCTCATGAAACATCCATTTAAAACTGAATTAATTAGAAAGTCGTATCATTTTCCAGAAATCCTACCAAATACAACGAGTTCCAATCATATAAAAAGGTGTTATTTCATATGAATCATATAAATGCTGTTTTTTGGTGTGTAAAAGTCATCCTAAAGTGCTCTATGATTCATCTTTAGAAAAATCTTGTATTATGTTTTGTTTTCAGTAAAGCGCTGTTTTGCAGAATTCCACAGCTATAAGAAAATAATATGAGGCGGTTTGTTGCAGCTAGTTTTATCGTTGTTACGTATAGGCTGAGTAACAATACGTTTTGCTCGTTTTAAGTTAACTTATGTTCTTAGCTTCCATAAAAAAACTTTTTGCAAAATAACTTAAGAAACTTTTGGCAATTGTATTTGTTTAATAGAACACAGTGATTTCTGAATCTACATTGCGGTACCTTTTGTTTCTCAAGAAGAAAAGCGGACATCTGCAAAACATTAACTTAATTGCCAATATTTGTGGCGACATAATTTTTTTTTATAATTGTAGCTTCACTCGGTAATTTTGCAAAAAATTATGCATAATTATGCAACTTTGTGCCGGCACTTCCCACGAATTGGAGTGAAATCATCTTAGCTTGTTATTACTAATATCCGGTGAAAAAGCTCACTAGGGTTTTTTTGCAATTATAATTAAATTTTCTTGAAAATATATTTACTTTAAAGGAATATCACATTCTCATGTAAAATTTAAGGGAACTGAATACCACTGAAAAATCGGTGCTTGTATGAACCCCCTACCGCTAAAGTTATTCATTCATTGACACATTATAGAATCGTGTTTTGTCGTTAGTTTCTTTCAGCTTAGTGTGAGACAAGACAAAGAGAAGTGCCAGAATAGATGGAAAATATATAATTTGGGCTAGATATTTTATTGGGGGGGGTACATTATTTGGACAGTGTGTAGTTAGAAAACAATTCTTTCTACATAATATGCAGAATAATTGTACCTAACACATTAGGCATGCAAACCCGCTATCCTTTACCCCCACTAATGTGCAAAAATATTTAGCCCAAATTTGTTTCTAAAGTATTATTTTTATCCTACTTTGGTATATTTCATTAGGATTGAGCGTCTGAGAAACATATTAGAAGAATATTAGGTAGGGGGTATATCATACAAGTACCAAAAAATCACTATTAGGGTCCAGGCATTTTCCACCTCACTTGGAATCTGAAAACATTTTAAAAGTTTTTTTTTTGTACTTCCCCTCCCCCCCCCCTCCGGAAAAATTCTGGTTACGGTCCTGAACGTAGTATTCCTAAATTCGTGTCTAACTCATTTTTACCGAAATAATCTTTAGATTTTTAGTATTAAAAGTAAGCATTGTGAACTATTTGCTAAAAATAACAGATGTGTTGCTTTTGGGTAAATTTGAATATAACTGAAGAAAATTTATTATTTTTTAAGACTTTTTAGTGTGCAATTTAGTAAGCTTTTTGAACTGTTCTCGCCTTTCTCCTTTTTCTTATAAACACAGTCACAGCACCTACTAGTGACATACAACCAAAATCTATTTTATATGTCTCAATTGAAAGAATTTTGTTTTGGAAAGTTTAGCCTTGGCAGATAGCCAACTTTACCGTCACTATAAATTTATTTTTAATGCCCTTTCAAGTATTTGGTGGTCCCACAATTAAGCTGAAATATGCCCTCTTGCCACCAAGCGAGTTTCGCAATCTGAACTCGACTTTTTTCTAGTGGAACTTCGCCAAATCCCGTCTTTCCCCTCCGATAAAGCTTTTGGCACCAATTTGAATCAAATAATTACTTCCAAAGCTTCATAATAATCGGAAAAAAGTTTGTGCGGCTTCAAAGATCCAACGAAAAGAATCAATTTTAGGCGGGATAAACTAACGCGAGGTAAAGATTCTTTGCCCCCTTCGTTTTCTGGGTCATGAGAATCAAAGATTCATTTTCTCAAAGTCATTACTACACAATTAAAGAAGGAACATGGATTAATCAATTATAAGGTTATATGTCCATGAATTGCAGTTAATAAGAGACAATCGGACATATAGGTAAAATCAGGAGAATCAAAGTCAAAGATAATGCAACACAAAATAATTTGACGGGCTAAATTTATTTGGAAATCAACACAACTCAAATCATTTTGGTTAAACCTTTATGCGGCTTCGTATCTTTCTTTTTTTTTACAGAATTACCATTTTTGTCGTCAAAATTGTAAATAAATTGTGTTGCATTGTTATAATACCTTCCATTGTAAACAAGTGAAACCATTCTTTTTCCATCTAAACATTACGGGGCAACACATTCGGGGGACAGGGGGGGGGTGGAATTCGAAATATGCCTTTTTTGGTATTTTGATTGAAATAAAACATATCCCCAAGAGGGATTTCGAAAAACAATTTTGTATCTTCATTTAAAAAATGGAAGGCCCCCCTACACATTTTTGAACTCGCCAACTGAAACATTAAATATATGCAGAGCCGTACCCAGGATAGTTTTTTTTTGGGGGAGGGGGACTAAAAAAAAACACCAAGAATTTGTTTATGTGGATTTTTGTTATGTTTTTACGGAGTCAGACACAAATTTCAGCCCCTACCCTGTATACACCCCTCCATGTTTGTCACAATAGCCCTAAAATCCACCTTTTCTAAAATCACTTTGTTCAAAAGAGGAAAGATTGCTCAAGACTACATATCTAGAGGAAGAAAAAATCATTTGTCTTTTACGATGTTAGGATTATACGAGTTTACAATTCTCTTTTCCCCTCCCGAAAATAAAGCTTAATTGCAAAAGCGAGAAAAAGGGCAGGCTAGAATTACGGTGTCTCAACTTAAGTGGAAACATCTCGCAGCTTTCAGACAAAGAGGGGGGAGTGTTCCACTCAGTTTGCTTTGGTAATTTAGTTAGAGAGAATGTCGTTTGTTTCAGTCTCAAGGTTTTTCCTAATCTAAGAAATAGATATTTGCATTTCAAGTTGCCTCGTTTTAATGCAAGTGAGACAGGGTTCAGGATATATCTGCATATAATTAAAGGGGATGCATACTTTTTTTTCGCAGATGTCTACTGATTTTCACTGCCGACTCTGTCCCTGAGCCATTGACCCTGTCTTTTTCCTCCAACCATGATTCAAACCTTTATTGATCGTAGTATGGTATAACTTGAAGCTCCTTGATAAGGTTGAAATCTTGTTCTATGCCAATTAGTCCGTATAAACACTATTGCTGTTAATTTCCCTATTCTCTCCTAATGTATTATGCTAGTAATTTATAGATTGACAGAGATATTCGTGACATGCCCTCAATCCCTCCAACAAGAAAAACGAAAATGTTTTCCAATTTCATAAAACCAGGAAAGAAGCGTGAGCTGAGGTGTGAAAAAGTTTTTTTTTTACTTTTTCCAATGGGTCTTGGAAAACTAGAAAGTGACCATATAAATAGCAGCAAAGAGATTGTGTGCCCTCTTACTTTTCTGTATTCAATTTTACCTAGCATGCTAATTTTCACTGCCGAATAAAGCAAACCATTGAGTCTTCCTTTTCACGAGTTTTCAATTTAACGACAATAATAAATGAATATTATACAATTTGATGTCCACTTAAAGCCCAATATAAGTTGACCCTAACGTGGCCTATTTTGATAAATCCACGGTCCACATACATTTCTTTTGCTTCCGGTAATATTTCGTTTAGAGAGAATGCCATTTTTTTTTTTTCCGTTTTTTTTTTTTCTTTTTGATTAATAAAAGTCACGTTCCAGGATATTGTTAATTTAAATCCAATCACTTTTTCTTCTTAGAACTTATAATTTTTGTCTTCCTACCGAAAAATCAAGTAATTATTTTAGCGCATTATGGGGAAATCCCCTCCCTATATGTATTACTAGAAATCTTAGAAAATAAGCCGATTAAGGGCATGAAGTTCCGCAAACAGGGTCCACAAACGTAGGTTTTGTTTTATGCAGAGCCTCTATCCTATATAAATAATCATTTATATATATATATATATATATATATATATATATATATATATATATATATATATATATATATATATATATATATATATATATATATATATATAATATATATATATAATATATATATATATATATATATATATATATATATATATATATATATATATATATATATATATTATCTCATAATGATTTTCGAGGACTCTTAAAGCTTCTGTCATCGTCAGCCTCACCAACGGTAATTCAAAGGGCTTGCACTAGGCAGTGCATTAAGGACCATGCACAGGAAGAAAAACCAGGCCCCCTCCCCTGAAAAATAACAAATTTTATATTTTTCTGAAATTTAATTTTCTTCAGAAGAACTTGAGACCAAAATAATGTTATTTTCCCCCACGCTTCAGAATAAGACGGTTAGATCTTTAGGTTTTTTTTTCTATTTTTCTAATTACATAAGGTAGTGTTGGGAGAAAATTAAAATCGGATTTGCAATATTTGTCAAAACTGACATACAAGACATTCTAAAACACTATAGGTAGCAGGGGTAGGTATAAAGCATTTTTTTTTTTGGGGGGGGGGGAGGGCAATATGACAAGGGCGCGCCAATAAGCAAAATCTTGGGGGGGGGCAATACGACAAGGACGCCAGTAATTAACCAAATTGACAAATTTATTTTACAAAAAGAGTGGAAAAAATAAAAAGAAATGAGGGCGCCAGAAAAAAATCTTGGGGCCGGGGTTTCCCCGGCCACCAATGTTTGTGGACCCAGTTTGCGGGAGTTCATACCCTTAACCGTTTAAGTTGCTAATAAGATGCAGCTTACACAGTAGACAGCATCATTAAGATACAGATTCAAAACAAGGTTTATTGCCTCATTTTTTGGCTAAATATGGCGAAAAGGGTATACCACAGGTTATTCATGCTTCAAAGATCTTAAAAAACAGTTAAAAACTAGTCACACTCTGCTCTAACGGGACAAATGTTGGTCAAGCACCTAATCCCAATAAAGGGATGGTTTAAGGTTAGATAAGATCCAACAAAAAGTTATTTTTAATATTTACGACTATGTCTGAAGACAGACGAATAAAATTGATTCCAAGATCCTTCAATATATCAACGTTTAATCTTAAGATATATTATGATACCGTAATAGTGTAGCCAAAAAGGTAATAACAATGATGAAAAGAAGAGATTGAGCGGCAGGGTGCAAGTCCCACTCGACTTATTGTTATGTCTCTGTACATTCACTTGAGTTTTATTACGAAGCTAAGAACAGTGACCGCTAGTCTCCAGCGACGAATGAGCAATCCAAACAGCCTCAAGATTATATCTCTAGGTTTATCGTTTTAATTTTTAGGCTTGAAAAGGACTTAGGACATATTTTATATGCATATTTGAGCCTACCTACTATTAATCAATTTCTACCTGTTGCCCTACAACCTGGAAAACAAATTAAGATGTTCTTTGACAAAGGGGGGTTAAAATTTGTTTATCCTTATTTGAATAAGCAGGCAATTTAGAATAGGGCATTGCAATTTTAATACCTGCCTTCAACTGATTTCAATTAAAGTTCAGCCAATTATAAATCTATCAAACATCTCGGATTCTTTGAATCTTAAAACTGCCCAAAGTTGTAAACTTATTAGATCTGAATTAGGGTTATAAAGAACTCAGTTTTGGCCAAGGGTTTCAAAACTGTCAGACAGCTATATAAAACCCCGAGACACTTGATTCAATGTGCTAATTAACAACAATGTCAGAAAAGGAAATTTATATGGAGGGTGGACAGGGATTTGATGGAGTCTCTTGGCTTCCAAGAAAAATTAAAACTTGGAAAGAGTCGCTTTAATAAGGGATGAATGACTTTTGGTCTCTCCAAACGTCTTGTCTCCAGGTCCTCGAGAAACTGCTTCACTGCCTCATAAGCAAAACCTTCTAAATAGAAGAAAGAGTCACTACTATTCATTGTTTTAAGCAAAATGGGGGAAACTATGGGAAAAAAGAGAAAAATGTACATCTACAAAAATTATATACCCACAGGAAATAAGACATGTACAAGAAAAAAAGAGACGTTAAATGCAAAGAAAACCCCAGCCTTGAATCTACTAACCTTCTTAGTCGTGTTTTGTTTGATCCAGTTTTTTAATGTTGATATTTTTGCTTAATTGTGTTTTCTTCATTCTTGATTCCGGGCGTGAGAAAAATAAGGTTTACAGTTTTACTGCTTAAGGTAGCATTTTTTGGGTTGAGTTAAAATTCATACATGATAAAGCAACTGCCTTGATTTATTTTTTTTAATCATGTATTTCTGATATGGAAAAAAAGTAACCTAATACAAAAATCTACTAATAACAACTTGTTGCAGCGTCAAGCCGCTTGAGGCCAACACACCTGCGCACACTCGTTTTCCATCCCAATACGTTAAAAGCTCCATTCTTTACTCCCTCCCATAAAGTTTCTTTCCATCCCATTTGGGAACAATCTACTTTTCACTTGGCCTCCGATGGATACCCAAAAGGTACAATTGTTGGGCAATCCATCATCAATGTTCTGTAAAACGTTGCGCACCCATCCGTTGCGTTCCTTCTTTTCATTAACTAAAAAAAAACAAGTTTTTTTTTAACTGAAAGTAAGGAGCGACATAGTTTTTATAGTTTTAAAAAATAAAGTTGTGAGACAGAGTCAAACTTTAGCGCAAAGAGCGAGGCGTTGAGGAGGGGACAGCCCCTTTCATATACGGAATAATTTCTGTTCGTCTTAAGTTTTAAAGTCACTCCTTACTTTCAGTTAAAAAAACTTGTTTTTTTTTTGTTAATTTCTGAACGTTTTTGAATTGATGCAGCTTTGATTTTGGCTCACCGTACATGAATAATTAAAACAAAATTCGCATATTAATTTTCCTTTTTTGGCTAATTGGCTTTCTCGAAAATTTGTTCTGACGTAATTTACGAATTAACTTACGTAACGAATTTTTATATTCGTATGTTTTTATTACGTATAAAAGGGAGTTCACTCCCTAGTCAATACCTCGCTCTTTACGCTATAGTTCGAATTTTGTTCGAATCACAAACCCCTGAATCACAAAGACCGGTTAATTAGAATAGATAGCTCTTTTGAAAGTACTAAAAAAAACTTTAGCGTAAAGAGCGAGGTATTGACTAGGGGGCGAACCCCTCATATACGTAATAATTTCTGTTCGTTTAAGTTTTAATGTTGCTTCTTACTTTCAGTTGAAAAAACTTGTTTTTTTATTTAATTTCTGATCGTTTTTTAAATAATGCTGGGAAATCTGGCGCCCCTTTCATAGAAATGTCCCTTCCCCCAAGGAAATATCCTCCATGGAAAGATCCTCCCCGCAACCCCTACTCTGACCCCGACCACCCACTAGAAAAAATTCCTCCTGAAAAGCCTGTATACTTCCCAATAACCAATACTATATGTAAAAAATGGGGAAAGTTTATAACTTGCAGCCCCTCCCCCGGGAGCAGTGGGGGATTAAGTCATCCTCAAAGACATATTAATTACATTTTTTCGACTATGCCGAACAAAATGGCTATCTAAAAATTTTGATTGGGTGACTTCGGGAAAAAAAATGAGCGTGGGAGGGGGCTAAGTTGCCTTCCAATTTTTTGGTCACTTAAAAAGGGCACTAGAGCCTTTAATTTCCGTTCGAATGAGCCTCTCACGATATTCTAGGACTACTGGATCGATACGATCACCCCTGGGAAAAAAAAATAAAATAAAAAACAAACATAAACACGCATCCGTGATCTTTCTTCTGGCAAAAAATACAAAATTCCACATTTTTGCAGATAGGAGCTTGAAACCTCTATAGTAGGGTTCTCTAATACGCTGAATCTGATGGTGTGATTTTCATTAAAGTTCTATGACTTTTAGGGGTTGTTTCCCCCTTTTTTCAAAAATTAGGCAAATTTTCTCAGGCGCGTAACTTTTGATGGGTAAGACTAAAATTGATGAAACTTATATATTTGAAATCAGCATAAAAATCTAAATCTTCTGATTTATCTATTGGTATCAAAATTCCGTTTTTTTTTTTAATTTCGGTTACTATTGAGCCATGTCGCTCCTTACTTACAGTTCGTTACCACGAACTGTTTGATTATAGCCCAAAAAAGTGGAATCTGACCACAGCTCTCGGACAGCTTTGCTGATGTGCGGCAAGTCAACCTAATTTTTAGCAGGTTGGCGCTATGAAACTTGCCAAAAAAAAACGTGTACCTAGTATAAATAGGTACTGTGTTAAAATCCAGGACACATGCGAGAAGTGATAATGCTAACATCAAATAAAACCTGTTAGTCTGCAATGATACGTGATTGAATGAACATGGATGCTAAAATTACAATTTGGGATTTGCCAAGGACAGAAAAAGAGGCAGTTAAATTTTTCCAGGATAAGGGGTTATTGTCAAAAACAAAAGAGTGGGTCAATGGACACACCATGACTTTATACTTGTACGAGAAGGATACTTTTTGGATCCCCCTGAAATTTGCCTATATGACAGGTCTATACCTAACTGAAGGATATTTCTGGCTTCTGGGCGCAGTTTTTATAATTATTTTCTTAAACTATTATATTTTTATCCTATTTTGTTTTATTTCGGTAGAAACTTCACTTCTCGCGTTATTCAGCGTGTTCTGCATTTAATATATGCTATGGTTTACCCCCCCCCCCCCCGCCTTAATGTGCAACTATATAGCCCAAATGTGTTCACAAAATATTATATTTCCATCCTATTTTGTTTTATTTCATCAGCATTAACCAAACTTCACTTCTCGCATGTGTCCTGGATTTTAGCACAGTACCTAAGAATACAGAGGTTGTCATAAATTCCAAACCAAAAAAAAATTGGCAGAAAAAAACAATCATGTTTATTTTCTGCATCAAGCAAAACAAAATGCAAACTTTTCAAACATTTCGGCCCAGCGACTTTACAATATTTCACATATAAACATGAAATCCAGCACACTGTTTTAATCTTCAGCGTTTAAAATCCAAACTCATGCACGAATCAATAATTTTATTCCTAATAAATTTCAAACTCTAATTTGAAATATTTCAAGTCATATTTCTTTATTTCGGAATGTCTCTCTCAAATAAATACTTAGTAGTTTGACATTCCAATAAAGGTTGACTGTCTAGAAACACGTAAAATAGTCATTAGAAAGGTGATGAAGTTTGCATAGGTCAAAAAGTCCGCATACGTGTAAGGATTAGGCCTATTTCCAAATAAGGGCTATAAACTATATACCGTAATGTACACCTTCGGCGTGGAGGAGAGACCTGAGAGACATACAGAACTACAAGAATTGGAGACATAGAAGCCAGGACTGGAGAGTCCAAGGCAAAAAGTCACATACTTACTACATTAGACAGTAAAAAGCCCCTTGTGTTCGATAGTGGGTAGGAAAAAAATCATTATACCCCCGACTGTGTCGGAAGAAAAGTCAATGATTGGCTGATATTTATGTGACAGCTCTCTTCAATTTTGAAGAACCTTCCTTTGAAGGGAAAGAACTATTAAGAAGTATGAAAAAGCATCCTATGACTTTGTTGGATTGATGGCTTTTCGGCGGTAAATGTTGAGCCCGGGAAGGAAATTATTTAGTATATGCTATTTTAAATAAGACTTAAAGATGCCCGACATGAAGCGCTAAATCCTTAAGGCTAAAAGCTTAATTCGTAGAAAAAAAAAATGCAAAAACGAAAAAATAGAACAAAAGGCTAGCGAGAATGAAGGTTCTCTAGAGCGGGGTGTGGGGATTTTCCTTGAATTTATCTACACATATCCTAACTTTACGCCATTTTCGGCTAAACTGCTGTACTTTTTACGTAGAAAGTAAAATTCTTTCTTCAAATATGTAGTTTTGAAACTCAGCTTTTTGTGGATGCTTTGTAAAATAATTTCAGAAGCTGGGAAGTACTATATTTAAAAATATGGAATTTAAAATAGACGTGAATTTTATCAAATTTTGTCGGGTTAAATACATAAAATATAGGTATTGCTTTCAGTTTTGTTTTTTTTTGTAAAAAATTTGTCATAAACATTTTTGTTTATTACTTTGAGCACTTATTTGTGAATGGGGCGAAGAATGAGTAAAATATAGGAACTCGATCACTAAGTCTTGTCGAGACTCGATTATTGTTGCTGAAGAGGATTGTAGATGTTACATTCTAAATGAAAGTTTTCAAATTAACCGTTTCCGATAAATGATCTCATGTTAACCTTATTTATTGTTGTTTTTTTTTTTTTGTTTTTTTTTTTCATAGCGCTGCAAATACCTTGAGAAATGAAAAACTGAAAACTTAAAAACGACTTTTGATAAGAAATAAAGTATTTTTTGTATTGCATTATTATTTTCATAAATTTGACAAATTTATAAAGTTACTCTTCTTTTAGCTGAAAGTCCTTCTCATACCTCGTAGTTTGATTTTTCGTTGTGTTCTTTCTTAGTTTAAAAACTGGATCTATCACCTTTTTCCTTTTAAATTGGCTTCTAAGCTCTACTAGTAACGTTTGGATTTTTATTTTCCCAAGTTACGCCCATTGCTTATCAACATTGGATGTCAGCTATATCTAATTAACAACTAGGCTGATTAGCTAATAGCCCCTGGCCTATCTATCATATTTTAGTCAATATAGAGTTTCGTTCGGGAAACAGCCGGTCGATGGTGGCAAAAAATGTATTTATTTTAACGTCGTTGGAACTATAAGCTTAAATCTTCTTCTTTTGCTATTAAAAAAATATATGTAAATGATACAAAATGGGGAAAAATATCACAAAACCCTGAAGGGAGTATTTATGTATATATTTTTAATGTAGGTACCACATATTATCTTTTTTTGTTATAAGTAATTAAACAGCGTTGTCACCACTGTTGTGTATGGAAGTTCAGTTAACAAAAAGAAACATGTCTGCTGCTCATTTTTTTTCTCATTGGTTGACACTATTGAAATTCATTTGTGGCCGCCCTTAGAAGTGATAACAGATAATTTCTAAAATATCAAACCGGCAAGAAATGTAACCAAAGGGTAGGGTTGGGGGCCCTAAATTAAATAAGTTACACACAGTTATTTGTCTTTTTTGGACCCGTTATGGCTATTGACTACAATGGGAACGGCAAACCTCTTGGACTGGGATCTTGGCAAAGCCTCTGATCTGGTTAAGACGTCTTGAGAAAATGAAGGTAAATACAATTTTCTAGCTAAGCAGATCAGTTTGTGCGAAATTTTTAAGCTGTATCTCCAATATTTTTGGTAGGTTATGGGGCTATCAATTTATTACTCTGTTTAGAAGAAAATTAAGAGGGCCTATGTCTTAATAATGAAATTCCAAACAATAAGACTGTTAGCAGTGCTGATTAGAGGAACAGCCTGGGCACCAAACGACTATACCTTTAATCAAGGCCGTACCCAGTGGGTTTGGGTAAGGGGATTTGACCCCCCTCCCCCCCCCTAAGAAATGTTTTTCCGACTCGTAAAAACGTACCAAAACTGAATGTAAATAAATTTTTGATGAATCTTTTAAAATTGTTTTGTAACTCCCCCCCCAAAAAAAAATCCTGGATACGACCCTGCCTTTAATAAACAGCTTTAAATAGCAGGCGTCCCTTTATGGTAGTAACCTTTCTGAGAGATACGCATGGAAAAACGTGGAATTATCAATACTAGCTTTAAAAAACATGTCTGAACTTTTAGGCCGAGTGCTTCCCAATTATCAAGACTGTTTCACTTTTTTACAAGGTCTCCTCAAGTCCTCCATCCAAAAAGTGATATGAAGATAGTGCCATCGGAGTGTGCATTGTATTACTATCTTGAATTATTTCGAGAGTAACGACTGCATATTGGGTTTGTTTTTTATTTTGAGTTTTAACTAATTTTAGTTTTGTGGTTTATATCTTCTCAACTTCTTTTTGTTTCACTTCTTCTTTTTTTTTACTTCATCCGCACTGACAATGCCTTATTCTGTACGGGCGGAATATTTGTGATTGTTTCATTCTTCTCTGTCTTTTGGCCTTATGGCATTATTTTTTTCATTTTTTTTTTTTACTATTTATTTGTTGATTTTTATTCCTTCTGAACATGGCCACTAAAGATATATCGTCAAAAAATTGATTCAGGTCCGGAGTTCTGTTATTTTTTAACGGCAGACCTTTTTGAAAGTCAGTTGATTTTTTTTTATAATCAGTGAAAAGATCTAAACGAAAACATTGAGTACCGTCACTCATGGCCGATCAAGGGTGTCAACCAAAATAAGAAACTCGTCTAACAATCTCATCCTGCCAACTTTTTTTAATTATCTGTCGTTGTTAACTCTGTGCTCACAGCAGCAGGTAGCCGCTTCTTCAAACAAAACCCGACTTGCGCATGATCACTCTTGCATGGCGATAACCAGGCAAAGATCAAATTTCCACTTCAAACCCGTTTTCAATTAAAATAAAAAAAAGCTTTAAGTTTACCTCTATGCCTTTAGCGGCTCTTGAAACAGGACCAAAGGCTGCGAAATAGCCTAAGCATTGAGTCAACATCCATAGAACGAATACTGCTTGACTGACGAGATGCAAAGAACCAATGGCAGTGTATCCAGCAGTTATATCCACGACAAATGTAAGGACGAAATGAAATAAAATAACAAAGATTGACATTCGAAGCCTTTGCAGCAACCTTGGTAAGACCTAAAATATAATACCTGATTTAAGATTGTTTCGTTAAAAGCTACTATAGCCTCTTGGCACTTAACATCACTGACAGATCCATGGGGGCCCTCCCTCCCCCCCCCCAAGATTTTAATGGTGCCCTCTTATTCTGTTTTTTCCTTTTTTTACTCTCGGCCAATTTGGTCAATTATTGGCACCTTTGTCACATCCCCCCTCAAGATCTTGCTCATTGGCGCCCTTGTCGCATCGGACCTCCCCCAGGATTTTGCTCTAGATCACCCCTGTCTAACACAAGCGGTATTATTACCAGTAATTCAGCTCCTTAACCGTATAGTTATCACTATTTCATTTCGGAACTACATAGATTACAAAATCCTGAGTAATAAGATGGAACAGGGTGCTGCCATCTAATAATCCTGTACACTTACATGCTCAGATTCATTCGACCGTAAAAAAGCCATGAAAACCGAATAAATCAAGCCATTTGAGCCGCAAAGATTGTGGATATTCTATTAAAAAAAATAGTTTCGTCACAAAAAAAGAAAAAAAACATGAACAGCTTAATTCATCTTCAAAATTTCACAAAAGCTTCATGAATCACAAAACAGGAAAAAATTGTTAAGAGTTAGTGAGTATTTTTATCACTGTTAGTATACTAGGCTACTGATGAATAAAACATACTGGAAAAATCCTCTAACTAGAAACTGCCCAAGACATTTTTCATGTTGATGCATAAAAAAAGTGTTAGTCGGCAAATTTGACCCTATGCCTACATACTATTTTTTAGTATCTGGTCCTCTGAAAAGGATACATCTTATGAAGGACACAAATGATTTTTAATTTATTAATTAATTTAGAATTTACTGTTTAATATATTTTTAATTTATTAATTATTTTTATAAATCTAATTTATTAATTAATTTAGAATTTACTGTTTAATTATTTTTTAATTTATTGATTATTTTTATAAATTTAATTATTTTTATAAATTTATTAATTTATAATTATTTAATTATTGTTAACTATTTTATTCTAATTACTTTAATTATTATTAATTCATTATTTTCTAATTTATTTGTATTTTATCAATTAATTAATAATTTATTAGTTATTTTCATCTACTAAATACGCTACGGTACTTTATTTTAATAAAAACGAAATTTGCAAAATTACACAATGATTATGACCGTTGGATTATTCATTTGAAATTGCGCGCAACTAAAATTTCTGCTCGTGGGGCAAGTGCCTAATCTCTCCCTCCCCTATATGCGCCTCTGATCTTATCCCCTCCGACTGTTTTAAATTAACCTCTGGCTAATACTTCAAAGTACTGCGTTTTAACGCCAAGTTTTAAGATGTTCGTACATCTCTAAGTAATTTTCGCAAATTTGCAAGAGGATCTTAAAATGAAACATTTTTTCTTAGATGAAAGGAGAGAATAAACAGAAAGAAAAGGGAGAGAAGAAACAGAAAGAAAACAGAGGAATGGAAAAGCAGTAATGACCAAAGACGTTATTATGTTATATAGGCCAAATAAAAAGCATTTAACATAAAGAGAAACAACTATGTATAAAGATGTTTAACGCATGTGGTGCGACGGGCAAAAAGTTAGTGTAAGCGATGTCAAATACAGAGATTAGGAAAAAGTGATATTGTTGAGTGGAGGTCACAAAATGAAGATTTTACGGAATTACATGACTTCTAATGGCAATCCAAGAAATATGTCATATATTCTATTTCAAAAAATACACTTATTTACCCCAAAATGTTTTAAAATAGATTCTATTATATATTTGCAGCCAAAGTAAGCAACTGCAATGTTTTCCATATCTCGACATCCTAAAACGTTTGCCATGTAATCAGCAAGGAACAAACTGTATTCTATTTACATATGGCGTAGCTCATCCTGTGTAAGAAATTAAATAGTGTATTCGCTTTAAATTCAAATTTGACAAGTGAAAATAAAATGAAGAACTTCTTTTTCCAATTCTCTACCAGTGATCATTGTATTATCCTGTGTTAGTGAGATTTTGTACACAAGGAAAGGGATAATGAAACAGCAGAATTTACGGTGGAGATGTCTTTGACTGTAAAGAGAAAAATAAAATGTTAAAATTTCTTTCTCTCGAGGAATCCAATGTTTTGAAAGAACTTTTATCCTTCCGTAATATGGTGACTGGAAGAAAACAATTGAAATCAATTATCGTAAAGTTTGGGAAAACAAGAATCCACGACGTCTCGGAGCAAAAGCTGAAGAAATTCTGGAATATCCAAGGTGCCCATTCGCTGTAATGAACTCTTCTTCTTCTGCCACAGGATTTCGGAGATCGCTTCAAATAGCTGAAAGGTCTATTGCTGTAATATGGACCAGCGCTTTTTATGTAACTCGGATACTCTAAGCTTAATAGAAAATAAACCTGTTGTGAATTTAAATGGGATAGTAAATTTTCTACTAATTATTTACTTTCTGGTTGAGTGTTTTAATAAAAAAAAACTTCCTGTTTTCACAAGAAGAACTGCTTGGGAAGAAACTTAAGATTTGCAATTAGTTGATCAAAGAAAACTTCAAACTGCACAAATGACTGGACTTATACAAAATTGTAAGGATGTTTTTCAGGCCAGATCAAATACAAAAAATGTGTCTTTAGGTCCAAATTCCCCTAGAAGATTTGGAGCCATTGTTCCCACTACTCCTAAATTTATCAAGATCTCCTCGAAAGAAAATTGGGTTTTACGAATTCTTTTCGAAAATTAATATCCGTAAACACACGAACTTTAACATGCATAAAATCGTTAATTTTGGGGAGATTTCAGGAAATCCAATTTTTCCCGGTCAAATTTGGAGTAACCCTGAAAAACTGGGAAAAGGCATAAACACTGTTTGGAACCTAGTGTTTTCCCAAAATATGAAACTGCATCATTTACATATATTTTTTACTTTTTAATAGCAAAAGAAGAAGATTAAAACTCTTATAGTTAGTGCCAAGGACATAAAAATAAATGCGTTTTTTTTTCCACCATACACAACTTAGGTCTATTCATAATAAAAATAGAAATTTTCTAAGATTATTTTTTTAGTTGTTTCAAAATTATCAAGCTGTGCATTACCACACTTTCATCAGTGGTGCTACGTTGTACCGCAAATATATATATATATATATATATATATATATATATATATATATATATATATATATATATATATATATATATATATATAAGCAAAACTAATTAGTTAAATTTGGTAATACTTTTCGTCCGTAAAGATTCCAACCTAAACAATCTGTCAATCCCAAAGGCAGCTGCACTTCAAAGAGAAGCCACGCCTTCTTAAGCTGTTCAGTGCCTCATGTTTTTTTGCTTCTTTTATGCTGGTTTTTCTTCCATGTTTCTTGTTTTTAAATTTAGTGCCTATCCCTAGCAGAAACAACATAACTGCATATGGAGGTCTTTTTCATTAATAATTGGATCCTCAAAGTTGTCTGATTTTTAAGAAATATCCAATTTGTGTACTCTTCCTTTTAACCAGTTCAAATAATCAATGTTCACTATCATCGTCCTTTTTACTTTAAGAGACATTCTCTGCAGTTAATAGGTTTGTGATGCCCGGGGAAATTAATTACAGCCCCTCCTCTTCATTTGACCAAACATTTGATCAAAGTGGGCAACCCCCCAAACCGCGGTACCCCCCCCTGGAAGGGTTCTACCAGCGTTCCATAAGTTTTCTATAAATTTGTCATTTTGCTATCAATGATCTGTTAGATTTTTGCCGTTCCAATTACAATTATCCAATTATCAATTAACTTCCGTGAAACTTTACGGTAGCTATGAACTTTTTATCTCAGTACTGTTTCTCGTTGAAAAAAAAAAAAAAAAAAAAAAAAAAAAAAAAAAAAAAAAAAAAAAAAAAAAAAAAAAAAAAAAAAAAAAAAAACCATAATCCGTACGGTAGTTCACAAATAATATAGAAACTAGCAATTGTGTTTAAGTACCAAGGGAAAAAAACATTTGTTGCCCGGCTTCATCGTTGGTCTATTCCCAGAGCCGGAGTTTTTTCCCCACAAATATATCACAATTTAACATATTTTGCCCCACGGGCGTGCCGCACTTGTCCCTCTAGCCCCCCTAGAACTGACCCTGTCTATTCCTACCTGAAAACTTCAATTTATTTGGATTTTTATTTTGGTTGTTTCAAAACTATGAAGCTGCCAGGTCAGTACAAAATTTTCGTCAGTGTTGTCTTGTTGAACCGTGATATAAATAAGCAATACTAATTAGTTAAATGTATTCACGCTTTTCGACCGGAAACATTCAAACATTATCAGTCGGTTGCAAGGCCATATCCAGGGGGGGGTACCCGGTTTGAACCCCCCCCACCCCCAACCCCCCCCTCCCCCCCCCCCCCCCGAAATTTTTGACCGAGTCGAAAATTAGTGTAAAAAATACCTGTAAAGACAAAACCTTACCAGAAAAAAGATGCTATAAAAAAATCGGGTAACCCCCCCCCCCCGAACAAAAATCCTGGATACCTGCTTGGTCTGTTGATACTCAAAGACAACTTCACCTTCAAAGGAAAGTTACACTCTGAAGGTGTTTCGTGCCAAATGGTTTTAGCCTACTTTTTTGCTGATTTTTCGCCCACGCTTCTATTTTCTTTAGTTTTCAACTGAATTACCTATGGTTACTTTCTTCATTAATACGGTTTAAAATGGGCATCTTTAACGAGAAATTGAAAAATACTAATGCTTGAATTAGGCTTTCCCTTTTTTCTTTTTTTTTATAAAATTGGGTCCTTAAATAAAGAAAGCCAACTAAATTGAAAGCAAACTATGCGTTTAACACCACAATCTAGCTAAAGGATCTTAACTTTGAAAGTTACTTTAACTGTTTTATGAAATCCTATTTTCAATCGGTATTCTAACCTTTTCTTTAGTTTTGGCACAAACGTTACCTGATTT
The DNA here is from genome assembly GCA_027921565.1 of Artemia sinica. Lineage (NCBI taxonomy): Eukaryota > Metazoa > Arthropoda > Branchiopoda > Anostraca > Artemiidae > Artemia > Artemia sinica. The sequence goes on from CM051256.1 coordinate 30,658,199, forward strand.
GTTTAAAATCTTTCTTACGCACTAATTTTTTCTATTTTCAGAGATTCAAACTTCGCTATTTAGCAAAAGCTACCAGGACAGAAAAGTTAACCCCAAAAAACGAAAGATGGAAAGAGTTAGCCAAGTGCTGAAGTGAACTAAGCTTTGGATGCAAACACCTCCTTGAGTCCTTCAAAAATGCTTTGGGTGATGACATGGGCGTACGGAGGGGGGGGGGGCAGTCCCCCCCCCCAGTAAATTTGAATTAACGCTAGATATGGCTGAAATAGCGGATGGTTGGAAAAGAAGATGATTGAAAAAGCAGTTGAAAGAAGGCAGATGGCTAAAAAAGCATTTGATAAAAGGTAGATGGTTGAGAAAGCTGGAAATAAACAGAAATGTCCAAATATCGGTTCTGATATCGATATCGTGCCGCGACACGCACAAAATTTGTTTTACTGTAGCACCGAAAATCGCTGCTCTGCACGCAAAATTGGGCAATTTTAACGCTAGGCTATAAGAACTAATCGTTGTGGCAACCCTGCACACATTAATACCTCGTGTTATATCAAATACAGCTTAAGTGTTTAACAAGTTTGACAGTGTTTTCTAATCGATGGATATTTTTTTCAGAAGGGTAAGCACGGCTGCCCCCCTAGACAATAAGTTACGTACACCCATGGGTGATTGGCAGCTGTGGATATTTTTAACTGTGCTTATATGCAACATTAGCAATTGCTGTTTTATAAAAGCCTAATTTCCGTCTGTATTAACGTAAATTATCCAATTCCGAAAAGTTAGTGGTTAGACAATCGATTTTTCGAAATTCATTTGTTGTTTTTCTTGCTTTTTTCACATACTTTTGAGGCAGATGTTACCTGTAAGCTATATAGTTTTCTTAGTCCAAAGTCACCATTCTGCGGCTTCGACATTGTTTTATATAACTGTTTCAATGGTATAGGTTTCAATATTTTTACACGCAATCTAAGCTTATTTGGTAAGAAAAACAAAGGCGAAAGGTCAGTGAATGATGGAAGAGAATACTCACGGACTCACGGAAGAGTATACTCACGGACTTTTCAATTAAACTGCCAGCAGTTCGTGTTGGGTGATACTTGATATCGACACACCGGATGAAATACCGATATTAGATATCGAAACGTAAATATCTATATCAAAAATGATATTAAGACGGACTTGATTATATTTGAATAAACTCCGGCAAATGGCCGATCATCTTAATACTATTTTTAGCTTAAAAGAAGCTGATTATTTATTGTTTAATTTTACATTATTCGAAGTTAAAAAAAAATAAATTACGCAACATATTCTTTAAATACGATTGTTGCAATTACACTTGGCAAAACCAAGTGTAAAAAACCCGAAAAAGGATCTGAAATATCACTCGATATGTAGAATATCAAAAGTAAAAGAAATTGATACGCCAATATATCGATCAAACAAAATATAGCCCAATACTACCAGTAGCTGCTGGCGGATCCTGCGCATTGAAGTAAGAACAGGGGCCCAATTTTAAAACAAGAAGACCCAGTGTACAGGGAGACAAAAGAACAAAAAATGTGAATGGAGGGCTTATTATCGTGTACATAAAAAAAAAAACAAGTAAGCCAACACAAATGTTTACCTTCTTCCGTGAAATCATGTTTCAAAATTTTGTCAATAAACTCGAAATCTGTATTTGAAACTTAGTAATGCTAAATTTATATTAATTTTATATACCTCCTCCTATTTCTAGAAGTAATTTTGCCAACCTCATTGTCATTTCGTTTAAAACATAAAGTCTAAGTGTTTCAAACAGTTCGTGGTAACGAACTGTAAGTGAGGCGCGACCCGGCTCTACAGTAACCGAAACTCTAAAAAAACGGAATTTTGACCAGTAGATACATCAAAAGAATTGGACTTTTATGCTGATTTTGATATAAAAGTTTCATCAAGTTTAGTCTTACCTATCAAAAGTTACGAGCCTGAAAAAAGTTGCCTTATTTTCGAAAAAAGGGGGAAACACCTCCTAAATTGATAGAATCTCAATAAAATCAAACCATCAGATTCAGCGTAACAGAAAACCCTACTGTAGATGTTTCAAGCTCCTATCTGCAAAAATGTGGAATTTTTGTATTTTTTGCCAGAAGAAAGATCACGGATGCGTGTTTATTTTGTTTGCTTTTTCCCAGGGGTGATCATATCGACCCAATAGCCCTAGAATATCGTGAGAGGACTCATTCAAACGGAAATTAAAAGTTCTAGTGCCCTTCTAAAGTGACCAAAAATGGGAGGGCAGCTTGGCCCCTCCCACGCTCATTTTTTTTTTTTTTCCGAAGTCACCCAATAAAAATTTTGAGATAAGCATTTTGTTCAGTATAGTCGAAAATCTAATAAATATGTCTTTGAAAGATGATTTAATCTCCCACAGTTCCCGGGGGAAGGGCTACAAGTCATGTTTATATATAGTATTGGTTATTGGGAAGTATACAGACGTTTTCAGCAGGGATTTTTTTCTGGTGGGGGGGGGGTCGGAGGAGGGGATTACGTGAGAGGATCTTTCCATGGGGGATGTTTCCTTGGGGGAAGGGACACTTTTATGAAGAGGGCGCCGGATTTCCCAGCATTATTAAAAAACGATCAGAAATTAAATAAAAAAACAAGTTTTTTCAACTGAAAGTAAGGAGCAACATTGAATCTTAAAACGAACAGAAATTACTAGTATATGAGGGAGTTTGCCCCCTAGTCAATACCTCGCTCTTTACGCTAAAGTTTTTTAGTACTTTCAAAAGAGCTATCTATTCTAATTAAACGACCTTTGTGATTCAGGGTTTGTGATTCGAACAAAATTCGAACTTTAGCGTGAAGAGTGAGGCATTGACTAGGGGGAGAAACCCCTCATATACGTAATAAAAAAAAAAAACAATAAAAAAAAACAAGCGATACGGCTCAATAGTAATCGGAACTTCAAAAACGGAATTTTGATGTCAATAAATATATCAAAAGAATTGGCTTATAATGCTGATTCTAAGTATATAAATTAAGTTTAGTTTTACTCATCATAGGCTACGAGTCTGAGAAATTTTACCTGATTTTTGAAAAAGGGGGGAAACACCCCCTACAAGTGAAAGAATCTTAATGAAAATTGCACCATCAGATTCAGCGGATCAGAAAATCCTATTACATAGGTTTCGAGCTCATTATTCATATACGATTAGCTAATTTCAAAAACTGCATTAATTCAAAAAACGTTCAGAAATTAAATTAAAAAACAAGTTTTTTTTAACAGAAAGTAAGGAGCGACGTTAAAACTTAAAACGAACAGAAAATATTCCGAATATGAAGGGGTTGCCTCCTCCTCAACACCTCGCTCTTTACGCTAAAGTTTAAATTTTCTCCTAATTCTTTAAGAACGACTTCTGAAGTACTAGGTTCGTTTAATTGGTGCAATGAGAAGCTTTTTTCAAAAGTGCTAAAAAACTTTAGCGTAAAGAGCGAGGTGTTGAGGAGGAGGCAACCCTCTTCATATACGGAAATTTTCTGTTTGTTTTAAGTTTTAATGTCGCTCCTTACTTTCTGTTATTATTATTTTTTTTTTAATCATTTAAAAGAGGCAGGGTAAAACTTTTTTAATTAGGACAGAAGAGTTTAAATTAAACTTTTTTAATTAGGACAACATGTTTTCATTAGATAACCACTTTTATCGCTTCAAACATTTTGTTCAATTTTTAGTACACCTCCTCCCCCTATAGATTGTTCTAATTTCCCGGAAAAAAGTTTTAAAACATCAGAATTCCATTGCTGCTAAAACAATATATACTTGAAAATTGTATCGCTCCTTAATCTAGAACAATGATTCTCAAACTTATTTACACAATGTACCCCCTTTGGCCCACAAAAATTTTTAGGTACCCCTTCTCAGTTATCGGTACTAAGTAAACTACAGGGCCGTTCTTTTACTCATCTTTGTGATAAGATCTTACATCTTTTGACAAAGAACGCTTAAAAGTGAAATCTTAGCACTAAGATCTTACATCTTATAGCGTTCTTTTGCAAACGCGTCAACATTCTGCTCTGATCCGCGGTCTAAGAACAATGATGAGTATATCATCATATTTCTCTCATCATTGTTCTATATGGCAGAAAGATGGCGTCCTTCACACTTTTTGCTAACATCAGTGAGCTGTAAGATCATAGAAGAAAGATGAGTTAAAAGAACGGAAATCTTTGCTGAAAGATGTAAGATCTTAGTGCAAAAGAACGGGCCTTATATCTAAAATATAAATTAGATTGCCAGTCCTAGATTAAAGGGTTGTCTTATTTTTTGCTGTTCGGCTGCGTACAAACTAAATATTTTTGCGTACCCCCAAGGGGTACGCGTACCACAGTTCAAGAACCACTGATCTAAAAGAAAGAGCAAAATTACCAAGGGAGAAACAAAAAGGAAAAATTATGAGATTTAGGATTATTCAGGCCTTTTATATATTTTAGATGTTACAACCAGGGCCGTATCCAGAATTTTTCTATGAGCGGCGGTTGGGGTATTTTAGTTTGGAAAGTCGTACAAAAACTGTAAAAAAACACACATAAAAAATTTGGGATGTTTTCTGTTATACCTTAATCACTATTTACGGGCCAGTATTTGTCCACGGCTCGTTCGATTAAGTTGCCTCAATTTACGGATATTAAGTTGAAACAAAAGAATGACGCATGGCAAAATATACGGGGAAATATATAATTTGGGCTATAATATGGCACTGGTGCATTATACCTAACACAGCGGTATAGACTGCCCAAGGAATGCAGACATGGAGACCCGTAAAACGAGTATTTGCTATCTAAAGTGATCGCAAAGCGTGATTTCTCATTGAATTTACTATATATAAACTGTTGTTTTTTGGGGTTTAGGGGGGGGGGTACCTAGTTTAGGTTAGGTTACGTATTTAATATATGCTATGCTTTAACCCCACCCCCTAACATGCAAATATATAGCCCAAATTTGTTTCTAAACTATTATATATTCATCCTATTTTATTTTATTTCATTACCCTTAACCAGACTTGACTTCTTTCGTGTGCTAGGTATAATGCACCAGTACCATATATATATATATATATATATATATATATATATATATATATATATATATATATATATATATATATATATATATATATATATATATATATATATATATATATATAATAGATATATATATATATATATATATATATATATATATATATATATATATATATATATATATATATATATATATATATATATATATATATATATATATATATATATATATATATATGTATGTATATATATATATATATATATATATATATATATATATATGTATATATATATATATATATATATATATATATATATATATATATATATATATATATATATATATATATATATATATATATATATATATATATATACTTGGGGTGGAGGAAGTAAAGTGAAGCACTTTTAGGATCATGTAAGTCATCCTAAAATCCTTACCATTATCATTGTTAAAAGAACTTGACTTTGCTTTACCCTCACCCCCCCCCCTAAATGTGTAATCCCCCTGGATACAATTAAACTTCAATAGCGTAATTACTTCTCCCAAGCCAAAGGGCCGTTTCTCATCGAATACACCACGTAGAAAACAATTACTGAGTCAAAATCTTAATCTTCTTTTCTGTATAGTGTAATAAGTCCAGAGAATTACAGTGCTATAACTCTTAAATGAGGAGCGCTTTTAAGTTGCTCTCTTATGCAAATTTGTAGTCAGTCATCATACCGTAAAATGAAATACTCCCATCAGATTTACCACTTACAAAACGGATACTAATTTCATTAAACCATCTAAATCTGCATAATTGATACATATTAATCAAAACGCGCGTTTTCACTATAGATAACAGTTGGATTGTAGGCACGTACAAAGAGAGGGTGAGGTTTAGGAGGAAGAATATGAGGAAATGCGGGAAAAATAGCAATGACATCAACATTTTGGCAGGAACCAGAGAACCACTTTTCAGGGCAGTAATTGGGGATAGTGGGGGGGGGAGGGAATACACCCCTATTCTTCACCTCCCTCAATTAGCTTTTTTTTGTATTTTCATTTTTGTTAAATGTCGAAAAAAACAGCCAAATTGCCCCTGTCCCAAGATTTTGAATAATATATTTTACCCCTTCACGCATTTTCGTGAATTGTCGCCACTGCCACGTGTGCACGAGCCTGCTCATAGAATTACCTACTTCTAAAATATCGACTGTCCTGTTTCTAAAGGTAATAAGTAGGCTACTAATTCCAAAGTTTCAGACGCTCATTTTTGCTTAGTTAAGCTCTGGAAAGTCCTTATACTCTGGAGACTTTAATTACTGCAGGATATTAATTCTCCTTTATCACTCTTGTGGTTTTCTAAACAGAAACCCTTAATTCAGTATAGATTTACAAGAAAAAAATCAAGATTGCAAAAAAAAATCACGGTACTTAGGGTATAAAACCCAAAAACTAGGGGGGAAAGGTGAGTTATTTGAAGAATGGTAAAACCTTGAGTCAGGCAGAAGCCCTCTTCCTCACACAGGCGTTTACACAGATTTAGGAGGGGTTTCAGGCCCGTAATTCCTCTGAAATCGTGAGACGCTTATGATTTCCTTTTCATTTTTAAGTTTCGTCCCCTTGGAACATTCATGCGGACATACATGTCCCTATGCATATTGACATCATCAATTTCCCCCTTTTTGCCATTCTGTTGCTTTAAGGGACCCATCCACAATAGAATATTGATTGATTAACATTGTCCGTAATCATCCAGCGTTCAAAACAAACCCAAATCATAGTTTTGTCCATTGGGTACTATCAAACAGTTCGTGGTAAAGAACTGTAAGTAAGGAGCGACCCGGCTCAATAGTAACCGAAACTCTAAAAAACGGAATTTTGATACCAATAGATATATCAGAAGAATCAGATTTTTATGCTGATTTCAAATATATAAGTTTCGTCAAGTTTAATCTTACCTATTAAAAGCTACGCGCCTGAGAAAATTTGCATTATTTTTGAAAAAAAGGGGGAAACAACTCCTAAAAGTCTTAGAACTCTAATGAAAATCATACTTCAGATTCAGCGTATCAGAGAATCCTACTATAGAAGGTTCAAGCTCCTATCTGCAAAAATGTGGAATTTTGTATTTTTTGCCAGAAGAAAGATCAGGGATGCGTGTTTATTTGTTTTTTTTTATTTTCCCAGGGGTGATCGTATCGATCCAGTAGTCCTAAAATATTCGAACGGAAATTAAAAGTTCTAGTGCCATTTTTAAGTGACCAAAAAAATTGGAGTGCAACTTGGCCCCCTCCCACGCTCATTTTTTTCCCGAAGTCACCCAATCAAAATTTTGAGATAGCCATTTTGTTCAGCATAGTCGAAAATCTAATTAATATGTCTTTGAGGATAACTTAATCCCCCACAGTTCCCGGGGGAAGGGCTGCGAGTTATAAACTTTGCCCATTGTTTACATACAGAATTGGTTATTGGGAAGTATACAGGTGTTTTCACGAGGATCTTTCCATGGAGGATATTTCCTTGGGGAAAGCATTATTTAAAAAAAACGATCAGAAATTAAATAAAAAACCAAGTTTTTTTCAACTGAAAATAAGGAGCAACATTAAAACTTAAAACGAAAAGAAATTATTACGTATATGAGAGGGTTCGCCCCGTAGTCAATACCTCGCTCTTTACGCTAAAGTTTTTTAGCACTTTCAAAAGAGCTATTTATTCTAATTAACCGGCCTTTGTGATTCAGGGGTTTGTGATTCGAACAAAATTTGAACTTAGGGTAAAGAGCGAGGTATTGACTAGGGGGCAAACCCCCTAATATACATAATGAAAACATACGAATATAGAAATTCGTTACGTAAGTTAATTCGTAAGTTACGTCAGAACGAAATTTGGAGAAAGCCAATTAGCGAAAAAAAGGAAAATTAATATGCGAATTTCTTTTTAATTATTCACGTACGGTGAGCCAAAATCAGAGCTGAATTAATTTAAAAACATTCAGAAATTAACTAAAAAAAAACAAGTTTTTAACTGAAAGTAAGGAGCGACATTAAAACTTAAAACGAACATAAATTATTCCGTATATGAAAGGGGCTGTCCCCTCCTCAACGTCTCGCTCTTTACGCTAAAGTTTGACTCTGTCTCACAATTTTATTTTTCTAAACAATAAAAAACTTAGCGTAAAGAGCGAGTTGTTGAGGAGGGGCAACTCCCTCATATACGTAATAATTTCTGTTCGTTTTAAGTTTTAATGTCGCTCCTTACTTTCAGTTAAAATAACCTGTTTTTTTTAATTAATCTTATGGACAAAACCATTGTTTGAACTCTACGCAATATGAAGTCCGTATTTTACCCAACGAAAAAGAAAGATCTGAAAAGAAATAATGTTTTTCGGGACCTTCAGGAACTACTTCAGTTCCAATGATTATGGATTAAACATTTTCTGCTTATGACTATGATAAAAAAAAAAAAAAGCTTTAACGTCTGGCGAAGAGTCGATACTTTCAAAATGGTAAAGCTGGACTTGGGTCATTTTAATTGCTAACCATATTTATATTTCATATGCTAAGCAAAAGAGATTAATATGTGAAATCACTGACTTCAGATAAAATTATCCCAACATTATTTTTACCTGATTTCTGCAAACTATTGATGTTCCTGGTTATCTTCAATTAATATGTAGCCTAAAATTGACTCTTTGTTCTTCTTAGCATGCTATTAAACAAAAAACAAAACAAGTTTTTTTTTTTCAACTCAAAGTAAGGAGCAACGTTAAAACTTAAAACGAACAGATATTATTACGTATACGAGGGAGTTGCCCCTCCTCAACAACTCCCTCTTTACGCAAAAGTTCAACTTTTTGCTCCAATTATTAAAGAATCACTATTAGAAAAATAAAAATTCTAAAATTTTAAAAGTTCTAAAGAAGTTTATTACTTCTTTAGAACATTCAAAAATTACTTTAGCGTAAATTCGGCTCTTTTGGTGCATCTATTGCTATCAAGGCTGTATTTCCTAGTTTCGGTTACTATTGAGCCGCATCGCTCCTTACTTACAGTTCGTCACCACGAACGGTTTGATAGGATAAAGATTAAATCTTTGAGTTTGCTTTATTAAGTTGTCGTTTCGCATACATAGCCTACACCTACACAACCCACGGGAAACACAATGATATCTCGATCAGTTTGATCACGAGCACAGATACAGCTTTTTCCACTAGTTCATAAGATTCTGTGTGGTCGAAAATATCACAAATGATATGCATCTCGAAATTCAAAAATGTGCCACTTGTGGCATTTTTACCTGTCAGAGTAGTAGCCTGTACTGCCGTGTTAAGCATAAAATATGCATTATAATAAACTATGCTTTAAAGTAAACGGTAATTCGATGAAGCCGTCTACAGGCTTTGGTTAAGACAAGTTTTGTCAGCATGCAAAAACTTAGTTGCAGTGGTGTCAATTCACAAAAATTTAGAGGGGGGGGGGGCAAAATGTATTTTTTTTTAGGTATCTAAAAGGGGCAAGTTTGTGTGTCTTTCAATGTTCTTCCAAAAAGTACAGAAGAGCCACTTTTAATGAAAATAACCTAAAAAAATATTTTTTTTTGCAAAATCTAAGGGAAAATCAAAATCTAAGGGAAAATCAAAATCCAAGGGAAAATCAAAATCTAAGGGAAAATCAAAATCTAAGGGAAAATCAAAATCTAAGGGAAAATCAAAATCTAAGGGAAAATCAAAATCTAAGGGTCTTCGTCGATGCCAAAACTTCGCTATAGAATCTTTTTAGAAGAACCAGCACAGCTAGAAAAGGGGGAAACTTTCCATTTTCTGTTAAACTTAGCTTCATGCTCACTTTCGTAAGTTTTCTAAGGGGGCAATAAGTTTTCTAAAAGGGTAATAATTTCCTCTCGTCTTTTAGTGCCATCATTATGAGTCAGTAATCTGAAATTAATTCTATCCAAACCACGGCTTTTCTATTCAAGAATGACTTAAGTTGGGACCTTGATCAATCGTTTAAGCTTAAGATAGTCGTTATTGATAATGAACATTTTAGTAAAGTTATCTACCTCGTAGAATTGACATGCGTTGTGTTTAAGGCCCTTCTAAATGGAAAAATATTGGTGAAATGTAAGATAAGTGTGCTTGTTTTGTAATTAGTGCACTTTGCAATGACTGCGAAATATATGATGAGACCAGTGTAGCGGTGTATATAGGGAGGGGGGATAATGAGGGACGACTGTCCCGGGGGCAACCTCTAAAGGTGCGCCAGATTTTTTTTTGTCAATACTTTGGTCAACTTACATTGTGGTAGTGATTTTGTGTTTGGTGGGGGGGGGGGTACTAAAACTGAAGGTTTCTCCGGGCGCTGAAAACCTCTAACTACGCCTCTGAACTAGTGAAGGGCAAGTTCTTTCTGAGATAGAACCAGTCTCTAGAAAAAAATATATATTTTGGGATTCAGGTCGTCTTCAACGTAGGCCTATATTGAATATTACGCATAAACTGTATTTATATTGATACTTTTTTTTTGGGAGGGTTTGTCAATAAGTGGGTGTCAATGATTCACACGAAAATGAAGAGGAGGGAGCAAATGCATTTTTTAAAATCTAGTGAGACGCAAGTTTGTTATTTTTTTCCAATGAAAACAAGCATTTTCAATAAAAATTCCAAAAGAGTATTTTTCAAAATATAGATTAGCCAAAAAATCTAGGGGGGGGGGGGGGGATTTCACCTTAGTTGACGCCCATGATTGAATTATTTCTTGAAAATTTACTGGGGAAAAAAACAAGCACAGCAAAATGAGAAACGCCTTTTACGTTAAAAAATGATAAAAGCTTTGATTCATGCGAATATAAATGAGAACTGGCATGTTCTACAGATATTTGAGTGCAATCCACACCAGCAAATGTTCCATTTTATTTTCAGAAGAAGGGAACTATTTTGAAATAAAGATAAATTTGGGAATTAATGGGATTTTTACTAAATAAATAAACAAGAATTTTCATTTCATCAATAATGAAACATTACTGATGATTACTTGATTTCAGTTCAGTTCTTCTTATATAAAATATGCGTTCACAGCACACTCGCAGTCAACTGACAAAAATTAAGAAAGATCTAATTACTAATTATTTTCGCCACTAAAAATAGTCCAATTAAGAAAACAAAAATAGAGCAAAAAGAAATAAAAACACTAAACGATCCCCTCTCTTTCAAGCATACGAGACCCACTCGATCTCATTAAATAAAATCACATACTCAAATTTACCTTAAAAGAATATTCAGATATACAGTAGATAAATGAATGAACAGCTATTTCATAATAATAATATACGTATATAAATATCACATTCATAAACCTTTGTTCATTCACGTCCTGTATATGAGAGTATTACCTATCACTATCGACTTTTGCCTCCAACTTGCAAATGGGTGTTAATTCACGAAAACATAGGGGAAGGGAAAATGTAATATTCAAAATATTGGGTGGGGTGGTCAGTTTTGTTGTTTTTTTTTTCAATTTTTTAAACTAAAAGTACGAAAAAAAGTATTTTTCAAAATTTGGGGAAGAGAAACAATTCCCCCCACCGCCCCCGTCAATTGACGCTCTTGAAGTTGTACCAGAACAAATTCTATGTTCTTTTCTGATCCACCCATGAGTAAAGAAACAATTTTTCAATAAATACAAATTAGGAGAATAATCGGATTTTCACCAACAAAGAGAAATAGGATATTTTTTTCAGAGTGACTTTGCATCTTGGATAATTGGATGATAATAAATTACGTTCCATTTTGGTTCGACGTGACACAATTGCTTTTCAGTTCAGTGGAACTAAAATTTGTGATATTATAAAAGGTGTTTAATTAATGAAAGTAACTAAATCTACTTCTGCGATGCTAGATAATTAGGAAATTCTAGGGGGAACGTGAAGTAAAATTTTGGAGACAGTTCCAGCGCTGAAAAAGCAATCAGTAAAGAGACTACCAAACAACAATTTAATATAATTTAAAGTCATCTAAATGGATTCTTAATAACAAGGCCGTATCCAGGGGGGAGGGGGGGGGGGGTTACCCGGTTTGAACCCCCCCCCCCCCCCCGAAATTTTTGACCGAGTCGAAAATTAGTAAAACCTTAGTAAAAATTAGTAAAATTAGTCGAAAACCAAGTCAAAAATTAGTAAAACCCCCCCCCCGAACCAAAATCCTGGATCCACTCTTGCTTAATAAGGAACATTTACATTAAGTTGGTATTTTAGTAAAAATCTTATTAACTCGTTCAAAGTCAGTGTAAGATCGTATTACAAGACTCAAATGGAAGAGATCCTGCAAAGGGGCTGAAAACCTTATCTAGATCGATGTAAACATAGTACACTGAGCCAATGAATAAGAAACCTTGGCACAGTGCGTAAGTTTATCGGACCAGTGGCTAAGAGGGAGATGGGGCAAAATATATTTTCAAAATCTAGGGGGGGGGGCAAATATACCGCTTTTCAATGAAAACACCGAAAAAGTCATTTTTCCAATGAAATTCCGCCAAAAAAGGTGTTTTCAAAACCTAGGGGGCACATGCCCTCTTGACATCCCACCCCCAATTTAAGCCACTGTATCGGACAAACTGTTATTGTGAAAAAAAACACAAAAATATCACCTGATTTTTATATAATAGCTTAAAATAAAATCACCCCCCCCCCACCCCAAATAAAAATAATAAAAAAACAACGAATTAATAAACACTATTTACCAAGCATTTAGAATTACAATAGAACTTATTACATGAAGTTATCAAAAATAGTTTAGAAATATTTTGTAGATAAACAGAGGCAAATTTTATTTACCTCCACTAATACATAATAAAACGTGAGAAAATGGTAACATTTTGAAAATGGAAGAATAAGTAGAAACATACCTGCAATTCAGCAACTCTTAGCAGCGATATGATTAGAACAACATGGGCTGAAGAGAAACAGGGAAAGGCTAGGTCAAAAAGTACAAGCCCTGCCGCAGGATGTAGGCCTCTCTCTGACGCATAAGGGTCATGGAGTAAGTGAGCTACTCTTATCACAGTTGCTAATGTCACAAAGCCCAGAACAATAGCTGACGAAAGTCTTGATAACAACCGTACACTCATCGATGCAGCGAGTTGAATAAGGGAGCTCACTGCATAAATAGCCACTAATAAATACAAGATAGCAGTTCCATAAATATGCACCCTCCATGCGACTTCTCTTTGCTGGTTATCATCTGTCCAAGTAGGTACGGGAACATTACTGATGATAGGTTTCTGAGGGACTTCCTCATTCATTAGCTCTGGGAAAATTTTGGTTGATATTGGAGGAACGTCAGTGATCTCAGATTCCTTAGGAACATTAATTCGTATCTGCTGTTTTTCTTGTACACCCATTGTCTCAGTGGGCACTTCTGGCTCCACAGATGTTGTTGGGTGAACAGTAGTGGTTTCTTTTGTATCTTCTGTAACGATGATAATAGATTCTTGAAATGGGTCTTCTCGTGGTTTGAAACCGGCAAAGCCCCATTTATCTAAATCAAAACCAATTTTAGGGGTTACCAGTTTTTGAAGAACATTGTTGCTAGCTGTTTCTTTGGGTTTATCAGTTGTTGTTGTCATTTTTTCAGTATCATCAGGATATTCATCTTTAATTTTGACAGGAGGACCGAGAGCCACCTTACTAAAGATGGCACCAATTGTTCTTTCAATTACACTTGGTTTATTTCCCCGTGATAGTGCTGCTATATCATGAAACGAAAGACCAGCACTTGGAGGAGGAGTTCCTTCTTTGCTTTCTATTATTTTGAAAAACATAAATGTAGGAAGCAAAACCCAAAAGGTGTAAACATTGAACCCAAATCATCTTGCATGAGGACGTGTTTAATGAAACCTGAAAAAAGGAGTATTTTGAACTAAAATCATTCTTCTCTCACCTCCCATCTCCGCATAAATTATGGTGCAGAGCTTGTTAGCTCCACAACGACTTCGTGAAAGTAAATTGGTCTTTAAATCAGTTGCTTCAAACAAATTAAAAAAATTAAATAAATCACTTGACTACCCAAGCCAAAAATGGGAAACTGATTAACAGCAGATTCTGTAAAAAATTCACCGTTGGTAAAATAAACGATTTACTGCTTCATTTGCGCTTATTTTTATTGTTAGTTTTTTTTTTTAGACCAAACAGCCTTTATATGCACAGAAATGGGTTGTTTATTTTTACTACCAGTACCACAGAAGTATAAATCAGTGGCGGATCCAGGGGGCGAGGGGTGCGCCCCCCTAGCGTAGTATAAAGTAGTGTAATTTACTTAATTAACCCAAGTTTGCGTTACTTAAACTTGCTTTTAACGCAAGTTTATCGGATCAACCTATTTTGCCCCCCCCCCTATTTTTTTTATCAGATCAACCTATTCCCCCCCCCCCGTAAAAAATCCTGGACTCGCCCCTGGTAAAGTAGGCATTGTTTTTAAATTGCATTTTTCCTCGTAGTTAATGAAAATGTACTTATCTTTTTTTTTTTATTAAACATACTTTTTCATTGTTTTAGATTTGAGCTGTTAGCAAGTGATTGCAAAAATCCTAGTTTTTTAGACGGAGCTTAAATAAGATAGTGATTGAAAGTACGTAAAGAAGCTTCCAGTTGAAGCATGCTTCAACTGAAGAGATGTTTGTAGAGACAAAATCTATGTTGAGACATAATGGAGACAAGGGTAAAAAATTCTTACTTTTTCAGACGGAGCTTGAATAAGGTTATTTTTAGAAGTATCTGAAGAAACTTCCAGTTGAAGCTTGATTTATTCTTAAAATAAACGGAGACATTTTTTCTAGGCTTCAATAAAGGCAGGGAGAAGAGTCAAAATTCTGAAGACCCAAGAGACATTTTTGTATGCAAGAAGGGTGCCGATGAACCCACGATTGTTTTTTATTTTGTTTTTGCATTCAAAAGCATGTACAGTTCACCTGTTTTGAATGATTTGAAAGCTGAACCAAAATTGTCTGTGCTAAACCAATGACATTCGCCGTAGTTGAATGTTATTACTACAACCAATGGAAAGTAGCTGACATCCCAACAAGAAAAAAACCGAATTACACAGACTTATTAACATAGTCACTTTAAAGATACAAAAAAAAAAAAAAAAAAAAAAAAGAAAAAAAAAATCGTAACATTCATAATTAGCAAGCCTTGGCAATTAACTTTATTTAGACTCGTTGACACTCTACTCAAAATAATTTTAAGAGATATTCATCCGTGGATTCTTTCTGCTTAGAGGCCTCCATTTGGCAATTGAACATTAAAGTACCAAGTGGTAGCTTGTAGCCACTGAATACGCTGGCAACAACTTTTGTTTTAAACTTATCCGAACAAAAGAGGTTACGATGTTATTCTGGTTGCCAAGAGCCCGGCAGGAATCAGTAACACTTCCCCATAAGCTCTCATTTTTATCAAATTCACAGGAATGTTGGAGGGCAATCTATCTTTCAAAATCCAGGGGCATTTCTTTTTTAATGTTCTTCAGTAAAAATAAAACAAAAAAAGTATTTCGAAGTCTAGAGATGGTAAAAAATCGAAGAGACGAAACTTCCCCGTCCCCTCAATAGGTGGCAACAATTTTTCACAGATATTCTCATATTACAACATCTTGTAATAAGTAAACAATATAAAGTAAACAATATCAACAGCATTTTAAGCCATTGCATAGATGTCGTTCAGGGCCAGAAAACATAAAAAAAAACTACCATTTACTGAAAGAACGTTAATCGTTAATGCTATTGCTTTTCTGATAAAAGTAGCTCAATACCACTGACAGCATTGTTCTAACACTACTTGTGCAGCACATAAATTACGTCAGTGAAGTTTTATTCTGTGATAGGACCAGTCGCTAGAACTCAAAATCTATTGATCAGACCCTGCTGCAAATAATGGGTGTCATCATCTCAGTGTTGATGAAAGTTTATAGCTTTCCAATGGCCATATATTACGAGGGGAATGGTCATAAAAATCAGTTAGGTTTTATCCCCATTTACCAATATCAACAAAAATTCTGGCAAAGGACATCTTTTCCTACATCAAGTAAGGATCGGTGAAGAGGGGGGACCTTTTGTGTGTTCTGAGTTACGAAGACAATATAAAGATTTTTTTCGTCGAAAATATCCCGGTAGCAAACCACTTAAGAACTCTTTTTATCTGGAAAAACATCGCGTAGCATCCTCTACGAATCGGAAGCTGCAGGGGGAGATTCGGGAACTATAAAAAACATTTTCAGTTGTCAAGAGACGTGCTCAATCAGTTTTTCAAATCAATAGACTACATTATTCTACCAATATTTTTTGTTCTTCAAACAAATAAGGAGGTTCTCATTCGGAGATTCTCATTCGACCTTTCAGGACCACTTGCCTTCTTTTTAATAAATAAATAAAATAAATAAAATAACATAGGATTATGGTTTATTTGACTGGTCACGCTGCAAAATAAGAAAGAATTGAAGAGAGACGATCTATTTAATAAACCATTTATATTTAACAAACCTACTATAAAAAAGAAAAGAAACTACAGCCAAACCTATAACGTTATTGGATTGCCAGCAGGGGCATCGTTTGGGAGGTGCAAGGGGGGGGGGGGTGGTTGCCTTCCCAATAATTTGGAGAAAAATTATTATACAGCCCATGCCCCTTGACCATCCGGATATGGACCCCTCTTTCCTCCCAATAAAAATGCTAAAGCTTCGCCCCTGATTTGCAGCACTTATGTAGCTAACTCTTATTTTTAAAATATCAATGGACAGATCCTATTCAGCTTCATAGAACACTGAATTAAATTTCTTAGAAAATAACAGAAGTACGAACTCGGAGTTTCCGAGGCAAAACTAAATGAATGCCAAGTCTGTGGAATAAAGAGAATCGAAAGCGACATGGGACCCTGGCACGCTACCCGACAAATTAATTTTGAGGGAAAAGGGGTGAAGAATAATTCGTTGAAATACTAGATAAAGCACCAATGACGATTGTGGAACGAACTATGAGATGTTGAGGGTGTATGTGGGGAGGTGTAGATATTCTTAGTAGAATTATGGACAGCAACTTTCTTCGTTTAGACTTGGGGAGTACAATCGAGAGAACACATAAACGGTGAGAAAAAAGAAAAGAAAAAATACTGAAAGTTGTAAAGAAATATTAATATTAGAAATTAAAAACCAGACAATAAGACAAAACAGGATGACTAGTTTCTATGCTTACAATATTGAAAGAGAATTCATGACTGCTAATATTTCGACATTTAGCGAATTTTTTAGCTGGTTTCTTGCAAAAAGTAATTAAAAAAAAACAGTTTTTTCAACTTAAACAAGGAGCAATTAAAACTTAAAACGAAAACATATTATTCTGTATATGAGCTTAGGTTGATGCCGACATAAATTTGCATTACCAATGATTAAGCATTTCAACAGCTATACAATAGTGCTATTAAAAAGGATGTGGGACTATCTCAGGGAGGTGTGTTAAGCCCCATTGGGCTTAACACACAGAGATACACACACACACACACACACACACACTAAAGTTTTTTAGTACTTTAAAAAAAACGTCTTCTTGTTCTAATTAAACGGCCCTTGTGTTCGAGGAGTCATTATTAAAGAATTGGGACAAAATTCAAATTTTAGCGTAAATAGCGAGGTGTTAGGTAGGGGGCAACCCCCTTTATATACGAAATAATTTCTGTTCGTTTTCAGTTTTAATGTTGCTCCTTACTTTCAGTTGAAAAAACTTGTTTTTTTAAATTTAATTTCTGATCGTTTTTTAAATAATGCCAGGAAATCCGGACCCACCTCCACGGAGAACCCCCTCCCCACGGCAATATCCTCTAGACAATTCAATCCCCGTGAAAATTTACCCTGGACAGTTACTCTTAACCCCTCTGCGCGTAAAATTGAGACGGAAAAGAGAAAGCAAGATAGATAAAAAGAATTTTGTATAAAAATTCTGGTAAATGCCCCCAGTGTATAGTTTCCCCCGACAAATTCACTCCCTGGAAACTTTCCTGCCCATGAAAAATTCCCCCGTGTAAAAAAAACAGCAGAAAATGGGCCCCATCCCACCCGAAAATGTATGCCTACATCCCAATAACAAATACTATGCGGAAACAGTGGACAAATTTTATAACTTAAAAACCTTTCCCCTGGGGCTTGGGGGGAGGGGGGTCATGTTATACCCAAAGGCATAGTTATTGGGCCTTTCAAATATGATGAGCAAAATGGCTATCTCAAAATTTTGATCGGACGATTTTGGGAAAAAAGGGGCGGGGAAGGAAGACTAGTTACATTCCAATTTTTTTGGACACTTAAAAGGCCACTAGAACAAGCCCACTCCCGATATTCTAGGACCATTGGGTCAATACGATCACCCCTGGGGAAAAAAAACAAAAAAAAAAAACAAACAAATAAAAAACACATCCGTGATCTTTCTTCTGGCAAAAAAATAAAAAAATATCACATTTTTGCAGATAAGAGCTTGAAACCTACACGGTAGGGTTCTCTGATACGCTGAATCTGATGGTAAGGCACATTTTCTCAGGCTCGTAACATTTGATGGGTAAGACTAACCTTAATGAAATTCATATATTTGAAATCAGCATAAGAAACCGATTCTTTTGATTTATCTATTGGTATCAAAATTTCGTTTTTTAGAGTTTCGGTTACTATTGAGCCGCGTCGGTCCTTACTTACAGTTCTTTACCATGAACTGTCTGATAAAAACTAGTGCATTATCGTAGATTTTCAATCATAAAAGGAAAACTCGCCCCTGAACGTCAAGCTTTTTATATATTTAATTTTATTATTATCATGAACATTAATATGTAACCAAAAAATATCTGAGAGTAGTCGCCTTATATCTTTTAATGTGTTCGATTCTCAGATTCTAGGGGCACAAAAATTGTCAGAAAGGATTCCAACCAAAATTAAGCACGAAATTCCCTCGTTCTACTATCTTTTTTTTTATTATAGGAAAAGTTTAAGGTTTTAAAAGTCGAAGTTTCAAAAACTTTAAAAAGTTAAAGGTTACAAAAAAAAATACACATCAAAAATTTGTTTATGTGCATTTTGTTACGTTTCTACAACTCGGACAAACATTTCCGGGGGGGGGGGGGGGGGGTGAATTCAAACCCCATTGTCCCTCTGGATACGGCCTTGTCCTGCGCACATGCACGGAACACCTTCTAAAGGCTTAGACAGAACCATTCGATGAATATAAGCCATAAGCACCGTTAGCAAAAAAAAAAAAAAAAAAAAAAAAAAAAAAAAAAAAAAAAAAAAAAAAAAAAAAAAAAAAAAAAAAAAAGGCATATTTTGTTGATGTCTGGACATCTTAATATCTTATATAGTTTTTTTTTTTCGTACTGTTACTCTAATTAGTATCAAACCATACCTTTGAGGAACAATACAAGTTGACAAGACCTCTGATTAAATAACAGTGGTATGGATCTACCACAATCAATCTTTCTTAACTATTTGTAATTTCTCGGTATGTACTTGTTTCGGAATGCATTAAGTCGTGACCTCTGGATTCATTTCTACTGCAATTTTTGGAACCACGGGAGTTTTGAATCAAATGCCAGACACGTCTCAGATCAACTGCTTACCTTGTCTTGTGTCAATGTTATCTGCACAATGTTAAATTCTTCTGTCAGTCATTTCCCAATTAATTCTCGAGTCTAATTTCTTGAGATCTTAAAAAACAAAACGAAAAACCCTGTCTAAAAGTTGTCTTATTTGTATCATTTTTATGCTGAGAAACACCAAGTGTAGTCTGTCATCTTGACAATTTTTTAAACGCCGAGTGTAGTCTGTCATCTTGACAAAAATAATAATAAGCGCATCGTTATTATTAAGATTTGAAAGTCGCGACAAGAAATACCAATGCTGTTATCAAAAAACCATAAATTATGGCAAAGTGCTTTCAAAACCTGAAAAACACCATTATTAGTGGGATTTAAAAGCCATGGACAGGACAGGACACCACCGTTCAAAATAATTTTTAGACTAAAATGCCGATGCTCTCACCAATAAATCGCAAATTATGGTTCAAATATCACAGAAGATCCTTTTTTACTTTGTTAAATTTTCATTAGTTCTAAATTGTTTCCTATGCATCCTCAGATAATTTTCTGAGGAATAATACCTTTTCACCTTTTAATACCTTTTAGAGTATTTTTCTTGACACTGGTGCCAACATCGAGGGACTTAAGAGGGTGGGGAGTTCAACTGCTATGAGACGTTGCTTCAAATGGTAGTGGTGTCAATGGGAAGAGTAGGACAGGGGGATACAAGCCACACATCAGATCCCCCCTACATTTTGAAAAATAACTTTCTTGGGGTATTTTCATTGAAAAATCGAAAGAATTTCCATTCCTTCCAAAATAAGGCTAATGAGCAGGCAGGATTGGAAATTTGTCAGGTTCATACAGAGGAAACTTAGTTACCCCCCCCCCCGCCCCAAAAAACAAGCATAAATATATAAAACATATATTTATATATTTTAAATATATATATATATATATATATATATATATATATATATATATATATATATATATATATATATATATATATATATATATATATATATATATATATATATATATATATATATATATATATATATATATATATATATATATATATATACACACCGCGGAAAATATCCCCCGGTAAATACCCCCTCCCCCCCGCGGAAACTAAGGCTTTACAAATTTGAGAATTTTATGAGTTATATTTTTTAATTTTCGTAGGGGGAAGGAGTTTTGGTACTAGTGTATTATGGGCTACTCATTCACGTTTACGCTGTAAAAAATTCGAGAACAAACCGGTTTCTTCGTTAGTTTTTTTTCAGCTTAGCGCGAGACAAGACAAAGACAAGTGACAAAATATATGGGAAATATATAATTTGGGCTACATATTTGCACATAAGGGGGGGGGGGGGTAAAGTATTTGGACAGTTTGAAGTCAGAAAACAATTCTTTCTAGGTATATGGCCACTAAAAAATTACAGTAAAATAGCGAGGTATCTGGAAATTTTGTTAACTAAAAAAGAAAAGAAAAAAAAAATCCAGTATAAAGTAAATGTAATGTTTCACTTGCACGAGAAAAGACAAAGACAAGTAACAGAATATGTGAGAAATATATAATTTGGGCTATATATTCGCACATAAGGAGGAAGGGGGTAAAGTATTTGGACAGTTTGAAGTCAGAAAACGATTCTTTCTAGCTGTATGGCCACTAAAAAATTACATAAGAATAGCGAGGTATCTGAAAATTTTGTTAACTAAAAAAGAAAAAAAATCCCAGTATAAAGTAAATGTAATGCTTCATTTAAGTGTTTTTTCCAAGTGTTAAGTGTTTTTTTTTTTTTTTTTTTTTTTTTTTTTTTTAATTACCGTTGTTCCAAGTATTAAGTACTATTATTAGGTTAATGTAGTATTTCATTTAACTGTTTTATGATGATCACTTATCAAAGTTTATGTTAATTGTGCCTTTCGTTTATGTTATTTTAATGTGCTCATGGCATTATATTTGGCTTTAAAATACTCTATCTCTATCTAATATGCAGAATAATTGTACCAAACACATTTCGCATGCAGACCCGCTATTCTTTACCTCCCCCTCCCCCTTATGTGCAAATTTATTTCTAAAGTAACAAAGAAACTAACGAAAAAAAACCGGTGTGTTCTCGAATTTTACACATAATAAACTTGAGCGAGTGGCGCATAATACACAAGTACCAAAATTCCTTCCCCTTACGGAAATTACAAAAATAAAACTCAAATAGAATTCTCAAATTTGAAGCCTATTGTCCACGGGGGGGGGGGGGGTATTTACCGCGAGGATATTTTCCAGGGCGTAATCGCCGGGGGGGGGGGGTGAACGCCTAGAACCATTATAGATACATAAATATATAGAATTTAAATGTATTATACATTATAGAATATAAATATAGACAGTTATTCAATATAAATATATGCTTTATCCAGCTGACACGGCTGAATTTTCAAGAATTGTGACGAACCCTCTCCCTTAGGTAAAGTGTTCCAAGAGGAGTACTTGCAATCTCATTGACAGCTGATATCGTCTGATACACCAAGTTAGGGGAACGAAACTTAATATATAAATCTTGATTTGAAATTCCAGGGAAAAAGTTTGAAGGACTAATATTCATTTCCGATACAAATGATGAATGCTGAACAGGAAGTTTTTTTCCAATTTGCTTTATGACAGGTAAGCACTTCAAATTTCCATTTCTTTTGTCAGAGCAGATAGACTTACACCAGTACGGAAATCATCATAAGAATGAGAAGCTTTTGGTTTGGAGTTAGAGTGAAGTGGAGGAAGATACGGGGGAAAGGCTGATTCATCATATAAGAAAACATGATGCTAGCATAGGCATCTAAAACCAACGTTGGCGATGGCATTTTTCAGGTGAAATTAATTAAAAATTAAGTAAAACAATTAAGGCTAAAATTAAGATTTTACTTTTGTTTCTTTTTTGTTCTACTCCCCCCTTTTCTGGTCCTGTCCAGTTTTTTTTTTGACGAGTTATATATAAAACGATAATGATTATGATGATTAGGCCAGGTTTAACTGCTTACCCTAGAAAAAGAAAGGAATTTATTTTGCTAACAGACAGCAAGTGGCATTTTTCGAACTTTATAAAAGCCTTTTTTGGGGCCCAGAAGGTGGTTGTTAGATAAAAAAAAAAAATTAGAATTGATGCAAAAACTAGGGTTTCATTTTAGTGATTAATTCAATTAAATTATCAAATTAAAAACTCATCAAACACAATGAATTTTTCTTTCAAATAACATCTTTATCATTGTTATTGCTATAGACTATGTTAGGGGTATTCAGGCTGTTACTGCTGCCAACTAAACCCGAGTTATTAGTATTCCTTGCATGATTTTATTTTACGTTATGGATTTATAGTCTTTGTCTCTCCTGCATAGCCAAAATATTGCTGCAAGATTTTTTCATTTCATTTCATGGGGGGGTGGGTCAACATCTCACTGCTAAGAAATCTCTATTAATCAATTGACCTGCAACAGATTTATACGTATGGGCAATAAATACATATGTATGGGCAATTATACCAAAGGGCAATCCAAAGGGAAAGCACTAAGTTTATTTCCAACTTGAAGTTTGCCCAAGTTAGTCGTGGATCCAGGGGGTACTCTCCTTTGGGCATGTTAAGGTTAGTTATTTCCGATTTCTACTTATATTCATACGAATCTGTCGAGCAAAAGCAAGAAATAAAATTGGAATTCAAGCAAGCATCTATCTTTAAAAAGCTTTTACATGCACTAATTATTCGTGTTCTAGAGATCAACAAAGGCCCTCCCCCTGGCTATGGAACTGCCTAGACAAATTGATGTTGATCAACACTGCTCGAAATAACGCTAAGGAAACAGGCCAGAAAAGTATTCACCTGAAAATGTGCGCTTTCTCTCTTTTATATTTTTTTCTTTGAACAGTTCAGCAAAAAAGGAAATCGTGACTAAAACATACAACTCTGCAACAAAGTAATTTCACGGCAAATAATAAAAGGTACAAAATAATAAAATTCAAAATTAGCCAGAAAGGAAAACAGCAGGCATTCTATTGATTTATTACTATTACTTCCTCTATGTTACTAGACCAGTCAAATGAGTTTTAAAACTTGTTCGGTAGTAAACGAAGGCTTAATGAAATGGCATTTTTCTCATAAATTGAGGGAGGCACAGTAGGGGAGTTTAATTGAGGTTGCTTTTCTTCCAGGCCTAATATTGGGGTTCAAATCCTCGCAAATAAAAGCCAGAGGGTGAAGGGGGTCTGACCAAGCACTTCCGTGGAAAATTTATGTGATTTGAAATTGACATTATGAGTAATGGTTTGGCGTTCGATCTTGCCGCTAGCCGGAAGAAATCAAACGCTAATGAATGCATTTTCATCTGCAGCCGTGTAGCTAATTAAGAAATAAAGCTTGGTTATTGAGTTGCCAAGTGTACCTTCGTAACTCAATAATTAAAGTACATCAAGCGTACAGTGTGGAGCGTAGGGCTCCTACATACAACATGGAGTTTTCCTGTGCAGCAAACCTAGTTGTGCTCTGACATCAGTGTTGCCGCATTGGCTTATTTTACGCCAAACGGGGTATTTAGATGGCAACTGGCGCGAAAAATATATATGGTCAAGTGATAAAAATACGGTCAAGTATTTTACAAAGAAAGTAGAGTTAATTTTTACAATAGATGTTTGTAATGCTCCCTATACAAAAAATTAACTCTGGTTGTAATAATAGCGAAAAAAAAAGCATACCATTTGATACATCATTCAACCCTCTAATAGACTGTCCCATCCAGCCAAGACATGCGGGTAATCACGCAGTACAAAAGCTGTATTGGACTTTGGGGGGGGGGGGTGTCTGGCATATTTTTGGCTCGTTTCTCAATGACCCTGGCTTACTTTTTGGCCTACAATCTGGTAACAGTGTGAGGAGTTAAGCCACGAAAAGCAGATGGGACAACCTCTAGTTGCTCACCCAGTTTCAGAATAGCAAACACAATGCCAATTCTTTCACCAACCTTTATCGTGTATATAGGCTACAGAATAATAAAGAAACTGACTGTGAACGGCGGTTTTTTTTACCTAGAGAGGCTTTTTCATGGAAATCTAGAAGGAATAAGCTAATTCTATGGCCTGATATTGTCCAAATATTATTCGTTAAATAAAATATTGATAGACGTCCCTGTAATATTTTAAAGCTTATGACGAAACAATGGTCCTATTAGCGTCCTGGTGTATATTATTTCATTTATTTAATCCCACAGAGCGAGATTTTGGAGCCGCGTTTTGATAGGAATCGTTTCAAGCACCTAGGTCGAAACTTAGAGGGGACAAAACATTCGCTTTCAATGGGGAGGCTGGGCTCGAGGCACTCCTAGGTACCCACCTGATTTACATTTCTTTTATTATTTACTCGCCTTTTTCACATTTTTTTTTCAGTATTAATTTAGCTTTCCCTGCTGTTTGCTTAATCTTTTTCTGTTCTGTCTTTTTTAAAGATATGTGACAAGTAAATAAATCTGTCAGTCAATCCTATATTTTAAAACAAAATAAGAAAATTAAAATATGCATAAAGCGTAAATTAGCTACTTCTAAGCAGCAAATTAGCATAAAGCTCCATCCATTCCATAAGAGGACAAATAAAAAGATCCAAATTTTAAAAGAGCGCAAAAAAAAAACTAGAAAAGATGTTCTTTTAAGACCGATGACATTTTATGTTCTTTATATCGGTGTTCGAACAATTATAGTAAAAGTGATTTATGGAAAACAAGCAAAATATCAAAAAATATACCGTTTTATACTTAACAGAATTCCACGGGTTTAAGAGATGTTAAGTTTCTTCTTGTTTGAACTTAGCTGTGTTCCCAAGCAAACCCTTCCCTAAAACAATACATGCGTCAATTCAACCTTGTAGGGGGAGGTGACTTTCGGCCCTCCCACCCCTGAAACCTCATGATTTCATAACTGTTCTTACATTTTTCAACTGAGTCATCTATTTTTTCATTCCTCCTTCAAATTACCTAAATACTCATTCTGGAAAATCTATTCGTATATGCCTGATTGGATCTATAAAATCACTTTGCAAAAATAAAAATCATTACTTACTGACAAATCGTAAGCATAGCATTACTACTTGGCAGTCATTACTGAACGATCTGATGGTCATATAGTAAATATGCAAAATAATTCGACAAATCCTACTTTGCTTCCCAGCTTATGATGCAAGAACTAGTCAACGCGTTTCATATGATTTGCATTCGACATATGATTATATGCAAAATGTTAAGTTGAAACACATCATCTCCCAAGTACATGTCATCATATAGGGAAAATTGTATCTGTTTACATCCATCAAATTAGTGGCAAATAGCATGTTTGCATCAATGCTGTTGGACCCCTCAAATTTATTTATCGATGTCCATAAGTGACGAAGTTGAACAAAACAATTTGAGGGGGTTGTAATGAAACAATATCAATCAGCTGAATCTTATGGACAGTTTACAAGATAATTTTTTAACTTGTGTGGTCTTTGCTAAGCTATTAGTGGAACCGCCCCGAAGCAGACGCCGGTCATGTGAGGTCAGCCTTTATCAGTCTGCTAATTTAATACCATAGTCAAATCGGGTGTATCCCATTTGAGCGCTTTCCCATTTGAGCGCCATGGCGCGCAAATGGGAATTTCCCATTTGCGCGCCGTATTTTAATTAGTTCAGTTGTGTCCCATTTGAGCGCCAGATAATATTTTGCGTATGTTAGGTGATATAGCTAGGTGATCAGGTAAATTTTTCGCAAATCATATTATTGACTTACGAATAAAGTAAACACACCACTCGATGCCTTTTTTAGGCTCTTTCCAAATATAATAATCATTTTTGTCGGAAATGAATTTTACCCCCACCCCTATGTATACCAATCCAGGGTATATATTTGCACATTAGGGGGGTGGGGGTAAATTTTAAACTTACCTCCCATTAACATCAGAAATAAAATTTACCCCCCCCCCCTAATGTGCAAATATATACCCTGAATTGGTATATATAGGGATGGGGGTAAAATTCATATCAGAAAAAATGATTATTCTATTTGGAAAGAGCATAAAAAGGTATCGAGTGGTATGTTTACTTTATTCTTATGTCAATAATATCAACTGCGAAAAATTTACCGACGGGTCTTCATGTCTGTTTTCCTCATACAGTATATAGCGGTGGATACCGCATAATGCATAAGTACCTGTATATACCTTTAGTAGTAAATATATATGGTATACATAAATACTATATATTTACTTAGTTTTATAATACTATAAATGGAAGTTATTTTCACAACCATTGACCCAATAAAATCCTCAGTTTTGTTCGTTGTCTTCGTGGCAATAAATATTTCTACAGGTCAATGTGGCAGCAAAACCACGCTTCATCCACCGCAAAATCACAATTTTGGGTTTGGCGCTCAAATGGTACTCCGTGGCGCTCAAATGGGAACACAAAATTCCATGGCGCTCAAATGGAACAAAATTCCGTGGCGCTCAAATGGGAAAGCGCTCAAATGGGAACACCCCGTCAAATCTGTCTCTATGCCTGTATAATTTCAATATCCTTCTGCGGGTTATAATAGCTAAATGTTGATGGAAAAACCCCCCTTTCATTTAAAGTAAAAATTAAAGTTCATCTCTGTGTAAAACACAGTATATATAATAGTTATATAAACTAATTATATATACTGTTATTATATAAATAATAACATAATTATATAAACTGTGGTGTAAAATATCAATTTGATATTTCTGACATTTTCAAAATTTTTTTTTTTAGTTTTTTTTCCTGGAAGGATTTTTTAATTTACAATTTGGTCTTCTAAGACTTCTATGCCACAATGTTGCCACAAATCTGGATAATCTACAAGATATTTTTGATATACTGTTTTTATACGTAAAAGGTTTTAGATCCTTATCTAGACAGTCTTTTTAATCACTCCAGAAATCCTTTTCCAAATTCTCAAAAATCCATTATCCTAACCGGGATGGAGGGGGGGGGGGGTATCGCCGTTTGCTAATGCCTGCCCAGACTTCATTTGTAATACATAGACAATTTAACAGTTTATGAGCGATAAAAAAGAAATTAATGCCACGTTTCCCAAATTTTGACTCTTTGTATATGAAGTTTTTTTGACAGGTGATAGCTTTGTCCTGTCATTCCAAGAAGTGGACAAAAACGAAATTGACAAAAAAGGGCCTTAGGATTGAAATGACAATCGACATTTAATCCTACACGGAAAATTGAATTGAAAACGAGCCAGGTGTGACCTGTCAATAAAGTGAGCAGAAAAAAAGAAACTTAAATTCCTAAGCATGTTTTACACTCGACATATCTGTCGTTTGAAACATATGTTTTCTACTGGGCTTAGTTGACCGAAACGGTTATTCTTTAATGGAATCACTGAAGGGGAAACTGGGTTACTATAATGCAACAGTGGAAGGATGTGGTATGGTCCCATTTAAGGATTACAGAGACCCGTAACCCATAATTGACTCCCAGTAAATTTTGGAAATGCCTTTGAGAAGGGTTTTTTCGGCATTAGTAGCAGTGCCAAGATATAGGTGTTCAGTATGTGTATTAACCCCCTCTTTGAGTACACATCCAAGATGATCCTCGTCACAACCTAATTAGTACATGCCGCAGTCCTGCTCTTGGAAGACTAGGAAGGAATTTTCCCAGCAAGCTGCACTGCGCGATTAATTGTCACTTGGAACGTATTTATTTCTAAAATATTTTTTTGGTTTTCATCAAATTATCTCGGATACTAATAAGAAGGGAAACTCAAGTTTGTCTCTGAAGAAAAATAAAATAAAAACAATTCCACCTACAGGCAAAATCATAAAATGTTACCGAGAAAAATCACAATTAATTATATTTTAAAAAATCTCAAAGGTCAAAAGAAATTCGCATTTTTTGACCGTTTCGTATATTTTCTGCATTATCTCCCTTAATTATCGCACCTAACAAACAGCATATCATAGTCAATCAGGAAGAAGGAAAAATTTTTTCCCCGTCATTGCTTTACGGAGGCATGCATGAAGTGAAGACGTTGAGCCCGTACACCTTCCTGAAATCTTGTGATTTTTACTGTCTCCATGATTTCACGTATTTCCCATACCACTTGACTGTTACCAGCATTTTTAGCTATTGATTTCCCCTCCAAAACACCCCCCCCCACCACCTTCTTTGAAAATGACCGTGAATGTGTAAGCCGCAACGTTTTTGTAAGATCTAAAGCCGAACTGGCCAGTCATGACAAAAACAAAGAAATGAAATATAAAGATGCCAACCAGGTCTATGGCCAGTAAATGAAAGCGAAGAGAGAAAAAAAACTCCAATGAATATTTCGCCCGTATATAACAAGGCGTCTTCAGCGTAAAAAAAAAAAAAAAAAAAATAGAAACTAAAACTAAAAAATACAACTAGATATATACATATAACTAAAATAGACTAACATAGAATATATAATATACAATTACTTGAATCTACAATTTGCAGCTACCTTCATCAAACACGAAAGTAACTGAATTAAAAATTTTAAAATAAAATTTTCCAAAATAACGTTTTTGTAAATGGTTATATACGGGTTTGAGGGTAAAATATTGGCTTTATATGCAGTTGTGCTCTGAATTTTAACTGCTTATTGGTCCACTACAAAAGAATTTCATTTAACATTGCAACTACATCAACTCCCATATCGTCATCTTACTATTGTAAGAGAGCATTGAGATTATCTCTCTATATCAGGTTCGTATGCGGGATTTTTTTTAGGGGGGGGCAAAAGGATTTTGGTACTCCCGTACAATACGGAACACATTCGAGAAGTTTGCTTAGTCGAATCAGCGAAAAAACCTGTTTATAGCTGTTGGTATTCGGAGACAATTAGCTTAGGTTCACTGAAATAAACTACGTTGCAGTTATTTTTTAATTAAATGTTTAATATATAAAGTTGGTATTTTGGTTAGGTTATGTCAGGTTGGGTATTTAATATAATGTGTTCTAGGCAGCCTGTTTTCCATAATTCCAAGTTATAGTTTACATAATTTCGTTACTAAAGTATTATATTTTCATCTTATTTGGGTATATTTCATTAGGATTAACCTAACTTCACTATAAGAGTGTGTTCTGGATTGTACACAGGAGAACCAAGATTTTTTTTCAGGGGTTTTATAATTTTTTAACGTATCAAAAATTTGTAGATATTTACTTTTGCTACATTTTTACCAGTCGGACAAACATTTCGGGAGACGGTATTTTGAGGAGTCACATCAGAAAATAATTTATCATGAATTTCCTTCGTTACCCAAACTTAGCTCTTGTAACCAATCATATAAACATTTTCTTATCCTTAATACATTTTCATTTTTTCCTTTACTAATATAAACTAATATTTAGAAACGAATCTATGCTGTCCCTAGCTTTTTTAATTTGGCTACATAGTCGGCAGCTATTACTAAGACACTTTCCCGTGGGATTTAATTTACCCTAAAATGAATGATACGGACATTTCTATTATAATTTTTGCTTGCGCTAAGTATGTCCTTATTTATCATAGCAACAAAACAAACAGTTTTTTTCCTGGCTTTCCAAGACCATGAACAGCACAGATACTAGGAACAATATGCTTCTCTAGACTGCTGATATTTCTTTCAACTGTAATTCTATTTTCTACAGTTGACAAAATAAATGTGCTTCATTTTCAGCCAACGATGTCAAAGAATGCAGAAATTACTCCAATAATATTTTCTTTTTCGTTGAGTCACTGGCCAACACAGCTTAAAGCATTCAGGGACGTTCTCAAGAATTTCCTTTTCGGAAGGGGAGGGAATAAATACAAAAATAAATTCTATTTAATAATTTGAATAAGAAATTCCAGGAATCAGGAAAATTTAGAATTTCGAGCGACTAGACCTCAAGCCTCTCACCTTAGGTACGTCCCTGAAGACATGAGCAAGAAATATTCTAGTGTTAAATTCACCTAAGATTCATGTTCTCTGTGAACTATGCGCTGTTGGAACAAGCCTACAGCTGTAACTGCACTAAAAGGTCAAGTAACTTATTTCTATCAAGATACTATACATACTTATTTATATCATATTATAATTGAATTCATTGGTAGTTCCGTATTAGCCAATACACACTCGAGAAGTTTGCCGAACGTAAGATCTAAGAAAAACGGTTTTACAGCCACAAAGACAAATGACGGATGACAGAATGCATTGGATTTTTATAATTTGGGCTATATATTTACTCATTAGGGGGGGGGGTAAAAATATGTTAGGTTAAGTTACTTTAAAGTATGCAAAAAGTTAAGTTGGTAAAGTATGCAATAGTTTTAAAAGAAGACCTAACTAGCACATCTTGCTTCGGAATCTTTGCTTCGGAAAATTCAGGCTCAGTTGACTTTCGGCTTCTGTGAATATTTTTTGGATTGAACAGAAGCAACTAATTTCTTTTTTTTTTTATGGAACTTGATTATCTAAGTTACTATTAGATTTTCATCTCCATTATTAGTCCTTTCGAGTTGGCATTGTTTTTAGTTTATCATTATTTTATTTTCTATTTTTCCCCTTTTTCTGTGCCGAGGACACCAGCTAAATACTTTGCAGAGGCAAATATTTTTCCTCTGTATTCCATGGGTCTTAGAATCAGTTTCTTAAATTTCCTTACTATTTTTCTCAATTTTGAGATAATTTCAATAAATTAGCTACGTCTCACAGCAGCTAATTTGTTGTTTGCATAGGTAAATCTTTGGGGTGTTCCCATTTGAGCGCTTTCCCATTTGAGCGCCACGGAATTTTGTTCCATTTGAGCGCCATGGAATTTTGTTCCCATTTGAGCGCCACGGAGTACCATTTGAGCGCCAAACCCAAAATTGTGATTTTGCGGTGGATGAAGCGTGGTTTGCTGCCACATTGACCTGTAGAAATATTTATTGCCACGAAGACAACGAACAAAACTGAGGATTTTATTGGGTCAATGGTTGTGAAAATAACTTCCATTTATAGTATTATAAACTAAGTAAATATATATAGTATTTATGTATACCATATATATTTACTACTAAAGGTATATACAGGTACTTATGCATTATGCGGTATCCACCGCTATATACTGTATGAGGAAAACAGACATGAAGACCCGTCGGTAAATTTTTCGCAGTTGATATTATTGACATAAGAATAAAGTAAACATACCACTCGATACCTTTTTTATGCTCTTTCCAAATAGAATAATCATTTTTTCTGATATGAATTTTACCCCCACCCCTATATATATACCAATTCAGGGTATATATTTGCACATTAGGGGGGGGGGGGGTAAATTTTAATTCTGATGTTAATGGGAGGTAAGTTAAAATTTACCCCCACCCCCCTAATGTGCAAATATATACCCTGGATTGGTATACATAGGGGTGGGGGTAAAATTCATTTCCGACAAAAATGATTATTATATTTGGAAAGAGCCTAAAAAAGGCATCGAGTGGTGTGTTTACTTTATTCGTAAGTCAATAATATGATTTGCGAAAAATTTACCTGATCACCTAGCTATATCACCTAACATACGCAAAATATTATCTGGCGCTCAAATGGGACACAACTGAACTAATTAAAATACGGCGCGCAAATGGGAAATTCCCATTTGCGCGCCATGGCGCTCAAATGGGAAAGCGCTCAAATGGGATACACCCCAAATCTTTCCTCTGTATTTTATGGGTCTTACTTTCTTAAATTTTCTTACTATTCTTCTCTATTTTAATATAGTATTAATAAATAACTGCGTCTTACGGACATTATGATGATTAAACTTACCATAAATTTGCAGGACAATTAAGAAAACCCATAAAACCCCTCCAAAAAGACATCAAAGCAAAACAAAAGTATGTCGTTTTAGTTCAATTAGGTTTATTTTAAAAAGAAATAAAATAAAATAACATAAAAAGACACTGCTCTGTCACAATTTTCCGCTGCTTTCAGAGATCTAAGAAGTAAACTGTGGAGAGGATAAAAGGAAAGAAATAGTTATTTACTAACAAATGTGCTAACAAATTTTCCGAAAAATAATCAAATAAGAAGAAATGCTTATTCAACAATGAACAACTGAAAGGTCGATGAAGATATGCAACAATGGAAAGGGTAACTATAAAGTTACAAGATATATGGCATAGCCTGCAACAATGGAATCTTCGTGCATCCAAAGCTGTCCAATAGCCTTAATGGTCAAGATTTTCATCAATGTCATACCAAAGGTCTTTAATATTGTGTCTTAGTGACAACTATAACAATCGTAATGGTCTCTTTGCGAAATGGACAGGCAACTTAGATTCATGATGATTAATTTTTCTTTAAAATGTCTCAGCAGTTGAAACTGTAAAATCTCACAGCTGTTTCCGCTTGACAAGCGAATGTAGCTCGTTTAAACAAGATTCAATTTAATGAAACAGTCTGTGAGAGAAAAAATACTCTGTTTTAAAGATCTAAATGAAATGCAATAGACATGTGTTAGGAAGGTGACGTTATCTTAAAAAACAAAAAGAGAATCTGCGATGCTCATCTTGCTCCAAGCTAGATAATATATTAACATTATTATGCTAGAAAGAGATACCATGAGCAGCGTTACCACCAATCTAATTAAAGGTGCTGTTTGTCTGCAACGAAGTACAGTAGAGTGGTAAAATATTCACACGTATTGTGCTTCGCACAAGAGGCATATAATCGAACACTTCAGCAGCCTCCTCAATACGCAATACCATCTGACTCATTTTGCTTTCTTTGATTTTCTTTATGACTTTCCTGGTTCACGAGCTTCCTCTTGCTTCCCTTTCAGAACAATGCGAAAATTATAGCATAGCACATTTAAAGTTTGGCTATAGCGAAACTGAAAAAGCATACCCTCTTCAAAAGCATATAAATCACTAGAGTAAAGAAGGTAAGGAATACGGCACCCGAGTTTGGGGCCAGCCATCCTGTGCTTTTGCACATTCTTTCTGTTTACCTTCCCTAGAGTTCTCTAGATACCCATTTAGAGCTTGATCGACTCTGGCTGAATTTACAGCCACTGAACCCCGTTCCAAATCAAATAAGCGATACGACGACTCAAACCCCTTTCCTCATGGACAAAGGATTTCAAGTCTAGCGTTCTAACCACTCGGCTAGGCAATCTAGGATGGCCACCGTCTAACCCTTGGACGGGTTAGGCAGTGGCCTAAAAAAAATACCTTTTTTGGTATTTTCATTGAAAAATGGTGTTTTTGTATTTTCATTGAAAAATGAGAACAACAAAATTGCCCCTCTTAGATTTCAGAAAAGAATATCCCCTACCCTTCTGCCTTCCCATGAGTAAATGCTACTGAAGCTAGGATAATGAATTAAAAAACCATGTTTTGGTGCTAAATAAAAATATTTTCCTTTCCAAAGGCATTGTGTTACTTTGCTTTCCTAAGAATATAAGATTCAAAAGATAATTTTTATTTCTCTCCTATGAAGCCTCGTAAATTTTTGAAACCCTCGACACCAGGTTTATCACATTTATTGGTTTCCGCGTTTTACTAATTTCAGCATAACAGACGGTTGCATTTTGAGAAATTAGGGATTTGTTGCTTATAGCTGAATAGAGTACTGGAAAAAAATTCAAATGAATTTACTGAAAAAATGTGCATTGTCAGTTTAATATATGTATGCTGATACCTATTCCTTAAAATCTTAATTAATTTTTAATTTCTTAAAGTTATAAAAATGAAAACCTTTAAAAGAATTTGTTTCGGTAGAGTACAAATTATATTCTGGCTCGTAAAAAGTATAGGGGTTTAAAACCCTACTCATATCAATTTCTGCTCGTTTTGTGTTGGAATCTGTTATTTATTTTAATTTCTGTTTGTTTGGGATTTCCTTTATTTATTGATACTGATTTGTGGTAGTTTTATGCTTGGTAGATTATTTGATTCTATTTTTGTTCATTTTGGTTTAATGGAGTTCTTTACTTTTTTTCGAAAAACTTATATTGTGGAAAAATTTTTTAAGTACCTTCTCTTCATTTTATATTGACAGAGTTTTTTTCAGGAAAAAAGACTGAGCCTCTTCTAAAGTTAAAACAACCATCTCTTCCATAAAAAAAACCTTAAATACACCCTGGACATAGCTTACAATCCTTGCCCCTAGTATCTGGGGCTTGTTTCAACCCCAAAAGCCTTGTTGTAAGATATATAGACTGTTTTGAATAGAATGGTTATCTCAAAATTTCTAGTAGATGCATTCAGGGACAATACAACGTGTGTTTTGAGGGGGGATAGCTGCCCTCCAGTCGCTTTGACTCTTCCAATTGAGCCCCCCCTCTGAAGTTTATATGACCAAGCTTTCTAGAAAAACCTTATATGCCCCCAGGGAATAACTTACAACCCTTGCCTTGAGGGCTGGTGGGGGATTTATTATACTCAAAGACATAATTTCCAGACCTTTCAATTACGTTGGACAAAACGGCTATCTCAAATTTTGATTGGAAGTGTCTGGGGAAATGATGGGCATGGGGGGGGGGAATTTGCCCTCTGATCACTTTCGACTAATAAAAAAGGCACTAGTCCTCTGAATTTCCAATCGAATCAGTGCTTTTTGAACCTTCTACGACAAAACTTTTTATAAAAACCTTATATGCCCGTAGGGCATACCTTACGACCCTTGTTCTGAGGGCTAAGGGGGGAGGGTTTTTCATCCTCAAAGACAAAATTTCCAGACCTTTCAACGACATTGAACAAAATGGCCATATCAAAATGTTGATCGTAAATGTTTGGGAAAATAATGGGCGTGGAGGGGTGATTCTCCCTCCGACCACTTTCAACAGTTAAAAAGGGCAATAGCCCTCTCAATTTCCAATCGAATGAGCCCTCTTTGAATTATTTATGACAATACTTTCTATAAAAACCTTATATGCCCCCAGGGCATAACTTACAACCTTAGCCCTGAGGGCTGGGGGGGGATTGTCATACTCAAAGACATAATTTCCAGACCACTCAACTACGTTCAACAAAATGGTTATATCAAAATATTGATCGGAAGTGTTCAGGGAAATGATGGGTGTGGGGGGGGGGCATTCGCCCTCCGATCGCTTTTGGCAAAATTTTCAAAATTTTGATTGAATGTGTTCGGGGAAATGGTGGGCGTGAGTGGGGGGGGGGGTTAGTTGCCCTCCAATCACTTTCGACAATTAAAAAGGACAACAGCCCTTTCAATTTCCAATCGAATGGTCCCCCTTTGAAGTTTCTACAACAACGCTTTCTGTAAAAACCTTATATGCCCCCAGGGCATAACTTACAACCCTTACCTTGAGGGCTGTGGGGGGTTGTCATCCTCAAAGACATAATTTCCAGAGCTTTCAACTATGTTGAAAAAATAGCTATCTCACACTTTTGGATTGGATGTGTTTGGGGAAATTGTGGGTGTGAGAGGGGGATTAGTTGTCCTCCAATTACTTTCTATTACTTAAAAGGGCACTAGCCCTTTCAATTTCCAAACGAATCTGTCCTTTTTGAAGTTTCAGCGACAACCCTTTCTATAAAAACCTTATATGCCCCCGGAGTATAACTTAAAACCCTAGCCCTTAGGGCTGTGGGGAGAGGAGTTGTCATCCTCAAAGACCTCATTTCCAGAACTTTCAACTACGTTGAACAAAATGGTTATCTTAAAATTTTGATTGGATGTGTTTGGGGACACGGTGGGCATGAGAGTAGTGCTAGTAGTCCTCCAATCACTTTCGACTTTTAAAAAGGGCACTAGCCAGTATCTATAAGAACGTATATGTCCCCAGGGCATAACTTACAGCCCTTTCCCTGAGGTGTAGGGGTTTGTCATCCTCAAAGACATATTTTCCAAAACTTTGAACTACGTTGAAAAAAATAGCTATCTCAAAATTTTAAAGATGTTTTTACGGAAATAGTGGGTGTGAGAGGGGAGTTAGTTGCCCTGCAATCACTTTCGACTACTCCAATAACATGAGCCCTTTTTGAAGTTTCTACAACAACGCTTTCTAAAAGAGCCTTATATGACCCCTGGGCATAACTTACAACCTTTGTCCTGAGGGCTTTGGTTTGTCACCCTTAAAGACATAATTTCCAGAATTTTCAACTACGTTGAAAAAATCTCCAAATTTTGATCGGATGTGTTAGGGGGAAATTGTGGGCGTAAGAGGGGGTCATTGCCCTCCAATCACTTTATACTATTAAAAACGGCACTAGCTCTTTCAATTTTCAATCGAATGAGCCCTTTTTGAAGTTCTACGACAACCCTTATTGTAAAAACCTTATATGCCCCCTAGGCATAACTTACGACCCTTGCCCTGGATGGTGTGGGGGATTTATCATCCTTAAAGACCTAATTCCCAGAACTTTCAACTACGTTGAACAAAATGGATATCTCAAGATGTTGATTGAATGTGTGTGGGGAAATGGTGGACGTGAGAGGGGGGTTGATAGCCCTCCAATCACTTTCGACTATTAAAGAGGACACTGGCCCTTTTAATTTCCAATCAAATGAGCCCTTTTTAAAATTCCTACGACGACACTATCTACAAAAACCTTATATGCCCTGGGGGCATGGGCGCGCCAGCATATTGTCTAGGGGGGGGGCAGTCGATAGTGTAATGGAGGACCTTTTATCAACTGCTTTTCCAACTATCTGCTTTTCAGCCATATCTAATGTAAATTTGAAGGTCTAGGAGGGGGCAGCTGCCCCCCTGTCCCCCCTTCCCTACGCCCATGCCTGGGGGCATATGAGGTTTTTTATAGACGCCTTGGGGGTTTTTTTCATCCTCAAAGAACTAATTTTCAGAACTTTCAACTACGTTGAACAAAATGGTTATCTAAAAATACTGATTGGATGTGTTTTTGGAAATGGTGGGCGTTAGAGGGGGGTTAGTTGCCCTCCAATCACTTTCAACTATTTAAAATGGCACTAGCCCTTTCAATTTCCAATCGAATCAGCCATTTTTGAAGTTTCTACGGCAACACTTTCTATAAGAGCCTTATATGCCTTCAGGGCATAACTTACAACCCTTGCCCTGGGGGTTGTCATCCTCAAAGACCTAATTTCATAAACATTAAACTATGATGAACAAAATGGCTAGCTCAAAATTTTGATTGGATGCATTTGAGGAAATGGTGGGGTGAGAGGGGGTTAGTTGCCCTCCAATCACTTTGACTATTAAAAAGGGCACAATCCCTTTCAATTTCCAATCGAATGAGTCGTTTTCGAAGTTTTACGACAACTCCTTCGATACGAAGTGTCCAGGTCTAAAAAACAAAAAAAGAAATAAATAATACATTGTGCCAACACCATTCTTTACTTAGGCAGCGCTATTGCGCTGCTATGATATGTACTTTCAATGAGAGAATACTAAAGTATGCAAATACGCTGCATGTGGTGACATTAACCATGAGGAGATCTGAATCAAATTGTTACAACACAAAGTAACAAAAAACATAAAAAATTGTTCCGTTAAAGGAAATTAATGTTGAAATATATTACAAAACGGGTATGCGAAAGTTGATAGTTGAATGATAATTTATAAGGAACAAAAGGAAAAGAATTATAGACTAGAAGACTAGAAGCTAGAATTATAGACTAGAAGCTTTGAATTCCTCCAAGCTATCTTTCTCCTTTTTTTTAATTTTATTGAAGTGTTGTTATTTTTCTTTTTTCTTCTTCCAGGCTGGACCAGAGAGCCTTGCGAAACGTTAAGTTGTTCAAACATAGAAAACACGTTATGTTGAAATCGTTTCCAATGTATCATTGACTGTTTGTATAAATAACCCCGATCTAGAAGTTATTTGGACGCAAAAAAAAACGTTTTCGACAAAAAGTGACAAGCTTTCTTAACAAAAGGTTGGCAATATTTTGTTTAAGATTGTCATTGAGACATCGGAATTAGATACTTGTCTCCTAGCGTGTGAGAAATATAATTGTCAAAAAGTTTAACTGACTGTTCTTCAGTCTTGTTTCAACTTTCATATAGACCAGGGGATGGGAAACATTTTATTCGGAAGGCCAAATTGTAAACTTTATAGCTGACGGGGGCTACAAACATCACATACACTTTAATTACAATTTATGATAAAGTATGAATGAATGATAGTACTTAACCATGCATTATTTGCTTATCATTTATATTGTATTAAAAAAGTACAATATATTTAACAATTCAAAACTAAAATCCACTAAGCTGGTAACAACTTTTACATTCTATCACAATTAGTTTTAAGAAAAATTTGGCTTACAGTCTTCTCCGATGGAAATAATCAGAAAAAGTAACAGATATATACCAATTCAATCAAAAAGAAACAAGATTGGTACACAATTGCAGCGTACAACAGTAGCTGTCTGTGTACCATAAAAATATGCTCTGGTGAGCCACATGTAACCCGTGTGTCGTAGTTTAAACTACGTTGAACAAAATGGCCCCCTCAATATAGACCACTCTTCACTGCTTTTCAATATTAATTAACATTATTGTGACCTTGTTTTTTTTTTTGACGATTTTGTCCTGTTTTTCCATTTATGCAGACCATTTTTTGGCAGTTTTCTAAAGACTCTATAAAATCTCATTTTAATTCCAAACATCATTTCACTGTAACATGGAAAATACATCGTTCTATCGTAAAGTTCCTGTCTTGTCATTCCAAGGAGTCTGATTCTTTTGATTCTGATTGGCCCACTCGCATTTGCTCACCAGTTCACTGTACTTAGTCTACTCTCTTCATTCACTCCATCTCATCGAAGAATAAAAAAAAAAAAAAACACATGTTAAAAAAAGGTCGACAAAGGCTCTTTATCCTTGCTTCTTCATAACTTTCTTAGTGTAAGTTAGATGGCTGTTCAATTTCCCTCTTCACTTTCGAATATCTTTTGGTCGAAAGTTGAACAAAACCTTCCGGTCCACTCACATTTGCTCACCGGTACATTGTACTGAGTCTGTTCTCTTCATTCACTCCATTTCATCGAAGAATCAAAAAGAGCCATGTCCAAAAAAAGTCGACAAAGGCTCTTCACCCTAGGTTCTTCATATTTTTCTTAGCGTAAGTTAGATGGCTGTTCGAATTCCCTCCTCACTTTCGAATATTTCGCGAATCTGGCTCATGTAAAAAAAAAAAAGAGCTATCGCAGTCTATGTGAACTGCTTTAATATTCCCTGTCCAAATCATGACAAAAAGAAGAAGACAATGTAAGGAAAAGATATTGTAATTATTTTCAAGCACTAGAAGTTAATTTATAGAGGCACTCTGACATAGAATGAAGCAAATAGACGACGCTTTAATAGAATTGTGATTTTTTTTTTTACTTTTATTATATCTAATCTACATTTTCATCTTTATCAACTGGAAGCCACCTGCCGTGGGATCACACTACAGGGAAAAGATCGCGTGCAATAAAGACTGTAAGAACGGAGCTAGCTTGCCATATGGTTTATGGTCACTGTCGTAAAAACTAAGGCTTCTGTAAACCACTAGGTAATTAAGTGATAAAACTCATTTTATCCCTAATTGCTTGGTTTCATCCCTAAATCTGAAAAAGGTAGATGCAGTACCATAGCTAAACATTAGACAGGGGCAAAAGTTGAACTTCCTTTTAGGATTGGTGAACGACCTTGGTGGGAAGATGTCTGAGGAATAAGATTAATAAGCCAAATCGGGGCATTCGGGCTCAAAAGCGCACTTTTTTCAAAGCACCTAGCCCCTCTTCGTGATCAAACATTTTTATATGGGTTCAGGAACACAGTAAAAATTTTGATCCTCTGGCTTGGTCTCTCGTCCCATTGTCACCTAAGAGCCGCGCTGCTTTTTTATGACACAATAGTTGTTTAATGTCGTGACACGGTAATTGGGTCCTTTTATAATATGTCCGCTATTCCCTAATATTTTATATAATATCTTACCCCTAATATTTTAAAATATTTTATAATATTTTACCTCTTCTTGTCGGCCCTGTGCAGACTCATCATATAACTCATAATACCACCGGATTTCCTTCCCTTTGTATCCTTTTTCTCAATTCTGCCAGTCATTGGCTTTAGTTATCACGGTAATTTATATGCGTATACACTTATGCTGCGTCATTATTTTAGTGATTGCTACTTCAATATTCTGAAACCATGATTATAATACTGATGGAGCAAGCAATAATTATTGGAAAGGCAAGTTGCCTGTTTTGCGAATCTGGCTCATGTCAAAATGTAAAATGATGAATAATAGGCCTAAAAGTCGC
This sequence comes from Artemia sinica, assembly GCA_027921565.1. NCBI lineage: Eukaryota > Metazoa > Arthropoda > Branchiopoda > Anostraca > Artemiidae > Artemia > Artemia sinica. Next base: position 30,699,113 of record CM051256.1, read on the forward strand.
AAGAGGTATTCCTGGCCCATGCTTAATTCTAGTCATGCATAGCCAAAATGATCATGTATGCTACAAAAGCCACCTTAGCATAAATGGGACCCTGCCCAAATTAGGGTTAGGGGTTAGCCCATAGGAGCCATTGCGAGAAATTCGATATTCACGTACTCTGAAATTCTTTTTAGGGACTGTTTCACTTATGTTTCCAGCACTGTATATAAATAATATACAGTAAGATCACAACTCAGTGATTTTTGGCTACTACATTCTTGGCGTGTACAAACAGCTCTTCCCATTTAATCTGCCATCGGTGGTCCAGTGTATTCTACTCTGGAACACGTATTTTCGCAGAAACTTTCTCAAACCTCTTTTAAAACCAACTCGAGACTTCCGAAACCTGCTTGTAATTCCTAAAAACATCTAATAATAACATTGCACTACTTATTACCGATTTTATATATATGCATTCGAATAAATAAATTTAAGATTAGATTCTTTAAAATTTAGTGTTACAAAGGTGAACCAAGTTTCGCGTTCAAGAGAAATCTGACTTGTCTATCCGTGAAAAAATCCAATGTCGCTCATGTTTATACTTGTTTAAATGTTCTCCGAAGCACTTGCATCTCGGTCCGGCTTTGTAGAATGGTCGAGATAGGGAATAGTCGATTCACAGCTTCACACTTAACCCCCTCCTCCAATTAAGTTTCAATTTCCTTTATGTCCTTGTTTAAGATCTTTTCTCACCCCACTCGGGGTGATTTGCTCTTCGCTTGACCGCGAACGTATAGCCAAGAAGCTGTGCTGACATACTGACAAGAACTAAACGCACCTGACTAAAACAACATTAGATAATCAGTCACTTTTTTGGACAACCTTTCATGAATATCAAGTACTGAAAGTCTGTGAGTCTCATTCATGTAGTTCCTATACTCTCTATACTAAAATAAAAATATACTAAAATACAAATATCTCTGAAATATTAAAATAAAATGCCAAAAAAGAATTATTTACCCAACAACATCAACATCAACAGACACCTCAAAATTACAGATACACATAAAGTCCTAATATTATCTCCAACGTTTTTTATTAAATTTGTTGTCATTTTTTTTTATTAGCTCTACAGGAAACAGTCACATAAAATACAAAAAAAAAAAATTTAAGCCCACGAAAACTCCGAAAATGGTTCCCAAGTCTTGACTCGCTAACATCTAACAGATTACCTTTAAGCTTTAGCTTTGCTAAGCTTGCCTCGAATTCAAGCGCAGTTTCGTATTGTTTCACCTCAAAAGAATGTTTAAAAGGTATTAGCCATTGATTTGAGGTGGAAAAACATGCAAATGAGGCTTAACATTTGAAAAAAAACGTTTATAGAAAGTGTATAAGTTACAATAGTAACAAATAGAAGAAATTTCTACCAAGGTTTTCAGATTTATCACATATTTAGTAATATCAGAATATTAAGCAATATTCAAGCCAGGTTTTTACGCGACGAAGGAGACTTGTGGCCCGTTCCCCCGTGCCAATTTCAACTTTTTTGTTCTCTATTCAAAAGTTTTATGTTTGTCATATAATTTAAATATTCTGTGACTTTTTTTTATTTCTGCTCTCAATCCGAAGGAATCTGCATAAGTGCTCGATTTAGAATTTCCTTTTTTTTTGTTTTTTTTCTGTCTTTGTCTTTTAATTTTTCATTTTACAAAATCTACTTTAAATTTGTTTTTCTGTCTTTGTCTTTGATGCCAAAAATATTGCGCAAATACGTCTCCAAAAAAAGCTAAAACCCAGTTTAAACAGCCTAATAAGTATGTCACAACAAGGGAAAAACTTGCTGTTCCTGTAAAAAGTTACATCTCATGGCGGAATTTATCTTTTTGTTTTTCAGAAAACTTTCAATTTTTTTCCGATACAAATGTTAATTCCAACTAGAGTTAGTTTTCAGAACGTGAGATGGTTTGGTTTGAACCCCTCAAATTATATTTATTGACCTCATCGACGCATATATTACCACACTTGGCCATCATGCGCAAGACTGAAAGCGAACAATAAGCGATGCTCTTTACGCTAAAGTTGTTTAGTACTTAAAAAAAAGCTTCTTACTGTTCTAACTAAATGAACATAATGTTTCAGGAGTCGTTCTTAAAGAATTGCGAGAGAATTCAAACTTTAGAGTTTGAATTCTTAGAGTCACACAAAAATACGAATTATTTTCTGAAAATACATTAAATTAAATGAAAAACATTAAAATTCTTAAGGTTCCGGGGGGACATGAGCCCAAAGCCCCTCTCCTCCTGAAAATAAAATCGAAGTAAATGTGTCAACTTTCAAGCATTTTTAACTGAAATCTGAAATTCAACAGAAATCAGCAGATTAAAAAAAAGAAAAAAAAATAAACCACATGGAATAAAGTCTGTCCGATTTACTTCTGCCATTGGAGAAAAACAAAATTCCCGTTTATATGAAGAACCCTTTCGGAGGAGTGTCAGGTATAATTTCTGTCAATAATACTGTAGAAGGGGGTCATTTGCGTCTTGACGTTTGATTTTGGCTGAAAGGTTTCATGAATGACAGGATCGCCACCTGGCCAGAAATGCCAGATTGCGGGCGAATGATAGAACATGGTGAAACACTGATAAACATGTACCCCATCGACTGTCTCAACAGGATTGTCTAATTCGATGACAATTTATGATTGGAAGCGTCCATCAAAGTGGGTAAGTGGTGAAGTCTTATCTGGCTATTTTATTTCAACTGTTCCAAATAGAACCAACGGGTTCCTATACCAGCTATATAGTGTTTACGGATTTGCTGCACTTCAAATTTGCTTAGGCTGTGCAAATTAAATATAAAATAAATAAGACTATCATAGTTTGGTAAAAAATTTTATGGTCCTCAGCAAATATAAAATAGTAAAATTTCCTTTGATAGATTACAAAGTAAAATTAAATTGAGAGAAAAAAGCCATGGCATAGGTCCACAAATTTTGATCTTGAACTTTTGCTTCCTCTGCAATTTGATTGATGGAACCATTTTTCGTCCAGTTACATAGAATATAACTATCTGAAAACTTAATATTTACTTAAGCAGTATTTTTAAATTGCAACAGGAGAGCAGGGTTCCTGGGTAACGAGAAGGAGTTTAAAGGAAAACGAGAAATACTCCTAGAAAACTAAAATCCTGGTAAAAAGCAAAATTTCTGGTAGTAATCCCCCCCTCCACCAAATAAGCTTTCTGGATCTACATAAGTTTCCTGGCTAGCTTAAGTTTTTACTTGAACTAGGAGAAGGTAATTAGGATAATTAGGTATCTAGAAGAGATTAAACTTCCTGCTTCTGCTGGTTTAAGCCAGAAAAGTACGTCGGGATTTCTTTTTTACTGTGGGGAACTTATTTTAAAAATACGAAAAAAAATGCATAAAAATAAATACAAGGAATAGTTTAATCATGACGCTTTTTTAATTTCTTGGAAATCCAAGGCCAAAACCTCCTCCTGTGCATATTACTGCTTCTGCTCCCCTTTTCCAAGTTCTTGCCCGAAATAAAAAAAAAAAAAAAAAAAAAAAAAAAAAAAAAAAAAAAAAAATGTGCAAACTTTATGTATGCGCTTTAAGTTTTGAGAAAGTATCTAGTTAGCTATAGCAATGCATACAACGAATGCCCTTCATAGGCCATTCATTTTTTCTTGCCTTTAGTAAGAGCCTGAAAGGACTGGAAAATAATTTAAGGAAGTATTTCGTAGTATATGGGGTAGATACTTTGCGGTGAAGCATAGATTTTTCTTTACGTAAAATCACACTTTAGCGGCTTTCTGCTAACCCAACAAGTTGTTGCGATATGTGAATCAAACTTCAAGGAATTAGGCTAAACTTCAGCTCAAATTGGGCCCAGAAACGTGTTTTGCAAGCTCCTATCTCCACCATTTCCTTTTATGTGTGGCTTTAAAGACAATATGAAGTCTTATCTACACTAGCCTGACTGTCTTACAGGGACATAATTTGCTATGGGGTGGGTGGGTGGAAGTTGGGTGGGGTCAACTGCCCCCCCCATCCCAGTTTGCCTTCAGCTGAAATTTGGCATAAATCAAGTATCCACAGAAATGAGTCAGTTTTCTTTGGTATATTTTTGCCTTTATGGTACTATATGGTTTATTCTTCAGTGTCATTTTTACTTGATTTGAGATTTGGCTCCAAATTTGCCCAAAAAACTTTGGCTGCAGAGTCTCCATCTTTGACTGCAGGCTTTGCCAAAGAAGTTTTTGAAATTTAACTGAATATTAAGACAAATTTAAGCTATTGAACTTTACAGGTATTGCAAGTAGAGAACGAGTTGAGATAAAATGCTGAAAACACCTTCTCAAACAGATATTTGGGCAATAGGTTCATTAAAAGTTTCTATCGTCTAGCAAAACATTTCCCTCAGTTCATAAAAGTGAATTTATTTAAAGGGGCAAAACGGTGGTTTTTTTTTTTTAAACCTTCCCCAAACTCAAGATGTTTTGCCCCTCCGTGCTTCATTTTGAAAAATATTAGGGGGGTTGGGGGCAGGCGCGTACGCAGGAATTTGTTTGGGGGGGGGGGGGGGGGGGGGGGGGGGGGGTAAATCCTTCAAATTCCTTATTCTATGAAGAATATCAGAAAATTGGGAAAATAAAAAAAACGTGAGATTTCGGGGGAGATGCGGGGGCCAGGGCCCCCTTTCGTACGTGCCAGGTTGGGGATAAAGTATAGTGGAATCACTTTCAAAATATATTAACTGCACTTTTTCTGCATATTACAAAGCAAGAACTGTCTTCTTAACATGTTTCTAACATGTGTCATGTTTCTTTCTCCATAGCCCGTTTCTAGGCTTATACCCTGTTGAGAAGGAAACACTATAAATTTCTGAAAACTTTAATTCCCCCACCTTAAAACGGGCCTAAAATACTTACTTAATTTATTCCTGTATTCCCCCCCCCCTCGATGTGCAAATATATAACCCAAATTATATATTTCACATGTATTTTGTCATTCGTTATTATTTTGTTTCAACTTTGTACCAGTAAATTGAATTAACGTTGACGAAATAATGAAACAGAAAATGTATAGGGAATATTTTATTTGGCCTGTATACACATTAGGAGGGGGTGGTGGTAAAGTAAAGTGAAGCACTTTTAGGAATAGCATAAGCATTTTTTAAAGTTGTTTTCAGAATTTTATAGTTTCCGTCTCAAAAGCCCAAAATGTACAGTAATACGGAAAATTTATCAAAAAAAACGATATATTTGCAGCACTTACTAGAATAAACCAAAATCATGACACCCTGACCACTTCCACAAAGCTATCCGTTAAGTTCCATGATTTTATCCGTTCTTCAGCGGAGCACTCTTCATAACTGTTTGCTTCAGCTGCAGAGAGGAATCAGCATGCCGGAAGGCTTTGTATCAACGGAGCATGTTATAAGTAGCGCTGAAGGCTGCTGCCAGCGGTGTTTCATAGGTACAAACTTCAAAATTCAGCAGCATACATAAATGCTTACAAATTAACCCTAGATCTGTTAATTTGAGATCCTCATTCAAAAGAATGTATGCTAATGTTTATTAACTATTGTAATTTGCATTGCATAATATTCCTTCGTCACTGTTCGAATGATTTTGAATAGTGCTCAATATTGAGTACTCATCTATCAGGCTCTTACGCCGAAAATGCTCAGAAGTCGATGGAGCAGGCTAGTCAAATAGTATACTTACATACTATGAATATTATAATCAATATGTTAAACCTAAATTGACATTAAAAAAGTCATATAACGAGCTGTGCAATGATGGCTGTAGAATCTAGACTGCTTGGATTTGGTTTAAGTGATTAGTTATGACTCGAAACTTTGCAGGGGATTGCACTAGAACTGTAATCTGAGCCGAATCTCGAAGGTCATCTCACTAGATATAACTGATCAATATTAAAAATTTTGCATCTTGCTTATTTCTCATTGTCCTTGATGTCAATTGTGCCTGATACGGTGAATTTTCACAAAAGAAGCTGAGCAAAATCTGCATTGGCTACTGGTTTTCTCAAATAGCCCCTTCGATCAGAACTATAGAAGCAGTAGTGTCCATTCTAGAAATGTAGGGTTTGGGAAAAATGTATTTTACAAAATGTAGGGAGACAAATCTTTTGTTTTTTAAATGAAACTTGAAAAATGCGTTTTTTAATAAAAACGCTCTAACTCCTTATTCTCCCCTCCCAATTGAAACCACTGTATAGAACGCCAGAACTCACTAACAACTACTAACAACTCACTGTGACACCAAGCAACATAATGTCAACACAACCCATCATTCTGTGGCACCAAGGCAGCCGCACTGTGGCACTAAGCCCATAATGTTAACACAGTTGAGCATCCTCCTTCTTAACCCTTCTATTCAAAGCTTCAATCTTCAGCCCCCCCCCCCCCATAAAATTTAAGTTTCCTTTAAATTCTTCGTAATGACCTCTTTCAATCACGTGCGGGGATGAACTACTGTTCGTTTGGTTTAAATAGATGGCCAAAAAAAAAAAAAAAAACAATATTTGGTAATATGTTACCATTCATCCATGAAACGTGGCCCAGTCACTTTGACCGTCTTTCATTATAGCCCTAGGAAGTGTGACCAGATTTATCGTATAGCTTATTGTATACGGTGAGTCAAACGATTATCTAAGACGATTCATCTCTATATGATTTATCTAGGATTATCTATAGAGACGATTATCTTTATCAGGTCAGTCAAACGATTTTGTAAGACTATTATTTAACAATTACTCTGGAAAACATTTAAGAAATCCTGCTCAGCATTTCGAAGCACCCACATATCTTGAAAATGTTGTTTCACTTAGCAAAGTATCGTAATATTTCCTAATTATAGGTAGGCCGGAGAGCATTTTCTCTCAGTATGTTTCCCTTATGTCGTTTGCAATTGCGTCACTATAAAATTTGCTCGCACAAGTTATTTGCGAGATGAAAGTTTTTGTTCTGGAAATTTATACACTGTGGACAAATAATCTCGCAAATAGACTTTATTAATTCTTTTAGTTAACGAAAGTTGTGAATATTTTGCTTCAGAAACTTTTGAAAGAACATTATGCAACTAAACGATCATAAGAATTAGTTATTTCCTATAAACAGCACCTCCAGGAACCAAATGATTTAGCACGCTTTTTGTTTCGGGGCTCAATCGTTGAAATATTTGATTGACTCCTGATTTTATACATTTGTAAGAAAATTAGAACAAAAGCAAAAAAGAAGAAGAAAAAAAAAAAAAACGACTCTTAACTCTAATCTTAAAAGCCTATTTTAAACTAATTTTGAGCCCTCGACTAATTCCGAGGGCTCATTCGCCCGGAAATTAAAAGCTCTAGTGCCCTTTTTCAGAGACAAAAAATGGAGGGTAACTAGGCCCACGCTCCCAAGCTCATTTTTTGCCAAAAGTCACCCGGTCAAAAATTGTAGATAGGCATTTTGTTCAGCACGGTCGAATTATATAATAACTACGTATTTAAGGATGACTTAATCCCCCACAGTCCCCGGGATAAGGGCTGCAAGTTATAAACTTTGTCCAATGTTTACATATAGTATTAGTTATAGGGAAGTATACAGACGTTTTCACGGGGAATTTTTTCTGGTAGTGAGGGGGGGGGGGGGGGGGTCGGGGGTTAAGTGAGAAATCTTTCCATGGAGGAAGTTTTCATGGGGGAAATGGACATTGTTGAAGGGGGCGCCGGATTTCCCAGCATATTTAAAAAATAATCAGAAATTAAATAAAAAAGTATTCAACTGAAAAACTTTTTAACTGAAAACTTTTCAACGTCAAAACTTAAAACGAAGAGAAATTATTACGTATGTGATCTGGCTCGCCCCCTAGCCAATACCTCGCTCTTTGCGCTAAAGTTTTTTTTAGTACTTTCATAAGAGCTATTTATTCTAACTAACGGCCTTTGTGATTAAGAGGTCATTCTTAAAAGAATTGGAAAACAAAATTGGAAAAAAACTTTAGCGGAAAGAGCGAGGTATTGACTAAGAGGGTGAACCCCCTAATATACGTAATAAAAATATATGAATATAGAAGTTCGTTACGTAATTTAATTTGCAAGTTACGTATATTTATTACTAATACAAAAAAACGTTCGTAAATAAAATTAAACGACTTTCGAGAAAGCCATTTGGCCAAAAAACGTAAAATTAATATGTAAATTTCGTTTTAATTATTAGTGTAAGGTGAGCCAAAATCAAAACCTGCATTATTTAAAAAACAATTAGAAACTAAATAATAAAAAAACAAGTTTTTCTAACTGAAAGTAAGGAGCGACATTAAAACTTAAAACGAACAAAAATTATTCCGTATATGAAAGGGGCTCTCCCCTCCTCAACGCCTAGCCCTTTACGCTAAAGTTTTTTTATTGTTTAAAAAATAAGTTGTGAGACTGAGTCAAACTTTAGCGTAAAGAGTGAGGAGGGGACAGCCACTTTCATATACGGAATAATTTCTGTTCATTTTAAGTTTTTTATGTTGCTCCTTGCTTTCAGTTAAAAAACTTGTTTTTTTTTTATTTAATATTCTATAAGAAGTTGGTGGGTGAAACCGTGTACCGAAAAAAACCTATATAAATGTTTCAGCCACAATAAAACTACATAATATTATGATCCCGAAGCAAAGACTGATACAGTTCTTTTTTATCCTGCCTGGTCAATAGTCCTTGATGAGCTGTAAAAGTGTAGCAGAGGAGTTTTTTACTGCAATTATTCGTTGATGAGATGTATTATGTTGAAAATCTTTAGGGCCTGATAACTTCATTGTTTAGTTTCATATACGAAAAAAAAAATTGGAGATTGACTCTGCATAAACCCATTTCATGTGAAAAACGAAGATGATTTCAGGATTTTGAAAAAGAAAAGGCTAGATCTTAACTCACTTAAAAAAAAACAAGCCTTGACTTATTGTATAAGCGGGCTGAGCCAAACCCGCACTTCAAACTTCCCGACTACCAACTTCGTACAATTTCCACAGACATTTTCTTAGCGGAAAGGTAGGTATCCTGTTTGAACCGAAACATGCAAGTATTTTCAATTATTATTATTTGCGAGTAAAAGTGGGGCAGATGCCCCATGGATATTCGTTTATCCCTCACTCACTACCAGCTTTTTAGCACAAAGACAGGCATGGTGCACTCTGTCTAAACCAGAATCATACAAAGATCTTCAATCTCTACCACTGGAAGTTTAAAATGGGCTCTATATCTTCTCCAACAAAACTCACCCCTCACCCTGTACAAGGTTTTTAGTGGAAATGTTTTCGGGCCCAAATTATCTGTGATTTTTGCAACAGCATAATTTTCCGACCGAGGTTAGCATGGCTTCTCTAATAAAACCGTTCCCTCCGATACCAATTTTTATATGAAAGGGTAGACACGTGAGCCGTGCTCGAACCAGAATCATAAAAAAATAAATCAGTGTTATTGAAGGCAAAAAAGTGGACCCAAAACTCCTCCATAATACCCTCTCCCCGCCGTATTTTTGCAGAAAGGCAGGCATGCCGCGCCTTTTTTGAACAGTAATCACGCAAATATTTTTCAACCTAAATTATTGTAACCATAAAGTGATTCCATGGCCTCTCCAAAGCCCTCTTCCCCCACATCCAACTGATTATTAGAAAAACTATGCATGTTGTACCCTGTTTGAAGCAGAATTGCGTCAAAAAATAATTAGATTGGAGAGCCAAAGTGGGCTAGATGCCTCTCAAAAGACCCATGAGTATATTCCATCTTTTTTAACCGTAATCAGATAAGGATTTTCAATCTCCTTTATTGCATGACCAAAAAAAGACCTTGGCCCCACCAAAAAACGACCTACCATCAACTTTTAGTAGTGATGAAGGCATATGGCACTTTGTTTCAATTGAAATCATACAAGCATTTAATCTACACGATTAGAGGCAAAAAACGTCCTATGGCCTTATACACATCTTCTACCAATAGCTTTTTACTTGAAAGGCAGGCAGATTTTTTTTTTTCACTGATCTGTATGCACTTACGGGACAAGTACTTAGGGCTGATGGGATATGGGAATGATGATTTTCAGAGACGTAAACCTTTTCTTAGATATCTTCACGAAAGTACTCAGACCCAATTGAAACTTGCGGCTGAGTACCTTAAGCCAATGGGGCAGAGGGGGACGAATTTTTTGGACAGTTACGAAAGCTCTGAGCCCCACTTATCTTCAATATGAAATCGTTTTAGTTGGGTTGGAATATTTTTAGGCCGGACGCTCACTGCCGATTAAATTCTTGACCTCTAAGTCTTTAAGGTCTGTGAGGCAGGAGACTTCAAAGTTTTCTGGCTTGGGAACATTCCCCCATCACGGAGAGTGACATGTAAGCAAGAATTGTTAAGCATGTTCATCGTCAGTGTCGCGAGGATAACAATGCAAAGTGTCTGCTGTTGGCCTACGGTACGCATTTCATGGTTAGAGAAATTCGTCTCAATTTTAAGCACTAACCTGACTTGTAATCAGAAATCATAGAGGAGGTTCATCTGTATGTCCATGTGGTTATATACTTGTGCTAATTGGTGTTCGTTGTATTCGTTTCCGACACCTTTGAGGTTTAGAAAATTTGTAATTTTCATGTAATGTATTTCAAAGTAATACATTACTAGCTGGTGCATATGGTTCGTTTTTAAAATAACAATATTAATTGGATGCCAGGAATAAAAAAATTAAGTCAGTTTGAAACTGAAGTTGCGTATTTGAGACCGTCTTTATGTGACTTGTCACAAATTTTTTGGAGAAAAAATTTATCTTAGGAAAAACCAATTTACCAATTGTAAGGTTTCAAGGTGCTTTCCCATTATATGGCCTCTCTAAAAGTCAAGTTTGGTTAATGTTAATGAAATAAAATAAAATTGGATGAATATATAATAGTTTAGAAACAAATTTGGGCTATATATTTGCACATTAGGGCGGGTGGGGGTAAGGCATAGCATATATTAAATACGTAACCTAACCTAACCTAGGTACCTCCCCCCCTAAACCCCAAAAAACCACAGATTAATAGTGTATATGCAATGCAAACCACGCTATCATTGCCTAGTCTATTGCGGTTAACATGTCAAAAACGGGTTCTATCCTTGCCTACTCTAAAGTGGTTAACCCTAGAGGCCCATATAATGGGAAAGCACCGGTTTCAAATAGTTGACAACCACAGAGTTCCATCAATAATCAAGAGAAGAAAGAAAAACTAAAGAGTAGCTTCTGCAACAAGTTCGTCAGCTAAACTGACCGAACGTTACCAAAATACTACGCACGGCCCAGATAACATTAATCTAGGCTTAGTTTATGTGGTTATGTCTTCACCATTTGGTCCGTAATTTTTTTAGTATTAGCAGTTCAAATCAAATCCAGAGAACATTAATCTGATACAATGCCTTATCTTGAAGGATATAGGCTTATCCAAAATTCAACCGATTATTTCTGTTCAAAGACATTTCTCTTAGCCTCATAAGGTCTTTCCCTTTTCCTATTAACTGGTACTCTTGCATTATGCAGGTCTTTCTAAAAAGTCAAGTTTGGTTAATGCTACTGACATAAAATAAAATAGGATAAGTATATAATATTTTAAAAACAAAATTTTGGGCTATATATATTTGTACATTAGGGGGGGGGGGGGGGGGGGGGGTAAAGCATAGCATATATTAAATACGTAGCATAACCTAAACCTAGGTACCTCCCCCCCCCTAAACCCCCCAAAACACAGTTTAATATCGTATACGCAATGATAAAACCAAGCAATCATTGCCTAGTCTATAGCGGTAAATATGTCAAAAACGGGTTTTATCATTGCCTACTCTATAGTAGTCACTGTATAAAGATTAAATAAAAAAAAAACAAGTTTTTTAAACTGAAAGTAAGGAGCGACATTAAAACTTAAAACGAACAGAAATTATTCCGTATATGGAAGGGGCTTTCCCCTCCTCAACGCCTCGCTCTTTACGCTAAAGTTTTTTATTGCTTTAAAAAATAAAGTTTTTGAGGCAGAGTCAAACTTTAGCGTAAAGAGCGAGGCGTTTGAGGAGGGGAAAGCCCCTTCCATATACGGAATAATTTCTGTTCGTTTTAAGTTTTAATGTCGCTCCTTACTTTCAGTTTAAAAAACTTGTTTTTTTTATTTAATTTGTGAATGTTTTTTAATTAATGCAGGTTTTGATTTTGGCTCACCGTGCATGAATAATTAAAACGAAATTTGCATATTAATTTTACTTTATTTGGTTAAATGGCTTTCTCGAAACTTGTTGAATTTTATTTACGAACGTTTTATTAGTAATAAATATACGTAACTTACGAATTAACTTACGTAACGAACTTCTATATTCATATATTTTTAATACGTATATTAGGGGGTTTGCCCCTAGTCAATACCTTGCTCTTTAATCTAAAGTTCAAATTTTGTTCCAATTCTTTAAAAATGACCCTTAATCACAAAGGCCGTTAATTAGAATAGATAGCTCTTTTGAAAGCACTAAAAAAAAAACTATAGCGTAAAGAGCGAGGTATTGACTTGGGGGAGAACCCCCTCATATACGTAATAATTTCTGTTCATTTTAAGTTCTAATGTTGCTTCTTACTTTCAGTTGAAAAAAACTTGTTTTTTAAATTTAATTTCTGATCGTATTTTAAATAATGCTTGGAAATCCGGCGCCCCCTTCATAGAAATGTCCCTTACCCAAAGAAACATCCTCCACGGAAAGATTCTCCCGAGTAACCCCCTCTTTCAGCCCCCCCCCCTACCAGAAAAAAATTCTTCCTGAAAATGTCTGTATACTTCCCAATAACCAATACAATATGTAAGCAATGGGCAAAGTTCATAACTTGCAGCCCTTCCCCTGGGAACTGTGGGGGATTAAGTCATCGTAAAAGACATATTTATTAGATTTTCGACTATGCTGAACAAAATGGCTATCTCAAAATTTTGATCGGGTGACTTTGGGAAAAAAATGAGCGTGGGAGGGGCCTAGTTGCCCTCCATTTTTTTGGTCACTTAAATAGGGCACTAGAACTTTTAATTTCCGTTCCAATGAGCCCTCCTACAATATTCTAGGACCACTGGGTCAATACGATCACCCCTGGAAAAAAAAAAAAAACAAATAAACACGCACCCGTGATCTTTCTTCTGGCAAAAAATGCAAAATTCCATATTTTTGTAGATAGGAGCTTGAAACCTCTACAGTAGGGTTCTCTGATATACTGAATATGATGGTGTGATTTTCATTAAGTTTCTATAACTTTTAGGGGGTCTTTCCCCTTTTCTCGAAAATCAGCCAAATTTTCTCAGGCGCGTAGCTTTTGATGGGTAGATTAAACTTGATGAAACTTATATATTTGAAATCAGAATTAAAATCTGATTCTTTTGATGTATCTATTGGTATCAAAATTCCGTTTTTTAGAGTTTCGGTTACCATTGAGCCGGGCCGCTCCTTACTTACAGTTCGTTACCACGAACTGTTTGATATTAGCAGTAAGTTTACTGCAGATAATTTGTGGCTCTTCATTCTCGGTGCGAACAAACAGCTCCTCCCACTTCTTCTTGCATTAGCGCGTAAAAACAGCTCCTCTCATTTGATCTGCCATCAGTGGTCCAATACCCTGGAACACGTATTTTGGCAGAAACTTTCTCAAAATGCCTTCTAAACCACCTGAGACTCCGAAACCTACTTTTAATTCCTAAATACATCGAATGATAACATTGCACTACTAATTACCGATTTTCATATATGTATTGAAATAAATTACTTTAAAATTAGTTTCTTCAAAATTTAGTGCTCCAACGTTGAAGCCAAGTTTCGCGTTCAAGAGAAATCTACTTGTCTACCCGTGAAAAGATCTAATGTCGCTTATGTTTCTACGTTCTCTGGAGCACTCGCACCTCGGTCCGGGTTTTTATAATGGGTGAGATAGGAAAGATCATACTGCCTATAATTTATATACTGTGATAGGTGATAGTACGCATAATGCAAGAGTACCTATTAATTTTACACCCTTGGAAACAACTTTGGCTGTGCTTCTGGATTCATTAGAGATTAAAAAAAAAAAATTAATCATGTTGAAAAGTATTCGAGCCCCATCTCCTCCTAGAGTGAAAAACCACAAGTGTATTGAAGCCCCGGAGGGCAAATGGATATTTGGAAGCTAGTTATGGAAAAGAGAAAGAATCCTTACGTGATATAACGAGAGGTGGAACCTTATGTATAATTAGTATATTAACATACCATTATTGCTGCACTAATTTAAAATTTATAATTAGCTATATTTTTGTGTTTTTGCATAATATCTCTGTTCTATGTAATAGGAAAATTAAATGCAAGCTAAATAAATTACACAGCCAGAAATCTCAAATGATATGGGCAAAAAAAAATATACTGTATTACAAATTAATCACGAAAGGGATAACCTATAAAGTTTTTATGACACACTGGCATAACTGGCATAACTATGAGGAGGGTTAGGAGTAAAAGTCACGCCCCTTCCTCCTTCACTATGGCCCATATTACCCCCCCCCCCCTTGAGTAAGTAATAAGTAATATGAAACTTGTACTACAGAAATTTGTAGGAAAAACATAGATTATGTTCAAACAATGATAATTTATTACTTTCGGCCTTAGATCCTCCTGTGCCTCTAGTTTGAGCCTCCTGTGCGCCTGTGCTAAAGTTTGACCTTTGTGACAATACTTTAAGAAAGAAGGCTGAAACATAAGGGTCGTTGAATTTGAACAAGAATTATTTTTAAAAGAACTTTAAGGCTTTAGTGTAAGGAGTAAGGCCTGAGGAAGGGGTAGTCTCCTTCATATATGGAACAATTTCGGTTCGTTTTAAGTTTTAATATTTTTACTTACTTTCAGTTGAAAAACTTGTTTCTTTATTTGAATTCAAAATAAGCACAAGCGTGTAATGGGTAATTTGGGCTATCTGATAAAATAATTCTCACTCTTATTTCCAGCAGTGTTACCTTTTTATGGGGATTTTACATTTTTGAAAGTATTCAAATTTTAGGGGCTCTTACCCCAAAAGTCAACTAATGGTGGGTAGAAGGGTAGCAGAATTACTTGCTATCGTTTCTTTACTGACTTATTTCTTTACTGTGATAAATATTTAAAGCTCGAATAAATGATTACACACCTAACTTGTGCTAAATTGCCCCCCTTGCTCCCTCGAAACGACGCCCCTGTTAGTGGCAGATGTTTCGGTCTGTGCTGACGCTGAATTCAAGTATTATTCTCAATGACACGACTGGTAACCGAGAAATATCTTCCAAACTATTTCTCCAGTTTCTGCTATCACTTAGATTTTAGATTCAATCGGGTTTAATTAAAACAAATAGAAATAAATAAAAATAAATAAACTTCTCTATGCAAAAAAAACGCACGTTGAGTCCCTTAAAAAACTAACGATTCCTCCTAATCACGCTTTACGACTCTCGCTTTACTCCTCAGCACAACCACATCCCTCAACCATACAAGTCACTATCTAAGAGATTCCCCCTTCCTCCCTAAATGCTGTTCATACTATCTCAGGCCACGGATAATTCCCAGAACTGGAAAGGGTGAAGACGTTTTCCCATTTTCAAGAAATTGGCTTTCTTCGACGAAAGCTGCTGACTTCAAATTTTTAGCGATACGAAGATTTTTAGGCTTGCAACAACAGTACCTTTGCCTCGCGAATTGCTATGTCTGTTATTTGGTATTTTAGTTTATTAGGGGGACAAGGTATAAATGACTCTATGGGTCTGTTTCTCTCCAATTCAATGGATAAGTTGATGTAAGTACTTGTAAAGAACAGGAAAAAACAGCTGTTTGAGCAGCTATCTTTTTTCAACGAAAGCAGCAGTTTCTTGTTTTGACGAAAGATGAGAATAGAAACACTCCTTAATTTTGGTGACCTGTTCCGCTCCTCTTTTGTTTCATTCAAGCCTTTTTTTTATTTTCTAAGAAAGATAGTCGTATTTAAGAAAATTACATGGTTGACGAAAGCAGGTGACTTCAGTACCTTGGCTTTGGAAATGGGCATACCTTTGATACGTTTTTTTTTTAGTATATTTTATTTTGGTATCAAAATATAAATTACTTTTTGATATGTTCTCTTAAGTTCATAGGGGATATGAATCCAAATACTATTAATCCAAAGAGGCAAAAACCGCTGTTTTTTTAACGATAAGAGCGGTTTTCTGTTTCGCCAAAGACGAAACAGAAACATGTTTCCTGTTTTTTCGTGACCTTTTCTGCTTTATTTGAACCCTCTTTTCTTCTAATCTTCAAAGATAAAAACAGTGGTTTTATTATTCACGATAAGCAAAATCATTCTAATACTTTGAAGCCATTATCTAAGTCCGACATTTACGTGTAAAGCCTTGGATATATTAAATAAAAAAAACAGTTTTATAAACTGAAAGTAAGGAGCGACATTAAAACTTAAAACGAACAGAAAATATTCCATATATGGAAGGGGCTTTCCCCTCCTCAACGCCTCGCTCTTTACGCTAAAGTTTTTTATTGTTTTAAAAAGTAAAGTTTTGAGACAGAGTCAAACTTTAGCGTAAAGAGCGAGGCGTTGAGGAGGGGAAAGCCCCTTCCATATACGGAATAATTTCTGTTCGTTTTAAGTTTTAATGTCGCTCCTTACTTTCAGTTTAAAAAATTTGTTTTTTTTATTTAATTTGTGAATGTTTTTTAATTAATGCAGTTTTGATTTTGGCTCACCGTGCATGAATAATTAAAACGAAATTTGCATATTAATTTTACTTTTATTTGGTTTAAATGGCTTTCTCGAAACTTGTTGAATTTTATTTACGAACGTTTTTATTAGTAATAAATATACGTAACTTACGAATTAACTTACGTAACGAACTTCTATACTCATATATTTTTATTACGTATATTAGGGGGTTTGCCGCCTAGTCAATACCTTGCTCTTTAAGCTAAAGTTCAAATTTTGTTCCAATTCTTTAAAAATGACCCCTTAATCACAAAGGCCGTTAATTAAAATAGATAGCTCTTTTGAAAGCACTAAAAAAAAACTATAGCGTAAAGAGCGAGGTATTGACTTGGGGAGAACCCCTCATATACGTAATAATTTCTGTTCATTTTAAGTTCTAGTGTTGCTTCTTACTTTCAGTTTGAAAAAATTTGTTTTTTTTAAATTTAATTTCTGATCGTATTTTAAATAATGCTTGGAAATCCGGCGCCCCCTTCATAGAAATGTCCCTTACCCCATAGAAACATCCTCCACGGAAATATTCTCCCGAGTAACTCCCTCTTTCAGCCCCCCCCCCCCTACCAGAAAAAAATTCTTCCTGAAAATGTCTGTATACTTCCCAATAACCAATACAATATGTAAGCAATGGGCAAAGTTCATAACTTGCAGCCTTTCCCCTGGGAACTGTGGGGGATTAAGTCATCGTAAAAGACATATTATTAGATTTTCGACTATGCTGAACAAAATGGCTATCTCAAAATTTTGATCGGGTGACTTTGGGAAAAAAAATGAGCGTGGGAGGGGGCCTAGTTGCCCTCCATTTTTTTGGTCACTTAAAAAGAGCACTAGAACTTTTAATTTCCGTTCCAATGAGCCCTCCTACAATATTCTAGGACCACTGGGTCAATACGGTCACCCCTGGGAAAAAGAAAAAAAAACAAAAAAACAAATAAACACGCACCCGTGATCTTTCTTCTGGCAAAAAATGCAAAATTCCACATTTTTGTAGATAGGAGCTTGAAACCTCTACAGTAGGGTTCTCTGATACACTGAATATGATGGTGTGATTTTCATTAAGTTTCTATAACTTTTAGGGGGTCTTTCCCCCTTTTCTCGAAAATCAGCCAAATTTTTCAGGCGCGTAACTTTTGATGGGTAAGATTAAACTTGATGAAACTTATATATTTGAAATCAGAATTAAAATCTGATTCTTTTGATGTATCTATTGGTATCAAATTCCGTTTTTTTAGAGTTTCGGTTACCATTGAGCCGGGTCGCTCCTTATTTACAGTTCGTTACCACGAACTGTTTGAAAATGTGTGTCTCTTTGTATCAGTACTAGCGTATCTTTTTTAACGTTAGTAAAAGCTATTTAATGTCACGTCCAAAAACACTTGGTCACTATCAGAGATTAAATTAAAAAAAAAAAACAAGTTTTTTTTAACTGAAAGTAAGGAGCGACATTAAAACTTAGAACGAACAGAAATTATTCCGTATACGAAAGGGGTTGTCCCCTCCTGAAACAGCTGTGATTTTGGTAACTTATATTTCAGGATTTGTTTTAGTAACAATAAATGGGATTTAAAAAAGTAAAATTAATATGCGAATTTCCTTTTAATTATTCATGTACGGGGAGCCAAAATCAAAGCTGAATCAATTCAAAAATGTTCAGACATTAAATAAAGAAACAAGTTTTTTAACTGAAAGTAAGGAGCGACATTAAAACTTTAAACGAATAGAAATTATTCCGTATATGAAAAGGGCTGTCCCCTCCTCAACGCCTCGGTCTTTACAGTAAAGTTTTTATTGTTTTAAAAAATAAAGTTGTGAGAAAAAGTCAAACTTTAATGTAAAGAGCGAGGCGTTGAGGAGGGGACAACCCCTTATATATACGGAATAATTTCTGTTCGTTTTAAGTTTGATTCTGATACGCTGAATCTGATGGTGTGATTTTGAGTAAAGTTCTGTAAGGGGTTGTTTTAGGGGTTGTTTCTCCTTTTTCGAAAATAAGGAAAATTTTCTCAGGTGCGTAACTTTTGATGGGTAAGACCTTACTAGATGAAACTTATATATTTGCAATTGGCCTAAAAAACTGATTCTTTTGATGTACCTATCCTTAATAGAAATTTCCGTTCCCCCATTAAAACGTCCTCCATGGAAAGAACCTCCCTCGTCATCCTCAAAGACATAGTTATTGTATTTTTTCGACCATGATGAACAAAATGGTTATCTCCAAATTTTGATCGGGTGACTTTTGGAAAAAATGAGCGTGGGAGAGGGCTTAGTTGCCCTCCAATTTTTTGGTCACTTAAAAAGGGCACTAAAACTTTTAATTTGCGTTCGAATGAGCGCTCTAGAGATATTCTAGGATCACTCCTGGAAAAAAAAAAAAACAAAAACAAACAAGTAAACACGCATCAGTGATCTTTCTTCTTGCAAAAAATACAAAATTCCACATTTTTGCAGATAGGATCTTGAAACTTCTATAGCAGGGTTCTCTGATGCGCTGAACCTGGTGTGTGATTTTCATTAAAGTTCTATGATTTTTAGAAGGTGTTTCCCCCTTTATTTTGAAATAAGGCAAATTTTCTCAGGCGTGTAACTTTTGATGGGTAAGACATCAAAATTCCAATTTTTAGAGTTTCGGTTACTATTGAGCCGGATCGCTCCTTACTTACAGTTACTTACCACGAAGTGTTTGATTAAATAATAGATTTATCCTGCAATAATTTTTGCTCGTTTGAGTCAGAATAGTCAAAACCATTTTTCTGCTTTGGAACCATTATCTAAGACCCAGAGGCGCCAATGTGTGTGTGTGTGGGGGGGGGGAGGTCAAGGAGGGGATCTGCCCTCTAGATTTAGAAATTAAATTTTTTTTGGTAATTTCCAATTAAAATTCCTTTTTTTCGTTTTTTTTTCATTGAAAAGAATACACCCCCTCCGAAACAAATTGTGTCCCCCGCAGCCTTTTCGTGAATTGGTGCTACTGCTAAGAATAAGTAATGTTTCACAGATTTATTAGAGATTGAAATGATTTTTTTTTCTTCTAATTTTGAGACGGCTACGGATGCTGCCCTATGTCGCTTTTCAAAACTGTTGGTCACAGGCTGTGAATAAATGATAGGTTCGTCCTGCAATAGTTTTTGCTCATCTAATCATGAAGATCAAAGCACTACTGGGACTTATCCGGACTATGAATTAGATAAGGATCAAAGTATACGATTTCCTCCATAATTTTGAGCACATGACTGCGTTGTGCGTAGAGCTGAAGTTGATGACTTGTACTCATGAAAGGATATTGCGAAAAGGATATCCACTCAACCGCGGTCACCAGCTTTTCTAAGATTATACTAGCTCAAAAGACAACATTTCACCAATTTCATTTTTCAAATAATAGATTATTTTTATTCAATTTTGCTATTTCTTTTATTTATTAGCGGAACTCTTTTTACCAGCCTAATTAGCAAAAACAACCGAACCTGCTAGCAATGTATTCATCATTGTATTCCAGAGGGACTATGCAAATGTTATTTATGTACATGGTGTTTCACAAGCAGCATTCCATAGCCTTATGGCTATGGCTAGGTGACTGATTTACAGAAATGTGGCATATCTACATTGTTATTTTGCTTTGTTTGCCCGCATTGGGATCACCTCATATGCAATGCTTTCCCGGCATTACTTTTTTTCCTTCGTTTCTTTTTCTTGCCTTTCATTTTTATTTTTGTGGTCTGTTTTTATTTAATCTTCTAGTTATTATTGTTTTTGCCTTCCTTTGGAGTGTATTATCATTTTGTTGTTGTGTTGTAAGGAGTTGATCAAATAAACTCATATCTAATAGAGCCTAGACAAGAATATGGCAATTTTTTTTTGAGTAGGGGTGTTGAAGGCGATTGAAAACGATATCTTGGGTACATGATCCGTATGAAGGATGATTGGATCCCGAGACTAATTTTGGAACATGGAAGGGCAACCTCAGAGGATCCACTGGAGAGGTCGACAAAAGAACACCTTGTGACGCACTTATCAACGGGACCTGTCCACCATTCACACGACGATCCAGCCTCAAGGGTAAGATGTTTGGGTGGCGGCGTACATGCATGATGACTGGCAGCTCTTCCTGAATGCCCTGGGTGCCTCTGGTGGCAAAGGGAGATCTAAGGCAAGGCAAGATTGACGAGGCTTCCTGTTGATACCGAGCACCATTATTCAGATGTGGCATATCACCTAAATTAATTACATTTAAACCTTATGATTTGTCATTTAGAAGACTCAAAACTCAATCCGACTATTATAATATGGGAAACGGATCTTGTCATTTTCCAAGTATCTAGTGGGGTTTATTTTCACGCTGAAGGACCACAGTAAAAATGGATGCATAAAGTACTAGTATCATTTTAGTCTCACTAATTAATACCATCAGCCTAATAAAAATGATTTAAAATGAAATTGAAGTTCCATTTGTATTTGAAAGATACAATAGACTAATTAAAAGCTTGTGCATAGCAGTCTTGCTTTGAGGAATTGCCAGTAATCCTCCTAGGTAATAACAATTTATTCATAGTCTGACTCTAGTGCATGGATGTTTGAGAACTTTTTTTTTTTTTACAAGCTCAGAACAGTCAAAAACTTTGAAAATATTGAAGAGGCTTCCTGTTGATACCGAGCACCATTATTCAGATGTGGCATGTCACCTAAATTAAGTACATTTAAACCTTACAACTTGTCATTTAGAGGACTTTTTTTACAAAACAGGCAAAAAAACTTTGAAAAATATTATTCCAGGTTCTTGGTCTCCAACGTGTGACGAATGCCCTGTAAAAGGGCAAATAGGTTCCTACACAGGCACTCAAAATTGTATGCAATTCAGACTGAATTGTTTTCAGATACAGATTGAGTAGATATGCCTGAAGACAGTCTTGTGGCATAATATTCAGTGGCATAACTTGTGAGAGTTTTGGGTTTTTGACACGGTCCTCCCAAATCTGCAAAACCATAGAACAGATTGTTTTTGTATGTTCCCTCCAGACCTGTTCCTGTGTATCAGCGTGTCGCCTTCATGCCAACACACTTACATCGTGCAATAGCTGGCGATACGGGTATAGAAAGACTTCTCTACAGTGTCGGCAGTTCCTGTAGGATGGAGGTGCATGAGCACGAAGGTCGCAAGCTGAGGTACAAAATATATATATATATATTTTAGTGATAGACAGCGAACAGTCATTTCGTTCCAAGTGAATATCTTATGTCTGGCATATTTTAGATCTATCGAATCACGCTAAGAGACTCGCCATGGCCAAAACATGGACATAAATATGAATAGACTTCATCAGGACTGTCTCGACTCCATGGTTTATGTTCAATCTAAAAGCATCGCGAGCGTACCGACAGAATCGGATCTGCTCGAATAATTATCAAGAACAGATTTATGAAGTCTAAAAGGGCACTTACAGTTATACAAAATTATATTTTCTTTTCTATTCTTGGGTATTTCTTTCTGTTCTTTTCTATTATATTTCCTATTTCTTGTCTATTCTTTATACTGGTTTATCCACACACAGGGTTTTTGTACATTTCAACGATGCAGCCATCATTTCTAGCCATACAGCCAACATTTTTAGCCATGGCTCTTAAATTTAAGAGCACCTTATACGTACAAATTGAAAAGCGAAATATGGGCTGGCAAGTTCAGAGAATTTTCAATGTCTTATCAATAATATGTTTCGTAGTCTAGAAGGTGGCAGTACACTGGAGGCTTTATGTTTTAAAAAATTGCATTTTTCGTTTTAGTTCTTTCTTTGGGTTGATCATAGTCCACATGTTGACTTTCTAAATAATTTATATATTAACGTAATTCTTGTTGCTTAATAGCGTTAAGGAGTAGCTACATTCTTGTGTTATGTCTGCTATAGGGTATAATATTTGCTGCAAGTCTAAGAATACTTGTCTTTCAGTATCTTTTTTAGACCCGTGATTCCCAACTTGGGGTGCAGGCCCCACCGGTGGGGCACGACAATATTTTGGTAGGTCATGGGTAGGACGTACAACCTTCGTTTTAGAGCCTTTTTTTTTCAACTGAAAAAAAAAAAACATTTTTTTTTGTAATGACGTTATATTTATATGCACTTAAAGGGCAAATAAGATATATAATAGTACTACAATGACGTTATACATTGTATAAAAGATGTTGTATTGAGCCAACATTTTTCATAAGTATAAAATATGCATAGGGGACGACCGATAAAAGATACCAAGTTATAGGCCTTTTAAGCTTTCTTCATGTGAATACACGTAAAATTTGGAATAACAAAATTAAAAAATCACGAGGGGGCATCAGGATTATAGAAATGGCTGGTTGGGGCACAACCCTAGAATCGGTTGGGAACCATTGCTTAGACCCATTAGTCGTTACAGTCTTTGCTCCAAAGCTTCTGCTTGTGTCCTTTTGAAAGGTACTGAAAGGAGTGAGTTTATCTTATGACACGGAAGCAAAGATCTGTACAATTCGCGTCCCACGAATTTTAAACTCTTGCCCTTCGAAGGCGGTCCTTGAATGCGAAGAAGACAATGGAGCATCACTTTAGATTATCGAACTATACCAGATGAGACGTCACTATTTGAAAAAGGATAAAAAATGAGGTATAAGACCAGTAATTATCGTCACAATAGAACCAGTATTTCTTTAATAGATAGGAACATGGAAGAATGGCTCTAGAAGAAAGAGCGCATGTCTGAAGGTATGAAAGGCTGTCAAAAACTGATCAGAGACTCATTTATTTCTCTTGCCTAGCCTATTCAGGGCAGTAATATGAACGTCGCTGACATTAAAATTGACAAGCTTTCAATAGAAAGTCTGATACATATTTGGCGAAACTTGATCTTTCCCACAGACACAATAAGGTCTTTATAAGGACAGCCTGTTTGAAATTAACGGAACATTTTCCTATCCTTATGATTCGAGTTTATTAATTCATTTCCTGTGTTAAACCCATTTGACGGATATTTCATTGAAGATATAATTAATAAAAACTGACAAGCATAGTAATTGTGTTTTAATGAACAGAAATCTTATTTTAAACTTTCTTGAATTTAATTTTGAATTCATCATATTGACATAGTTTATCATGGGCACAGCCAGAATATCTGTTATGCCAAATCTGTTTTCCTCAACCTGAACCTCAAATAGACTTGTTAATCTTTAAATAATTTTTCTCGTTTTTGTCCATAGAAAAAGAAATTTACTAAAATGAAAATTGTCAAGACGGATTAAACTAGAATAAGCTCATCAGCAGAAGCTGAGCTCTTCTCGATGGCTATGAAGCAAGAAATGGAAATAAAAATGGACTTACAAACAGACCAGTAATTTTGTTAAATATTGTAAAAATGTATGTAATAAGTATAGTAAATAATAAAATATAGTTGATTTGAATACCATCAGTGAATTAAAAAGATGGACCACATACTTTTTAATCAGGGAAAAAAGTTGAAATTGGGATTTGTTCAATTCAGTGGTGGATCCAGGATTTTTTAAAGGGGGGGGGGCAAAAAATAGGTTGATCCTATAAACTTGCGTTAAGAGCAAGTTTAATTAACGCAAACTTGCGTTAATTATGTAAATTACACTACGTTAGACTATGTTAGGGAGCGCGTCCTCCTCGCCTCCCTGGATCCACCACTGATTAAATTTAAGTTCAAAAAAATAATTTAGGTAAAGAACGGGCTCGTTGGTAGAAAAGTTAACGTTCTGGCTGGTTGCATTATTTGTTCTTGCTTTCATGATTCTATTTCACAATTTTACATATATTGCCTTCTCTTTTTTTTTATTTATATTGTATATTTGCTGATGAATTAGTGAATATTCGGCTAAAATAATCATTTTTTTATTTTGGTTTGGTTTAATACCATTTACCTTTTTTGAAAATTTAAATTCAAGGAAAATTATTTCTGCTATTTTACAGAAAGGTATTATTTTGATAGGTAAGCTACGTAAGCTACCTACTTTTCACTTTTTTGGTCTAGAAAAGGCTGTGAACCGTCGCTCTACTCACCAGCTATGCCCAGGTTGGATCAGCGCCACCCATTCACAAAATATAGGGGGAATTTCTCAAGCTTTTTTTTTTAATGATGATACAAAGAAATGTATTATAAAATCCTAAGGGAGGGGCTCTACGAATTTTTAATACAAATTGAATAGCAAGATATTTTTAAAATCTAAGAAGGCAATTACCACCTCCTGCCCTTGTTTGGGGCTACTGAATTTGCATACTATTTTACTAAACTTAATTGTATTGTGACTATTTAGATACAGTTCAATATTGATATCTATAGTATGCAGATTAAATTAAGTAATATATATATATATATATATATATATATATATATATATATATATAATATATATATATATATATAATATATATATATATATATATATATATATATAATATATATATATATATATATATATTATTACTATTATCAAATAAATGTTTATTTAGGCTTACATAAATATACTATATCCCTTAGCTAAAGCCCCACTACACTTATAAAAGGGCCAGGCTTTTTGCCAAAGAAATTTGTGAATATTTACCAATATGAAGCACGAGACTCTCTTATTTCTATAGCCAGGCTCGCTCTCTCTCTCTCTCCCTTCCTTTATTTTCTTTTTCTTGTGAAGTTTTTTTCCTATTTAATCTGACCTTGAGTCTGCGCCAATTCACTGCTATAATTTTGTTAGAACCAGTGTTTATTTAATGAATAAATACTTTTTTACACCATTTTGAGAGCTTTTCGATTTGACTGTTTTTCCTAAAAAAGGACTCTCCCTCCCCCTCTGTCCCTGAATTCTGTTCATCATGTCAAAAAGCATTAGAATAGAGAGCTAGAAACACCATTGCCAGCTAAGTCTATTAGAAGTCGAGAGATGTCATTTTGTTCACTAATATATCTGTAATAGTGCAAACGAAGAGTGCTCATGTTTTCCCAGTGGACTCATCGTGTACCCTTGGGAAAAAGTGATGGATTGCCCTTTTAAGGGAAATAGGAACAATTACAAATACCGAGGTGAAGCAATAAGACTCTGGTACAAACATCTTACTAATACATTCTATGGTATTAAGGCAGTTAACATATTTATTATATTTAGTTTATAAGGTTTAAACCTGGAATAGAAAAAAAAAAATCTAATTAGAAGCTGGTCGATAATTAAATAACAGCTAATTAAAGAATAACGATAATTAAAGAATACAAAGAAAATAATTATAGTATGATAAATCCTTTTTCGATGAAAATTAATATAAAGACCCGTAAATAAATACAAAGCTAGTAATTATCAGGAATACAAAATATCAGCTTGGAATTAAACGGTGTTTTCAGAAATTATTAACTTAGTGAAAATAAAGGTTATATTCGATACAGAGTTGGGCCTGATCTTGAAATTAATATAAAAAAAAAAAACAATTTTGTCTGAAGTAAACTGAAAGTAAGCACTTAACTGAACTTAAGTGAACTTAACTGAAAGTAAGTAGCGACATTAAAGCTTAAAACGAACAGAAATTATTCTGTGTTTGAAGAGGCTGTCCCCTCCTCAACGCCTCGCTCTTTACGCTAAATTTTTTTATTGTTTTAAAAAATAGAGTTGTGAGAAAGAATCTAACTTTAGCGTAAAGAGCGAGGCGTTGAGGAGGGGACAGCCCATTTCAAATACGGAATAATTTCTGTTCGTTTTAAGTTTTAATGTCACTCCTTACTTTCAGTTAAACAAAATTGTTTTTTAATATAATTTTTGAACGTTTTTGAATTAATGTAGGTTTTGATCTTGGCTCACCGTACATGAATAATTAAAACAAAATTTGCACATTAATTTTACTTTTATTTGGTTAAACGGCTTTCTAGAAAGTTGTTTAATTTTATTTACGAACGTTTTTTATTAGTAATAAATATACGTAATTTACGAATTAACTTACGTAACGAACTTCTATATTCGTATGTTCTTACTACGTACATTAGGGGTTCGCCCCCTTGTCACTACCTCGCTCTTTACGCTAAAGTTTGAATGAGGTGTTGACTAGGGGGCGAACCCAATTATATACGTAATAGTTTCTGTTCGTTTTAAGTTTTGATGTTGCTCCTTACTTGCAGTTGAAAAAATTGTTGTTTTCTTATTTAATTTCTGATCTTTCTTTAAATAATGCTGGGAAATCCGGCGCCCCCTTCTTAGCAATGTCCCTTCCCCCATGAAAACTTCCTCCAAGAAAAGATCCTTCCAAATAACCCCCCCCCCCCCCCCAATATCAGAAAAAAAAACCCTGAAAACGTCTGTATGCTTCCCAATAACCAATAGCCTACTATATGTAAACACTGGGTAAAGTTCATGACTTTCAGCCCTCCCCCCGGGGACATTGGGGATTAAGTCATCCTAAAAGACATAGCTATTATATTTTTGACCATACTGAACAAAACGATTATCTCAAAATTTTCATCGGGTGACTTTGGGAAAAAAGTGAGCGTGGGAGGGGGCCTAGTTGCCCTCCAATTTTTTGGTCACTTAAAAAGGGCGCTAGAACTTTTAATTTCCGTTCGAATGAGCCCTTCCAAAATATTCTAGGACCACTGGGTCGATATGATCACCCCTGGGAAAAAAAAAAAAAACAAAAAAAAAAACAATTAAACACGCATCCGTGATCTTTCTTCTGGCAAAAAATACAAAATTCCATGTTTTTGCAGATACGAGCTTGAAACCACTATAGTAGGGTTCTCTGATACCCTGAATCTGATGGCGTGCTTTTCATTAAGGTTCTATAACTTTTAGAAGATGTTTCCCCCCTTTTTCGAAAATCAGACAAATTTTCTCAGGCACTTAACTTTTTGATGGGTAGAACTAAAATTGATGAAACTTATATATTTGAAATCAGCATTAAAATTTGATTCTTTTTATATATCTATTGGTATCAAAATTTCCTTTTTTTAGAGCTTCGGTTAATATTGAGCCGGATCGCTCCTTACTGACAGTTCGTTCCCACGAACTGTTTGACAATTCAAAAGTACATAGCCCTAGCAAGTGCATGCGTAATGATATATTTATCAGGCTTATTTATTTTCAAATAAATAAAAAAAAAATTACGTGGATCACATGGAGAATATTACAAATTACATGACGTCAGGGATTTGAATTGAAAAGTTGATTTTTCTAAGTCAGGGATAGGAGGACACCCCTCCCATGAAGTAAGAAATTCGAAATAGTACGAACTAAAACAAGTTAAAGTACTTTGTTTGGACTAACCCCCTTGTCCAAAAAAGCTTGTTTCTGCCCCTCTCCCCAAAATAAAATATCATCTGTGCTTTCATCTTACGCTGAGATTTAAAATCGGTAAAGACTAACTGAAACTCTTTGAGTTGAATACTAACTTGTTATACTAAGTTAATTATTCCATAATGTCAACTCCCTTTCTATTTTCTTTATAAATTATGAAGTTCGAGTTTCCGTGTCGATGATTACATCATTCTTGCAGATAATTTAATGATGAACATTCAATTGTACTCGGTGAATCTTGTGAATAGAAAAGAGCATTAGAAGAGACTCGGAATTCCAGAAACACTGGAATAAAGGCTAATGTGCATTATTTATTTTCATTTTCCGAACTCTAATTGGCAAATTGAAACTTACCCGATTTTCGTTAATAGAGGCAGTTAGATCGTTTCGTTTTTTTTCTAGTTTGGAAGAATAGGAAGATAAGCCTGCAAACAAAGATTAGAATATTGGAAGCTTCAGTGATGACAGTAGTCAAGTGGGGTTTTGAAGCGTGGGCATTTTGAAAAACGGAGGAGGATTTGCTAGATATTTTCCAAGGAAATTCGCCTAGGGTTTGTTTTGGGGTACCCGACTGACTGACTGTATCTCAAACAGTAAGCTGTACGAAAAAAATGGTTCAATCCTATTTTCTAGGGCTATAATGAGAGAAAGGCTGAAATGGCTAGAACACTTTCTTTGGATTAAGGATGACAGATTGCCAAAGATCTTTGTTGTCGGCAAACCGCCTAGGGCCAAACGAAAAGCTGTTCGTCCATGAATAGGGGTGTGGAGGGAAGGGGGTGTTGTAAGAAAATATCTAAGGGAAATGGGAACTTTTTGGGAGGGTGTAAAGAGGGAAGCTTTAAATTGATCGGGATGGAGGAGGGGCGTATGTAGCTGGGCTGGCCTCAGGTGGCTTAGTGCTACAGTGAGCTTTTAGTAGTAGTAGTATGTTTTTTTTCTAGCCGAATCAAGGATTACACGAGAGGATTTTTAGGGTAAATGAGCCCTCTGAAGTTTATACGAGCATCCCCTTCGTAAGAACTATATATACGCCCCCAGGACAACACATACAACGCCTACGCTCGGGCCATAAGGGGTTGTGTTGAAACCGGAGTTCTGTTATCCAGTGAATGTCTATCCGAAAACGTTCTTGCGCATACACCCGAGTCGAATGCACGAATATCTGAAATGTTTACATAAACTAGTTTTGTTATGACGTTCAACTTTTGTGACGGATTATTTTTGTGGCAGTCAAGGCTACCATGAGCAAGACCTTCGAGGGTCAAGACTGGACCCCGAGGACAAAAATCGACCAGAAAATGACAAACGAAAATACGGCTTCAAACCTGACTAGATGATTTTTTTTTCAAATGAAAGTAAAGAGTGACATTAAAATTGAGCACTATCTTAAACCGTTCCGCATATGAGTAGGATTACCCCCTATTCAACCCCTTCTCCGACTCATGTGTTGGAAAAGTCGCTCTGGAAGGATTTAAACAAATGTCTGATTTTAGCATAAACAGAGGGCGGGGGTTTGATGATGGGACATCCGCTTCATTTACAAAATAATTTCTGCTCGTTTTAAAATTTCTCTCTTTATTCTTATTTCAATTAAAAATTATTTTCTGTTCGTTTTAAGTATCATAATTAGGTTGGCACTAAATGGAAGGAGGGTTATCACCACCTCAGCATCCATAAAGTACCCTTATTATATATATATATATATATATATATATATATATATATATATATATATATATATATATATATATATATATATATATATATATATATATATATATATATATATATATATATATATATATATATATATATATATATATATATATATATATATATATATATATATGTAAATAATATATTATATAAAGAGCGTATTATATAAATTATTATATATGTATATATATTCTTCTTATTGATGGAGGTCAGAAATTAAATCCTTAATCATCAAAATATTCATAATTATAGGTAAAACGAAAAGTTTTAAATTTCGTAGATAGTGACTTTAGGCCTATCATGCATGTTGACTTTCCGTAATTTCCATTGTAACCTTTTTTGGGAAGTTTACTTCCTGTTTCTGAAACTATGCTAATTTTTCATACTCTAAAACCAACGATGAGCAAAATTAAAATTAAGACATTTAGAGTATTTAAAATCAGCATTAATATCTCATTTTTGTTGTTACATATATTATAGTCAAAACTTCGTTTTTCACAGTTTGAGTTTCTATTGATAAGTTTCGCTCCTTATTTACGGTTGTTCACAATAAGGTATTGCATCCAAGGCTATCTTAAAGGTAAAGTAGGCTAGTACTGCCTTCTTTAACCCTTGCTTTTCACGTTTAAGTTTAACAGGCGTAGAACAATGCTTCAAGATTAAATAGTCATGACTGAAAAGAGCACCCTTATAAGTATTTACTATTAGAGGGGGGATGTGAAACTTCGGAAACTCATTTTAAAATCACTATGTACACGATTTTCGAGACGATTTTTTTCGAAACCAACCTTCCCCCGCCCCCAGAAAATTTTTTTCTGACGTTGGTCATAGTCCCCCTGCCTTTCAACCTATTGTGCTGGTAGGTATATGAATGTAACCTTTTAAGGTAAACAGAAACACATTTTGTACAATAAAAGGGGTGCTGTCACCTTCTAGCATTCATATTGCAAGAGTTTCTTGCAAAATAATTTCTGGCATAAAGATGCACTTTTTGAGGTTCAACGACGCTCCCTCACCTAGCCATAGTCCCACCTGCCCTCATTTACAACGGCTGATATTCAATTATATACCGCTGTACGTAATTTACCAGGCTTCAAATGTATGTAATTTACCAGGCTCTATTCTGGTACGAGAAGCTCGGTTCTGGTTAACGGTCGTCGAAACTCTCTGTTGAATATAAATACCAGTGTACGGCGAGGCTGTGCTGCTGCTCCTGAACTGTTCAACGTGGTGACTGACTATGTTATGGTTGGATCGAACCATGAGCAAACTCCCATTGGCACTGAAATGTGGTGACAGAGCTGTAGCCGATTGCGACTTCGCTGATGATATTGCCCACATGTGTAATTCTGCAGCTAAACATGAAAAAACTCCCCAATACACTCTTGAATGAATCTTTGAAATTGGGACTACATATTAGTTGGCAAAAGACAAAAATAAGGATCGTTGACCCGATAGGTAATACGGCCAACTCACCAGCATTCAACATATCAGGACACACTGTCGTCAAGTCATTTATGACTTGAAACAAATAATTCATTGTTGTTATCATAGGCAGGCTGCCTAAGTAAAGAACGATGTGGGCACACTGTGTTTTTTTTTCAGCCGGGCACTTCGTATGGAAGGAATTGTCGTAGAAACTTCGAAAAGGGCTCATTCGATTGGAAATTGGAGTGGCTAGTGCACTTTTTAATAGTCGAAAGTGATTGGAGGGCAACTAGACCCCCATGCTCATCATTCCCCCAAACACATCCAATCAAAATTTTGAGATAGCCATTTTGTTCAGCGTAGTTGATTTCCAGATAGAAAATATATTTTTGAGGAGGACACTCCCCCAGAACCCTCGGGGAAAGGGTTTTAAGTTATGCCCTGAGGGCACATAAGAACAATGTTGGCACAATGTACTATGTATTAATTTTTTTCCTTTAGAGCAGGGCACTTCATATGGAAGGGGTCGTCGTAGAAACTTAAAAAGGGGCTCATTCGATTGGAAATTGAGAGTTCTAGTGCCCTTTTTAATAGTCGAAAGTGATTGGAGAGCAACTAGCCCCCCCCCCACGCCAACCATTTCCCCAAACATATCCAATCAAAATTTTGAGATAGCTATTTTGTTCAGCGTAGTTGATTTCAGGATAAAAAATATGTTATTGAGGAGGACACTCCCCCAAAACCCTCAGGGCAAGGGTTTTAAGTTATGCCCAGGGGGCATGTAAGGTTTTTATAGAAGGCGTTGTCGTAGAAACTTCGAAAAGGGCTCATTCGATTGGAAATTGGAGTGGCTAGTGCCCTTTTTAATAGTCGAAAGTGATTGGAGGGCAACTAGCCCCCCCATGCCCATTATTCCCCCAAACGCATCCAATCAAATTTTGAGATAGCCATTTTGTTCAGCGTAGTTGATTTCCAGATAGAAAATACATTTTTGAGGAGGACACTCCCCAGAACCCTCGGGGAAAGGGTTTTAAGTTATGCCCTGAGGGCACATAAGAACAATGTTGGCACAATGTACTATGTATTATTTTTTTTTCCTGTAGAGCAGGGCACTTCATATGGAAGGGGTCGTCGTAGAAACTTAAAAAGGGGCTCATTCGATTGGAAATTTAGAGTTCTAGCGCCCTTTTTAATAGTCGAAAGTGATTGGAGAGCAAC
Source organism: Artemia sinica (assembly GCA_027921565.1). Classification (NCBI taxonomy): domain Eukaryota; kingdom Metazoa; phylum Arthropoda; class Branchiopoda; order Anostraca; family Artemiidae; genus Artemia; species Artemia sinica. Next base: position 30,731,525 of record CM051256.1, read on the forward strand.
TAGCCCCCCCCCCACGCCAATCATTTCCCCAAACATATCCAATCAAAATTTTGAGATAGCTATTTTGTTCAGCGTAGTTGATTTCAAGATAAAAAATATGTTATTGAGGAGGACACTCCCCCAAAACCCTCAGGGCAAGGGTTTTAAGTTATGCCCAGGGGGCATGTAAGGTTTTTTATAGAAGGCCTTGTCTTAGAAACTTCAAAAACGGCTCATTTCGATTGGAAATTCAAAGGGCTAGTGCCCTTTTTAATAGACGAAACTGATTGGAGGGCAACTAGCCCCCCACGCCCATCATTTCCCCAAACACATCCAATCAAAATTTTAAGATAGCCATTTTGTTCAGCGTAGTTGATTTCCAGATGGAAAATATGTTTTTGAGGAGGACACTCCCCACACAACCCTCAGGGCAAGGGTTTTAAGTTATGCCCAGGGGGCATGTAAGGTTTTTATAGAAGGCGTTGTCTTAGAAACTTCAAAAACGGCTCATTCGATTGGAAATTCAAAGGGCTAGTGCCCTTTTAATAGTCGAAAGTGATTGGAGGGCAACTAGCCCCCCCCACGCCCATCATTTCCCCAAACACATCCAATCTAAATTTTGAGATAGCCATTTTGCTCAGCGTAGTTGATTTCCGGACAGAAAATATGTTTTTGAGGAGGACACTCTCCCCACAACCCTTGAGGCAAGGGTTTTAAGTTATGCCCTGGGGGCATATGAAGGTTTTTATAGAAGGCGTTGTCGTAGAAACTTCAAAAAAAGACTCGTTCGATTGGAAATTCAAAGGGCTAGTGCCCTTTTTAATAGTCAAAAGTGATTGGAGGGCAACTAGCCCCCCCCCACGCCCATCATTCCCTCAAACACATCCAATAAAGATTTTGAGATAGCCATTTTGTTCAGCGTAGTTGATTTCCGGACAGAAAATATATTTTTGAGGAGAACACTAATATATTGCTTTAAAATATATTTTTAAAGCAACGTAATTTGTTTATATTTTGCCTTTTGCAACCTAGTTAGGGACTAAAAAATCATTACAAGATGGAACATTTACCACACAAATTTAAAACTGAAAGCTACGTGCCGATACTTAAGGAATGGATATCTCCTTGGCTTCATTTTTGCGAAGTCGTCCACAAGCTTTTTAAAATCGAGCTCCTTCACTGCAGCCTTTTCAGAGAACATTAATTAAAAAACTTTTTCCACAAAATAAGTTTTTCAAAGAAAAGTAAAGAGCTCCATTAAACAAAAAATGAGCAAAAATAAAATCAAATAATCTACCAAGCGTGAAACTACCACAAATCAGCATCGATAAATAAATGAAACCCAAAACGAAGAGAAAATACAATAAATAACCGAGTCAAAGTCAAAACAAGCAGAAATTAACATAAGTTGGGCTCAAAACCCTTATGCCTTCCCAAGGCCAGAACAAAATTTGCACTTTACTGAAAAAAATAAAAATAAATGTGCATTGTCAGTTTAATATACATATACTGATATTTAGTAATCAAAATGTTAATATTATTTGATTTATCAAAGTTATAAAAGTAAAAACATTTATATTTCTTTCAGTAAAGTGCAAATTTTGTTCTGGCATCACAGGTTTGGAAGTTATTGGTAGAGGTTGGGAGTCCCGCTTGGTAGATTATTTGATTTTATTTTTGCTCATTTTTTGTTTAATGGAGTTCTTTACTTTTCTTCGAAAAACGTATTGTGTGGAAAAGTCTTTTTAATAAATTTCTGTTCGTTTTATATTGACATAGTCTTTTCAGGGAAAAAGAAAGTAATACTTTAAGTCTTTTCGTTTTTTTTTAAGACTTTATAGTTTGGCCTGCTCTTTGTATGTTGGAGAAAAAATGTTCAGCAATTTTTAACAACATACACCCTTTTCAAAATCTGGTCACAAATAGTAGTGTTTAATTTAGTTTCATGCCTCCTCTAGTTGACCTGGGAAATTGCTTAAGGATTGTTCTGGGTACACGGCTGACTGACCGTATTTCAAACAATAGGCTATACCAAAAATGTGGTTCAATACCGCTCTCTAGGGCTATAATGAAAGAAAGGTTGAGGTGGCTAGGGCACGTTGTGCGGATGAAGGATGACAGATTGCCGAAGATTTCTTTTTGGCCAACCGTCTAGGGCTAAACGGAAAGCAGGTCGTCCTCGTCTGGGTGGGAGGACGTCATAAAGAAAGATTTAAAGGAAATGGGAACTTCCTGGGCGGGCGTAAAAAGGGAGGCTGTGAATAGATTGGGATGGAGGAGGAGCGTGCGTAGCTGTGTTGGCCTCAGGCGGCTTGGTGCTGCAGTGATTTGTTATTAGTAGTAGTAGTAGTCTAGTTGACCTGAAATGGAAAACTTGACACCATTCGCAAAAAAATCTGTTTACTTTCTTTGATAGCTTGAATACACTTACGCTATTTTGATTTAGTTAAATTTTAACAGCAGAAGTAGCCCCGAAAGTTTGAACATAATACCCGCAGTCGTTCTTGGGATACTGCTGAGATGCGTTATTGGGAATTAGCATTTACACAGTGCATTTTGATTTAATCTTAAGAAAACAATTAGTTTTTAAACATAATGGGCAAATGGGAGGGGGTGGGTGTGGGAGGGGGATTAGTTGCCCTCCAATCACTTTCGACTATTAAAAGGGCATCAGCCCTTTCTATTTTCAATCGAATAAGCCCTTTTCGAAGTTCCCACGACAACTCCTTTGATACGGAGTGCCCTGGTCTAAACAACAACAACAACAAAAAATAATACATTATACCCACATCGATCTTTACTATAAAAATGTCAAGCCTTCAATCACTTTCGACTATTAAAAAGGGCACTAGGCCTTTCGATTTCCAATCGAATGAGCCCTTTTTGAAACGACAACGCTTTCTATAACCACCTTATATGTTCCCAGGGCATAAATTACTACCTTTACCCTAAGGGCTGTTAGGGTGGTTGTCATCCTCTAAGACCTTATTTCAAGAACTTTCAACTACGTTAAACAAAATGGCTATCTCAAAATTTTGATTGGATATTTTGGGGAAATAGTGGGCCTGAGAGGAGCGGTAGTCGCTCTCCAATCACTTTCAACTATTATAAATGACACCAGCCCTTCCAATTTCCAATCAAATGAGCCCTTTTGAAGTTTCTATGACAAATAAATTACAAACCTTGCCCTTAGGGCTGTGGGGGAGTGTCCTTCTCAAAAACATAATTTCTATCTGGAAATCAACAACTCTAAACAAAATGGCTACCTAAAAATTTTGATTGGATGTGTTTGGGGAAAAGGAGGGCGAGAGAGGGGGGGTTAGTTGTCCTCAAATTACTTTTGACTATTAAAAAGGACACTAGACCTTTGAATTTCCAATCGAATGAGCCCTTTTTCAAGTTTCTACGAGAAAGATTTTAAAAAAAAAAACTTATATGCCCCCAGGGCATAACTTATAACCCTTGCTCTGAAGACTGTGGGGGGGAGTGTCCTGCTCAAAGGTATAATTTCCTGAACTTTAAACTGCGTGGAACAAAATGACTATCTCAAAATTTTGATTGGATGTGTTTGGGGAAACGGTGGGCGTGGAAGGGGTGTTAGTTGCCTTCCAATTACTTTCGACGATTAAAAAGAGCACTAGCCATTTCAATTTCTAATCGAATGAGCCCTTTTTGAAGTTTCTACGACGACAACTTCTTCGATACCAAGTGCCCTGCTCTAAAGGAAAAAAAAATAATAAATTATACATTGTGCCAACATCGTTCTTATATGCCCTTAGGGCATAACTTAAAACCATTGCCCGAGGTTTGTGGGGGAGTGTCCTCCTCAAAAACATATTTTCTGTCTGGAAATCAACTACGCTGAACAAAATGGCTATCTCAAAATTTTGATTGGATGTGTTTGGGGGAATGATGGGCGTGGGGGGGGGGCCAGTTGCCCTCCAATCACTTTCGACTATTAAAAAGGGCACTAGCCCTTTGAATTTCCAATCGAATGAGCCTTTTTTGAAGTTTCTACGACAACGCCTTCTATAAAAACCTTATATGCCTCAAGGGCATAACTTACAACCCTTGCCCTGAGGGTTGTGGGGGAGTGTCCTCCTCAAAAACATATTTTCTATCTGAAAATTAACTACGCTGAACAAAAGGGCCATCTCAAAATTTTGATTGGATGTGTTTTGGAGAATGATGGGCGTGGGGGGGGGGGGGGCTATTTGCCCTCCAATTACTTTCGACTATTAAAAAGGGCACTAGTCACTCCAATTTACAATCGAATGAGCCCTTTACGAAGTTTCTACGACAACTCCTTCGATACGAAGTGCCCGGGTACGGAAAAAAAAGTAATACATTGTGCCAACATCGTTCTTTACTTAGGCAGCGCTATTGTGCTGCCTATGATAAGGAGCAAATGCGAAAGCGCTCGTCGTCCAAAGCTAATCCTTCAAAAATGTCAGCACAGAAAAAAATCGTTCTTTTGTGCTTGTTGTGAGTGGGAGTGTGAGGACTTTCCTCACGACCTCAAGAACCTCAGAATAAGCTGCTTTCAATCCTCCTAGGCTTTTGAAAAGATTTAAAGCGTTTGCCAGTTTCTGTGGAAGCTGCAACACATATGCACGAGCTATCATAGCTTGACTCTTCAGCTCTATAAAATCGATGTCAGCCTTATCAAAGTATGTCCTTATCTCGAGAAGTAAATCTGTGTTCATGAATTCTTCGGATTTGGGGTTAAAGCATCGTGTGGCTTCTAGTACTGGCATCTGGACAGAAAAACGCTCTTCAAACTCACTTACCACTCTGTCCAAAACCTCATAGAACTGTTCAGAAAGAGGGTTGATCACTGCAAGAACTTTGTGAATGACATGCAAACTGAATATGAAGGGAAACGAATCTAGTTTATTCTCAAGATCTGTAGCTTCTGCCGCTTCCTCCTGTCAGAAGATTCTTGAACAACTGTCAGAACTGCAAGTATACAGTCATATCTTACCAGAATTTTAGCCACTGATCCATACCAGTAAGTCCAACGTGTCACAACTGTCCTTTCAAGCGTTAGCACGGACATGTTGGAAGTTTTCTGAGCCTCGACAAACAATGGTATCGAGTGTTGCTGTTGGAGACAAAACCATAAACTGTTTGCAAGACTGAAAATTCTGATGAAATTCATTTTGCTTTCTGCATACAATCACCAATAACAAGCTTAAGTCTATAGGAATGACAGTGAGTGTATACCACTTGATGTGATTTTTCCCGGAGACGGACCTGTACTCCTGAAAAACGTCCGCTCATTACACTCGCCCCGTCATTGCACTGTTCGACAAATTTTGGCCAGTCAAGACCGATACCCTTTATTTCGTTGTAAATAAAGTCAGCCAAACTCTCAGTGTCAACCTTGCGCATGTGGTAGCAACCTTTGGCTCTTTGATTGATTTTCATATCCTGAACATAGCGCACTAAGATCGCAAGTTGTACCTTTTTTGAGAGGCCTTTTGTTTCTTCAGCAAGATCGGCAAAATATTTTGCTTCTCTGACTTCTTTCGCGATAGAACTTTTAATTTTATTTTCTATGACCTCAATGTATTCGTTTTGGTACTCGTGTGACAAGTCATGGTCAAAGGCTTTGCGAGACCTGTCCATCAGGTCCGGGTTGATTTCCGTTAAAAGACCTACCGTCTCAACGAAATTCTCTCGATTGGCACTGCACTCTCCTTCATCATGGCTACGAAACGCAAGACCTTTCCGTCCAAGTAAGGCTTGAGCCATGGATATGCCAAGAAATAGGAGCTGTTGAATTTTCTTGTGCGATTTCTGATGGTAGTGACAGGATAGTCAATCAGAACTGTTTGACAGGGGTTATCGTATGGGTTCATGGATATATATGTACTGTTTATGCTGGAGGCCGTTCCCTCCGTTTGTGGTTGGTACAGATATGTCTCCCCTATTTCTCTCAAAAAGAAGACGCTACAGTATACAGTACACTAAATACAAAATGAGAAACGACACTCCAAGACCCTAGATTTGATACCCCCTTTTCCGGGATGTTGCAAACGACTTTACAGGCTGACCAGGTACATAAATTATTGGATACAGTATAATGTGACAGGCCGAATCCGACAAAACCATATCAAAGGAGATATTCTTCAATTGGTTGACTTTGCTGCAAATATCTGAGTGTCTTCAATTTGCTGTTTTCTAATGACCTGGTTTTCGATTTTTCAGGAATAAATCGAAAGCAACTCAAAACTTTGGAAAAGGAAGAATAAACTAAGAGCTTCAGAGTTGAAAATTGGGCCCCTCAAAAAATCGGGAGGCATGGACCCCCCCCCCAAATGGCACCACTAGTGCCACTGTTGGCATAAAATTTAGTGCTAAGAAGGCTAATTCTGTTAAATTCAGTCAAATTAGGAATACATGAGGATTAAGTGGAAATATTAGGTAACATGAAGATAAAACCAAGGAGGTAGCTCCACTTAGATGGGTAATATTATGGACGCAGTTGGCAGATGAAGTGGATAATCGATGCTGTGAAGATGCAAGACAAAGAATAGCAAAGGCATGAGAGTTTCTTTTGCAGCGGAAAACAGTTTGGAATGTAAGCGTTAAAACTAGAGGTCATTAGGATACTAGAGGTCATGGTAATCATAGTGGTCAAGTATGGCTCTGAAACGTCGGCTCTTTTAAACTTTGAGAATGACGTGGTGTATATTCCCCAAAGGAGTTGTCTATAGCTCTTAGGAACCATTTTGAATAATAGTATATCAAACAAAAGGATGTTTAAAAAACACAGTTCTATTCCACTTTCTAGGTTCATAATGAAAGAAGGATTAAAATGGTTAGAGTGAGTCCCATGGATGCAGGGGTGAATCCAGAATTTTTTTAGGAGGGGGGGGCGCAAAATAGATTGATCTGAAAAACTTGCGTTAGGAGCAAGTTTATTTAACGCAAACCTGCGTTAATTAAGTAAATTACGCTATTTTAGACTACCTTAGGGGGGGAGGGTGCCCCCCTCGCTCTTTCCCTGGATCCACCACTGCACGGATGAAGGATCTTCGGTTTAGGAGGGGGGGGGGGGCACAAAATAGGTTGATCTGAAAAACTTGCGTTAGGAGCAAGTTTATTTAACGCAAACCTGTGTTAATTAAGTAAATTACGCTATTTTAGACTACCTTAGGGGGGGGGGGGGGGGTGCCCCCCTCGCTCTTTCCCTGGATCCACCACTGCATGGATGAAGGATCTTAGGTTGTTAACAATATGATTTTTAGAAATCCATTTTAGGCCAAACGAAAACAAGACATCCTTAAATGGAATGAGTTAGTTCATAAAAAAAGATTTAACGAAACAGGGGCTTCGAAGGAGCAGTAATGTCGATTTACCAAATTTAGAAGGGAGGACAAAAATGTATCTCTGAAAAACTAGGAGTGGCTGCCAGGAGTGGCAAGGAGTGGCAAACGAAACAGGGGCTTCGAAGGAGCAGTAATGTCGATTTACCAAATTTAGAAGGGAGGACAAAAATTTATCTCTGAAAAACTAGGAGTGGCAATTTGTCTTTTTTTTTAATTCGTTGCAAAGAAAATACCAAAAAAAGGGCGCTTTTCAATGAAAATACCCCCCCCCCTAAAAAGTATTTTGCAATATCAAGGGGTGGGGGGATATCAGGGAGGGAAATTCATCCACACCATCCCCACCAATTAACGCTACTCTAGGAGGAGGAGGGGGTAGGGGGGGTAAAGAGTGAAGCTTTGGTTATTTTAGGGTGGAGGAAAATCGTGCCAGATGTATTGACCCTAAAAGGCTTAGTACTGCAATGATTTTTCAGTAGTAGTCACAATTGCAATCAATGGGAGCCGACCTGAATATTCAATTGCAAACTTTTATATAGGGTAGATATCCTCACCTTTTATCATTAGGATATACATTCCGAAGAATATATTTTGGCGTAGGACGTTCCAGGAGATCATGGTGCTTCCTTTTGAATTCCAAAGTTCTAAGAAAATAGATCGTGCTTGAGTATTCCCAGGAACTAAGTGTCAAAAGTTACAAACATTCTTTGGAATAAACTTTATTTGAGTATTGGGAGGGTTAATAGTACAGTTTAGTATGTTTGGAAAAATAGAAGCCTTGGTTTACGAGAACATCACATATACATTAACATAACATATAAAGGTTCCATACGAGATTAAATGCTCAGATAAAAATAGATCAACAGATGCATCATGAATTGCAATACATATGTGTATATATAAAAAAAAAAACTTGAACTATAGAATAAACTAGTGTTTGCAAAACACAATAGGCGTATTTACGTTTCTGACTATAATAATCAAGTAAAATTTTTATTATTTAAGGAAAAACAATTTACTTAGATATCATCATATCTTATGCTCATTAAAAGCTTCTTAGCAAGACAAGAAAGGTACCTTTGATATGTAGATCTCATCTGATATAAAGCTTAACTTGAGAATACTTTAATAAACTTGACCTCACTTGAGGAAAGAATTTTCCATCGCGTTATGATTACCGTATGTTTGCTGCAAACATATCTAAATACTATTATCTACCGGAAATTCCTTTTTAATCCTACTAGCGTGAACTTAGATGATTTATTTTTTTTTTATTGCAAGGTATTGAAGAAATTCATTGGTTGTAGAGTTAGCTCCTACAACCCATTAAGGGAAAGTGGTTTAGGGCTGTTGAACATTTCAGGGCTTAGCCCAGTTCAGGGCTAATGAACATTTTACAGTAATTTTTTGGTGTATCATTTTATTTTACTTTCTTAATTTACTGCTCCAGCCTCCAGCTTGAAAATGATAATATAGAGTTGGTCGAAAAATTTACCCACCTTGTTAGCTTTCTCACCTCCGACATTAATCACTCCAAAGACATTAAGAGACACCTGGTACTTGCGAACTCCAGTTTTAAAAGTCTGATGCCCATCTGGAGGAACAGGACCTTATTAAGGACGATTAAAGTGACGTATTTTTTATTATTTATTTTTTTATTATTATTATTATTTTATTATTAAGGACGATTAAAGTGACGTATTTTTTTTTAGAAGAAAAAACTCAATAAATGAGCAATCAAATGAAATAGGCGAAAAAAAGAGAATAGTGTCAGCCAGTGAAAAAATAAAAAGCGAAAATAAGCAGGTATTTCGACAAGAACCTCCATCCAGTTGGATTCAGTGCTCAGAAGGAATTACGTCATTTATAGCCAGTGTGGTCTTAAAATGTATTGGCAATTAAAGTGAGGCTATAGAACTCGCTAATTACCCCTATTGCCATTTATGCTTGTGAATTTTGGACTCTAAAAACAGATTATCAGTGCCGCCTCGCTACCTTTGAAACAAAATCACTACGACGTATTACTGGTATCACTTATCATGATAGAATCTCCAATACCAGCTTTTCCGAGATCTCAAGGTCGAACTTACCGTCCTCGACAAAATAAAACTCGGATAACTTAGATGGCTTGAACAGGAAGAAACCAAAGGAAACCATACGAGTTACGTCAACAGATTGGCAAAAAAAGAGGCCCCGAAGCGACCTTCAAGGACGGATGAGACTCAAGTCAAAGTCAAGTCAATTAAACTTTAGAATCAAGAAACCTCCTGTTGTACTTTTAATTACGACACTCAGGTTCAGCTTCTTATATTTAGGGTCATGAGCACTGTTTTGGGGATTGGGCGATAAAAAGGAAAACTTCCTGGGAAACCGGGAAGTTTTGTTTCTTAGTCTTGTATTTCCCTCGAAAAATTCTTGCATCTGCTCAGAAAAGAAGGCTAGATTATAACGCTGTTTAAGAAAACATCAATCAGCATTACCCTAGTGTTCAGCTTCTTATACTTGGGGTCAGGAGCACTATTTTGGGGATTGGGCGATAAAGCAAAATTTCTGGGAAATGGGACATTTTTTTTCAGTCTTGTCTTTCACTCCATAAATTCGTGCATCTCCTCACAAAAGAAGCTAGATTATAACGTGGTTTAAGAAAAAATCGAAGAAAAATTTAAAATCACTTTCAGAAACCATTTATCCTAAGATAAATTACACGAATTTATTCATATTACTTAAAAAAAATCCCTACTGTCATTTTTCACTGTTGCTTTGAAACCAACTGGTTAAATTCTTGTTATTCTAGTTGTATCTTAAATCTGTTATTTCTGTTGGATCCTATAGGCTATTAAGCTAAAAAAGAAGTTTTTTTTCAAAATGAAAATAGGAAGTGAATTTACAATTTTCTAAATTATCTTTTATTATGATAAGAACTGCAGCCTTCTCAATCCCTTCAATTACTTCTTTTTCATAAAGGAGCTGCTTGAACTCGTAATCTCTGATGGATATAGCCAATATTTAAATGTGCTATAACCCATTGCCTCTAGATTCGCAGAATCCAGTAAAATACAGAATCTAGAGCTTACCTCCGGAATTAGAATGTTGGTAGATTTTAATCTTTTTCATTTAATTAACTGTTAATCTCGCATCATGTATGGAACCGATGGAACGCTGGACCCCTGCCAATGCTCTACGACCATCAGTTCCATTCGAGCAGCCCTGCGATCACAATTTATGGCAAATATACGGAGGAGGAGGGCAAATAGTCTTTCAATTATGCAGGACTATACGAGTTCAATGCAATTCAATTCCAAATGTCGTAATATACTCACCTTTTCCACAAGATTTACCATGTAGACCTTACGCCTTGAAAACGTTGCTTGCAACGTGTGTGTGAATTTCAACCTTTCTAACGGAATTAACCGATATATTTTTTCATTCATAGCTATTCATTTGCATAAGTTAGGGTTATTTCCTTAAAATATCCTTTCAAAAACCTGAAATACTATTGATCAAAATAACCGTAAGATCCTAAGTTCAAAAATGAATTTCTGGCCTGCCTTTCTTCGAAAATACCTATAGAAGGCCTACCTCGGAGCCTTTCTTTCAAAATTTGTATCAGGCCAACCTGGGGGCTGCATTTCTCGCATTATTTGTCGATATGTATTTCGTTTATTGTTTGACGTTTCTAATTAAAATGGCTACATTGAAATTTCAACAAGAACCATGTTCGGCTGTGATGGGCCCCAAGGCCGAATGTGGCAAGGGAAGATCATTTTTTTGTATTCAAACCAACACATTTTCCATTAATTTTATATTATTTGGAGAAATTTCATCTTTAAATATAGTCTTACTTAGATCTGAAAACACTGACCAAAACAAACGCATTAGTTATCCAAGATGTTCAATTCAGTTAAATGCTTTCCTATAAACAAAACTAGATGGCGTATAAAGGTCTTTAGGTTTTTTAAAGTAAACACATAAATACTTTGAAACAGCTGTGATTTTGGTAACTTATATTTCAGGATTTGTTTTTCATGAATAAGAGCAGAGGCGTCGTTTGGGGATGGCAAGGGGGGAATTTGCCCCTCCAATAATGCGAAGAAAAACATTAGTATACATCCCATGCCCTTTGACTATCCGGATATGGACCTTTCTCTTCGCCCCCCCCCCCCCCTCCCCCATAAAAATACTGGATATTCGCCCCTGAATAAGAGAATAGGGATTAAACACCCAGTGTTTTAGCGGGGGATGGGTAAGGATACGCACTTGTTCCCGGGTGCGTAGCCTAAATGTTGGCTTGGAATTTCATTACAAAAGTGCCAAAAGCTTAATTTTAACGAAAGATGAGGGTATTTTGTAGAGTGGATTAGGGTGGCTTAAATTTTCGTCCCCCCATCACCTTCTCAAAAACAATACAAAACTTATGTTAGAGGTAACGCTCTATCGCTACAGGATAAAAAGCCACACGGGTTCAATACATTTTTTTTACCCCTAGCCACCTCGCTTAGAAAGGGTGCTCGTAGCAGCTTTGGAAAGGGATTACTTGACAAAAATTGAAAGCATTAGTTTACAAAACGGTGAAAAGGGGTTGGAGGGCACAAATTACCCTTCCGTGCCAGTTTTTACTAATCTGAAAATTGCAGCTGCAAGTCCTGAGGTAATGAGGAACCTAATGTAAAACAATTGTTATAGGGAAAATCTCCCTCAACCCCTTGAGAAATGGGGCGCACATAAGCCAAGAAGTTTTTTCCTGATTGGCTCAAAACTTATGTACTTAAGTGCTTTGGCCAAGGGTTTATTAATGCAAAAGAAAAAGAAAATGATTCTTTCTAAAACGGGTCAAACAAAAGCCAAAAAAAAAGCAAAAAAATTTCCCGGCCATTTCCAATGGAAGTGATAGTTGTAGACAAAAGGCTTATTCGGCTAGAAATCAAACCTTCTGGTGCCCTCTTTAAGTACTAGAAGTAATTTGAGGTCAAACAGTTCCCTACCGTGCCCTTTTCTGCTACACAGCCCCTCAGTATCGCCCAAGATATTGAATCCAAGTTTTAAGACAGTCATTTTGTTCAGAAACCTCAAATCAGTATGCCTTGATGGTCAAGATCATTCCCGTAGTTCCAAGGGTAATGTTTCTTTATTATAAAATTAAGGATAATTGCGTTACAGAATCTGCTGGCGTGGGAACTGAACCCAAGGTTCCCCGGTCACTAGCTAAGGCTTTCAACCCTGGACCAAGAGGCACACCTGGCAATTTTTTTTTTATTGTCTTAGCTTTGTCATAAGCTGTTTTGTCCTATATATAATTATGTTATCCTGTGTTCAATTATTATCAAGTTGTTTGATTTTGTCCTTAATTATTTAAATTACCCATTGTTCACAGATAGCTTTAAAACAGTTCGTAGTAATGAACTGTAAGTAAGGAGCGACCCGGCTCAATAGTAACCGAAACTCTAGAAAACAGAATTTGATACCAATAGATACATCAAAAGAATTGGATTTTTACTCTGATTTCAAATATATAAGTTTCATCAAATTTAATCTTAGCCATCACATGTTACGAGCCCTGAAAAAATTTGCCATATTTTCGAAAATAGGGGAAAACACCCCCTAAATATGATAGAATCTTAATGAAAATCAAACCATCAGATTTAGCGTAACAGAAAACACTACTGTAGATGTTTCAAACACCTGTCAGCAAAAATGTAGAATTTTGTATTTTTTGCCAGAAGAAAGATCACGGATGCGTGTTTATTTGTTTGCTTTTTTGTTTTTCCCAGGGGTGATCGTATTGATCCAGTAGTCCTAGAATATCGCGAGCGGGCTCATTCAAGCGGAAATTAAAAGTTATAATGCCCTTTTTAAGTGACCAAAAATTGGAGGACAACTTGGCCCCCTCCCACGCTCTTTTTTTTCCGAGGTCACCCAATCAAAATTTTAAGTAAGCCATTTTGTTCAGCATAGTCAAAAATCTACTAAATATATCTTTGAGAATGACTAAATCCCCAAAGTTCCCGGGGGAAGGGCTGCAAGTTATGAACTTTGCCCATTGTTTATGTATAGTATTGGTTATTGGGAAGTATACATACTCTTTCAGAAGGGATTTCTTCTGGTGGGGAAGGGGGCCGGAGGAGGGAGTCACGTGGGAGGATCTTTCTATGGAGGATTTTTCTTTGGGGGAAGGGACATTTCTAAGAAGGGGGTGCCGGATTTCCCAGCATTATTTAAAAAACGATCAGAAATTAAATTAAAAACAAGTTTTTTCAACTGAAAGTAAGGAGCAAAATTAAAACTTAAACGAACAGAAATTATTACGTATATGAGGGGGTACTCCCCCTAGTCAATACCTCGCTCTTTACACTAAAGTGTTTTTCAGTACTTTCAAAAGAGCTATCTATTCTATTTAAACGGCCTTTGTGATTCGAACAAAGTTCGAACTTTAGCGTAAATAGTGAGGAATTGACTAGGGGGCACCCCCCCTCATATACGTAATAATTTCTGTTTGTTTTAAGTTTTAATGTTGCTCCTTACTTTCAGTTGAAAAAGCTTGTTTTATTTATTTAATCAATAGATAAAGTGGTCATGTTTGTTCTATTTGGGGAGTACGTAGGCTATTTATTGTATTTGATTTTAAGCAGTCATGGGCGATCTTACTGATTTTTACTGACTAAAAGTTAATAATAATTAGTTAATATTATTATATTAACTAATTAATACTATAATATTATTAGTTAAGTTAATAAAAGTTAATAATTTAGAACTATTCCTTAAAGTCTTTAAATGATCATGAGGCAAAAGGGGTAAAACATGTATATACAAATACAAAGTTTGGGATGGTAGGGGGTGTTAAAGGGGAAGGGGCCTTAGAGGGAGTTGTGGCAATCCACAAAAATTTAGGGATGGAGGGCTGGCAAAATGTCTTTTCAGTATTTAGGGAGAGGAATTTTTTTTCAGTTTCTGCAATGAAAATACCAAAAGGGATTTTTCATTGAAAATATCCCCAAAACGGTATTTTTCCAAGTTTTGTCGGAGATAATCTTGGGGGAATAAACCCCCCGTTTCTTGCTCCCCCAATTGACGCCAAATACTAAAGGGTTTGTTTTTTGTATAGCCCCAGTTATGCAATTTTGTATAACCCAAGTTATTGCATACTCTTAGCATAACTCCAGTTATACAAATAGAAAATCTTTGTATAACTAGGTTTCAGTAGCGTAATTTCGTCAAAATCCTGGTGAGGGAGGGGGGCTAAATCTAGAGCAAACTTTCAATGTCAAATGAAAATGATAGTAAACACTGAAAAATAAGCCATAAAGTAACATAAAGGAAAATATCTACTAAAGAAAACTGACCCGTTTCTTTGGATGCTTGAATTATGTAGGTTTATCTTAGTTTTGACAAAATTTTTGAAGACACTAATTTCAGCTGGGGGGGATAAACTGGGGTTGAGAGGTAGTTGCCCCCCCCCTGCCCCGTAGCAACTTAAACCCTGTCCGGTTTCACACATTTTGTAGTATGCCCACTAGTTGTAAAATGTTTACTTACCATTTTCTTTACTTTGTACGCTTTTTTCTTCAGTTTTTTCTTTGTGTTTGTATTTAAAAAGTTCAAAAGCCCTTAAATAGTAACTTTGGAGGAAACCCAAAAATATTTATGAAACATTGTATCTAATATGGTTGAATCAGTATGTTATGAATTAGATCAGTCATCTTACGACCTTGATTGTTTTTGCTGATTAATAATTGAACATTATAAACCACTGGTGGATCCAGGGGGGCCTTGATCCTCCAATATTTTTTCTGGCGCCCTCTTTCCCTGTTTTTCTTTTCTCAATCTTTTTTTTATAATAAATCCGTCAATTTGGTCAATTATTGGCGCCTTTGTTACATTGCCCCCCCCCAAGATTTTGCTCATTGGCGCCCTTGTCACTCCCCCCCCCCAAATATTTTGCTCTAGAGCCGTCCCTGATGACCCACTCTCTAAATAATCCCTGAATGGTTATGAGCTGACAGATGTACAGCAAGTTTATAAATGTGAAAGTGGTGGTGAAAGGGGGAGGGGGTGAAGGGTAGGGACACCGGCAAAACACAGTGATAGCGTCATACTATGATCTTAGCCAAATATAATAATCGGCATCCAATCATTTAGGACTGTTTCTTATAAAACGCTTGAGTTATTATAACTTGAAAGAAGTGCAACATGCCTTTGTTCATGAATTTGGGGAAGGGTGTACTTGCTCATTTTTTTCTTCCAATCATATAGGTTAAAAACCCATTCATGACACGAATTTCTACCATGTCCGTCCTTTTGCCATAATATGTTTACGAAGAATGAACTATTTGCACACTTTGGCCCTGTATATAATTGCGTGTACATATGACCTCATGAATAATGGTCCCTGTTAGTAATAAGGTTTACTACTCTGTGCCTGTGCTTATCTTGCTGTCTAGGTAGGCTCATTTTCGGACCTTATAATGTTTTGATTAGATTGTATATTTTTCAGTTTTGATGTAGTCCAAACTTATATGCCCTGAAGAGCCTTCTGAAGAGCTCCGGTGCTTAAAAAGATATTAAAACTCAAGATTTGGGATTGAAAAGGCTCCCTCCAATTTTCTATCGCATTCTGTTTCATAGGATAATCCCTGGGAGAGAAAAAAACAACAATATAAAAACAAGTACCAATCAATGGGAAAGATGTCACTCTTTCCGATATCAAAAATTAAATAAAAAAAAACAAGCTTTTTTAACTGAAAGTAAGGAGCGACATTAAAACTTAAAACGAACAGAAATTATTCCGTATATGAAAGGGGCTGTTCCCTCTTCAACGCCTCGCTCTTTACGCTAAAGTTTGACTTTCTCACAAGTCTATTTTTTTTAAACAATGAAAACAGTAGGGTTTTCTGATACGCTGAATATGATGGTGTGATTTTCATTAAGGTTCTATAAATTTTAGGGGGTCTTTCCCTCTTTTTTTTTCGAAAATCAGCCAAATTTTCTCAGGCGCGTAACTTTTGATGGGTAGGACTAAACTTGATGAAACTTATATATTTGAAATCAGCATTAAAATCTAATTCTTTTGATGTGTCTATTTGTATCAAAATACCGTTTTCTAGAGTTTTCGGTTACCATTGAGTCGGGTCGCTCCTTACAGTTGTCAAAGAAAGGTTGTCAAACAGTTCGTTACCACGAACTCTTTGACAACCTTTCTGCGCTGACTGTGATGTAAGAAATGTTGCACATTTTCTGACAAGCACTAATACTTACACTGATTTTCATACACTCGTGACACAATGCTTTAGGGGTAATTTTTACCTGTCACATCAACATGTCAAAATAATAAATTTACAATATAACTTTGGTTCAGTTTAGCTATTGTTCAGGAATGGAACCCAGCTCACTTTATCAGAAGCACCGCACCGCAACGTCCTGCTGAGTGAGTTTTGCCTTCAGTTTCAAACATCACTTCTTTCTTTCTATTACCTTATTAAACGCTTCCCAATAAATAAGTTTTTCAAAGAAAAGTAAAGAGCCACACTGAAACCTATGATGATAAGAATTAAAGTTTAATGATATCCGAACAGAAAACGAGTAGAAATTACTATTAATGAATAAATGAAACCCAAAATGAACAGAAATTAAAATGAATAATCGGTACTGGTGCATTATGCGGGCCCACCGCTGTAAACTGTATCAAGGAAACCAGTCACAAAACCCGTCAAACGGGCTATTTGCAAGAGACCGCTATAGATAAATGATTGCAAAGCGTTGTTTCTCAATGAGTTACAATATTTAAACGATTTTTTTGGGTTTAGGGGGGGGAAGGTACCTAGGTTAGGTTACGTATTTAATATATGCTATGCTTTATACCCCCCCCCCCCCTAATGTGCAAATATATAATCCAAGTTTGTTTCTAAACTATTATATATTCATCCTATTTATTTCATTAGCATTAACCAAACTTGACTTCTTCGCGATGCCCGCATAATGCACCAGTACCGAATAATCAAGTCAGACATAAAGAATTATTTTATTTCAAGCAGTGTGTTTTTTATTTGTCACAATATAACGAACAACATAAAAAAAATGCGTCACACACAGAGCAACTTCACAAGGTTAACCATGATGTGCAAGTAAGACTGGTGCTGCCAAACCTCCGAAACCTCCACCTTTTCCAAACCTCCTTCTAGAATTCTTAAGTGATTTGAGTTGTTTTTTTTGTTAGTGAAGACGAAGTGCATTGTGTATTTTATATTGCTTAAAACTAAACACTGACATAACAGTTTCCTATCATACGACAAAGTGACAAACAGCAAAAAGTGTCACTATTTCTATGCATTATGGTCTTCTCTGTAAATTTTATTGGTTACTATATTATATGTGTTATTGTTTCACCAACTGAGATAAGTTGCCACCTCCATCCTAAGGATGACTTTTAAGTTAACTAAAATCACTTTTATGAACGGTGTGGTTTTCACACCCACAAGTAATTTCACCCAAGACATAGCACGCAATAAATTTTACCAAGAAGCATTTCACTCACTAAAGACTTTACTCTTGCACATTATGCACATTACATCCTTGGCAAACTAAATTCAAAGATGATTGTACCACGAACCAAAAATTGCACTGGGTAGAATTGCACCCACAGGAAATTGTATCAATTGAATATCATAGCAACTCAAGGACGTAGATTTCTGTTGGTGAGATCTATGGTTGAAATTTTTTCTAGATATAACTTTCCATCTGTATTAATTTTATGAAAGCAATCTTTTTGTGGTTATGATTTCCCAGTGATTCAAATTTGCTTTTTTTTTTTTTTTTTTTTTTTTTTTTTTTTTTTTTTTTTTTTTTAGAATAGAGTAACTTTTTATTTACAACAAGACATAAACACTGTTAATAAACGAAAACGCAAATTCCTTATGGCATACTTAATCGCATTACCTGTGAAAGAGAAACGAAAAAATCATCATGCTGACTTCATTTTCAATAATTTAAAAGGCTATATATTTACAAAAATATACTTCTTCCCAAAATGAAAGAAGAAAAACAAAAATAACCTGACACTATAATGTCGCAACGTGTTTCATTTAAACATTAAAAAACTGAACTTTATCAGGGCACTATCGGATGGGTAATGGTAAAGAGTTTTATATTTTTGGTTCCATGTGACGAAGGGTAAAATTGGCCCTATTCTTAGGTCGCAATTCAGATTAAATTAGTTCTGCTTATTTATTTGCATGAGTGCAGCGTGGCAATACTGGTGAAAATATGGTGCTGCCTTAAAAGTTTCATAATTTTGAAACCGCCGAAACAAAAAAATCCTAAAAAAAACATGGTGTCCAGGTATTAATAGACCTAAAATTGGTCCAGTAGTTTAAAATGTTCTTGTCAGTGTTAATATAATCATGTTCTGTATCAATCATTTTTGGCTAATTTGGTGTCTAACCATCAAATCATCGGTAGAAATTCAATTAATTCAAGTTCTTTCAGAATTTGGTTTATCAGCTACTTCGTTTTTATTGTTTGACTAAAGTAATCTTCACTTAACTAATTAAGTTCTCTCTCAAGTGAAAAGAGTCTGGCTGTGTTGTAATGTCAATCCCGTATGGTGTATTAAATTTAAAGTGGGTTCTCCTAGATTTTTTCAAAACAGTTTTTGGAAAAAGGAGGATTACCTTTGGTTAATCGGTGGCAAGCCTCAGGTTTACTGCTAACTGTAATTTTCATTCCTTGAAATGAGGTCAAATTGACTCAACCTTGTATATAGTTGGCTATTGGCCTGGCTGAACATAAGATTTGTGCAATCCTTACTCTCTTTGCTTGATTGCAGTTTAGATTTGTTCAGGTAACTTACACTTATATGAAACAAGCCATTGAGATTCTGCTGTACGAACCTGTTACCAGATAAAGTTGAATTCAAATTTGCTTGGTAGCAATCATTCGAGGGTATACTTTATTATAGATAATACTTTCGATGGGTACAATTGTAGTCTGGTAGCTTACAGAAATGTTCACCAATCATCTCTGAGTGTATTTAAATTAAAAAAAGAACCACGACAAGTTTTTCAACTGAAAGTAAAGAGCAGCATTAAATCTGAAAACGAATAGAAACTGTTCTGTTTGTGAGGGGGCTGTTCCTTCCTCAATCTTTGCTTTTTACGCTAAAGCCTTAAAGTTCTTTAAAAATACTTCTCATTCAAATCCGGGGGCCCCTGTTTTTGAGCAGTCTTTTTTAAAGAATTGTGACAAAAACTAAAACTTCAGCGTAAAGAGTGAAGGTTGAGAAAGGGATAACCCCCTCATATACGGAATAGCTTCTGTTCGTTTTATGCTTTAGTGTTGCTCCTTACTTTCAGTTGAACAAACTTGTTTTTTATCCAATTTCTGACCGTCTTCCAAATAATGTCAGGATCCCCCCCCCCCCCCCCCCCCCCCCCCCAAGTGTAAAATTTCCTCTGGAATTTTTTTTCTGCAAACTTTGCTATCTGTAAAAAATACTCCACCAAGAACATCCCATCAACCAGAAAATCCCCCCCCCCCCCAAAAAAAAAAAAAAATTCCATATATTTCCCAATAACAAATGCTATGTGTAAACAGTGGACAATTTACACAATTTACAGCCCTTTCCTCAGGGACTGAGGGGTGTCCTGCAAGAACGAATCCAGTATTTTTGTTCGTGGGATTATTTTTTTCCGGGGAAGGGGATAAAAATTAAACTTTTAGAAACATATTAAAAACTTGCCTATAGGCCTATATTTTGTTACGTTTTTATGAGTCGGACAAAACTTCGGGGGGGGGGGGGGGTAAAACCTAGTAACTCCCTGAATACAGCCTTGGTATCATGTCATCCCTAGAGGCATAGTCATTGGACCTTTCAAGCATGTTGAATCAAATGGAAATCTTAAAATTTTGATCGGATCTCCTTGGAGAAAAAGTGGTATGGGAGGGGTAGGTGCCCTCCAATATTTTTGTCACTTAAAAAGGGCATTAGAACTATTGATTTCCGTTCAAATAGCTCCATCTCGATATTTTAGTAAAATTGATTCGATAAGATCGCCCCTAGAAAAAAAAGATCACGAATCCATGATCTTCCTTCTGGTAAAATTTACGAAATTTCACATTTTTGTAGACAGGAACTCAAAACCTCTACAGTAGAGTTCTCTGATATGCTGAAAATGACGGCGTGATTTTCATTAAGATTGCTTGAGTTTTTGGGGTGTCATCCCCCTTTTCAAAATCGCACAAATGTTTTCAGGCCCGTAGCTTTTGATGGGTTTTTAGAGTTTTGGTCACTTAGGGCCTAGTTGCTACTAACATGCAGTTCCATACCACGAACCCTTTAATATTCATCGTATGCGCTTTTAACTATGTGATATTCTTTTCATCTATCATTGGAAATACTGGCAATCATTATACTTGTATGCTTCATGTTTTTTTTATGTTTTTACCAAGGGTGTCAATGTTTTCTTCCGTCATTGATGACAATCTTTTATTCTTCTTTAGGCTGAGTTTATACCACATCTTTGTTCTACGTCCATTGCTTTTCTCTATCCCTGCGAAGAGAGTTACTATTGTAAGCATTACTTCCTATATATCATTTCCTAATTCCTTACTAATTCCCTTCCTTGGATTTCCAGAAGTATCTTTGTTCTTATATGTCATATTTGTTATGTTAAGGCCAATAATTGCCCCTCCTCTCTTAATGGAATATCTTTTCTTTTACCACAAACTCCTCTTTAGAATTGTGAGATTTTCTCAGGTATTTGGACTTTCTTAAAAACATTAGGCCACACTAGTTAGATTAGCTAAGTCACTTTCTTTTTCTCACGGATTGTGTTGAATGTTCTTGAGCTTTTTGACATCTATCGTCTTAGAGGCTTAGACAACTTCATCATCATATTATTTTCTAGGATTTTCCTTGCCGCCTAGTTACCAGTGGCAACTGTCAAGCCCAATAATAAATTGCCTTTAGTGTCCATTTAGCTTCAAAGACTTATGATGTTTTATTGACTTAGAAAGAAAAAGCACAAACGTTGTTCAAACATAACATTTGAATTGCAAGGACATAAACTAAGAATATAATAACAAAATACAGTAAAAAAAAAAATTAGTTTCGGCAGATGTCTCCTGTGTGATAGTGGTGGTCTATGGAATTATTACAGTCTGAGGAAGGTAGCGAGTTCTGGTTTTGTAGTATTCAATTGTCCAATCTGATGGATCTCATACTGCTTGAATTGTCCATCCCTGTGGTATACACTCTGCTTTTAACTAGATGGAGAAGTAACATAGAATTTAGCCTATATTGGGTCTGTTATAAAAGTCTTTCGTATATGATAGATTCCCTTTGACAATCTGAAGATTTTTTTGGTATTGTTCTTTATTTAAATGTTGATGTGTGGGAGTACCATTCTCTCAACTCTTAGCCTCTTTCACTTTTCCCTCTGATGTGCGAATCACTTTCAGTTCCGTCTGTTACATCGTTTAAGTGGTTGGGCATCACTGACAATTCACGATCTTTTGATTCTTGGCTGATTCTAATTCTAGAATCAAGGTTGGTTACTTGAGAATAGCTGAAGTTAGAAATAAATATAATTGCAAAGATTTATGCAAATGATTTTCATGTTGTTTGATCATTCAGTTTTGTATCTTGGTTTCATTCTTTAAAAAACCGAAAATGTTTCTTTTTTTGCGTATTAAATATTTCCAGTTCTGCAAATTTTTTTTTTTTTTCTCCCTCTGTAGCAGACTAATGTCAGCAGTTCCAATAGGAAGATAATGTCAAAATTCAGAATCAATAATATTTTTAGTGCAGTTGTTGTGCAAATTAGAATGCGTTCGGATATCAGCAACAACAAAATGCCATCATTCCATTGTCGTGAAAATGGTCGTTTTGTTATCACGTGGCTTTAATTTTGGTTGGTTAAGAAAAGATAATATGTAAGTGTCAAGTCTTCTGAGGTGCGTATCTCTTTTCTCTCTCTCTATATTTCTTTCTTCCTTTTTCTATTGTTCTATTCATCTCTCTCGTTAAAGGTAGTCGAAACATTAAAAAGAAAATATACTATGGGTCCCTTTTTGTAAACACAAGCAAAGTTCGTCTGCAACTATCAAATGTAATATGCAGTACTATGTTTGCGAGCATATGTTGCTAAGTAGAGCCTCTTGATTTACTCGCGACTTTCTCAGACTTGCCCCTAACTTATGAAAATTCATCTTTCAAAGGGTATGAAAAAGTATGAAACTTTCAAAAAAAGTATGAAACTTGGTCCGCATATGCAGTTTGATGTGCTCTTTTGAATGAGACTGGGACACAATCGATCCGACCACCCTAAGGGGGGGAAAACAGGGGGTAAAAGTCACCTAAAGGGGAAATTGCGAAAAAGTATCTTTTTGCCTATTTCAGCTTGATATTTGGTGGATATATTCGTTATTAGATAGAAACTGAAGGAAAGTCATGGGAAAAGGGCTTGGATTGTTCCACCTCCCTGGGGAGGGGCGTTTGTGAATTTCAACCAGCAGGGGGATATGGGAAATGTTTGTTTTTCGCCATTTTTAACTCGACATTTGGTTTTTATACTCGCGTATTAGAAAGAAAAAAAGAAAAAGTAATGGAAAATTCTCGGAGTGCCCTAGTAAAAAGTGTCGTCCTAGAAATGGTAACGGATCAACTAACACTCGACACGAAAGACACAGGGAAACTCCTCTTGCTGTATACACCAGTCTTATGGCATACTCAAAGACCAGAAAAAGTGACATTGTGGATAAGCTAAGTTTTCATGGTCTAGGAATTTCATACAATCGAGTTTTGCAACTGAATTCACAAACGAAAGCAACTGAATTCACAAACGAAATCTGCGACCAGTTTGACGACATACAATGCATTTGTCCAGCCTCACTAAGTAGGGGTATTTTCACTACCGCTGCGGTTGACAACATCTACCATAATCTATCCTCTACAACCTCTACCGATTGCTTTCATGGGACAGCTATTTCTTTAATACAGCCTCCAGCAGCCCACCATGCTCCGAGGGAACAGCTCTCTTCAAGGCAGAAAGAACAGCTCGGAGCATCGAGAAAAGCCCGAAGCCTACCGAGGCAATATACCGAAGTCCCTCCTGCTCGTTTGCGCATAGCACACCCGTTGGTCCCTCGTATCGCACCGATAGACGAACCATCCATCACTGGAGAGCAGCCTGTGAACGTAGAAGAAGATTGGTTGAATCATGTTGAAGAAGCAGCGGAGAAACAGAACGGAAGTGCTTTGATGCCGGTCTCGTGGGCTGCAATGCACTCCAATAGGCAACCGACGGTGGACAAACCAAAAAGCACGATTGCACTGTTACCTATTTTTAAGGATCAAGTGCATTCAGTAGCGATAATACTTCACACTATGAATTTGGTTAAGACACCTGTCGCGTATCTGAACCCAGGTCAGACTCCAGTTTTGACTGCTGATCAGCCGCTCTATGTGCTGGCTAAACTGATACAGTGGAACTTTCCAGAAATACATCCGGAAGATTCGTTTATCGTCGTTTTTGGTGGCCAGCACACAGAAATGAAAATCCTAAAAGTGCTAGGAGACTGGATGAAAGGATCTGAATGGGACGAGCTTCTCGTCCAAACTGATGTCACAACGACAGGAAGGGTCGATGCCATTCTTAAAGGTTCGCATGTTACTAGGTACCGTCACGCTCACCAAGTAACTGCTTCAGTTCTTCATATACTTAGACGCCGAGCATATGATGAGTATGCTGCTGAGAATGAAGAGAGCGACATTGAGGTGCTATCTTTCGATGAATGGAGTGAATCAAGAAAAGAATTCAGTGCTCCGTTTAGTTACTGGTCAACTGTACTTGATATTGAACCGAGTTTGTTGATGTTCGTACGACCCATCTGCCAGGCAGATTTTATGCCTTATGTCGATGCTCTGCGAAAGATTCTGCCCTGGATGTTCGCTCTGGACCACACGAATTACGCCAGATGGCTGTCGGTGCAGGTTCGAGACATGATTGCCCTCACTATCCAGAACCCCTCTGTATTTTGTGAGCTTATGAAAGAAAACTTCACAGTTACAAAGACAAAACATACTTTTCTTCCATGGCAATGGATCAAGCGCATGAACAGATGAACGAGATAGTGGAAGGAACAGCCGGTTGGATTGGACTCACCGAAAACCCAGTTCCTATGCTTCGATGGATCACATCAGGTCCCGATGTTCAAATGAGGAGTATGAAGAAATTTTCACAAAGCCTTCTTCTGAAGAAAACTTGAAGCATCAGGAGGACACACCAAAATTACAGATGCGATTCATGTGCCATGTTTAGGACTTTCTTCAAGTCATTGAAGGAAGGGGCAATCCATTTGCTGAATCAGAAAACGACCTTCTTACCTTTGAAACGAGGAAGGTTATGCCCATTAACGTAGTACACAGCACCAGGAATTCATACAAAATTGGACTCGATCAATATAAGAAGTTTGCCGAAGAGCGACTGACAACATGCTCAACGCCAGTCACAGATATTATTAAGAAAAATAACCTTCCACTATTCACAAGTGTAAAAGCCAATAAACCGTCAAAGGCGAAATAAAAGATTTCTAGTCTGAAAAACAGTTGTTCTTTGTTTGTTAGATTGCTCATTGCCGGTCAGTCTCGTGACGGCGACATTGACGAGTTTATTTTTTAAGCACGAGAACCAGCCCACTCCCCCTGCACTGTCCAACAACGGATCCCTTAGGAAAACTGTAAAATATGACCTTAAAACTTGTTTAGAAGCATTGCTGGAAATACCAACTAATATTCCTCGACTCAGTGCAAAAGTATTCGATGGATCAGCCTTGGTTCATATGCTTGCACATGGTTCCTGTAAATTTTTCAAAGCTTACACGGACACAGTTTTTCTACCATACATTCATAACAACTAGAAAAGGTCAGTCGTATTGACGACATATGGGACAGGTACATTAAAAGCAGCTTGTAGAAAGGAGAAAGAGAAAGGAGAGGTTTCGGAGAGCGAGTCAGTCTAAGAGAATCGACTTCTATCCCTCGAAACTGGGCTGCTTTCGTCCGAAGAAAACAAAAAGCAACTGTTCTTCCTGTTAGCAGACCGCTTGGCAAGCATGAATTTGTTTGGAAAAGAAGTTTATAGCACAAAGTATTCAGATGTTGTGCCTTCGGTGTCAGCTGCTCGAGATGATTTGGTTCCTTGCGATCTTGAAGAGGCAGATACGCAAATTATCCTCCACGTTCATCGCTGCTACCTGTCTGGTCACCAACAAGTTATGGTACGAACCGTAGATACAGACTTGCTTGTGCTAGTTGTGGTCGCTTGATGCTCATACGTCCCACTTATTGAGCTCTGGGTGGACTTTGGTGTGAAGCAGCAGCGCAGAATCATCCTAGCTCACGAAATTCGTCATACACTTGGCCCCAAAAGTCAAAAGCTCTGCCTGGTTTCCACGCGTCCACAGGCTGCGATACATTATCTTCCTTTTTTTTTACATTGGAAAGAAGAAAGCCTTTGATGTCTGGAGAATTTATCCCGATGAACATACGCGTTCTTGGATTTGTCGTATGCGTTGACTGCTACGTGACCGCGAACGCAAGAGCTGCCGGAGGGATTTGTAGTTTTATGCTATTATCGAACAAGCGACGTCCAGGGTGTTGACGAAGCAAGAAAAGTGATTTTGCAAAGGGACGGCAGATTGACCGAATCCCACCAACATCCGACGCCCTTCTTCAGCACACCAGACGTGTACACTTTCAGGCTTGGTGAATTTGGGGAAGAGCAGCCGACCGGATTCAGAATCCTCCTTCCTCCTTTGAATTTGGATGGAAGCTCGTACATAATGAGTGGCATCCTGTCTGGACAACGTTACCCGAGGTTTTCCAAGGCGTGCAAAGAACTGGTAAAATGTGGCTGCAAGAAAGCCTGCAAGCCACCATACAAGTGCATGAAGGCTTCACTACCGTGCACTGACCTGTGTGCCTGTAATTGAGCGTGCTAGAGATCTGACGCCGGAAATTGTGTGTGTGTGTGTGTGTGTGTGTGTGTGTGTGTGTGTGTGTGTGTGTGTGTGTGTGTGTGTGTGTGTGTGTGTGTGTGTGTGTGTGTGTGTGTGTGTGTGTGTGTTGTGTGTGTGTGTGTGTGTGTGTGTGTGTGTGTGTGTGTGTGTGTGTGTGTGTGTGTGTGTGTGTGTGTGTGTGTGTGTGTGTGTGTGTGTGTGTGTGTGTGTGTGTGTGTGTGTGTGTGTGTGTGTGTGTGTGTGTGTGTGTGTGTGTGTGTGTGTGTGTGTGTGTGTGTGTGTGTGTGGTGTGTGTGTGTGTGTGTGTGTGTGTGTGTGTGTGTGTGTGTGTGTGTGTGTGTGTGTGTGTGTGTGTGTGTGTGTGTGTGTGTGTGTGTGTCTGTGTGTGTGTGTGTGTCTGTGTGTGTGTGTGTGTCTGTGTGTGTGTGTGTGTCTGTGTGTGTGTGTGTGTGTCTGTGGTGTGTGTGTGTCTGTGTGTGTGTGTGTGTGTCTGTGTGTGTGTGTGTGTGTGTGTGTGTGTGTGTGTGTGTGTGTGTGTGTGTGTGTGTGTGTGTGTTGTGTGTGTGTGTGTGTGTGTGTGTGTGTGTGTGTGTGTGTGTGTGTGTGTGTGTGTGTGTGTGTGTGTGTGTGTGTGTGTGTGTGTGTGTGTGTGTGTGTGTGTGTGTGTGTGAGTGTGTGTGTGTGTGTGTGTGTGTGTGTGTGTGTGTGTGTGTGTGTGTGTGTGTGTGTGTGTGTGTGTGTGTGTGTGTGTGTGTGTGTGTGTGTGTGTGTGTGTGTGTGTCTGTGTGTGTGTGTGTGTGTCTGTGTGTGTGTGTGTGTGTCTGTGTGTGTGTGTGTGTCTGTGTGTGTGTGTGTCTGTGTGTGTGTGTGTGTCTGTGTGTGTGTGTGTGTCTGTGTGTGTGTGTGTGTCTGTGTGTGTGTGTGTGTGTGTGTGTGTGTGTGTGTGTGTGTGGTGTGTGTGTGTGTGTGTGTGTGTGTCTGTGTGTGTGTGTGTGTCTGTGTGTGTGTGTGTGTCTGTGTGTGTGTGTGTGTCTGTGTGTGTGTGTGTGTCTGTGTGTGTGTGTGTGTGTGTGTGTGTGTGTGTCTGTGTGTGTGTGTGTGTGTGTGTGTGTGTGTGTGTCTGTGTGTGTGTGTGTCTGTGTGTGTGTGTGTGTGTGTGTGTGTGTGTGTGTGTGTGTGTGTGTGTGTGTGTGTGTGTGTGTGTGTGTGTGTGTGTGTGTGTGTGTGTGTGTGTGTGTGTGTGTGTGTGTGTGTGTGTGTGTGTGTGTGTGTGTGTGTTGTGTCTGTGTGTGTGTGTGTGTGTGTGTGTGTGTGTGTGTGTGTGTGTGTGTGTGTGTGTGTGTGTGTGTGTGTGTGTGTGTGTGTGTGTGTGTGTGTGTGTGTGTGTGTGTGTGTGTGTGTGTGTGTGTGTGTGTGTGTGTGTGTGTGTGTGTGTGTGTGTGTGTCTGTGTGTGTGTGTGTGTCTGTGTGTGTGTGTGTGTCTGTGTGTGTGTGTGTGTGTGTGTGTGTGTGTGTGTGTGTGTGTGTGTGTGTGTGTGTGTCTGTGTGTGTGTGTGTGTGTGTGTGTGTGTGTGTGTCTGTGTGTGTGTGTGTGTCTGTGTGTGTGTGTGTGTGTGTGTGTGTGTGTGTGTGTGTGTGTGTGTGTGTGAGTGTGTGTGTGTGTGTGTGTGTGTGTGTGTGTGTGTGTGTGTGTGTGTGTGTGTGTGTGTGTGTGTGTGTGTGTGTGTGTGTGTGTGTGTGTGTGTGTGTGGTGTGTGTGTGTGTGTGTCTGTGTGTGTGTGTGTGTCTGTGTGTGTGTGTGTGTCTGTGTGTGGTGTGTGTGTCTGTGTGTGTGTGTGTGTCTGTGTGTGTGTGTGTGTGTGTGTGTGTGTGTGTGTGTGTGTGTGTGTGTGTGTGTGTGTGTGTGTGTGTGTGTGTGTGTGTGTGTGTGTGTGTCTGTGTGTGTGTGTGTGTGTCTGTGTGTGTGTGTGTGTGTGTGTGTGTGTGTGTGTGTGTGTGTGTGTGTGTGTGTCTGTGTGTGTGTGTGTGTGTGTGTGTGTGTGTGTGTGTGTGTGTGTGTGTGTGTGTGTGTGTGTGTGTGTGTGTGTGTGTGTGTGTGTGTGTGTGTGTGGTGTGTGTGTGTGTGTGTGTGTGTGTGTGTGTGTGTGTGTGTGTGTGTGTGTGTGTGTGTGTGTGTGTGTGTGTGTGTGTGTGTGTGTGTGTGTGTGTGTGTGTGTGTGTGTGTGTGTGTGTGTGTGTGTGTGTGTGTGTGTGTGTGTGTGTGTGTGTGTGTGTGTGTGTGTGTGTGTGTGTGTGTGTGTGTGTGTGTGTGTGTGTGTGTGTGTGGTGTGTTGTGTGTGTGTGTGTGTGTGTGTGTGTGTGTGTGTGTGTGTGTGTGTGTGTGTGTGTGTGTGTGTGTGTGTGTGTGTGTGTGTGTGGTGTGTGTGTGTGTGTGTGTGTGTGTGTGTGTGTGTGTGTGTGTGTGTGTGTGTGTGTGTGTGTGTGTGTGTGTGTGTGTGTGTGTGTGTGTGGTGTGTGTGTGTGTGTGTGGTGTGTGTGTGTGTGTGTGTGTGTGTGTGTGTGTGTGTGTGTGTGTGTGTGTGTGTGTGTGTGTGTGTGTGTGTGTGTGTGTGTGTGTGTGTGTGTGTGGTGTGTGTGTGTGTGTGTGTGTGTGTGTGTGTGTGTGTGTGTGTGTGTGTGTGTGTGTGTGTGTGTGTGTGTGTGTGTGTGTGTGTGTGTGTGTGTGTGTGTGTGTGTGTGTGTGTGTGTGTGTGTGTGTGTGTGTGTGTGTGTGTGTGTGTGTGTGTGTGTGTGTGTGTGTGTGTGTGTGTGTGTGTGTGTGTGTGTGTGTGTGTGTGTGTGTGTGTGTGTGTGTGTGTGTGTGTGTGTGTGTGTGTGTGTGTGTGTGTGTGTGTGTGGTGTGTGTGTGTGTGTGTGTGTGTGTGTGTGTGTGTGTGTGGTGTGTGTGTGTGTGTGTGTGTGTGTGTGTGTGTGTGTGTGTGTGTGTGTGTGTGTGTGTGTGTGTGTGTGTGTGTGTGTGTGTGTGTGTGTGTGTGTGTGTGTGTGTGTGTGTGTGTGTGTGTGTGTGTGTGTGTGTGTGTGTGTGTGTGTGTGTGTGTGTGTGTGTGTGTGTGTGTGTGTGTGTGTGTGTGTGTGTGTGTGTGTGTGTGTGTGTGTGTGTGTGTGTGTGTGTGTGTGTGTGTGTGTGTGTGTGTGTGTGTGTGTGTGTGTGTGTGTGTGTGTGTGTGTGTGTGTGTGTGTGTGTGTGTGTGTGTGTGTGTGTGTGTGTGTGTGTGTGTGTGTGTGTGTGTGTGTGTGTGTGTGTGACCCAAAACGAACAGACAGCCCAACACAACCCAAAACGAACAGAAATTACAATAAATAACCGAGTCAAACTCAAAACGAGAAGAAATTAACATAAGTTGGGCGCAAAACCCCTATGCCTTCCTAAGGCCAGAACAAAATTTGCACTTTACCGAAAAATATAAATGTTTTTACTTTTATAACTTTAATAAATCAAATAATATTAACATTTTGATTACTAAATATCAGTATGTGTATATTAAACTGACAAAGCACATTCATTTGTATTTTTTCAGTAAAGTGCAAATTTTGTTCTGGCCTTGAGAAGGCATAGTGGTTTTGTGCCCAAATTATGTTAATTTCTGCTCGTTTTGAGTTTGACTCGGTTATTTATTGTAGTTTCTGTTCATTTTGGGTTTCATTTATTTATCGATGCTGATTTGTGGTAGTTTCACGCTTGGTAGATTATTTGATTTTATTTTTGCTCATTTTTTGTTAATGGAGTTCTTTACTTTTCTTTGAAAAAAAACTTATTTTGTGGAAATTTTTTTTTAAAATTAATGTCTGTTCGTTTTATATTGACACAGTCTTTTCAGAGAAAAAGAAAAAAATACTTTAAATCTTTTAGTATTTAAGACTTTATAGTTTGGCCTGCTATTCGTATGCTGGAAAAAAATTTCAGAAATTTTTAACAGCATACACCCTTTTGAAAATATGGACACAAAATAGTACTGTTTGATTTAGTTTCATACCTCCTCTAGTTGACCTGAAATGGAAAAACTTGATACCACTCGCAAAAAACCTGTTTACTTTCTTTGATTGCTTGGATGCACTTACACTATTTTGATTTGGTTAAATTTTAAGAGCAGAAGTAGCCCCGAAAGTTTGAACATAATACCCTCAGTCGTTCTTTGGATACTGCTGAGATGCCTTATTGGAATTGGCATTATCACAGTGCATTTTGATTTTATCTTAAGGCAACATTTAGTTTTTAAAAATAACGGGCAAATGGGAGGGTGGGCGTGGGAGGGTGGGAGTGGAAGGGGGATTAGTTGCCCTCCAATCACTTTCGACTGTTAAAAAGGGCATCAGCCCTTTTTATTTTCAATTGAATGAGCCCTTTTCGAAGTTCCCACGACAACTCCTTCGATACGAAGTGCCCAGGTCTAAACAACAACAACAACAAAAAAATAATACATTATACCCACACCAATCTTTACTTAAAAATGTCAAGCCTTCCAATCACTTTCGACTATTAAAAAGGGCACTAGGCCTTTCGATTTCCAATCGAATGAGCCCTTTTGGAAACGACAACGCTTTCTATAAACACCTTATATGCCCCCAGGGCATAAATTAAAAACCTTACTCTAAGGTCTGTTAGGGTGGTTGTCCTCCTCTAAGACCGAATTTCCAGAACTTTCAACTACGTTAAACAAAATGGCTATCTCAAAATTTTGATTGGATGTGTTTGGAGGAATGGTGGGCGTGAGAGGGGGGCTAGTTACCCTTCAATCACTGTCGGCTATTACAAAGGGCACTAACCCTCTCAATTTCCAATTAAATGAGCCCCATTTGAAGTCTCACGACAACTCTATCTTTAAAAACCATATATGCCCTCAGGGCAGAACTTACAACCTTTGCCCTTGGGGCTCTGGGGGTTTGTCACCCTCAAATGCATAATTTCCAGAACTTTCAACTATGTTGAACAAAATGGTTATCTCTAAACTTTGATTGAATGTTTTTGGGGAAATAGTGGGCGTAAGAGGGGGGGGTTAATTACTCTCCACTCACTTTCGACTATTAAAAAGGGCAATTTCAATTTCCAATCAAATGAGCCCTTTTTGAAATTTCTGTAACAACTTTCTATATAAATTTTATATGCCCCCAGGGCATAACTTAACCCTTGCACTGAGGGCTCTGAGGGGGGTTATCATCCTAAAAGACCTAATTTCAAGAACTTTCAACTACGTTGAACAAAATGTATATCTCAAAATTTTGATTGGATGCGTTTGGGAAAATGGTGGGCGTGTGAGAGGGGCGTTAGTCACTCTCCAATGACTTTCAACTATTAAAAAAGGCACTAGCCCTTTCAGTTTCCAATTTAATGAACCCCTTTGAAGTTTCTACACTTTCAATAAAAACCTTATATGCCCCCAGGGCATAACTTACAACCCTTGCCCTGATGGCTGTGGGGGGGGGGGGGGGTTAGGGGGTTGTAATCCTTAAAGACCGAATTTCCGAAACTTTCAACTACGTTGAATAAAATGGCTATCTAAAATATTGATTGGATGTGTTTCGGGAAAAGATGGGCGTGAGAGTTGCCCTCAAATCACTTTTGACTATTAAAAAGGGCACTAGACCTTTGAATTTCCGATTGAATGAGACCTTTTTCAAGTTTCTACGACAAAGACTTAAATAAAAACCTTATCCCAGGGCATAACTTATAAACCTTGCCCTGAAGACTGTGGGGGGAGTGTCCTGCTCTAAGGTATAATTTCCTGAACTTTGAACTGCGTGGAACAATATGGCTATCTCCAAATCTTTATTGGATGTGTTTGGAGAAATGGTGGGCATGGAAGGGGTGTTAGTTGCTTTCCAATCACTTTCGACTAACAAAAAGGGCACTAGCCATTTCAATTTCCAATCGAATGAGCCCTTTTTGAAGTTTCTACGACAAAGCCTTACATAAAAATCTTATACGCCCCCTGGGCATAATTTACAACCCTTGCCCTGAGGGCTGTGGGGGAGTTGTCATCCTCAAAGACCCAATTTCCAGAACTTAAAACTACGTTGAATAAAATGGCTAGCTCAAAGTTTTGATTAGATGTGTTTGGGGAAAAGGTGGGTGTGAGAGGTGGGTTAGTTGCCCTCTAATCACTTTCGACTACTAAAACGGGCACTAGCCCTTTGAATTTCCAATCGAATGAGCCTTTTTTGAAGTTTCTACGACAACGCCTTCTATAAAAAACCTAATATGCCCCAGGGCATAACTTACAACCCTTGCCCTAAGGGTTGTGGGGGCTATCCTCCTGGAAAACATTATTTCTATCTGGAAATCAACTACGCTGAACAAAAGGGCTATCTCAAAATTTTGATTGGATGTGTTTTAGGAAATGGTGGGCGTGGAAGGGGTGTTAGTCGCCTTCCAATCACTTTCGACCATTAAAAAGGGCACAAGCCACTCCAACTTCCAATCGAATGAGCCATTTTCGAAGTTTCTATGACAACTTCTTCGATACGAAGTGGCCGGCTCTAAAGGAAAAAAAATTTATTAAATAATATATTGTTCAAATATCGTACTTATATGCCCCCAGGGCAGAGCTTAAAACCCTTGCCCTGAGGGCTGTGGGGGAGTTCTCCAGTTTCCTCGTTCTTTACTTAGGCAGCGCGATTGCGCTGCCTATGATTTATACAACAGCTTTCTATATAAATCTTATATGCCCCCAGGGCATAACTTACAACCCTTGCACTGAAGGCTCTGAGGGGTTATCATCCTAAAAGACCTAATTTCCAGAACGTCCAACTACGTTGAAGAAAATGGATATCTCAAAATTTTGATTGGATGTGTTTTGGAAAATGGTGGGCGTGATAGGGTCGTTAGTCGCTATCCAATCACTTTCAAATATTAAAAAAGACACTAGCCCTTTCAATATCCAATTGAATGAGCCCTTTGAAGCTTCTAAGACAACGCTTTCAATAAAAACTTTATGTGCCCCCAGGGCATAACTTACAGTCCTTACCCTGAGGGCTGTGGGGGGAGGGGTTGTCATCCTTAAAGACCTAATTTCCACAACTTTCAACTACGTTGAATAAAATAACTATCTAAAAATTTTGATTGGATGTGTTTGTAGAAAATGTGGGCGTGAGAGGGGGGTTAGTTTGCTCTTGAATCACTTTCGACTATTAAAAAGGGTGCTAGCCCTTTGAATTTCAAATCGAATGAGCCCTTTTCAAGTTTCTCTACGACAAAGATTACAATAAAAACCTTATATTCCCCCATGGCATAACTTATAACCCTTGCCCTGAGGGTTGTGGGGGAGTGTCCTCCTCAAAAACATATTTTCTATCTGGAAATTGCGCTGAACAAAATGACTATCTCAAATTTTTTACTGGATGCGTTTGGGGGAATGATGGGCGTGGGGGTGGGGGGGGGCTAGTTGCCCTCCAATTACTTTCAACTATTAAAAAGGGCACTAGCCCTTTGAATTTCCAATCTAATGAGCCTGTTTTGAAGTTTCTACGACAACACCTTCCATAAAAATCTTATATGCCCCCAGGGCATAACTTAAAACCCTTGCCCTGAGGGTTGTGGGGGAGTGTCCTCCTCAAAAACATATTTTCTATTTGGAAATCAACTACGCTGAACAAAATGGCTATCTCAAAATTTTGATTGGATGTGTTTGGGGGAACGATGGGCGTGGGGGGAGGGCTAGTTGCCCTCCAATCACTTTCGACTATTAAAAAGGGCACTAGAACTCTCGATTTCCAAGAGCCCCTTTTGAAGTTTCTACGACATCCCCTTCCATATGAAGTGTCCTGCTCTAAAGGAAAAAAAAAATAATAAATGATACACTGTGCCAACATCGTTCTTATATGCCATCAGGGCATAACTTAAAACCCCTGCCCCGAGGGTTGTGGGGGAGTGTCCTCCTCAAAAATATATTTTCTATCTGGAAATCAACTACGTTGAAAAAAATGGCTATCTCAAAATTTTGATTGGATATGTTTGGGGGAATGATGGGCGTGGGGAGGGGGCTAGTTGCCCTCCAATCACTTTCGACTATTAAAAATGGCACTAGCCACTCCAATTTCCAATCGAATGAGCCCTTTTCGAAGTTTCTACGATAACTCCTTTGATACCAAGTGCCCGGGTATGGAGAAAAAAAAACCATTGTGCCCACGTCGTTCTTTACTTAGGCAGCGCTATCGCGCTGCCTATGATTGACTCACGCAAGAGGCGAAGACATCACTAATTTCTCATCGACGATGTCCTCTAATTCACTAACAACATAGGATGTTATTACTTCTGTAAAAAACAAGTGCTTCAATTCTTTTAGTTAAAAAGTATAAAGAACTAATCGTACATTAAAACAATTGACCTAGGTGTCTAAGGAGAAAGGCAGGAAACAATAACAACATAATCTTTTGAAATATATCTCGTGAGTTTCGGACACGGGCAGAAAGAAACATAATTATATAGTATTGTCAATAAGTAAGCAGATATTCTTAGGTATAAAGGGAAGTAGAAGATATTTTTAGGGATATCAGGGATTTATTTTACTCTGGGTTTATTTATACAATTGTCTACTTAGAAAAGTTTTCTTTTCAATAAGTTTTCTTTACCATTTGGATATAGAGGAGAAAAACAAAAGTATTACTAGCACATCTGAAGTGCTAGTGTCAAGGAAGTATCTATCACACACATTTACGCATGAGTCTCTTTTCAGAGGGGGTATACTTTTACGAAGGGGGTGCTTTGGGAAGCATCGATACAGAAGAATTAGACACAAATGTGAGAAATTATAGAAACGATTGAGAAAAAACCCAAGATTGTGAGGGGAGCCCCGGAAAAGAAAAGGGGTTGAAATAACGAAATCGAAAAAAAAAAAAAGTAAAAAATGAAAAAATATACGCTAAAAAAGAAAAAAATAAAGACATTAACTTATTGTCAAATGGCTGTCCCAAACTACGTAACTGTCAACTTTTCTTTAAAGTCAGCAAAGCAACAAACATACACAAATGGAGGAGGAATGTGGAACTTCTGAATTAAAGATGATGCTGTCTGGAATATTTTGAGATTCAGATGCCTTGGTCACTCGAGGGAGGTAGACTGTTTTGCTGCAGGATATGCCAATGTTGGTTTTGGGCTCATTCACGGGCCACATCATAAGCAATGTGTAGGTTTTTCTAAAATATTCTTTCAGGCCCCAATATCTTTAAAAACCCATAACCGAAAAAACTCTTCATTTACACGTATTCCGAAGGTTCTTAGCTCTACAATTCCGCCTCACTATTCTTATCTCTCTCAGCTCTGTTCTGGAATGTTTCTTAAATTTTGTAATGAATAATGGTTGTAGGATGTTGTTTGAAAACTAGCCTCTTATAGAGCAGGACTGTCAAGTAAAATCATTTATATTTAAGTTGGTATCATAGAAATTTCCCCCCTGTTCTAACGCACTGGAGTTGCAAAAGGCGTTATATGTCAAAGTATGCTATTTATCACTCTTTCCTATGTCGGTGTGGGATAATTAATTGATTCCAAACTACACTAATTTTCATTACAAACTGTCGCCCCATACACTCCCTTTTGCCAAAATTTTAATCGACTTCAAAGTCGATTTGGTCGATTCGTTTTTGACAGTTGACTAATATACGGTTTCTCAAGAGAATATTTTAACTTATTTTCCGAATGTCGGTCTTTCCCTCAGATATTCCCGGAGGAATATGCTAAGTATAGATCATAAGCCGTTTGTGTATTTGAAAGGCAGAATATATTGAATTAATTCACTACAATCCCAGCTATGAAAATACATATTGGGAAGGCCATTACATTTAGCATAGAGGTTTCACTAAATGGTTGCGAACTTTCAATTGAAAGTGTATAGAACTTAATGCTAACGGTGTCTACGGTTCCGTGACATGTAACTGATAATGTAACAAACCTGAAATTTTTCTGAAAATGGATCCAAGAAGGGATGCGTTTCCAGGCAACTCCTGGAATTCTGCCGTATACCAGTTAGCAGGTCCAGATAGGGACTAAGCTTGTCCCTATCTTGGACCCTAACCTTAGATGTTAGATCCACCTATGGCTCTGGAGGTATCCAGGGCATCAGGGAGGAGCCACCAATCTTCCCATTGGTTTGCTGCTGCCGGTATGTTCAATTTACTGCAGTATGTCTAAGTGCCAGTGCAAGTAATAGAATTAAACTGGTAAATTTGTCAACTTCAGCATTCGAAGAATGCTGAAGTTGTAAAATGCTGAAGTTGTATGAATGCTGAAGTTGTATGAATTGTAAAACAACTTAAAGGGCATAATTAATATTTAGAAGAGATTTCATAGCTTTAAATATGGCGCCGACAATATCTACCGTCGTCTCTAGCAACCTTAGCTCCAAAAAATAATAAAATAACAAAACCCTTCTAGCCCTTAAAAAGTCGCTCAATGAAACAGGTTGACTTGGAATATCCAGCAACTGATGAAAATTGGCACTTACACTCCGTAGAACCTATTCCAAATTAGGAATGGCTTTTACCCGGCACCGGAACTTTCGGGTAGTAAAATTAGAAATTTTTTCAGACGAAGGAAAAAAAAACCAAAACTTTGAAAAAGTTGCAACCATTCCCCCCCCAAAAAAATATAAATTATTTTGTCTAGTCTACTAAATAGTGCAAACAAGAATCAACAAAGAAACCTTCTCATCTCCATAAGTAAACCTCTTAGGGATCAGACAACGTTTAGTTTTGTATATAAGAATTAAATAAAAAACCAAGATTTTTTAACTGAAAGTAAGGAGCGACATTAAAACTTAAAACGGACGGAAATTTTACTATATATGAAAGCGGCTGTCCCCTCCTCAACGCCTCGCTCTTTACCCTAATATTTTTCATTGTTTTAAAAAATAAAGTTGTGAGACAGAGTCAAACTTTAGCGTAAAGAGCGAGTCGTTGAGGAGGGGACAGCCCCTTTCATATACAGAGTAACTTCTGTTCGTTTTAAGTTTTAATGTCGCTCCTTATTTTCAGTTTAAAAAAAGCTTGTTTTTTATTATTTAATTTCTGACCGTTTTTAGATTAATGCGGCTTCGGTTTTGGCTCACCTTACATGAATAATTAAAGCGAAATTTGCATATTAATTTTACTGTGTTTGGGCTAAATGGCTTTCTCGAAATTTTGTTCTGACTTAACTTACGTAACGAACTTCTATATTCGTATATTTGTATTACGTATATTACGAGTGCGCCCCATATTCAATACCTCGCTCTCTACGCTAAAATTCAAATTTCGTTCTAATTCATTAAGAATGACCCCTTATTCACAAAGGCCGTTGATTCGAATAAATAGCTCTGATGAAAGTAAAAAAAAAACTTTAGCGTAAAGAGGGAGTTAATGACTAGGGGCAGAACCTAATCATATACGTTATAAAATCTGTTCGTTTTAGGTTTTGATGTTGCTCTTTACTTTCAGTGAAAAAAATGTTGTTTTTTTAATTTAATTTCTGATTGTTTTTTTTAGATAATGCTGGGAAATCCGGCACCCCCTTATTAGCAATGTTCCCTCCCCATGAAAACTTCCTCCATGGAAAGATCCTCCAACGTAACACCCAACCAAGCCCCCCCCAAATACCAGAAAAATTCCCCTGAAAACTTCTGTATGCTTCCAAATAACCAATACTATATGTAAACATTGGGCAAAGTTCATAACAGACCTTCCCCCGGGAATGTGGGGGATTAAGTCATCCTCAAAGACGTAGTTATTGTATTTTTCGACCATGCTGAACAAAATGGCTATCTAAAAAATCTGATTGGGTGACTTTGGGAAAAAATTAACGTGGCAGGGGGCCTAGTTGCCCTCTATTTTTTGGTGACTTAAAAAGGGCACTAGAACTTTTAATTTTCGTTCTAATGAGCCCTCTCGCGATGTTCTAGGACCACTTGGTCAAAACGATCACCTATGGAAAAAAACACGCATCCGCGATCTTTCTCCTGGCAAAAAATACAAAATTCCATATTTTTGCAGATAGGAGCTTGAAACTTCTATAGTAGATATTGGGATGTGTAAAGTACGGGTGTCACCACTTATTGGAGGGGAAAGCCCAGGCCCCAAATTATATTGTGATTCCCGGCGTCTACCACACCGGTTCTGCAAATATCGGGTTTGATACTACCCTATTTACA
This sequence comes from Artemia sinica, assembly GCA_027921565.1. Taxonomy (NCBI): domain Eukaryota; kingdom Metazoa; phylum Arthropoda; class Branchiopoda; order Anostraca; family Artemiidae; genus Artemia; species Artemia sinica. The sequence continues at coordinate 30,770,022 of CM051256.1, forward strand.
GTATACCCTGTCCCAGGGTATGATAACGCGATCGAGTGGTCAAATGGCCATTTTCTAAAGCCAAGTGTACCCGCCCTGGGTTACCACTAAAATCTCTAACTCTCTCCTTGGAGGTAACAAACCCCCTGTCAATATAATAATGACGGTATCTCGTAACTCTATTCCTACCCTGCCTGGGTTCTGGGAAAATTAGTAGACAGTTTGTAGAAAATACCTTACTTGTATTCTTCCAACGGTCACTTATAATAACAAAAAAATATGCTTCCCCGAACAGGGTCTAAATGCAGACTAACTCAAAAATAATATCCTGTACACAACTGTTCATACGGGTGGACCTTCGCTTGGCCCAGCCAATCCTCTCAATCCCCATTCAAAACACATTCTACTTTTTCTTAGCTTTATCTTTCAATGACTCCAACCAGGAAGTCCAAAATAGAATTTACTTCAAAGCTTACTTATTGCAACACAACTATAGCTTAGCAACGAGACTTTTAAATTGTCATTGAAAATTATACTATAGGCAAATCTAAGCAAATGTAATTACGGAACGAAAACAGGTCATTTATCTGAAAGGAAAAGAAACAGAGGTGGAACCCCAACACCACCCCCCGTAAGATAAATGACCGCCCACGCGCTACCTTGGCTCACCCTTACAAACATAAACACATAACTTCAACTTTACAAACTCCATTTGCCTTCTCTCTTCCACCAGCGTCTGTGCTACTACTTCCACCGCTTGGCTCTGGATCGGCCGTCATCAACACGTCTCTACCGTAGGACCACCATGGTCTAGATCGTATAGCATCCACATTAGGTTTTGAAAGTTGAAGTCCCCAAGATTCCTAGAAAATGATTGTGCGCAGCAGAATCAAAAAAAAAAAATTTTCTCGCTCTCACTAATTTACATTTGAGAGGAGCAGAGAATCAGTTTCTGGCACATGTGATGATGCCAGCCATCGTGAAAAATTGGCTGCACTAGCCTCTTAATTTCTATCTGTGGAAACAACCCCACATCTCAATAAAAAAGTAAATTGCCCCTTGGCATAATTTCAAATAATCCAAGGCCGAAAATGCAAAGGCCTGTGAAAACGATAAGGGTACTGGGAATGAAGTAAAATTTCGAGCTAACCATGAATCGCCTTTTTTCTGGGTTCTCTCCCCTGGGATAATTAAATGAAGAATATGCGTTGATGCTAATTGAAGATGAAACTTAGATACTGAATATGGTTTTCCGGAAATAATTGTCGATTCCCATGAAGAATAACAGCTATGATTAGGGTTACTGGAAAAAGGTTTTGGTGAAGTATGAAGTGACTGAGAAAGAGTATCCCCCAAGGACTCCAGATCAGAAAGGCAAAATCTCGGTAAAGGGATCACAACTTGTCCGCCAGTTGTGCATTGAGGAAAAGGGATATCTTTCGCGACTTCCCGAAAGGGGATCTTCCCAAAGGGATTCCTCCCCCTCATAAAGGATCGACATATCTTTTGAATTGATAATACTAATCTCAGATTCCTTTCCAAGTTTTTCCAATTCAACTCGACATTCAATATCTCCCAACTTTCCCCCAACCCGTTGTAAGTCATTCATCTCTAGTTTGTAACCATCTTGTTTTATTCCCCATGGGTCTTGGACCTCTTTTTCCCCCTTATTATTTATGTTATCAAGGCACAGCCCATCCAACATTTTATTTTTCTCCCTATTATTTATTTTATCAAGGCACAGCCCATCCAACGTTTTTTAATTTTCGCCACTGCAGGCTAAATCTACAAATTTTGTCTCTTTTTTACACTCCTCTTTTCATCTCTACTTTTCTCAATTTTTTCATTCGCGCAAAATAATAAATCATCGTTAAATCTGATTTGGACTCCAGTGTCCACCATCTTTGACTGCATTTCTTCATTGTAGCTCCTTTTAATATATCTTTTCTCTCTTTTAGTTCTCTGTACTCTTACCGCAGAAACAAATATTTCGTCATCAAATAGGAATTGAACTCCAACATTTGGTTTTTCACATGGTACTAAAATTTCCCGAACTTTGCGAGAAAAAGCGCGTACAATAAATTTCGTCTCATTTTTCTTTGGTACAATCAGTGTTTCATTCTGGCCTGTACTTGTTAGCGTCACATATTTATTAAAAGTGTTCTCAAGTTTTCTATTATCTGCAAATTTTCCTGAAATGTCATTTTCGCGCGTCTTATTTTCAATATTATGTTGTCTGTTTACTTCTGCATCCCACTTGTGTGGATTATCAATATTTCGAACACGCGTATCAAGTATTTCGCTTTTCCGACAGGGTGGCGCAGCCTCCCCATTTGTTTTATGGGCCGGTCCACCTTCCCCCGCAGTCAAAGGAGTTGTATATTTTTCATCGTAGTGTAATTTTCCCAGTGTTAAAGAAGTCGCTTTTAACGATAGGAGATTTCCGATATCCCCAAAGTCTCCTCCTACTAAAACATCCACTGCTAGCGTAGGTACTAAGCCTACTTTTATCGTTTTTCTCTGGACTGTACCGTCCTTCTTTGCAATTTTTATTCTTACCCAAGCAGACGGGCATGGGTGCTGGTCTCCATAATAACTTAATGTTGTAATCTTATTTTTATGCTTTATATCCGTTCTATTAATTAGGTCAGTTCGCACATAGGTTTGGTCACTGCAGGAATCAATTACCATTTCAACTAATTCCCCGTTCAATTTTCTGTATATTTTATGCGACTCTGCAAATGCGTATTTTTTTCCTTATTATGGGTCATGGCCCAGGCTGTCGTTTTATGTGGTTTTTGGTCATGTTTACTGGGGCAGTTTCTTGCAAAATGCCCCGTGGTACCACAGTTATAGCAAGTTTGTTCTCCTTGCGCTGTGTTAAAGTGCCTATTTTTGTTATACTCTCTATATTGAAATATGTCTGTCTCCTCAACTTCCTCTCTTATTTCGGTACACCTATTTGCCATTTCTACCATTTCTTCGCTTGTTTTTGGGTTCTTTTCTTTCAAATATATTTTCAATTCTCTGTGGGTATTTTCTAAAAATTGTTCCATTACTGTTTTATCTATCACTTCCGTCAATTTTTCCTTTATCTCCTCCGGGTCTTCTAACATTCTATAATTTTCTAAATCTAACCATTATAAACACACATCTTTCAATTTGTACCCGTATTGTTTATAAGTTTCGTTGTCTCGTTTTCTTTCGCTTCTAAACCTCCTTTGAAAGTGCTCGGGGGAGAGTTGAAACTTTTCAAAAATGGCTTGTTTTAGACTTTCAAAATCTTTTGAGTAGTCCATTGGTAATGCTTTATATGCAATTTGTGCTTTGTAGTTAAGGAGGGGCTGTATTCTTGTCACCCAAATTACTCTCGGCAATCCGCTTAATTCCGCCGTTTGTTCAAAATTGTATATGTATAAATGTACATCTTCATTTTCTTTCAATGGTTGAAGGTTTACTGCCTGCATTACCTCTACTGTAGACGGTTTCTGAGGCTCTTGGGAATTTCTCCCTGCAATCATTTGCATTAGTTCTATCCTCCCTATCTGCCTCTTCTTTTCGTTCTTTAGCTATTCTCTCTTTCTCTCTTTCCTTTCTATCTTTCTCTCTTTCTTTTCTATCTTCCTCCTCTTTTCGTTCTCTGGCTAATCTGTCGTTCTCCATGAAATTTAATAGTTGTTGTGTCATATCTATTCGGGTACCTTGTCGTGAGCCCCTGCTGGAAATTGAGCTTCTACTACTGGTGCTACTCGGCCTACTGTGATTCTCTCTGTTTTTATATCCTCTTAATTCGTTTTCTGATTCTGTTCGTTCTATTATTATATTTTCTTTTACCCTCAACTCCCCTACATTTTGTACTTCATCTGAAGAGTGAGTTGGTTTTGTTTTACTCGTACTTTCATATAGTGAGTTTTCTTCATGTATTATTGCCACTGTTTCTTTTGTCTGGGTTTCTCTTTCTGGGAATAATTCTTTGTGAATCTGCCATAAACTCTTTTCTTCTTCCATGGTTTGTACCGGAGATCGCCTTATTACTAATTTTGGTTTGAAGATTTCCCCTTCACACGTGTCAGAAATGTCTATTTCACCCCCTGAGTGATATAAGGTTCTATCTGATGGTGTTTTTCTTAGGATATTTCCAGCGGGAGTCACATACAATTGTATGTCTGAAATCGATTGTTGTTTTACCGCAGTAGATCTTGTCTGAATTCTCCGTTTGTCCACCATTATTTCAAGGTTTACTTAACGTCTTTTGTCCAAATGAAAATCCTTTTACCAATGTCTGTTTTTATCCTTTCGTGAAAAATTGTTTCCTTTTAAATTGCCGATTCTACGTGTCAATTAGCCTTATATTTTTGCACACTAATTAGTTGCGCGATATATTGATTCGTAAATTTTTCAATTATGATCTAACAAGGCACAGCCCATAATAGATCTTCATTGTTCTATTAATTGATTCCGTATTTTTTCTCTCTTTATAGGCTACTATGTAGGCTAACTCAACTTGTCTCTTCGAAAACGCGGAATTCTTTTACTATCAGGTTTACTGATAGGACCTTTTCTTGCTGCCACCATTTATTGGGATGTGTAAAGTACGGGTGTCACCACTTATTGGAGGGGAAAGCCCCGGCCCCAAATTATATTGTGATGCCCGCGTCTACCACACCGGTTCTGCAAATATCGGGTTTGGTACTACCCTATTTACAATATACCCTGTCCCGGGATATGATAACGCGATCGAGTGGTCAAATGGCCACTTTTTAAAGCCAAGTGTACCTGCCTTGGGTTACCACTAAAATCTCTAACTCTCTCCTTGGAGGAAACAAACCCCCCTGTCAATATAATAATGACGGTATCTCATAACTCTATTCCTACCTTGCCTGGGTTTCGGGAAAATTAGTAGACAGTTTGTAGAAATACCTTACTTGTATTCTTCCGACGGTCACTTATAATAACAAAAAAAATATGCTGCCTCGAACGGGGTCTTAATGCAGACTAACTCAAAAATAATATTTTGTACACAACTGTTCATAGGGGTGGACCTTCGCTTGGCCAAGCCAATCCTCTCAATCCCCATTCAAAACCCATTCTGCTTTCTCTGCTTTATCTTTCAATGACTCCCAACCAGGAAGTCCAAAATAGAATTTACTTCAAAGCTTACTTATTGCAACACAACTATAGCTTAGCAACGAGAAATTTAAATTGTCATTGAAAATTATACTATAGGCAAATCTAAGCAAATGTAATTACGGAACGAAAACAGGTCATTTATCTGAAAGTTAAAGAAACAGCGATGGAACCCGAACAGTAGAGTTCTCTGACACGCTGAATCTGATGGTGTGATTTTCATTAAAGTTCTATGACTTTTAGGGGGTGTTTCCCCCTTTTTCGAAAATACAGGCAAATTTTCTCAGTAACTTTTGATGGGTAAGACTAAACTTAGTGAAAATTACATATTTGAAATCACCATAAAAATCTGATTCTTTTCATGCATCTATTGGTATCAAAATTCCGTTTTTTCGAGTTTCGGTTACTTTTGAACCGGGTCGCTCCCTACTTACAGTTCGTTACCACGAAGTGTTTGAAAAGAAGGTTAATTCTCAAGACATGGGACCTTAATAATCTGTACCTCTTCGAGATTTCTAAAACATAATTCTGGAAAGATCAACATGGAAATCTTAAATTCGAAGTCTTTTCAAACAGTTCCTGGTAACGAACTGCAAGTAAGGACCGACTTGGTTTAATACTAACCGAAACGGTAAAAAGGGGAATATGATATATATAGACACACTAAAACACTCGATTTTTATGCTGATTAAATAAAAAAACAAGTTTTTTCAACTGAAAATAAAGAGCAACATCAAAACATAAAACGAACAGAAATTATTACGTGCATGAAGGGGATTGCCCCCTTCTCAATACCTCGCTCTTTACAATAAAGTTTTTAGTACTTTAAAAAAAGCTTCCTATTGTTCTAATTAAACGACCCTTGTGTTTCAGGACTCATTTTTATCGAGGCAAAATTGAAACTTTAGTGTAAAGAGCGAGATGTTGAGGAGGGGGCAATCTCCTTCATACACTTAATAATTTCTGTTCGTTTTAAGTTTTGATGCTGCTCCATACTTTCAGTTGAAAAAAACTTGTTTTTTTTTATATTTAATTTCTGATCGTTTTTAGGTAATGCCCGGAAATCTGGCCCACCTCCACGGGGAGGCCCCCTCCCTACTGAAATATCCTCTAGACAATTCAATCCCGATTAAAATTTGACCCGGACAAAGACCCTTAGAAACTCCACGCGTAAAATTGTGACAGAAAAGAGAAAGCGAGATATTTAAAAAGATTTTTGTATGGAAATTTGTAATTCTGGCGAAATTCCCCAGTGTCTAATGTTCCCTGACAAGTTCACCCCCTGAAAACTTCCCTTCCAATAGAAAATTCCCATGGAACCCCCCCCCTAAGAAAAACATTCCCCCTCCCACCCGAAAATATATATATATATATATACTTCACAATAACAAATACTATGTGTAGAAAATGGGCAAATTTTATGGCATAAAGACTTTCCCCTGGGGTTTCGGGGGGTCATGTTATAACCAAAGACATAGTTTTTGGGCCTTTCAACTATGATGAGCCAAATGGCTCTCTCCAAATTTTGATCAGGCGACTTTGGGAAAAAAGGGGTGTGGGAGGGGGCCAGATCCGGGTTGCCCTCCAATCTTTTAGGTCACTTAAAAGGGTACTAGAACTTTTAATTTTCATTCGAATGAGCCCTCTCACGATATTCTAGGACCAATGGGTCGATACAATCACCCCTCGGGAAAAAAAACAACAAAAAAGAACAAATGAACACACATCCGTGATCTTTCTTCTGGCAAAAAAATACAGAATTCCACATTTTTGCAGATAGGAGCTTGAAACCACTACAGTAGGGTTTTCTGATACGTTGAATCTGACGGTGCGATTTTCATTAAGGCTCTATTACTTTTTGGGGGTGTTTCCACTTTTTTTCAAAAATCGGGCAAATTTTCTAAGGCTCGTAGCCTTTAATCGGTAAGACTAAACCTAATAAAACTTGTATATTTAAAATTAGCATAATAAGCCAATTCTTTTGATATATCTATTAGTATCAAAATTCCGTTTTTTAGAATTTTGGTTAATGTTGAGCCGGGTCGCTCCTTACTCACAGTTCGTTACCACGAACTGGTTGATTTCAAATTCACAAGATTCATTAAATTTAGTGTTAACAGCTTTTAAGTTAAATTTAGAATATCGGGAGAGGGCTCATTTGAACAAAAATTAAAAGTTCTAGTGCCCTTTTTAAGTGATCAAAAAGATTGGAGGGCAACTAGCCACCCTCCCATGCCGCTTTTTCCCAAAACTCGTCTGATGAAAACGTTAAGATTGCCATTTTGTTGAACATAGTTGAAAGGTCTGATGATTACACTTTTGGGGATAGCATGACCCCCTCCCCCCTCCCGTGCCCTCGGGGAAAGGACGATGAGTTATGGAAGTTACCCATTGTTTAAGAATATAATTTTTTATTGGAAAGTATACAAAGATTTTTCGGGGGCTGGGGGATCTTCCGCAGAGTTTTTTGCGGGTGTCAAAGTTCCGAGGATGAACTTACCAGGAAAAATTCTACACTGGGGGTATTTTCCAAAATTCGTATATGATTTTTTTTGTTATTTATCTTACTTCCTCTTTGCCGACTCAATTTTACATGTGGAAAGGGGCAGAGCAAGTATAGAATCGTCCATGGGAATTTTTTTTTGCAGGAAGGGGGGGGGGTTGAATTGGGAAGAACTTTTAATATAGAAATTTTTATAGGGCAGGGAATTTGCATGGAGGGGGAGCTGGAATTTCTAGTCTTATTTGAAAAACGATCAGAAATTTACTCCAAAAATTTTGTTGACTGAAAGTAAAGAGCAACATTAAAACTTAAAACGAACAAAAATTATTCCGTATATTAGAGTGGTCGCCCCCTCTCAATACCTTGCTCTTTTTACTAAAGTTTTTCGTACTTTAGAAAAGCTTCTTATCATAGGCAGTGCAATCGCGCTGCCTAAGTAAAGAACGATGTTGGCACAATGTATTATTTTTTTTCTCTTCAGACCAGTGCACTTCGTATTGAAGGAGTTGTCGTAGAAACTTCAAAAAGGGCTCATTCGATTGGAAATTGGAGTTGATTGTGCCCTTTTTAAAAGTCGAAAGTGATTGGAAGGCAACTAACACCCCTTCCACGCCCACCATTTCCCCAAACACATCCAATCAAATTTTGAGAAAGTCATTTTGTTCAGCGTACTTGATTTCCAGATAAAAATTATGTTATTGAAGAAGACACTCCCCCACAGCCCTCAGAGCAAGGGTTGTAAGCTATGCCCTGGGGGCATATAAGGTTTTTATAGAAAGCGTTGTCGTATAAACTTCAAAAAAGGCTCATTCGATAGGAAATTCAAAGGGCTAGTGCCCTTTTCAATAGTCGAAAGTGATTAGAGGGCAAATACCCCCCCCTCTAACGCCCACCTTTTCCCCAAACACATCCAATCAAAATATTGAGATATCCATTTTGTCAACGTAGATGTAAGTTCGGGAAATTAGGTCTTTTAGGATGACACCCCCCTAGAGCTCTCCGGGAAAGGGTTGTAAGTTATGCCCTGGGGGCATATAAGGTTTTTATAGAAAGTGTTGTCGTAGAAACTTCAGACAGGGCTCATTTGATTGGAACATGAAATGGCTAGTGCCCTTTTTAATAGTCGAAAGTTATTGTAAAGCCAATAACTACCCTTCCACGCCCACCATTTATCCAAATACATCCAATCAAAATTTTGTGATAGCCGTTTTGTTCAATGTAGTTGAAAGGTCCAGAAATTAGATCTTTTAGGATGACACTCCCCCACAGCCCTCAGGGTAAGGGTTGTAAGTTATGCCCTGGGGGCATATAAGGTTTTTCTTGAAAGCTTTGTCGTAGAAACCTGAAAAAGGGTTCATTCGATTGGAAATTCAAAGGGCTAGTGCCCTTTTTAGTAGTCAAAAGTCATTTGAGGGCAACTAACCCCCCTCTCACGTCCACCTTTTCCCCAAACACATCCAATCAAAATTTTTAGATAGCCATTTTGTTCAAAGCAGTTGATAAACCCCTCAGAGCCCTCGGGGCAAGGGTTGTAAGCTATGCCCTGGGGGCATATAAGGGTCTTATAGATAGTGATGTTGTAGAAACTTCAAAAAGGGCTCATTCGATTGGAAATTAGAAGGGCTTGTGCCGTTTTTAATAGTCGAAAGTGATTGGAGGATACCTAACACCCCTCTCACACCCACCATTTCCCCAAACACATCCAATCAAAATTTTGATATAGCCATTTTGTTCGACGTAGTTAAAAAGTCCGGAAATGATGTTTTTGAGGATGACATATACAATCAAAATTTTTAGATAGGCATTTTGTTCAACGTAGTAGAACGTTTTGGAAATTAGGTCTTTAAGGATGACACCCCCCACAGCCCTCAGGGCAAGGGTTGTAAGTTATGCCCTGGGGAAATATAAGGTTTTTATAGAAAGCATTGTCGCAGAAACTTCAAAAAGGCCTCATTCCATTGGAAATTGAAATGGATAGTGGCCTTTTTAAAAGTCGAAAGTAATTGAAGGGTAAGTAACCCCCCTCTCACGCCCATTATTTTCCCAAACACATACAATCAAAATTTTGAGATAGCCATTTTTTTCAACGAAGTTGAAAGTTCTGGAAAGTGTGTCTTTGAGGATGACAACCCCCCAGAGCCCTCAGGGCAAGGGTTGTAAGTTATGTCCTGAGGGCATATGAGGTTTTTGTAGAAAGTGTTGTAGTAAAACTTCAAAAAGGGCTCATTCGATTGAAAATTGAAAGGGCTAGTGCCCTAATTAACAGCTGAAAGTACTTGGAGTGCAACTAACCCCTCTCTCACGCCCACCATTTCCCCAAACACATCCAATCAAAATTTTAAGATATTCATTTTGTTCAACGTAGTTAAAAGATCTGGAAATTAGGTCTTTTAGGATGATAACCCTTTCAGAGCCGTAAGGGCAAGGATTGTAAGTTATATCCTGGAGGGCATATAAGGTTTTTTTTTTTATAGAAAGTGTTGTCGTGGAAACTTCAAAAAGGGCTTCTTTGATTGGAAATTGAAAAGGCTAGAGCCCTTTTTAATAGTATAAAGTGAATAGAGAGCCACTAACACCCCCCGCCCCTCACGCCCACCATTTCCCTAGCACATTCAATTAAAATTTCGAGATAGCTATTTTGTTCAACGCAGTTGAAAGTACTGGAAATTATGATTTTGAGGATGACAAGCCCCCCAGATCCCTCAGGGCAAGGATTGTAACTTATACCCTGGGGGCATAAAAGGTTTTCATAGAAATCGTTATTGTAAAGACTTCAGAAAGGGCTCATTCGATTGGAAATTGAAAGGGCTAGTGCCCTTTTTAATAGTCGAAAGTGATTGGAGTGCAACTAGCCCCCCTTTCAAGCTCACCATTTCCCCAAACACATCCAATCAAAATTTTGAGATAGCCTTTTTGTTCCAAGTAGATGAAAGTTCTGATAGATTAAGATGAAAGACTACCACAAATCCGTATCAATAAATAAATGAAACCCAAAACAGACAGAAATTAAAATAAGTCAAAATCAAAACGAGCAGAAATTAATCTGAGTAGGGTTCTAAAGCCTATGCTCTCTAAAAGCCAGATTATAATTTCTATTTTACTGAAAAAAATTCTTTTAAATGTTTTCACTTATAACCTTAAGAAAACAAAAATTAATTAAGATTTTAAGGAATAAATATCAGCATATGTATATTAAACTGACAATGCACATTTTTTTCAGTAAATTCATTTGATTTTTTTTCAGTAAAGTACAAATTAAATTCTGGCTTATAGAAAGTTTAGGGTTTAGAACCCTACTCATATTAATTTCTGCTCTTTTGGAGTTTGACTTGTTTTAATTTCTGTCTGTTTCGGGTTCAATTTATTTATTGATACTTATTTGTGGTAGTTGTATGCTTGGTAGATTATTTGATTCTATTTTTGTTCATTTTTGGTTTAATGGAGTTCTTTACTTTTTTTGAAAAACTTATTTTGTACAAAAAGTGTTTTGATTAATTCTAATAAACAACCATTGAACAGTAACCTCGTGTTTAAGCAAACTTGTGTTTCAGGAGTTGTTCTTAAAGAATTGGAACACAAAGTTAAACTTCAGCCTAAAGAGCGAAGTGTTGAGAAGGGAGCAACCCCTCTCAGATACCAATTAATTTCTGTTCGTTTTAAGTTTTAATGTTGCTCCTTTCTTTCAGTTGATAAAACTTATTGTGTTTTAAATTTAATTGTATTTAAGAACAGTGTCGATTTTGGTTAAATGAATCCATAAAGAGTTTGGGGTATAGTAGACCAGGGAGTGTAAAAATAAATCGAGGAAGGTAATCTTCCAACATAAATTAATGGAAGGGAAGCGGGAGTCCCAGAATCCTGTAATTTGAACGTCTATCAGGAGGAGTATTGTGTTGCCAAATCTTGCTAAGGACTAAAACCTAAAACTTGCTAAGGACTAAATCCTAATTTTTTTTTTTTTTTACATCAGACATCCAGCAAAAAGGGCTATCGAATCTCGACGAAACCGTGCTGGAAGTATGACCAGGGAATCTTAGCTTGCGTTTTTGGGAGAAGAGGGTTTGCAACTGATGCAACCTTATTTTTTGTATGTAGGGGGGGATCTGCTATCAGAACGTATGCCAAATGGGGTTGTTTGTTCTCAACCAAACGTTGAGAAATAAATATAATCCGTTAGGTGTTGCGGGTGTTCATTCATTACCCATTTTCTGTATTGGGAGGGGAAAGGGGTCATTAATTCATATTATGAAAAAATCCACCTGAAAGTAAGAGCTTGTGTCCTCGATATAACTTTTGTGGCTCCAAGCCCATTGGGGACTGTTGTGGGAGAACGGAAAGTATAGGGTTAATAAATTCTTATTACCAGCATTTCTAGCAAAATGATTGACAGGGTCTGAACTCTTGGCACCAGGACATGTAGTTGAAGGAATTATCAAATATCAACAAGTATCGGAAGTGTGAGCAACTGTTCAGCTGTGTATTTCTGGTGTTTACTTCCATTTTGTTGTCTGTGTGGGGAGGGGTTCCTGTAGTCTCTTCGTCATGAGACGGTTTTTAGTCATAACCAAACCAGGTACCAAGACAGGTACCTGTACGCGAAACCTGTACAAAGACAGGTTTTGGGTCATAACCTAACCAGGTGGCAGGTAAGAGTAAATGTATTAAAGAGTAATTTCTTACCAGACACATGATACATTGGAGGAAAGGTTCCAACATTTTAGTCCCCACAACATCCGCAAGAATAGGACGTTCAGTCTCAACCAAATTCGATAAGGTAGATAGCTAAAGTCTTATTTTTTTTTTTATCAGTGATCTAGGGGCCAATCCAACTTCTGTGGAGGGAAGGGAATGAGGTTAAATTCTATTCCCAGGGATATCTGTTAAAAATATCTGCTGGATTTTAACCAAAATTCGTCAGAAGTAAGCTTTCAATTTTTTTATTCAACCTTTGTGCGGGTGAAGGTACAAGAATTGACTTCCAAATGTTTTCTTGAACACATCTATCAGGTGTCGAAGTTGGATCCCCAGCTAGAATTCCCGTGGGGTTTTTAAAAGTGCGCAGGTACTGCAGGCTTTTATGGTCTGAACGTAGTATAAATTTTCTACCAATTAAATAGTGTCTAAATTTATCCAAGTGGTGGATTATAGATAATAATTCCAAGTTTGTGGCAGAATAGTTACTTTCACCTTTTGATAAGGTTCCCCATTCAAATCGATGGAAGTAAGAGGTAAGCTCAGAGTTATGCCTTTTTATCGCGTGTTTGTGATCCAGTCCCTCGGGTAGGGGATTCGGTATCAAAACCTCTTCTTATCAGCTTAATTAAAGTACTCGGTGGGGTGTTTGAATATAATTAACGAAATCTGGCCAACAGCTACAGCTATGGTCTCGAGTTGCCGTGCTTGATTGAACCTCTGTAAGGGAAAGCATGTAACTGATATATATATATATATATATATATATATATATATATATATATATATATATATATATATATATATATATATTTAATTGTACACATTATTGCCATTTGCATCCATAAGAAGGACATACTGGATATCAATTTAATTCGGCAGGGTATATAACCTAGGAATCTCTTTAGAGGGTTTAGTTTAATCTAATGGATTTGTTCTCTTGTCTTGTTGTGCAACTGCGGCCTATTGGTCGTGATAACTACAACACTTCACAGGGCCTTGGCAATGAAGACAGTTTTCCAACTCCAAAATTTGTAGAGATTACCACTGAATGCTATCGCGTCCAGAAGGGCTGTAGAAGGATTTTTTCGTCTGTAGCCAGGACTAAATATATTGTAGATTTACAGCAACACTATAAAAGTGCAAGCTCTGACCAGAAGTCTAGCTTCGATTATTTCTTAACATTGGAAAGACACTCAGCAGCATGTGCTCAGCCTCCAAAAATCAAAACATAGTCCGTATGAAAAGCGAGCTGTACCAATAACTTCAGCTTATTTTGATATTATAAGCAAGAGGTACGTTGAGATTTTTGTATATATGATTAACAAGTTTTACATAAAGTATTGGAGCATTTTCAGTACCTTACACTATTCTCACAACTGCATGTTTTTTGTTTATTTCTATTTCAACAGCTCATAACCTGAAAAAGACATGCTTCTGCACGAGAATTAGAAGTAGATGTGGCACTGACAAAGAACTGGAGGCTGCCTTGCGAGTGCAGGATCTAGGGCTGAAACAATAAGATGCAGAGTGAGAAGCCCAAAGACGATACCATTTTTGGTAAAAGACCCAACCATTTGAGATTCTTTCTTTGCTAGGACCAGCTGGCTAAATTATAGTCGATAAAGATCATTAAAAACAATGAAAGGCATTTATCCAGGGTTCAGAAAGCCTTCCGCTTGTCAAGCTCCGATGATAATTGCATAGAACAGTCACGACCTGACAAAATACCCCGTTAAATGCTACCATATTGGAAGTATTTTGCAACCTTTCATTTTGCATGTCACTTAAACAGAAGGAAGAAGGGGGACAAACGAATGTCTTTCACTCGATTATTCGACATCTGTTACTTTGACTATAATTTGTACCTTCGCTGAAGTGGAAACCTAAGAAGTCAGATGACCACCCCTTGTCAGCCGCACAGAATGAAATCGCGTGTCTAGAAGCAGGGTAGAAACACTTTGATTTTGAAACCTTTGCATCTGCGCTAACGAAGCAACAGTTGGTTAGCGATGGGGGTTACTCATGATTACCCAAATAATCAACAAGGATCGTTTAAGACTGCAAACAACAGAATTAAATCTATATGTCACATCTGTTTTGTTTCAGGTGAACACGAAAAGCGATGCACTTTTTCCTACTTTGCAACAGGTGGGTAATATTTTGTATTGGTAGTCGTGCGACCCTTGTTAAAACAAAAAGTAGCCGCGACGACAAGCTGTGCGCTTTTCATTTAAACATGCTTAAATAATTTCTGTATATCGAGAACTTAATTTATTATATACCTTTCATCGCTTTTCTACAGGTTTAATGTTAAATTTAGCATTGTAATCCCAAACTAAACGTTGTGAAATATATTAATCAAACTTACTGTATTTTTTATATGACTTTAATGAAACGTGAACGGATCCCAAAATTAGATAATTCATCTACAATTTAGTTTGTGAAACTCTCCAGATGTGTTCTTAAAGTAGATCATTGCAAAAATCCCAGTACAGCTCAAGCTATTAAATTGATTGTCTCCATGTTCATAAATAGCTTTGAGAGCTCGTTAGAGCAGATGTTGTGAAAGATACCTTTACTTAATTGACCCAAAGTATATGAATTGGAATTCTATCTTTTAGGAATATATTAGGGTTTGAACTGATTTATTTTCTGATGCAATTTCTTCTAATGAATATAAACTAATTTAATACATCTTAACATTAATTGGCTCAATAGGAACCGAAACTCCAAAAAATCGGAATTTTAATACCAATAGATACATCAATAGAATCAGATTTTTATGCTGATTTCAAATATATAAGTTTCAATCATCAAGTTACGTGCCTGAGAAAATTTCCCTTATTTTCGAAAAACGGGGGAAACAACCCCTAAAGTCATAGAACTTTAATCAAAATCACACCATCAGATTCAGCGTATCAGAGAACCCTACTATAGAAGTTTCAGGCTCCTATCTGCTAAAATATGGAATTTGTATTTTTTGCCAGAGGAAAGATCACGGATGCGTGTTTATTTGTTTGTTTTTTCCCCAGGGGTGATCGTATCGATCCAGTAGTCCTAGAATATCGTAAGAGGTCTCGTTCGAACTGAAATTAAAAGTTCAAGTGCCCTTTTCAAGTGACCAAAAAATTGGAGGGCACCTTAGCCCCCTCCCACGCTCATTTTTTTCCCGAAGTCACCCAATCAAAATTTTGGGATAGCCATTTTATTCAGCATGGTCAAAAATTTAATAAATATGTCATTGGGGATGGCATAATCCCCCACAGCTGCCAGGGGAAGGGTTGCAAGTTATGAACTTTGCCTATTGTTTACATATAGGATTGGTTAATGGGAAGTATACAGACGTTTCAGGAGGGATTTTTTTCTGGTGAAGGGGGGGGGAGCTCGGAGGAGGGGGTTAACGGGGGAGGATATTTCCATGGAGAATTTTTCCTTGGGGGAAGGGACATTTCTATGAAGGAGGTGTCGGATTTCCCAGCACTATTTAAAAAACGATCCGAAATTAAATAAAAAAACAAGTTTCTTCAACTGAAAGTAAGGAACTTAAGTAAGAAAACTTGAAACTAACAGAAATTATTCCTTATATGAGGGGGTTTGCCCCCCAGTTAATACCTCGCGCTTTACGCTAATTTTTTTTTAGTACTTTCAAAAGAGCTATCTATTCTAACTGGCCTTTGTGATTCAGGGGTTTGTGATTCGAACAAAATTAGTACTTTTGCGTAAAGAGCGAGTTATTCACTAGGGGGCAAACTCCCAAAAATACGTAATAAAAACAGTTCGTTACGCAAGTTAATTCGTAAGTTCTGTCAGAACAAAATTTCGAGAAAGCCATTTAGCCAAAAAAAGTAAAATTAATATGCAAATTTCGTTTTAATTATTCATGTACGGCGAGCCAAAATCAAAGGTGCATTAATTAAAAAACGTTCAGAAATTAAATAAAAAAACAAGTTTTTTTTTTTTACTGAAAGAAGGAGCGACATTAAAAATTAAAACGAACAGAAATTATTTCGTATATGAAAGAGGTTGTCCCCTCCTCAACGCCTCGCTCTTTACGCTAAAGTTTGATTTTGTCACACAACTTTATTTTTTAAAACATCAAAAACTTTAGCGTAATTTTCAAGCTGCATTTTCGAATCATCAGACACGTAGTTGCAATCCTCTTGCTGGCTCTTGCGAACCAATAAGGATAAGAAGCATTTCATCCTCAACTTATCTATGAAAACCCATCGTACTGAGTTTCTAATCACCCTGCTTCATTGTACTTTCATTTCAACCGATTAAAGATACGCCGGTTTGTTGCTAAGCAACGGGCATAGATGACATTTCTGTGAGCTGCGAATTATAGAAGCTTCTATTTTAAAGGACAAAATCAAACTTTTAGTTAAATTATGGCTATTATTAAATGGCATCTCAGAAGACATGCTCTGATAGAACACTGAATTACTAGCCGAAAAAAAAAACACAACAGAATCAATGCTTGGCATCATTATTTATTATTGTCAGTCTTATTTATTATAAGAAAAGAAATATGTGAGAATCTTCAAATTCTTGATTTTTTTTTCTCCTTCTGTTGATGATGACAATTGAATGTAAGGAGAATGACCCCGTTTTGAAATTCATTTGTTTTTAGTTGATTCCAAAGTCTTGAAAATACTTACTTTACGATTCTGTTTTTCTTTATCAAACGCATCGCCCGACTATTGCCTTAGTGAAAACATATATGCCTGTAATCCAGTATTTTTTGTTCCCTTTCTTTTTTTTTCGGCCAATTAGTGGCGAAGAGGGGGATCATTCGATTGGAAATAGAAGGCTCTACTACGCTTTTAAAGGGTTGACAGAGATTAGAGGGCAACAATCCATTCTCTCATGCTGCTTTTTTGCTACCCAGTCCCCTCGTAGCCTCCGTCATAATGGATACAATATTAAAATAGCCGTTTTGTTTAAAACAGTCGAAAAGTTTAATTATTAGACTTCTGGCATGACATGACGTCCAGAGCTCCTGGTGCAAGGGTTTGAAACTGTGGTGAAAAATAAGTTTTATAACGAAAAATAAGGGCGTGTTTAATCTTGGGTATTGGATTGGCTCAAATATTTCAAGGATCATTCTCTGCCCCAATAAGAAAGCACATTTTTTTGCGGGCAAGGGCCCCCAAAAATTGGTTCCAGAATATTATTTTTCGATGGGACCACGCATTTTCTTTTGTAGAAATGGACCAAAAACGTTCTTGTGTGTGATCTTTTTTGAATTTTTTGGCCACAGTTAAGAGCCTAAGAAGAGCCTTATATATAAACAACACTTCCAAGGCCTAGCCTATCCAAAAATAGGGCCTGAAAAGGATCGAAAACTTTTCTTGATTAGCTCAAAAACACATATCCTAAATTCCTTTGGGGAAAAGGACCTAAATGAAAACACACGCGCAAAAAAAATATTGGCTCCCCCCAAAAAAGGCCAATAAATATTTTTTTCCGTGACTTGAAGCTTAAATTCGTACTTTTCTAGTCAAAGCGGGTCTTGGTGTAAAAATAAAAAGTATACTGCTGGTCAAATCAAGTAAACATGGGCGACAGTTTTTGTCGATTAGCTTTAAATTTATATTGGGAATTCCTTGGTCCAAACAAAAAAGAATAAAAAAAAAAATACTGGTTTCCCCGCACATTGGGTTCAAAACAGAGTCAGCTACCTTTATTCTTATAAAAAGGATTTCAATTTAAACTGCAAGTCAATGGCCCAAGTGAACCCTAATGTACCAGAAAAATTTATTTTGGGTCAAGGTTTCCTCCTCCGATAAGGGGGCTCGAAACGGGTGGAATTTTATTTTATTTTTATTGGCTTGAAACTTTCAAGGGTCATTATTGAGGGTAGTTTTATTGGGAGAGGGAGAATGTTATGAGGACCTTATAGACCAAAAAACTCGTTGTCTTTGATCAGACTATAAATCAAAACATTGTTATAAAATTATTGCACAAATTTACGGGTTGTCAATTATTTTGACCAAAAATTCAAATTTGCCCAAAATTTTAATTATAATTAAATTTTAGATCTTAAGCAGGAAAACTGAATGAACTTTAGAGATACTCCCTAAACGAACAGAAACTTGAAATGAGTAATCAAGTCAAGCCTGAAACAGACAGAAGTTACCACAAATAAGAGTCGGGCTGCCGCGAATAATTCTGCTGCGGTTAAGGTAGGAAATGAGGTCAATAGCTGGTTTCGTATTAAATCTGGAGTTAAGCAGGGTTGTGTTCCATCCTTTTTATATGGATCATTTTGTTGAACTTTGTAATCAAATGGGGAAGAAAAACTTTCCTGGACTTAGATTATCCTGGTGATGTAAGCATCCGAGATGAAAGTGTGAGCAAAATGAATGAACTTTTAGAGGGCTTGCGAGTTCAGGGTGCTAGAATAGGTTTGACAATTAATGTTATGAAGACTAAGTCACTAAGGCTAGGACTAAGTGAAGATAAAAAGGTGACATTTGGTAATGAGAAGATCGATCAAGTGGGCAGCTTCACTTACCTTGGTAGTATTAATAGTAAAGGCGGTGGATGTAGTAAAGATATTAAAACTAGAATAGCCAAGGCCCAGGGTGTTTTTTCGAAGTTGAAAAAAGTTTGGAAGAATAGGAAGATAAGTCTGCGAACTAAGATTAGAATATTAGAAGCTAGAGTGATGGCAATGATCAAGTACGGTTATGAAGTGTGGCTACTCTGAAAAACGAAGGACGATTTGTAAGATCCACATTTTTGCAGATAGGAGCTTGACACCTCTACAGTAGAGTTTTCTGATACGCTGAATCTGGTGCTATGATGGTATGGTGTATGCTATGGTATAAATCTGGTGCTGGTGGTATGATATTGATTTAGATTTTTTTTTTTACTTTTAGTGGGTGTTTTCTCCTTTTTTCGATAATCAGGCAAATATTCTCAGGCTCGCAACCTTTGATGAGTAATACTAAATCCACTGACATTTATATATTTGAAAGCAGCATTATAAGCCGATTCTTTTGATATATCTTTTGTCATCAAAATTCTGTTTTTTAGAGTTTCGGTTACTATTGAGCCGCATCGCTCCTTGCTTACGGTTCGTTACCACGAACTGTTTGAAATTGCCCATTTTCGTATACCCTCGTAAATCTTGCATGTCAAACTGAGTTATTGCTTCGGGCAAAAAGGTATATCCTAGTAATAGAAAAGTAAACCGATTTCGTTTTTGTTATTTTCAATATCACTTAGCTAACCATGCAATAGAATCAGAAAAATAAATGAGGCACCAATTTTGCCTCAGTAGGGATTCTTCCTTGTTAAAGTATTTCTCCTGAAGGATTTCTAAGACTTATTGCAAATTTTTTATTATTTAATAATTTATAATGCAACAGCAGTTTTTCATAATAGGCTAGTCACCATTTCATGGAATTCTTCAATTTCATTAAAATAATGTTTACGTCATGGATATCCAATTTACGAGCACATTTCTAGTTTGCTTTTCACCTTTCTTACAGATGAAGATTTATTCAAATTTATCCAACTCCTTTATTCAAAGATCTATTTTATTAAAAAAAAAAAAGTTTTTGGCTCACTCCACAGTCAGCTTTTATGTTTCCTAAGATATTTGTCATATCGAGATTTGACAGAAAAGAGATTTGTTTTCTTCTTCCCAAAATGGTGTTCTTTTTGAAAAAGTATCTATGTCAGTATTTCGTTGAATATTCAAAAGCCCCAGGAAACTAGTTGCATAAAAATTGGTCTAAGGGTCTGACCTGTGTTTAGACCTCCACTATGGCTTCTCCGTGCTTTAAAAAATAAGTAAGCACCAGTTAATTCTGTATACTTTCGTGTTAAATCATTATCATTCTATTTTTCACCTTTCTTATAGTTCGAGATTTATTCAAATTTATTCAAATCCTTTATCCCGTGATTTATTTTATAAAAAGAGTATATTTTTTGGCTCACTCTGAAGTCAGCTTTTATGTTTCCTATAAGATTTGTCAAATCTTCCAGAATTGACAGAAAAGTGATTCGTTTTCCAGCTTCCCAAAAGTGGTGTTTCTAGTTTCCATTTTAATATTCTGTTGACTATAGCATTTTACCAGAAAAGGAGTTAAAAATAACTGCTTTGCTGACATGTTGAATTCGTTTGATGATGCAAATCAACGTTGAATTTTCATGTTTGTTCACTTTCTTCGTCAATGATAAGTGACAAGGAAATTCTTTCTCACTCAAGCGCGCTAAAACGATATCATCTAAATATCTCATTGGGGCCTCGACTATTCGGCACGATATATGTCGTGCTGTAAGCGACATCTCATGCTTTGCAATAGGACTTCCATTTCGTGACAAATTTTTACTAGGAAAAATTATTATAGCATGTCTATTAAGAAACATTTTGTTTTATTTTACGATAGGGGAATTCATCTTGAGTGACAGTTCGTCAACTTTTGATTGAACTTTTATTAGAGATGACTATATCGAAACCATAAACCTATTAATCTACAATGACTTCAGACAAGATCTATTTTGGCGAGCACCTTGCGTTTTTTTTTTTTTATGTCATGTCACCGGCAATGATTTCCTAATGTGTCTTTGAAGAAGGCAAAATCGATTATTTTTGTTAGTTTCTCTTTTATCACAGCTGATTTCTGCCATTTTTGCTAGAAACCTCGCCATGTGAAAGCAAGAATGTCATAACTGACACCTCTAGTCAAAACTGAGTTACGAACCCTACCACTGGTAGGCTATCAGTTATTTTTTTTACGAGCTTTCTAATGGCGTAGTTTGTTTTGTTGTGCGAAGCCTCCCGGCTGAGTAAATCAAAATTCAACTTTATCGTAAGAGCATGCTTTTCACTTTTGTGAGAGCAGAAATTGTCGTAACTGACCGGATGATCAACCTCCGGTCAGTTACCACATCAAATGAACAACGTTTGTTCATCAAATGAACAAAGTTCTGGATTTCCAGAAAGCCTTCAAAATCTATAAATACGCTAATGTTCAATTTTCCAAAGTTTAACAACTTCAGTTTAAACAAGGCTACTCGAAAAGAGTCGGTTAAAAACTGTCGTTTTCTGACGAATCAGTCTCTGAAATAAACATTGCTATGTAGGGTAAACTTAAGACAAGGAAAGACACTTCTTCCACAACAGTGGTTGAGTTTTTTGTTGCCCCAAAGCTGGTGTAGTTCAAACTTGTTATTCCTATTAAAGATGTGCCATCAGCCTACAGGTTTATGTCTCCTCTAAATGTGGAGTACTACAAGTGTGTTTTTTGCAAGCATGAATCAAATAACAACCACCCACCGACTGCAGTACAGAGAGCATGCCCAGAAGAAGAAGTTGCAACCCCCCTCCCCCCATCACAAAATCTGAGAAAGTAGAAAGGCAGTCAGTAAAGACCCAATAAGTTACCTTGCTTTTTTTTTACCAAGTAGTCGAAATTTCGGAAGTTGTATTATAATTAAATAAAAAAAACAAGTTTTTTAAACTGAAAGTAAGGAGCGACATTAAAACTTAAAACGAACAGAAATTATTCCGTATATGAAAGGGGCTGTCCCCTCCTCAACGCTTCGATCTTTACGCTAAAGTTTTTTATTGTTTTAAAAATAAAGTTGTGAGACAGAGTCAAACTTTAGCGTAAAGAGCGAGGCGTTGAGGAGGGGACAGCCCCTTTCATATACGGAATAATTTCTGTTCGTTTTAAGTTTTAATGTCGCTCCTTACTTTCAGTTTAAAAAACTTGTTTTTTTTATTTAATTTTTGAACGTTTTTGAATAAATGCAGGTTTTGATCCTGACTTACCGTACATGAATAATTAAAACAAAATTTTCATATTAATTGACTTTTATTTAGTTATGGCTTTCTCGAAACTTGTTTAATTTTAATTACGAACGTTTTTATTAGTAATAAATATACGTAACTTACGAATTAACTTACGTAACGAACTTCTATATTCATATATTTTTAATACGTTTATTAGGGGGTTCGCCCCCTAGTCAATACCTTGCTCTTTAAGCGAAAGTTCGAATTTTGTTCCAATTCTTTAAAAATGACCGCTTAATCACAAAGGCCGTTAATTAGAATAAATAGCTCTTATGAAAGTACTAAAAAATCTTTGGCTTAAAGAGCGAGGCATTGACTACGGGGTGAACCCAATTGTATATGTAATATTTTCTGTTCGTTTAAAGTTTTGTTGTTGCTGCTGTTGCAGTTGAAACACTTGTTTTTTTATATTAAATTCCTGATCTTTTTTTAAATAACGCTGGGAAGTCCGGCGTCTCCTTCATAGCAATGTCCCTTCCCCCATGAAAACTTCCTTCATGGAAAGATCCTCCCACATAACCCCCGACCCCCCCCCCACCCACCCCCCCCCCCCCCACTACCAGGAAAAATCTCCCTGAAAACGTCTGTATACTTCCAAATAACCAATGCTATATGTTAACATTGGGTAAAGTTCATAACTTTCAGCCCTCCCCCCGGGAATTTCGGGGGATTAAGTCATCCTAAAAGACATACTTATAATATTTTCGAACATGCTGAACAAAATGGCTATCTCAAAATTTTGATCAGGTGACTTTGGGAAAAAATGAGCGTGGGAGGGGGCCTAGTTGCCCTCCATTTTTGTTGTCACTTAAAAAGGGCACTAGAACTTTCAATTTCCATTCCAATGAGCCCTCCCACGATATTCTAGGACAACTGGGTCGATACGATAACCCCTGGGGAAAAAAAAACAAATAAACACGCACCCGTGATCTTTCTTCTGGCAAAAATTCAAAATTCCACATTTTTGTAGATGGGAGCTTGAAACCTCTACAGTAGGGTTCTCTGATACGCGGAATATGATAGTGTGATTTTCATTAAGGTTCTATAACTTTTAGGGGGTCTTTCCCCCTTTTTTCGAAAATCAGCCGAATTTTCTCAGGCGCGTAACTTTTGATGAGTAGGATTAAACTTGATAAAACTTATATATTGGAAATCAGCATTAAAATCTAATTCTTTTGATGCATCTATTTGTATCAAAATACCGTTTTCTAGAGTTTCGGTTACCATTGAGCCGGGTCGCTCCTTACTTACATTCTTGTAAGTTTGATCACTTTATATTAAAGTCAGTTTAAACGACCAAAGTAGTACACAAAGGTAGAAACGCCAAGTTTGGGCTCTAAAATAAGGCTTGCCTATTCTTGAGAAAACATTGATGATAACAAACCTGATGATGAAAACCTGATGATGTCGTAACAAAATGGAAAAGGAGCCCAAGCGCTGTCTGCACTTTTGTCGTGCTGCACTTTATCAGCAAAAAAGGGCGGGCTAAAATGTCGTATCCGTTTTTGTTCGATCTTTTGACCTAATAAATCCTATACGACAGGAACAAAATTCTACCAACAAGGCTCCCTGACTAGCGACTTTAAATTGGCGTTTCATTCGTTTTTCTATCTACATCCTTTTTCTATTCACCTCCACAAAAGCGGATTTTTTTACTTGCGTTTTTCTCGGAATTTTAAAAAGTGCGGTTACGACATTCTTTTGCTTTCACACCGCGATCTGATGTCTGTTTTACCTGCTAGCGTAGGGTGACCAGATTTTCTCAGACCCAATACGGGACATGCCAAATTTGAAGAGCGCTGGAAGGAGTAGGAAGTGTGTGTGGTCTCATAAAAACACTCAAAAATGTTTCTTAAACTTTTATCGTCTTATGTCATTATATTTTGGAGAAAAAGCAGTGACTGTGCCTTTTCTTCACCCAGTGCAGTTGCTATGTTGTGAACAGGAATGTAGCGGAAACTCTTCCCTTGGCCGTATGCTATGTACAGTTGATCAGCCCCAGTAAGAAATTACATTGCGATGAGTAGAACAACTACGTATTAATCAACCGTTCTGACAGTGATAAATTTCATATTGCAGCACGCTTGATGAAGGCAGTGTTGGACTATCCTCTCCCTCCTCGTAGTTGCTAGGATGAATTTCAGCCAAGTCAGATGGAATTGTACTTCTTGCACCATCACCAGAAGTCACGACGACCAAATGATTGGTAACAGTGTCGCAATTCTTTTTTTGCCATGAACTCGAATAGGCTCTGCTTGTTGTCTGAACACCGAAGGAAACTAATCCAGTCTTTTGGAATTGGCGTTCTTTCTTCAACCTTTGTTAGATACATCGCCTTGCCATGTTTTTCTCGTGTAGAAGTTTTCAAACTGTCGGACTTATCAAACAGTTCGTGGTAACGAACTGTAAGTAAGGAGCGACCCGGCTCAATGGTAACCGAAACTCTAGAAAACGGTATTTTGATACAAATAGATACATCAAAAGAATCACATTTTAATGCTGATTTCAAATATATAAGTTTCATCAAGTTTAATCCTACCCATCAAAAGTTAGGCGCCTGAGAAAATTTGGCTGATTTTCGAAAAAGGGGGGAAAGACCCCCTAAAAATTATAGAACCTTAATGAAAATCACACCATCATATTCAGTATATCAGAGAACCCTACTGTAGAGGTTTCAAGCTCGTATCTACAAAAATATGGAATTTTGCATTTTTTGCCAGAAGAAAGATCACGGGTGCGTGTTTATTTGTTTGTTTGTTTTTTTTGTTTTTTTTCCCAGGGGTGATCGTATCGAACCAGTTGTCCTAGAATATCGTGGAAGGGCTCATTGGAATGGAAATTGAAAGTTCTAGTGCCCTTTTTAAGTGACCAAAAAAAATGGAGGGCAACTAGGCCCCCTCCCACGCTCATTTTTTTCCCAAAGTCACCTGATCAAAATTTTGAGATGGCCATTTTGTTCAGCATAATCGAAAATATTATAAGTATGTCTTTTAGGATGACTTAATCCCCCGAACTTCCCGGGGGAGGGCTGAAAGTTATGAACTTTACCCAATGTTAACATATAGTATTGGTTATTTGGAAGTATACAGACGTTTTCAGGGGAGATTTTTCCTGGTAGTGGGGGGGGGGTGGGTCAGGGGTTATGTGGGAGGATCTTTCCATGAAGGAAGTTTTCATGGGGAAGGGGCATTGCTATGAAGGAGACGCCGGACTTCCCAGCATTATTTAAAAAAAGATCATAAATTTAATATAAAAAAACAAGTATTTCAACTGCAACAGCAGCAACATCGAAACTTTAAACGAACAGAAAATATTACATATATAATTGGGTTCACCCTTTAGTCAATGCCTGGCTCTTTAAGCCAAAGATTTTTTAGTACTTTCATAAGAGCTATTTATTCTAATTAACGGCCTTTGTGATTAAGCGGTCATTTCTAAAGAATTGGAACAAAATTTGAACTTTCACTTAAAGAGCAAGGTATTGACTAGGGGCGAACCCCCTAATAAATGTACTAAAAATATATGAATATAGAAGTTCGTTACGCAAGTTAATTCTTAAGTTACGTATATTTATTACTAATAAAAACGTTCGTAAATAAAATTAAACAAGTTTCGAGAAAGCCATTTAACTAAATAAAAGTAAATTAATATGAAAATTTTGTTTTAATTATTCATGTACGGTGAGCCAAGATCAAAACCTGCATTTATTCAAAAACGTTCAAAATTAAATAAAAAAAACAAGTTTTTTTAAACTGAAAGTAAGGAGCGACATTAAAACTTAAAACGAACAGAAATTATTCTGTATATGAAAGAGACTGTCCCCTCCTCAACGCCTCGCTCTTTACGCTAAAGTTTGACTCTGTCTCACAACTTTATTTTTTAAAACAATAAAAAACTTTAGCGTAAAGAGCGAGGCGTTGAGGAGGGGACAGTCTCTTTCATATACAGAATAATTTCTGTTCGTTTTAAGTTTTAATGTCGCTCCTTACTTTCAGTTTAAAAAACTTGTTTTTTTTATTTAATAAACGCCAAAGACTACGTCAACTCGCTGTGTTTCACTTGTGAACTGCTCACGAAGGTATTGGGCAGATTTCTTCTGTAACATACTCACTAAACATCTTTCTTTTTGGCTTTATAAGGTGGACTGGGACAGCACCCTCAAAAATCTTGGAATCGAGGTGAGGTTTCTTGGTCACAACTTCATAAGAATAAGCTGTGAGCAGAGCTATAATATCAGACTTCGTGCCAAATCTCAGATTACCTTGATCAGAGATTGAAGGAGGGAAAGGCAGGTTCTCATGTTTGAAAAACTCTTCCAAGTCAGCGCCTCTGGTGTTGGGGCCAATATAGCGTTTGGCAAATAGGGCCGAATCTGACTTGATATATCTGAAGGATCGATTTCGACTTCGGTATCGATGATGGAATGGGAGTTTGAAACAATGACATCTTGTTTTGGCGTATCAGGGAATCAATAGGCTTTATACGTTTTACGAAACGCTATTTCACAAAAGTATTATACTTGGATTATCCAACAATTTCCAGATTGCGGTAACTACTGATGGCAAAACAATGGGATACTCTCCCGGAGTCGATGGAAGCGAGACTGTCATACATACTTTCGATAGGATTACCCCTCTCTATTAGGGTATTTACAAGGCTTTTAATGCTTGTCTGGAACTTCTTCTGAAATTTCGAGCCCATTTCGTGATCTTCTGCAGTCTGCTGTTCCTTCACATTTCGGAATTTTAGTTCGTTTGGAAAAAAGAAATTTTGATGCTTTTGTAGCGAGGCTGGTAAACTTGCGCTTTTTTAGCGCTTCGGGAGCTTTATAAGACGCTATAGAGCAATCCCTCGACTTCATACCGATCAGCATTGAGTTCCCCATATTTCATACTATATTTCCACTTTTTCCAGAGTTTTTAAAACGTTCCATCACTTTTGCGCTTTTTGCGCGCTTTTGAGCGTGCAAAAATACGTGCTTGGACAGAAAAACTCGAGCTGCTTCTTGTCATAGTCGAACTTCTATGCTCTAAACTATTTTTGCCAGTTTTTGTATCAAACAGTTCGTGGTAACGAACTGTAAGTAAGGAGCGACCCGGCTCAATGGTAACCGAAACTCTAGAAAACGGTATTTTGATACAAATAGATACATCAAAAGAATCACATTTTAATGCTGATTTCAAATATATAAGTTTCATCAAGTTTAATTCTACACATCAAAAGTTAGGCGCCTGAGAAAATTTGGCTGATTTTCGAAAAAAGGGGGAAAGACCCCCTAAACGTTATAGAACCTTAATGAAAATCACACCATCATATTCCGCGTATCAGAGAACCCTACTGTAGAGGTTTCAAGCTCCCATCTACAAAAATGTGGAATTTTGCATTTTTTGCCAGAAGAAAGATCACGGGTGCGTGTTTATTTGTTTGTTTGTTTTTTTTTCCCAGGGGTGATCGTATCGAACCAGTTGTCCTAGAATATCGTGGAAGGGCTCATTGGAATGGAAATTGAAAGTTCTAGTGCCCTTTTTAAGTGACCAAAAAAATGGAGGGCAACTAGGCCCCCTCCCACGCTCATTTTTTTCCCAAAGTCACCTGATCAAAATTTTGAGATAGCCATTTTGTTCAGCATGTTCGAAAATATTATAAAAAAGATCATAAATTTAATATAAAAAAACAAGTATTTCAACTGCAACAGCAGCAACATCGAAACTTTAAACGAACAGAAAATATTACATATATAATTGGGTTCACCCCGTAGTCAATGCCTCGCTCTTTAAGCCAAAGATTTTTTAGTACTTTCATAAGAGCTATTTATTCTAATTAACGGCCTTTGTGATTAAGCGGTCATTTCTAAAGAATTGGAACAAAATTTGAACTTTCGCTTAAAGAGCAAGGTATTGACTAGGGGGCAAACCCCCTAATAAACGTATTAAAAATATATGAATATAGACGTTCCTTACGTAAGTTAATTCGTAAGTTACGTATATTTATTACTAATAAAAACGTTCGTAAATAAAATTAAACAAGGTTCGAGAAAGCCATTTAACTAAATAAAAGTAAATTAATATGAAAATTTTGTTTTAATTATTCATGTACGGTGAGCCAAGATCAAAACCTGCATTTATTCAAAAACGTTCAAAAATTAAATAAAAAAAACAAGTTTTTTAAACTGAAAGTAAGGAGCGACATTAAAACTTAAAACGAACAGAAATTATTCTGTATATGAAAGAGACTGTCCCCTCCTCAACGCCTCGCTCTTTACGCTAAAGTTTGACTCCGTCTCACAACTTTATTTTTTAATACAATAAAAAACTTTAGCGTAAAGAGCGAGGCGTTGAGGAGGGGACAGTCTCTTTCATATACAGAATAATTTCTGTCCGTTTTAAGTTTTAATGTCGCTCCTTACTTTCAGTTTAAAAAACTTGTTTTTTTTTTATTTAATTCCATTGAATAGGCGCTTCCATCTTGTGCTTTACGCGCTTTTTTTAGCGTTCTATTGCACGCTTCCGAGTAATCCCTTGCATTTTATTTAGCTACCAATGGAATCTCCATATCTTAAAACATATTGTCAGAAGTTTCGATGTGTCTGTAGAGAGACTGGAAAACTTGCGCTTTTTTTTTAGTTCTTTGGGTACCCGTAATGGTGCTTTTGAGCGTCCACTTGACGCGCTTCCCGTCACCATTGGATTTTCCGTACTTTAATATACAATATATATATATATATATATATATATATATATATATATATATATATATATATATATATATATAATATATATATATATATATATATATATATATATATATATATATATATATATATATCCACCAATTTTGGTGCGTTTTGCCAGAGGTGCACAATTCTAGTGATATTTTCCGTTGAATAGTACCACTACCTGGGATACGAGTTTCTGAAACTCCTAGTAAGTCCAGTTCAAATCATATTAATTCGTCAGTCAAAATGTCGATACGGTAGACATTTTTTAACGTCGTACAAGTTCCAATTTTCATGTTCTTTAAATCATTGAAATTATTTTGGCCTCAGGAAAAGCAATGATCCCGGATACCAGTGCAGGACGGGGATCACACTTCTTCTCCAGTCTACACTAATGTGCTTAAGCCGGCTTAGAACCGGACAGGAAGAAGTCTCTGAGACCTCCAGTTGAATTGAGGATTTCTACAATCCTGGGGCCATCCATTGTTTACTATACGTAAACGATGGACACATTTTATAGCTTAAAGAACTTTCCCCAGGGGGAAAGGTCTTGTGGGGGTTATCTCGAAAGACATAGTTATTCGGTCTTTCAACTATGCTAAGCAAAATGGCTCTTTAAAAATTTCGATCGTACAATTTTGAGAAAAATGGCGTGGGGGACCTAATGGCCCTCCTATCTTTTTGGGCACTTAAAAAGAGTATTAGAGCTTTTAATTTCCGTTCGAGTGAGCCCCCTCCTGATATTCTAGGACTACTGGCTCGATATGATCACTCCTGGGAAAAAAAACAAACAAATAGACACCCATCCGTGATCTTTCTTATGTCAAAAAATACAAAATTCCAAATTTTTGTAGATAGGAGCTTGAAACCCCTTCAGTAGGGTTCTCTGATACGCTGAACCTGATGGTGTGATTTTCATTAAGATTCTTTGACTTTTAAAGGGTTTCCCCCTTTATTCGAAAATCAGGAAATTTTCTCTGGGTCGCAGCCTTTGATAAGCAAGACTAAAGTTAATCAAACTTAAATATTTCGAATACGCATAATAAGCCGATTCTTTTGGTATATTTATTGCTTTCATTTTTTTTTTTTTTTTTATAGAGTTCCGGTCACTATTGAGTCGGGTCGCTCCTTACTTGCCATGAACTATTTGCTATGGCTCTTTACTTTCCTTTGAAAAATTTCTTTTTCTGAAAGTTTCGGTTTCTAGCTAATTGTGTGAAAATGCCAGCTTATTATTCACATACACTCTTCAGACGTTGGAAAAAATGCTCTGTCTATCCATCTCTTTGGTGCTAATAGACTTTTCAGAAGTGGACCAATACTTTCATTTTTACGAGTATTTTCATTCTTCCGGATCATTCTCTTTTCGGCCAACCGTACTAAACGGAAAGCAGGTCGTCCTCGTCTGGGGTGGGAGGACATCATAAAGAAAGATTTAAAGGAAATGGGAACTTCGTGGGAGGGTGTAAAAAGGGAGGCTTTGAATAGGTTGGGATGGACGAGGAGCGTGCGTAGCTGTGTAGGCCTCAGGTGGCTTGGTGCTGCGGTGAGTTGTTAGTAGTAGTAGTAGTAGTTGTATATTTTCATTCTTTTAATTATCATCTATTTACGATTATTTTTTCTAACCTTCGTAAATCTAAGTTAGAAAAAAATGGTCTAGAATTTTTATAACAAAATGCAGAAATAGAGCAAAATTAGGATAAGTCTCATAGCAAAGATGACATAGCTACATGTAAAATTTGTTATCAAATTTAGACACCATTGATCATTTTTCTGCAACTAAAGAAAAGGGTTCAATGCACCGTGTTTTTTTCAAGTGTCTAGTGTAAAAATTACAAATTAATCCATTTTGCATGACGACCAAACACAAGCTGTCTTTTAGCTTGACTTACATCGTACATCTTATCTTGAAGTACACATTTTTGAAACAGTTTGAAAAGAGCGAATACTAAATTATATCATATCTACTTGCCTGTAATTATAAGCCATAAAGTTGGCATTATAAAAACTCTCCGCCATAAATGTAAACAATACAAAATTAGGCAGCCGCGAATCTGCAACCCATGGTTTCCGTAGACAGCACTTTGTTTTACGAGTATTTGCTTGGAAAGAAATTAAAAATTAAATACTAGCGGCTTGGGACTCCTATCCTTTAATTTCCTTATTAAAACTGCTAATAAGTTTGACCATAATTAAATAACAATAGAAATTTAACTTGCACATAGACCAATTTGATGGCGGATCGTTAGGCCTTTACTAACCGTAAAATAAATAACGAACGACGACGGTGGCTTCTGAGAAACGGTTCTGTGTATATAGTATATTTTACGTTCTCTTCGAATTTTGAAAATTTACGCGAAAAGTCTCAATACAATATTCGGCTTTTGGTAAAACAGAAATATAGTAAAAGGGTAAAAAATAGTAAATATATTTATAAGTTCTGTGTATATAGTATGTTTTATGTTCTCTTCGAATTTCGAAAATCTTCACGAAAAGTCTCAACACAATATTCGGCTTTTGGTAAAACAGAAATATAGTAAAAGAGTAAAAAATAGTGAATATATTTTTATTTTTTATGCTATCAAACAGTTCGTGGTAATGAACTGTAAGTAAAGAGCAACTAGTTCTAACAACAACCGAGAATGTTAAAAAAGGACTTTGAAAAGGGTCGTTTAAAATCATTAAGTTGAAATAACTTTTTAAAAGTTTGAGCCTGAAAAAATTTGCCCATCTTGTAGTAAAAAGAGAAAATACCTCCAAAAAGAAGAGGGATCTTGACGAGAGCTATATCATTAGTTTGACATACCTGAAAACCACAGTAAAGAGGTTTCAAGCCCCAATCAGCAAAAATGTGTATTTTTCGAGGAAGTTGGTCATGGATGCGGGTTATCATAGGCAGCGCCCTAGCGCTGCCTAAGTAAGGAACGATGTGGGCACAATGTGTTTTTTTTTTGTTTTTTTTTCTCCGTACCCGGGCACTTCGTATCGAAGGAGTTGTCGTAGAAACTTCGAAAAGGGCTCATTCGATTGGAAATTGGAGTGGTTAGTGCCCTTTTTAATAGTCGAAAGTGATTGGAGGGCAACTAGCCCCCCCACGCCCATCATTCCCCCAAACACATCCAATCAAAATTTTGAGATAGCCATTTTGTTCAGCGTAGTTGATTTCAAGATAAAAAAAATATGTTTTTGAGGAGGACACTCCCCCACAACCCTCGGGGCAAGGGTTTTAAGTTATGCCCTGAGGGCATAAAAGAACGATGTAATATTTATTATTTTTTCCTTTAGAGCAGGGCACTTCCGTCGTAGAAACTTCAAAAGGGGCTCATTCGATTGGAAATTGAGAGTTCTAGTGCTCTTTTTAAGACTCGAAAGTGATTGGAGGGAAACTAACCCCCCCCACGCCCATCATTCCCCCAAACACATCCAATCAAAATTTTGAGATAACCATTTTGTTCAGCTTAGTTGGTTTCCAGATAGAAAATATGTTGTTGAGGAGGACGCTCCCCCACAACCCTCAGGGCAAGGGTTTTAAGTTATGCCCTGGGGGCATATAAGGTTTTATAGAAGATGTTGTCGTAGAAACTTCAAAACAGGCTCATTCGATGGGAAATTTGAAGGGCTAGTACCCTTTTTAATAGTCGAAAGTGATTGGAGGGCAACTAGTCCCCCCACACCCATCATTCCCCCAAACACATCCAATCAAAATTTTGAGATAGCCATTTTGTTCAGCGTAGTTGGTTTCCAGATAGAAAATATGTTTTGAGGAGGACACTCCCCCACAACCCTCAGGGCAAGGGTTTTAAGTTATGCCCTGGGGGCCTATAAGGTTTTTATAGAAGGTGTTGCCGTAGAAACTTAAAAAAAGCTCATTCGATTGGAAATTCAAAGGGCTAGTGCCCTTTTTAATAGTCGAAAGTGATTGGAGGGCAACTAGCTCCCCCCCCATGCCCATCATTTCCCCAAACACATCCAATCAAAATTTTGAGATAGCCATTTTGTTCAGCGTAGTTGATTTTGAAAGTTGATCTCAATTCTTTTAGGACGAGTCCTGAAACTTTAGGCTCGTTATAGAATTGAGCCAGTGGTCCTAGAATATCATAATCCATTCTAACCTAACTTCAATGTAATTTATAGAATTGAGCCTAACTTCAATGTATCTCGTTATAGAATTGAGCCAGTGGTCCTAGAATATCATAATCCATTCTAACCTAACTTCAACTCCCCCAGACACTCCCCCAGAGCCCCCAGGGCAAGGGTTTTAAGTTATGCCCTGGGGGCATATAAGGTTTTTAAAGAAGGTACCGTCGTAGAAACTTCAAAAAAGCTCATTCTATTGGAAATTCAAAGGGCTAGGGCCCTTTTTAATAGTCGAAAGTGATTGGTGGGCAACTAGCCCCCCCCACGCCCATCATTCCCCCAAACAAATCCAATAAAAAATTTTAGATAGCCATTTTGTTCAGCGTAGTTGATTTCCAGATAGAAAATATGTTTTTGAGGAGAGCACTCCCCCACAACCCTCAGGGAAAGGGTTTTAAGTTATGCCCTGGGGGCACATAAGGTTTTTATAGAAGGTGTTGTCGTAGAAACTTCAAAAAAAGCTCATTCGATTGGAAATTCAAAGGGCTAGTGGCCTTTTTAATAGTCGAAAGTGATTGGAGGACAACTAGCCCCCCCCACACCCATCATTCCCCCAAACAAATCCAATGAAAATTTTGAGATAGCCGTTATGTTCAGCGTAATTGATTTCCAGATAGAAAATATGTTTTTGAGGAGAGCACTCCCCCACAACCCTCAGGGAAAGGGTTTTAAGTTATGCCCTGGGGGCACATAAGGTTTTTATAGAAGGTGTTGTCGTAGAAACTTCAAAAAAAGCTCATTCAATTGGAAATTCAAAGGGCTAGTGGTCTTTTTAATAGTCGAAAGTGATTTGAGGGCAACTGGGGCATATATACCCTTGGGGCATAAGAGGTTTTTATAGAAGGCGTTGTCGTAAAAACTTCAAAAAAGGCTCATTCGATTGGAAATTCAAAGGGCTAGTGCCCTTTTTAATAGTCGAAAGTGATTGGAGGGCAACTAGCCCCCCCCCCCCCCTAGGCCCATCATTCCCCAAACAAATACAATAAAAATTTTGAGTTAGCCATTATGTTCAGCGTAGTTGATTTCCACATAGAAAATATGTTTTTGAGGAGGACACTCCCCCACCACCCTCAGGGCAAGGGTTTTAAGTTATGCCTTAGGAGCATATAAGGTTTTTATAGAAGGCGTTGTCGTAGAAACTTCAAAAAAAGCTCATTGAACTGGAAATTCAAAGGGCTAGTGCCCTTTTAATAGTTGAAAGGGATTGGAGGGCAACTAGCCCCCCTCCCCCCCACGTCCATCATTCCCCCAAACACATCCAATAAAAATTTGAGATAGCCATTTTGTTCAGCGTAGTTGATTTCCAGATAGAAAATAAGGCGTTGTCGTAAAAAATTAAAAAAGGGCTGATTCGATTTGAAATGCAAAGGGATTTTGCCCTTTTTAATAGTCGAAAGTGATTAGTGATATTTTTTGTTGTTGTTGTTTAGACCAGGGCACTTCGCATCGAAGGAGTTGTCGTGGGAACTTCGAAAGGGGCTCATTTGATTGAAAATAGAAAGGGCTGATGCCCTTTTTAATGGTCAAAAGTGATTGGAGGGCAACTAATCCCCCTTTCACTCCCATCCTCCCACGCCCACCCTCCCATTTGCCCATTATGTTTAAAAACTAAGTGTTGCCTTAAGATTAAGTCAAAATGCAGTGTGATAATGCTAATTCCCAATAAGGCATCTCAGCAGTATCCCAAAAACGACTGAGGGTATTATGTTGAAACTTTCGGGGCTACTTCTGCTCTTGAAATTTAACCAAATCAAAATAGCGTAAGTATATTTAACCTATCAAAGAAAGTAAACAGATTTTTTTTGCGAATGATATCCAGTTTTCCATTTCAGGTCAACTAAAGGAGGTATAAAACTAAATTAAACAGTACTATATGTGTCCAGATTTTTAAAAGGGTGTATGTTGTTAAAAATTGCTGAAAATATTTCTCCGGCATACAAATAGCAGGCCAAACTATAAAGTCTTAAAAAACGAAAAGATTTAAAGTATTATTTTCTTTTTCCCTGGAAAGACTATGTCAACACAAAACGAACAGAAATTAATTTTAAAAAACAACCTTTTCCACAAAATAAGTTTTTCAAAGAAAAGTTAAGAACTCCATTAAACAAAAAGGAGCAAAAATAAAATCAAATAATCTACCAAGGGCGAAATTACCACAAATCAGCATCGATAAATAAATGAAACCCAAAACGAACAGAATTACAATAAATAACCAAGTTAAACTCCAATCGAGCAGAAATTAACATAAGTTGGGTGCAAAACCCCTATGCCTTCCCAAGGTCAGAACAAAATTTGCACTTTACTGAAAAAACACAAATGAATGTGCATTGTCAATTTAATATACATATACTGATATTTAGTAATCAAAATGTTAATATTATTTGATTTATTAAAGTTATAAAAGTAAAAACATTTATTTTAATGTTCCAAATATTTTATAGATTTTTATATTTTTATACTTTAAGATCCAAATATTTAATTTTTTCTATGATAAATGGTAATGCAGCCGATTGTACTTTGTCTTTATTATCTGAAAAGGAAAGGTGCTGTACTGACAAATTTAGATTTCGACTGTTTTAGCCTAACTACTAGCAAAATCTTGGTCTTTGCTACTATGGTTATTGGTCTGGTTTGGGGTTTCGAATGTCCTGGTTTTGCTATGATGAATGGTAATGCAGCCGAATGTACTTTGTCTTTTATGGTCTGAAAATGAAAGCTGGTGGGTACTGGTGCATTATGCGGGCATCGCTATATACTGTATCAAAGAAACCAGTCACGAAACCCGAAACTGCTATTTCATTAGCAGACAACGGGTGATTTGCTAGATAAATTGATGGCAAAGCGTGGTTTCTCAATATTTAAACGATTGTCTTTTGGGGTTTAGGAGGGAGATAGGTACCTAGGTTAGGTTACGTATTTTATATATGCTATGCTTTACTATGCTCTATGCTTTACTTGGGATATGCTTTAATAAATCAGCTTATGAGTTAATTAAAAACCAAGTTTTTTAAATAAACGCAAAAAATGAAGTAATAAAATGAAAATAATAAATAATTGCTTGTGTGAAGGGCAGCTACCCCAACGCTGAGATTTTACGCTAAGATTTAACTTCGTTGATGTTTATTAAAATCTATAAAATATTGAAAATTAATGTTTGGGTTCCTTGTGAAATTTTTTTATATATACATTATAAGAAATTGAGTAAAAAAAAACTAATTTAAAGATCAATTTTTACTTGAATAGTCTTGAATTGAATTACTTGAATTGCTTTAGTTTTAACGCAAGGGGACAATTTTCCAATCTTTCAGTAACCAAAATATATTCTTGAAGTTTACTTTCTATTGTAATTTAATCTGAAAAATACTTTGAAAGCCAACGAAATACAAGAGAAAATAGAAGTATATTTCTTTGCCAAGCAAGTTTAGATTATTTATGTTAAACATTTTCAGCATTAAACACGCAAACATTGTCTCTAAAATTTAAATAGTTCATTTTACGCCCTGCAGACAGCAAAAGTCTATAATTGCTATTCTATTAGGTTTTTGTTTCAGAAAATAATTATATAAATACATAAATAGTAATAAATAAATTTCAAATAAATAATTATATTTCTTTAAATCGGTCTTTCATACCAGTCATTTTAACGGTATATTTTTAAGTTTTCCTTTTTCTCCAAGCCGATCCATGCCAAGAGCATTATAATTTCTGCGGACAAAATATTAATAGCTTAATACTTGCAATGAACACGGTAAAAGTAATAATAACACTAATAATAATTAGTAATAATAGTGGCAATAATAATTAAGATAATAGCAAAAATAATGTAATTTATTTGAATTTGAAGCAGGTTTTCTAAACGGCGATTTGCAACAACTAAACATTAATATAAAAGTAGGGAAGAAAAGAATAAAAGTAGCATGGTACAAACCATAGTAACTTACAAAGGTTGTTTTTCTTTTTTTCTCTCTCTCTCTCTCTGAATTATTTTATTCTGTTTTGTGGTTAGATATACCAAGAAGATTGAAGCGAAAAAATAGTACGAAAGAGCTTGACAAAGTACTTATGAACAATATTTTTGTAATTATAATTTAGTCTTCATCACCACGATATTGAAACTAATTTTCTTGCGTTACTAATGCAGTTGTTGACGCTGAATCCAAATACGCAGTCTAGCTTTTCTGCCACCTATATTTCGAAAAGTTTTTAAATGTGCTTTATTATTCTAAATTCAAAGCTTTAATCAAATTTAGTCAAGTGCCCATAATTTTTGCGTACTAATTTTTCTGATTTCTTTTGGCGCATTAAACAATCGAAATTCAAAAAATAACTTTCAAGAAACTGTGGAAGGCGAAGAATTCTACCAGCATTTTGAAATCATAGTAAAAATATCACAAACATTTAGTTCTTGATGAAAAACTAATTATTTTTATTCCCATGTACAATTTTGTTCTTCAAAGTAACTTACTGTCAAGTGTCTGTAAATTCTAACTTGTTTGTGTTTTCAATTAAAAAATAGAAAATTATTGGTGGGAATTTTTTTTATACTAAACTCAAAAACAGGTAGCAGTATTTTCTCAGCATCGTTTTTTAAGGTTTTTGGTTGAGTTTGTAGTGTTTTGTTAAAATGTTGAGTTTTGTTTTGGTTGAGTTTTGTTAAAATGTTGAGTTAAAAAACCCCAATTAAAACCATTACATAAAGATTATGTGCTAGGAAAAATCTGGATACGTTTTAAGTTCAAAATAAAAAGTTATTTTAGAACAACTTCCTAGTACTAAACTTGTTTTTTTGTGTGAATTCAACATACTGAGTTTTGCAAATGAACAAACAAACTGTAAAAAATTATTACGCATAGACTATGGACAATGGAGCAATTATGGTTGTGGTTTTAGTCCTAAAATCAGTTCCCGAGAGAAAAAAAAATCACGGTTCAGCGTTTCGATGCTTGAGAAAAAAAAAAAGGTTCAATTTGCTCCTCAGCGCTATAAAAAGAAGAAAATATTTTAACATTAATTTTTTTTTTAGTATAACCATCCCATATGCAGGTTTGATGTCATCGAATAAAAAGGAAAAGATCTCACAGATACTCATACAAGATGCCCTAAAAGGCTAGTGCCTACAGCTTAACTACCGTGCCACACTTTTAACAGAGCCACAACTTAGTGCCACACCTTTAACAGATGATACATCTTTAAAGATGAGTTTTGATTACTGCTCCCTCTATCACAAACGAATTTGAAGATAAAAACTTCAATTCAGCAAATTTGGTAACCAATAACAATTTCGGATCTTACAGAGATATTTCAGATATATCTTACCATATCTTATCATATCTTACTATAACCAAATCTGTCCTAGCAGAAGGATGATACAAAACCATTTTTTTGAACATCCTTGGCAACTATCCAAACAAACAGTTCGTAGTAACAAAGTCTAGGTAAGGAGCAACTGGACTAATAGTAACCGGAAATCTAAAACAAGAAATTTTGATAACAATTGACACATCAAAAGAATTGGCAACTATATGTTGATTCCAAATATATACAATTCATTATGTTTAATGTTATCTTCAAAAGCTACGAGCCTGTATAAGTTTACCGGATTTTCAAAAAAGGGGAGGGTAGCCCCAAACAGCAAAGTGATTTCAATGAAAATTACACCATTAGATTAAGCATTTTTTAGAACCCTCAAGAAGTTCTAAAATACGTGGAAAATTAATTCATTTATTTTCAAAACAAAGATCACGGATGTGTGTTTATTTAGTTTTTTCTTTGTTTTTTTTTTTGTTTTTTTTTCTAAGGGGATATCTTGTCGAACCGACGGTTCTAGAAGACATAGATAGCGCTCATTTGAACAGAAATTAAAAGCTATAGTGCCTTTTTTAAGTGAAGGAAGAGATTTTTTAAAGGGGAAAGTGGCGTTTTCTGCTATTTTGTGGCACCAAACTACCTATTTCGCCTAAAAGTGGACCGAGTTACTATGACACAAAATTCTGAGATAGTCAGTCGCTTCAAAGTAATAAAAACTGCGTATTGAACTTCCCAGTTGCAGAAGAAGTAATGCAGCACATATTCACATATTACATTTTATGCGTATATGTGCAGCACATATGCACATTTTCGTTCTTAAGTAGTCATCTTGTCCGTACAAGATAAATAGTTAATATGGGCATTTATCTTAGTGCTTGAGTTAACTAAGTTGACACGCTTAATTTTTCGTGAAATTATGTCTAATGATGTATAATTGCGCATCAGGTATTATCAAGGAGGAGCGTTTGGGTCCTTGTAAAGACGAAGGGGGGATTCCAGATATCTAAATGAGCGCATTTCAGTGTTCAAACTAAATGACTTTCTGTGAGCCTTGCGATAAACATATATAGAGGGATAGGAGGGAGAGGAATTAATTTCTAATCTCTCTTCGCTTCGACGAAACCCGAATAAAAGTACTTAGGGCTAACACCCCTCTTCTTGCTGCAGAAAAACGTTTCTGATCTTTGTTTTAAAGTTTTATTTGACTAAACTGATTTGCTGGTTCTTGTGCATTATATCCTAACCAGCGCTATAGACTGTACAAGGAAATACTACAGGAATCCAGTCAAACGGGTATTTTCAATGGATAAATGGATCGTAAAGCGTGATTTCTTATTGCGTTTACAATATTTGAACTGTTGTTTTTTAGGGTTTAGGAGGGGAATGTACCTAGGATAGGTTAGTTTACGTATTTAATATATGCTATGCTTTACCCCACATCCCCCTAATGTGCAAATATATAGCCCAAATTTGTTTCTAAACTATTATATATACATCCTATATGTATATATAATATATATAAACTTGTATATATATAAACTTGACTTCTTTCGGGTGTAGGATATAATGCACAAGTAGTGATTTGCTTCATATTTAATATTAAATAAAAAAAAAGTTTTTTTTAACTGAAAGGAAGGAGCGACATTAAAACTTAAAAACGAACAGAAATTACTCCGTATATGAAAGGGGCTGTGCCCTCCTCAACGCCTCGCTCTTTACGCTAAAGTTTTTTATTGTTTTAAAAAATAAACTTGTGAGACAGAGTCAAATTTTAGCGTAAAAAGCGAAGCGTTTGAGGAGGAGAAAGCCCCTTTCATATACGGAATACTTTCTGTTCGTTTTAAGTTTTAATGTCGCTCCTTACTTTCAGTTAATAAACTTGTTTTTTTTTAATTTAATTTCTGAACGTTTCTGAATTAATGCAGGTTTTGATTTGGCTCACCGTACATGAATAATTAAAACAAAATTTGTATATTAATATTATTTTTTTTTTTGCTAAATAGCTTTCTCTAAAGTTGTTTAATTTTATTTACGAC
This sequence comes from Artemia sinica, assembly GCA_027921565.1. Taxonomy (NCBI): domain Eukaryota; kingdom Metazoa; phylum Arthropoda; class Branchiopoda; order Anostraca; family Artemiidae; genus Artemia; species Artemia sinica. Next base: position 30,810,332 of record CM051256.1, read on the forward strand.
CATTTTTATTAGTAATAAGTATACGTAACTTACGAATTAACTTACGTAACGAACTTCTATATTCGTATATATTTATTACGTATATTAGGGGGTTCGCCCTCCAGTCAATACCTCGATCTTTACACTAAGGGTTGAATTTGTTTCCAATTCCTTAAGAATGACCCCTTAATCTCAAAGTCCTTTGATTAGAATAAACTAGCTCTTAAGAAAGTATTAAAAAAGCTTTAGCGTAAAGAGCGAGGTATTGACTAGGGGGCGAACCCAATCATATATGTAATAGTTTCTGTTCGTTTTAAGTTTTGATGTTGAAAAGTTTTCAGTTGAAAAGTTGTTGTTTTTGTTTAATTGCTGATCGTTTTCTTTTAATAATGGTAGTAAATTCAGTGCCCCTTTCATAGCAATGTCCCTTCCCCCATGAAAACTTCCTCCATGGACAGATCCTCCCACGTAACCCCCGACCCCTCTCCCCCTAAATAATAGAAAAAAACCTGAAAAAGTCTGTATACTTCCCAATAACCAATACTATATGTAAAAATTAGGCAAAGTTCATAACTTGCAGCCCTTCCCCCAGGGACTCTGGGGGACTAAGTCATCATCAAAGACATAGTTCTTATATTTTTCGACCATGCTGAACAATATGGCTATCTTAAAATTTTGATCGGGTGACTTAGAGAAAACAATGAGCGTGGGAGGGGGCTAGTTGCCCTGAATTTTTTTGGGTCACTTAAAAAGGCCACTAGAACATTTTATTTTTCATTCGAATGAGCCCTCTCACGATATTCTAGGACCACTGGGTCGATACGATCACCCCTGGAAAAAAAAACAACAAACAAATGAACACGCATCCGTGATCTTTCTTCTGGCGAAAAATACAAAATTCCACATTTCTGCAGACAAGAGCTTGAAACTTCTACAGTAGGGTTCTATGATACGCTGAATCTGATGGTGCGATTTTCATTAAGGTTCTATAACTTTTAGGGGGTGTTTCCCCCTCTTTTCGAAAATCAGGCAAATTTTCTCAGGCACGTAACTTTATTTTATTTGTATTTTGTTCCCCAGGGCTGATCGTATCGACCCAGTGGTTCTAGACTGTCGTGGGAGGGTTCATTCGAACGGAAATTAAAAGTTCTAGTGCCTTTTTTAAATAGCCAAAAAATGGAGGGCAACTAGGCCCCCTCCAACGCTCATTTTTTCCCAAAGTCACCCGATCAAAATTATGAGATAGCCATTTTTTTCAGCATGGTCAAAAATAGAATAGCTATGTCTTTAAGGATGACTTAATTCCCCGAAGTCCCCGGGGGGAGGGCTGAAAGTTATGAACTTTACCCAATGTTTTCATATAGTATTGGTCATTTGGAAGTATACAGACGTTTTCAGGGGGCGATTTTTCTGGTAGTTTGGGTGTGGGTGGGTCGGGGGTTATGTGGGAGGATCTTTCAATGGAGGAAATTTCCATGGAGAAAGGGACATTGCTATGAAGGGGGCACTAGATTTCCCAGAACTATTTATAAAAACGATCAGAAATTAAATAAAAAAACAAGTTTTTCGACTGAAAGTAAGGAGCAACATCAAAACTTAAAACAAACAGAAATTATTACGTATATGATTGGTTTCACCTCCTAGTCAATACCTCGCTCTTTAAGCCAAAGATTTTCTTTGTACTTTCATAAGAGCTATTTATTCTAATTAACGGCCTTTGTGATTAAGGGTCATTTTTAAAGAATTGGAACAAAATTCGGACTTTAGCGTAAAGAGCGAGGGGTTGGCTAGGGGGCGAAGCCCCTAATATTCGTATTAAAAATATTTGAATATAGAAGTTCGTTACGTAAGTTAATTCGTAAGTTACGTTAATTTATTACTAATAAAAACGTTCGTAAATAAAATCAAACAAGTTTTGAGAAAGCCATTTAACCAAATAAAAGTAATATTAATATGCAAATTTTGTTTTAATTATTCATGTACGGTGAGCCAAAATCAAAACCTGCATTAATTCAAAAACGTTCAAAAATTAAATTAAATACAAGTTTTTTTTTAACTGAAAGTAAGGAGCCACATTAAAACTTAAAACGAACAGAAATTATTCCGTATATGAAAGGGGCTGTCCCCTTCTCAACGTCTCGCTCTTTACGCTAAAGTTAGACCCTTTCTCACAACTCTATTTTTTAAAACAATAAAAAACTTTAGCGTAAAGAGCGAGGCGTTGAGGAGGAGACAGTCCCTTTCATATACGGAATAATTTCTGTTCGTTTTAAGTTTTAATGTCGCTCCTTACTTTCAGTTAAAAAAAAAAACTCGTTTTTTTTATTTAATTACAAACTAAATACAACTACAATATGGGTAAGCCCGGCTGAGAGTCTAGCTCAAATTACCGGGAAAAATAGTAAGGAGCAACATTAAAGCTTAAAACGAACAGAAATTATTCCGCATATGAGGGGGGGGGGGGGCTGCCGCCTCCTCACTTCCTCGTTTCTTACACTAAAAAGGACTTATTTGTCCTAACACTTTAAGAACAATGTCCCAATACTTTACTGCTAAACCGCAAAAGCTGTTGAAATGGATTAAAAAGCTTTTTTAAAGCACTAAATAGCTTTAGACTAATGCGCATTGGGTCAAAGAGAGGGTAGTCCCCCTCATATAAGGAATAATAAATATTCTATTTTTCACACCGTAAGATCCCTTTTTGTTGGTAGGCTTTTATGCTGATAACGCATTATGTTCGCTCTGAAACCAGTGGCAATCCTGCCTTCACCTAATCCCAATTATTTGGATATCGCGGGTAAAGTAGAAAAACAAGAAAATAAAACTGGAAAAAGATTTTACGCCTCAAGAGGAAAATAAATTTCTCATATGCTTAGATCATGCTGATGATTCGAGTATCCTAGACGAAAATACTAGCAAAATGGACTATTTTTTTTTGAGGTTTTAGGAGTTCAAGGCGCCAGGATAGGTCTGAAAATTGATGATAAGAAGACTAAAACGCTTACACTGGAAATAAGTAAAGGTGAATAGGTCATTTTGGGTAACGAGAAGATCAATCGAGTGGTTATCTTTACTTACATAGATGGTATTATTAGTAAAGATGGTGGATGTAGTGAAGATGTTAAAGAAGAATAGCCAAGGCCCAGGGTGTTCTTTTACAGTTGAAAAAAGTTTGAAAGCACTAAAAGCTGCAGTGATGACTGTGGTCAAGTATAGTTCTGAACCGCGGAAACTCCGAGACACAGAGGAGGATTTGTTGGATGTTTTGCAGAGGAATCGTCTATGGATTCTTTTGGGTAGTCGTTTGACTGGCCGTATTTCAAACAATAAGCTGAATGAAAAATGTGATTCTCTCCCAATTTCCAGGGCTGTAGTCAAGGAAAGGTCGAGATGGTTAGGACACGTTCTGCGGATGAAGGATGACATATTTCCAAAGATCGTCGTTTTCGGCCAACCATATGTGGTGGAATGAAATGCAGGTCGTTCCCGTATGAAGTTGGAGGAGGTCGTAAGGGATGATTTAATGGAAATTGGAAATTCTCGGGAGGGTGTAAAGAGGAAGGTTTTTAAAATTTTGGGATGGAGGAAAAGTGTACGTGGCTGTGTTGGCCTCAGGCAGTTTGGTGCTGCAGGGAATGGTTAGCTATAGTAGTAGTAGAAGAAAGCTGATAAAGCAAAGAGCAAAAAAGAACATAAGGCCCGCTGTAGAAAAATGGACTATAAGACCAGTTTAGTTTAGTATCCCTGTAAATAACTTCCTGCACTTTTAATGTGTCTTATACCATCTGTCCGTTGACATGGATCGACTTATTATGCTTTCCATCATTCATGATACTGGCAACAATAATGGTAGCATTAATAAGGCAAATAATAACAAAGACAAATATTAAAATGATATTGAAAAGTATGTATTTTTACTATTTTGTCACAACATCAATTAACGAAATTTGAATGTTTTATGAAGAAACGTATTAATTCTTTTTTTGCAGATTTAAATACTAAGTTGCGGACTGCATTATAGAGTGTGAATTGCGAATCAAACAGTCCGTGGTAAAGAACTGTAAGTAAGGAGCAACTTGGGCCAATAGTAACCGAAACCGTAAAAAGGAAATTTGATACAATATATACATCAAGAGAATGGGCTTTAAATGCCGATTCCAAATATTTAAATACAATTAATTTTAATGTTGCCCATCAAAAGCTACGAGCCTGAAAAATGTGCCCAGTTAACGAAGAAGGGAGCAAAAAACTCCCAAAAAGTCAAGGGATGTTAATAAAGATCACACCATCAGATTCAACAAATCAGAGAACCATACTACAGAGGTTTCAAGCTCTTTAGAGTACTGAAGCATCAGACATGTTTTGAGAATTAATAAAGAATCAACGTATTTTCTATGTACGATGCTGTAATGCCATCCAGGGGATATATAAACTAATGAATGTATGTGATGAGCTAAAGGTGCCAAGGCTCAAAAGTACTAAAATTGAGCCGTCAGCTGAATATGTGAGAGTCAGTGAGCATTTGGCGAAAGCTTTAGACATATTGCAAGGTGAAAAGGATTATTTCTTAGACACGGCATTGCCTATCCTGATAGGACTAAAAAGAATCTAGGAGACATAAAACGTTGCGGTGCTCTGACACATGCAAATAGTCTAGCAGATGCAATCTTAGCTGGCCTCAAAAAACGCTTTCCAAGCCGTTTATCACTAGAATTTGATAATGACACCTTCAATGAATTTGACATTGTCAGTGTTACTCATCTAGCTTTCAGAGCAATATGGGTGTCTGAGGATGAGAAAAGTGTTCTGATAGAGGCAACACCGGTGGAGATGAGAATACTTGTTATAGGTCAAGACAGAACTGCCGACAGAAACCGGTCATGCTCTTGAGCTGCTGGAAGCATACTTTAACTCACAGTTTATAGAATTAGCAGTATGATCATTCTCTATCTCTCCCATTATAAAAACCCGGACAGGGGTGGCGAGTGCTCCGGAGAACGTTTTTGCAGATAGAAACATAGGCGTTATCAGATCTTTTCGCGGGTAGACAAGTCAGATTTCTCTTGGACACGAAACAAGTGGAAACCCGCTATTACGAATAATGCACTTGGTAACCATTTCTCAGTGATTGACGATAACAGACTAAGCCGCTAAGGCAGAAACAAGTGGGAGGAGCTTTTTGTTCGCACCGAGACCGAAGACCAGAAATTATCTGCGATAAGCTTACTGTCTATAAACTGTGCTTTAACTGTAACTGTAACCCAGGTGCTGATCTCTTCTCGTTCACAGGAGTCGAGGACCAGAACGAGTTGAGTAATTCGTCTTAAAAGTAGATTTGATGCGATTCATGGTGATAGACGTAAAGACATACCGCCTATTCTAAAGTATCCAACAGTGCAAAAGGTTTTTAGAAAGTATAATGTATGCATTGGGTTATCTGCGCCACATGTGCGTCTCTTCTCAGTCGGCGATTCGATCTTCACTTGTAAAAGAAACAAGCTTAAAGACTAAAGGTTCGAAAAGTTGCTTCTTCAAATGGCCAATAAAAGTGTTTACTAATCTCCATTTATAATCTTATTTTTACCTTGTGGATAGTCCTCTGCTTCTACCATAATGTTAACAGAAGAATTTGTTTATTTTTCGTGAATAAACGGTGAAGCAATCTTAGTTACATTTGATCTACTTTCAGCTTCCGCAATTCATGTATTCAAGTATTTCAAATACGCATTGAGCATTTAAATACAAACTCAAATGTAACTATACCCATTAAGCGTATTCAAATACTTTTTAAACTGAGTGTTTTCTGTTTGTATTTGATATACTTTTTCAAATTATTTTGAAATGTATATATATATATATATATATATATATATATATATATATATATATATATATATATATATATACACCCATAGACTCTGGGTAAAAGGGCCGTAAGCAGGTCCTTAATCAGACTTTTTGTTCAGAGAGGTTTATTTTTCCCGGGGGGGGGGGGGGGGGCTACAAAAAAATTTAAGAACCGCATAAATAATTTGTTTAAATGCATTTTTGCTACGTTTTTACGAGTCAGATATTTTTTCTGAGGAGGGGGGGGGTTAAACTCCGTTAACCTTCTGGATACGGCCTTTGCTGTAAGTTACACAATTTGCCCATTGTCCACATACAGTATTTGTTATTGGAAAGTTATGCAAATTTTTGGTGGGAATTTTCTGGGGGGATTTTCCACGGGGAGAATTTTCTGTAGGGAGAAAATTTTCTTGGGGGAATTTTCCCGAAAAAATTTACACGGAGCAGAGAAGGATGGGGAGTTGCTGGAATGATTTGAAAAATGGTTAGAAATTGAATTAAAAATAAACGGGTTTCTTCAACTTAAACTAAGCAGCAGCATTAGAACTTAAAACAAACAGAAACTATTCCGTATATGAAGGGGACTGTCCCCTCCTTAACCCCTCACTCTTTATGCAAAATTTTGACTTTTTTCAAATTTATTTAAGAAATGACTATTCAAACACGAGGGCCGTTATACTTGAATAACAAGTATTTTCAAAGATTTTAAGACTTTCAAACAGTTCGTGGTAACGAACTGTAAGTAAGGAGCGACCCGGCTCAATAGTAACCAAAACTCTAAATAACGGAATCTTGATACCAGTAGATACATCAAAAGAATTGGATTTCCATGCTCATTTCGAATATTAAAGTTCCATCAACTTTAGTGCTACCCATCAAAAGTTACGAGCCTGAAAAAAATTGCCTTATTTTCGAATAAAGGAGGAAACTTCCCCTAAAGGGGATATAATCCTAATGAAAATAAAACCATTATGTTCAGTCTATCAGAGAACCCTACTGTAGAGGTTTCAAGCTCCTACCTGCAAAAATGTGGAATTTTGAATTTTTTGCCAGAAGAAAGGTCACCGTTGCGTGTTTTTTTTTTTTATTTTTTTTTTATTTATTTTTTTTTTTTTTTAGGGGTGATCGTATTGATCCAGTGGTCATAAAATATCGCAAGAGGGCTCATTCGAACGGAAATTAAAAGTTCTAGTGCCATTTTTAAGTGACCAAAAAAATTGGAGGGCTACTAGGCCCCCTCCCACGCTCATTTTTTTCCCAAAGTCACCCGATAAAAATTTTGATATAGCCATTTTCTTCAACATAGTCGAAAACCTAATAAATATGTCTTTGAGGATGACCTAATCCCCCATAGTCCCCGGGGGAAGGGCTCCAAGTTATGAACTTTGCCAATTGTTTACATATAGTATTTGTTACTTGGAAGTATGCAGAAGTTCTCAGGAGGGATTTCTTCTAGTGGGGAGGGGTCGGAGAAAGAGGCTATGTGGGAGGATCTTTCCATGGAGGATACTGTCATGAGGGAAGGGACATTTCTATGACGGGGCCGCCAGATTTCCCAGCATTATTTAAAAAAACGTTCAGAAATTAAATAAAAAAAGTTTCTTTAACTTAAAGTAAGGAGTGACCTTAAAACTTAAAACGAACAGAAATTATTCTGTATATGGAAGGGCCTGTCCCCTCCTCAACGCCTTGCTATTTACGCTAAAGTTTTTATCGTTTTAACAAATAGAGTTGTGAGAAAGAGTCAAACTTTAGCGTAAAGAGCAAGGCGTTGAGAAGGGGACAGCCCCTTCCATATACGGAATAATTTCTTTTCGTTTTAAGCTTTAATATTGCACCTTAATTTAAGTTGAAAAATCTTGTTTTTTTTGTCCCCAGTAGAAACTAACTTGAGTGCTTAAGAAAAAACCTTACCCCCCCCCCCAACTACTCTTTTATTGAGGGACTAAACAGTAGAGCTAACGAGGAGAAAGAGAAAAAACGTAGTATATCATCTTCTTAGTGTCAAAACCTACTGACTGCATAAAAAAACATTTGCTTGTTAGGATGGCTACACCCTTTGTATACAGTTGCACTACGGTCTTAAGAGCTAAGAAATTACTGAAAGTTTTATTCCCTTATATATTTCATTCTTTTCGATAGTTAATATCGCAAGTAATTTTTGTAATAAAAAAAAATGTTATTGCTACTTATTCAATCTACGGTCTTTCACATTACTTATTTTAAGGTTTTCGAGTAAGATAAATAAAATAATTAAATAATATAAATAAAATAGTTAGATGTAAAAAAAATATACGAGAAGTCAATACTTCCATATTAAATTTTCAAATGGAAATTACTAGTAATTAATCTTGTGAAAAATCAATACGTATTGATTAGGTACCAAATAAATTCAATTAGGTACCAAATACAAAGGCCTTGGTTTTTAATTAGGTATTAAAATTAGTTTTTTAATTATGCGTCTTAAAGGGCTTGGTTTTCAATTAGGTACCAAATACCATTAATTCCGAGCAAATATAAGCTGAATGACAAAATTCTAATTGACTCATCTCGAAAATCTCAGCTGAAATAAAAGAAGGAAATATTAAAGATGCTTTCTCGACAATTAAAATATGAGAATAAATTATATTGATTAATTAAAATTAATATAAATATATTATACAAAACTATCTTAAAAAAACTAATAAAAACATATTATATTGGCTGTTTATTGACTAAATTGATGTTATAATATATTATATTTCTTTATGTGTGTGTTTATATTAATGTCCCCATGCTGCGATGGCCTTCCACACCCCTCCTTCCCAGCTTTTTTTCCAGCATTTTTTTTTTATCAACTAAGTTAATTTTTGAAATTACCATTATGAAGAGATGTATTATGTTTTGCTTTTTTCTGTCCTACTATTTATATACCCAACTTTAAGACCCCTACTCACCGTAGGGGAGGGGGGCATTTTTTTCGTATCTTTAAGTGAATCGGATAAAAAATTAAACATCTAAACAGTTTAATATGTTGTTAATTATAATGGTTTTGTTTGTCCTTAGCACACGGAAGAAAAAGGTAATGGAAACTGTTAGCAAAGACGAGCCGAAATACCAAAATGAACAAAAGACCCACTATTGAAACTGGAGTATAACACCAATTCAGTGTCCTTATAATCACTTCCTGGAACATTGACAAGTCTTAGAACATCTGTTGGCTGACATGGGTCACTTCTACTGCAGAAAACAGTATCATTAACAAGAGAAATAGATTTTGTGGATTCTTCTCATACCAAATATGATGAGAAAAGGGGGAAATTGCATTAGAAATAGATTCCAGATCCCCCAGTTAGAATAACATGATACAAAACGGTTTGGAAAAGTTTCAGAATAGCGTCTTCAAAATGAAGGAACAATTGCTCAAATCAAGCTGCATATGCTTTTTGAATCTGAAACTATATTGGAAAGTATTATAGAAGCAATGCATTTAAGATTTTGCGTAGAATGTGTACTATAAGGTCAGTATTTTTATCTCTTAAGAATTTTTGTTTTGTCACGCTCGTCAGGCCTGTTTTACTTTATGGAAACTGTTATTTTCTTAATATTAATTAAAAAAAAACTTCTCGAAAAATAAGTTTTTCAAAGAAAAGTAAAGGCCATTTTAAACTTAAGCTCAGCAGATACAAATACTCTTTTAAAATTCAAAGTCAAAACGACCAGAAATTACTATTAAAGAATAAATGAAACCCAAAACAAACAGAAATTAAATAAACAATCCTAGCAAAAACCATACAACAAGTAATAATATAAATGAATAAATAGATCTTAAAGCGAGTAATGCTTAGATTGGGTATGAATATCAAGCTTAAAACGAAAAAAAAAAAATATTATTGCTATTGAAGTATAAATGAAACTTAAAACGAACGGAATCAAATAAACCATCAATGCAAACAAACATACAGTAGATATTAGTGTAAATTGATAAATAAATCTTAAAACGAGTGAAACTTAAATTGAATATGCAAATCAAGCTTGAAACGAACAAAAAACACCACAAACAAGAGTTTGGGTATGACCTCCTTCTCTCATTGTAAAAGTCTAAAACCTACTGTGTCATTGGTGCTTTACTGAAAACCAATTTTATGAATGATATTTTCTTTTGTACTTAATATTGAAAATAAACATTAAAATTATAGTAACATTTTGAACTGATGAGCTTTCAGCAATTAGTATCATTATACATCAAATATTCAGTTTATTTTTTAGCTCTTTTTAAAGTTGTTAAAGACAAATATAGTTTCCCTACAAACAAGTGTTTGAATACTGCTTCCGTTCCTAACTGTAAATTAAATAAAAAAAAAACAAGTTTTTTTTTAACTGAAAGTAAGGAGCGACATTAAAACTTAAAACGAACAGAAATTATTCCGTATATGAAAGGGGCTGTCCCCTCCTCAACGCCTCATTCTTTACGCTAACCAAACTTGTTTAAACTTGTTTTTTTAAATTTAATTTTTGAACGTTTTTGAATAAATTCAGGTTTTGATCTTGGCTCATCGTAAATGAATAATTAAAATAAAAATTTCATATTAATTTACTTTTATTTGGTTAAATGGCTTTCTCGAAACTTGTTTAATTTTATTTACGAACGTTTTTATTAGTAATAAATATTTGTAACTTACGTAACGAACTTCTATATTCATATATTTTTAATACTTATATTAGGGGGTTCGCCCCCTAGTCAATCACCTTGCTCTTTAAGCGAAAGTTCGAATTTTGTTCCAATTCTTTAAAAATGACCGCTTAATCACAAAGGCCGTTAATTAGAATAAATAGCTCTTATGAAAGTACTAAAAAATCTTTGGCTTAAAGAGCGAGGTATTGACTAGGGGGTGAACCCAATCATATATGTAATATTTTCTGTTCGTTTAAAGTTTTGATGTTGCTGCTGTTGCAGTTGAAAAACTTTTTTTTTATATTTAATTTCTGATCTTTTTTTAAATAATGCTGGGAAGTCCGGCGTCCCCTTCATAGCAATGTCCCTTCCCCCATGCAAACTTCCTTCATAAAAAGATCCTTCCACATAACCTCCGACCCCCCCCCCCCACTACCAGGAAAAATCTCCCCTGAAAACGTCTGTATACTTCCCAGTAACCAATACTATATGTTAAGATTGGGTAAAGTTCATAACTTTCAGCCCTCCTCCCGGGAACTTCGGGGGATTAAGTCATCCTAAAAGACATACTTATAATATTTTCGAACATGTTGAACAAAATGGCTATCTCAAAATTTTGATCAGGTAACTTTGGGAAAAAATGAGCGTGGGAGGGGGCCTAGTTGCCCTCCATTTTTTGGTCACTTAAAAAGGGCACTAGAACTTTTTATTTACATTCCAATGAACCCTCCCACGATATTCTAGGACCACTGGGTCGATACGATCACCCCTGGGGAAAAAAAAACAAAACAAATAAACACGCACCCGTGATCTTTCTTCTGGCAAAAAATTCAAATTCCACATTTTTGTAGATAGGAGCTTGAAACCTCTAAAGTGGGGTTCTCTGATACGCGGAATATGATGGCGTGATTCTCATTAAGGTTCTATAACCTTTAGGGGGTCTTTCCCCCTTTTTTCGAAAATCAGCCAAATTTTCTCAGGCGCGTAACTTTTGATAGGTAGGATTAAACTTGATGAAACTTATATATTAGAAATCAGCATTAAAATATGATTCTTTTGATGTATCTATTTGTATCAAAATACCGTTTTCTAGGGTTTCGGTTACCATTGAGCCGGGTCACTCCTTACTTACAGTTTCGTTTGCTTGCAAGCAAACGAATCTGTTCAATTTATAATTCAAACACTGGGTGATGAACCTGTGAGATCTATTTAGGGGTTATGGGCCGGGGGTTAGCTGACCTTTTTTGTTTTAGTTTAAGTATAAATATACTTTCATTTTTTGATAGATTTCCATTTATATTCTGTGAGAAGGCGTGTTCCAATCAATTTAAGCATTCGATTTTGTTTATACACCAGTGAATGGAATTGTTTATTCAATATGTGAGTTTTCTTTTCCTATTTATTTATATTTTTCTTTTGTTTGTTTAGTATGTTTTTTTATGTTGATGTAAGAATTTTTTTTTTTCCGTTGAGAAAGGCTCCCGGATGTGAGGCCGAAATATTCGGAGTATTTTTGTTTAATTAAGTGTTTTGTATTCACTGCTTTATAGAAATTAAAACCCGTTTTTCTTGTTTAAAATTTTTTTTGTATATATATATATATATATATATATATATATATATATATATATATATATATATATATATATATATATATATATATATATATATATATATATATATATATATATATATATATATATATATATATATATATATATGCAACAGTTTTTAGAATGAAACAAATATAGCCAGCTGGTAAGTGAAAACGTTTAATCTACGGTCTGCTTTCAAAATATTCGTACCAAAATTAATATTCTTTAAACCAAATACAACTAAACGGGCGCTTTCCTTTTCAAAGTGCTGTGATAAAAAATTGAGATGGATCGAAATCATATTAAGGGAAAAAAGTAAATTTTGAAAATAAATGGATTGGAGGGAACAGGTTGGAGGGGGGGGGGTTAAGTAGTTTTAACCTCCTTCGTACAAGGGGGATCAAATTCGTTAGCTTTCAGTTATAGTTTCGGTCTTTAATTCCATTTAATGGTTATTGACTCTATTATCATTCATAATTTCTGTTCGTTTTCAATATCATATTCAGGACTACCTAAATACTAAACTGCTTCCATCTCCTCCCTCGTCCTTTACGCTAAATACTTTTAACATGGTTTTTTGAGCATAAAGGGTCATTCAGGTTACATGGCTAAGTTTGAGAAAGGTTTTCACAGAAGTTACAATCTTTTACACCCTTTACGCTCAATGCTTCGATATTTTAAAATAATGGTCATTGATAAAACAAATTTTTCGCAATTAAATAGGAAATATCAACCCTTAGCACAAGTATTGCCTACTTGGTCCAATCATATACTGCCATGTGACGGGAGGCTGGAGGTGAATTCCCCCACCTTTCATGTTGATTTTAAGAGAGGTTCATGAAGAACCTCTCTTGAAAAAATTTAAAAGATGTACCTGTTGGGTCTTTATTCCTCCTCTCGTTCCCGAAAAGATGCTCGTCTCGTATGCCTTATAAGTAATAGTCAGTATAAAACCCTTAGTAGTAATTAGGCAATAGATGGTCCAGGAAAACAGGTTATTTTCTATATTCTAGGTATACGAGTAAGTACAATGAGCAAATGAACATTATAATGGTCCCTGAAACTGGAAAGTGGTACTTTCCAGTTTCCAGTAACCAGTACTTTCATTCTCTTTTCTAAAACTACTAACTTGAAATCTGTATATGGGAAGAAAATATCGACAGAAAAAACACAACCTATTTCTACAGGTGGTTTCGGATACACTTTGAGAACCAAATAAGGTTGTTTCTCACCAACTTCCATCAGCTTAAAACGCTACTGTGCCCTACTTTTGACATGCTCACGACCACATAAAACTTGGTGCATACGAGTTTTTTTTTCGAAGTGCAACAATAGTTATTAAAGCCTCAACTCTCAAAAAATCTAGGACAGTGGTAAATTTTCCCTTTTTCTTCTTTTTTTTACCTCTGCATTTATAAACAGAATAAATTTATCAAAAGTTTATGATTTTTATTGCTTATAGCCTTCTGTGTACCCCAATATCCCAATGTACCCCAGCCTCTACATTGAAAACTTTCCCTCTGAATAGCGGCGGATGCAGGGGGAGGGGGCAAGGGGAGTGGGGAGCGTCCCCCTTAACGTAGTCTAAATTAGTGTAATTTACTTAATTAACGCAAGTTTGCGTTAAATAAACCTGCTCCTAACGCAAGTTTATCGGATTAACCTATTTTGCGCCACCCCCTAAAAAAATCCTGGATCCCCCTGCCTCTAAAACCCTCTTTGTGGGGCCGGTTTGTGGATGACTTTATTACAGTGTAGGATCATGGCGAGACATTCAGCTAACTCCTTTTTGACTCATCTTACTACTTTGGACTCTAAATTTCAGTTCATCTTAGAACTAGAAGATAATAATAAAATGCCTTTTCTTGACGTCTTAATCTTCATTAAGTCTCTCATCCTAGAGTTTTCGATTTATAGGAAACCTACACATAACGGTAGGTAATTGCCTTTTTTCTTCCAAAACTCTCCTTGCCTAAAACAAGAGTAGTTATATCTTTGGTTGATCGCGAAATAAGAACATGGTCAGAAGCACATATAGTCCAAGAACTGAACTGTCTTAAGGACATTTTATTTTGCAATGAATGTCCCATAATATAACTTCACTTCTTGATAGAAAAAAGAAAAGGATGTATCAACTCCACAACTCCTAATAGATATTGTCCCTTTCGTGGGGGATACGAAACCTTTCCCTGTTCTACCCTATATTCCCAAACTGAGTCAGAAACTGAGAAAAATCCTAAAAAAAACATAGCCGTAATGTCACTTTTGAAAATTCAAATAAAATACAAAGCTTTTTTCAACAGCGGCAAGGATACAACAAGGATACAACAACCCCCATTTTTGTAGTGGTGTTTATACTATACCCTGTTTCTGTGGCTGTTGTTATGGTGTAAGAATTCAACAACAATTGAAGGAAAGGTTGTCTTAACACAGATCCTAAATTACCAAAGCCATGGGGCTACGCCAAAGGCCTGAGACTTTAGATTCTGCCTTGGCTCAACACATCTATGATAACCTACACCATTTCATTTTGTTTGACACCTCCATTATTGCCCTTGTTAAGGGGTCTCACTCAAGTTTTCAGGGAGGTAATTGAAATTAAAAAGCACATTCACCAAGGGATTGCCCTTCCACGCGAAGGGATTCCACAAAGGGAGACGATTGGAATCCACCAAGGAATTCCGATCGTCTTTATATTCATTCACAAAATTATATTTTGCAACCTAATAGAATCGCTAATAGCACCGTACCTGGTAAGCGATTGGCCTTTAAGAATGCTTTACATAAAATGAACTTTTGAAATACCATTCAGGATTGTATTTTTTTTTCAGTTGCCCTTTCACCGTTGTTTTAAAAGGGCCTTTCCTATTTTAGTTTCAGTAATGTTTCAAGATTTGGTTTTTATTTTATCTTTCAGATTTTTATCTGTATTTTTTTTTAGTACTTGCACTGAAGACGGCCAAGCGGAGGTCTTGACTGAAATATTTGCATAGTCCGCCTCTTTTTTTTCGCTAGCTGTTATTATTCTAGTTTTTACGATTCTTTTGTCTTGTCATAATTAGCCAGTGAGGTCTCAGGAATTATTTAATATCTCTGGGTACTGTTTCGCTTAATGGTACACAATATCTAAATTGATCGAAGAGCCTGGTTTCTCATTGAATTTACAATATTTAAACTGTTGTTTTTTGGGGTTTAGGGGGGGGGGGAAGGTACCTAGGTTAGGTTACGTATTTAATATATGCTATGCTCCCCCCCCCCCCCCCCCTATCCCCCTAATGTGCAAATATATAGCCCAAATTTGTTTCTAAACTATCATATATACATCCTATGTTATATTTTTTTTAATTAGCATTAACCAAACTTGACTTCTTTAGTGTGTACCATTAAGCAAAACAGTACCTATCTCTGATGCAACCTGTACAAGCTCCATCTCGGAGTAGAGAAAGTTAGACTAAATAATAATTCAATGAAGTGTTCCCTTAACAAAACTAAATAACAAAAGAAAAACTAAGATAAAAGAAAAGAAAACTAGTAACAGAAAACTAGCAAAGAGACAAAGACTTAATTGTAGAAGGAAAAAAAAACTAAATATTTTTTTTCAATTATGCCACGTACTTTATTGAATAAACTTTAATTTCGAAAGCTGAGGTTTCTTATATTTTCCAGTGTTAAGTCTTAACTAAGTTTTTTTTACATTTGTATCTTTTCAATTTCTTGCTGTAGCAACAAAATAACCCTGGCACTTAGAAACAGAATAAATTGATAAGAAATTTATGATTTTTTATTACTTTTATCCACCTTTTTCCGCCAATCCAACCTATGCAAAGCTTAAATTCGAAAATTAAGGTTTATTTGTTGAGTAACAGTAAAATAAAGTTAAATAAATTATTTACCGGTATTAATTCGGGAAGGGCAGGGGGAGGGGACTTGTGCTCTGATAAAGTTTTTTCTTCTTCATACATTATGAAAAAATATATTTTTGGAGGTATTTTTAGTAGAAAAATAGAAACAAAATTGACAAATTTGACTCGCTTTGACATTGAAAAATACTATATCATAAGACGTTGGTGCTTAGACATATATCTTTCTGTTAAATATATTGAAGTCTAAAACAAACCAAAAGTACAACGAAGTTACACATAATTACCTGATCGCTATATTTGCTGCAGTCAAAAAAAATTCAGTCAAGGACTGGCGAAACTTTAGCGTTAAGAGGGAAAGGGAGGCCTGGGGAATGCTGGTTCCCTTCGTTTATGAAAAAACTCATTTAAGTTATAATGGGCTCTTTACTCTGAAGAACTTTTCGTTTTTTTCTTAAATAATATTCAAAGTCTGCAATTTGAGCTATATGAGCTTAGACCATTTTTTTCCTAGCAAATACAAAATAAAAACCACATGCTATTTTCTGGTTTTTATTAACCAAAAACTGTTTAGAATAAGGCATATGCAATGATCGGTGTATTGATGTTTGATTATTAATCGGGACATCTTGTTTTCAACCGTGTGATTTTCAAAAAAAAGACTCTAAGATCTCACAATAGGTACGAAAGCACTTATATTAGCAGCTTTTTGACAGATCTAAACCGATGGATAGTGTAAGAATTTTTGCTTGATAGTATTTTAGCTTTATTTGGGCCTAAAATATTGTCTCGGGACATAAAACAGCTAAATTGGCGCTTTGCTGTAGCGTGGGCTCTGTAGTTGCCAAAGAAAGAACTAGAAACTTTAATATTTTGTTCGAATTAGCCGTTCCCCTATATTCAACAACCTCTGGAAATAAAAAAACGCTCGTTCATGACCATCATTGTCAAGGAAATACGGAACTTAGTATTTTTAGTATTTAGTATTTTTTGTATTTGGTATTTTGTAATTTTGTCATTTAGTATTTTTGTCAATTGTAACATGAAGCCTCCGGAAACTCTAAAAGTAATACCAACAAAGTTTTCCGTCCCTAATACTACGAAAGTACTGTTGTTGTTATGCAAAGTGACAATCAAGATGTTTTCACAATATCTTTTTTCTATAAATCGGTTTACCATGTTTGGAAAAATTAAGAATTTTTTTTCCTATCTTCTTAACTAAATCAATTGATATGTTATGACATGATATATGTTATTTCTAAAAGCCTTTGCGAGCCATGGCAAATACAAAAACTATAACACTATATAAGTCATAAACAAATAAACACCCTCAAATCTACATTAAATAATAAAATAAATTACAGGAAATCGTCCCTATTTCTCATACCAGTGCCTACAAGCTTACCCAACTTCTTAATCCCCTTGAAGTTTCTATCACTTAATATTATATCCACCCATTCCTCCCTTACATTCCATCCCGGAAAAACATCTCCCTCAGTCCGTTTAATTCTTCACAAATGTTCAGCATTATACCAGCAATGCACCAGTATCAAAACTCTGCCGTTCTTACCTTATCCCTTGTCATATAGAAGTGTCGCTTTTACCGACAATTGCGAATTTCGGCAGTGCATTAGTGTCATTGTTTTGTTGAGATATCTAGCAGGTTTTTTGCAAACTATTTCCTTCGGTATAAAGTCAATTTAGTCAAGGTGATATGTAGACTGTCATTTTGATTCATTAGTACAAGTAGCAAGAATATATTCCTGCTTTTTGGAACAAGCCGCCAATTTATCACTGTTTCGCTCATGCAGTAAAAGTGTCAGACTGTCCAACTGTGACGCTATTAAACGCAACGCTATTACCGACTTCGAATTCCTCATAAATTATATGCCAAATCAACGCTAAGAGGAAAGAACAAATCTGGAATTTGGAGGGACATGGGTTTATGTGTCAAAATAGCAATCCATTTTTTCATCATTCTACATGCATGCCAATTTCATAGAATTGAATGATACAGTTCTATTGTAAAAGACAATGCATAGGTTCCTTTTGTGTTATTTTTTTTATATAGCACCACTAAGCCAAAAAATAGGCTGTACCAAGAAAAATAACCCCAGGGTATTTCTTAGTTATAGGCCCAAAAACAATTTTTTTTAGTTGCGGGCTCAGACCCCATCCCTTCCTCAATTGACAAAACAATACGAAAAAACGCAATTGTATTGTTTTATAATATTCGGAGGTAAAGTGCAAAATCTCCGACGAAAAACCATTCAGTTTTTCAACTTCTCCCTTTCTTTCTTGGACGGAAACTTCTTTGCACACTTTACTTTGCCCCTCCCAAACTAGTGGTTTTGGCATTTCACAGGTTGATAGCAAAATGGTCGTAACTGACACCCGCAGTCAAAATTTAGATAGGAATGCTATATACCGTTAATTTTTTATTAGGTTTTTAGTGGTAAAGTTTGTTTTGTCGTACGATGCCTCTCAGCCTCTCATGATGCCTCTCAGCCGAACAAATCAACAATACAACTGATAGCTAAACTGTTGAGGTTGAACTTAAAGCGTGAGGTTGAAAGGACACTTCTTTCACAGAAGTGGTTGATTTTCTTGTGATTCCAAATCCGCTGGATCGCAAACCTTTTATTTATATTGAAAACATCAAAGAAATGCAGTCGGTTTACAGTATTGCTTCTCCTCTAAATGTGACATACTACTGTAAACAATTAGGAATTACAGCAAATATTCAGAATTAATATAGTTATCAAGGAAATGGGATTTGACTAGGAAATGGATTTTGACAGAATATTCAGAATTAATATAGTTATCAAGGAAATGGGATTTGACTAGTTGTCTTGATGCAGTCAAGCTCTTGTATAGTATTTGCTTTGTATAATGAACACATAGTTTATAGTAAAAGAGACTCTTCTACCTCCTTCACGAGAACCTATAACTGCATGATTCGGCTACGTTACCAAAACGCTTATGAAAGTAAACCCTTTATCAGCAGAAAGAAAAGGTTTACAAAGTGGTGGCAACGGCTTTCCGTGGGGGAGGATTTGTCAGCAGTGAACTTATAGCTAGTGATTTGTGGACTGTACCTGAGCTTTATTGGACTTGAAATTTGTTGAGTTTCACACATTACCTTTGCACCTGTGCCTGTACCCCTTACACTGTCTGAGAAGTTATTTCAACTTTTGTGCTAAATACGTCTGCTGTATTCAAGCAATTTCTACCGTCGCTAGCGCCACAATTTTGCGCCTGTTTTTCATCTTCACTGCCTGAAAGCTAAGCCTGCTTACTTGTGTTGGGTCAGTGGCGAAGAGACATTTCTGCCATCGGCGAGGCCAATTTCCGCTGAAAGCCATCTGGCTTAAGTGACTTTGTTTCTGAAGCGAGGAATTTATTCTCCAATCTACACCTAGGATTTGCTATTGTCGTCGTTGCCGTTTGTTGCTGCCGTCGTTCTCCATTCTGCCGTTTACCGTTACCATAAACTAAGTGCCTACATCAGTAACCTGAGTAAATTACTGGAAATCAAAGAAAAGTAAATCGGTAAGTCACGCATTCAGTTCGCACCGCGAATATAGGAACCTTGCTAGGAGTAATATTCATTGTTTAAAGTTTGAGTTTATTGCACATTATTAACTACCAGATTTTAACCGTTTTCTGATCGTTGTTTGCTTGCATAAAATGAGTCAAATACCTATTCTTGACCCTTCTGATAGTGGGTATAATAAAGCAATTGCTCTCTTATTTTTGAGGGAAGTTAAAAGTAAAGGCATTAATGTCCCGGAAAATTTTTATTCTGAAAGTGAAGACTATGAGCCTGGTCTAGTTGTAAAATTTTTAATGGAAGTTTTAAACCTTTTGGCGAAACAAAAAACTGATAATGAGGGAGGGACTTCTGGGCAGGGTGCAATTATTGAGAGATGAGGGTCATGTTTACAGTGAAGGTCGGGGTGTAATTGGACCTATTATGGACCCCTTAGAAAATATTCCAGTATTAGATAATCCAAAGTTTATTAAGCCATTTTTCAGCCAAAGTTTAAAGTTGAAATTCCGAGGTCCATATATTATTTTGAAGGTTTTGAAGGATTCGTTGTTTCTAGTCCAAGAGTTGTCTGGGTCTTATTTAAGGAGAACTGTTAATGCTCGTTTGGTGAAACCGGTTAAGGATACAGAAACCTTCTTGCGTTTTAACCCGGTGTTCAGACAAGAAATTGAGAAAATAAAGGACCATAATAACATTAATGAGAGTAAGGGAAAGGAGAAAAAGATTGTTGAGGCTAAGGTTACCCACAGCTATAGTTTACGGAAAAGACCAGGGCTTTTAACACTATTGGGACAATCTGAGTCCCAACTTCCTCTAGTTGATTCTACCCAAACATCTAATTCCGCAGCAGAGACCAGTTTAGAAGCGAGAGAAGATGAACTGGATCTAAGAACATTGGAAACTGAAATAATTTTTACGGGGTCTGAATCTGAGGTAGGTAACTCAGAGCTCGACAAAAATTCTGAACAACCAGAAATTAATTTGCTAAAGATACCAACTATTCAGCATCTTGATGGACCAATTATGACTCAATTGAGGTTAGAGCAGAGAAGTATAGGTAGTTTCGAAGTTAGGGAGCCAATTGCCGTAGGACCTTCTAGACCTAGTATACCTAGAAAGGTAAGTAGGGATTGAAGTCAAGAGGATTTTACAAAGAATATTAGGAAATATAATTTAGTAGAGATAGTGATGGGATTTTTCTTCAGATTTTTTATAGAATAGAACATTGGAATTTCTTCATTTTTTTTTGTCAGTTGGAATCTATGCTTTTTTTTGGAAGGGTATATTTGGAAGTTGATTTTGGGATTTGCTGAAAGATCATCAGCTGACAGTTAGAAAAGAAAAAAAAACAATTGAATTGAAAAATAAAAGAAAGGATAAATGCCTTGACTTTGTTCCTTGGAATATTTTAAAATCTTCATTTGTTTTTTTTTAAATATATGAATGGTTGTCTTCATTGGCTGGTATTTATTGTAATGGTGTTTTTCCCTCAATGTCTATTTACTTGTTTAATCTGTACTGTGTATTTGTTAATTAGGCGTAGGGAATGCGAGTTTTCTGCAAACAAGATTGCAAGCGTGACTCAAGACCGTGCCACTTTATCTAAATAGCCTTATGAAAATTTTAACTCTAGAAATGTGAAAGAGATAGGTGATCGAAAATTCACATTTGGAACCATGAGAGAACTACAAGAAAAAAGTTTGAAACCATCTAGAGTTGGGTCACTCCTTCGAGACCCTGTGAAGTGATTCTGAATAATATAGAATTGTCTGTGTATAGTTGTTTTTCTCCTTTTAGTTGGTTTTTATGTTGGTGTTGGGTGGCTCAAACAAGGAAACTCACAGTGTTTGGAAAATTATTTTTGGTATAAATAATTTCAAAAAGGGGGGGGGGGGGAATCTGTAAACTTTTAGGAATTACAGCAAATATTCAAAATTAATATAGTTATCAAGGAAATGGGATTTGACTAGGAAATGGATTTTTGACAGAATATTCAGAATTAATATAGTTATCAAGGAAATGGGATTTGACTAGGAAGTGGACTTTTGATAAAGTATTATTCGGATTTTTAATTATGGGTTTCGACTCGGAAAGGCCCACTTCCAAAGTTTACAGATATGGGGTTTTTGATTTGTTGATTTGTAATTCAACGGACTTTGGAAGTGATTATATATTGAATTTCTGAAGCGTTCAGAGTTAGTTCCTCTCTTGTCTTGATGCAGTCAAGCTCTTGTATAGTATTTGCTTTGTATAATAAACACATAGTTTATAGCACAGTTTATAGACAGTAAGCTTATCGCAGATAATTTCTGGTCTTCGGTCTCGGTGCGAACAAAAAGCTCCTCCCACTTGTTTCTGCCTTATCGTTTGTTATCGTCAATCACTGAGAAATGGTTACCAAGTGCATTATTCGTAATAGCGGGTTTCCACTTGTTTCGTGTCCAAGAGAAATCTGACTTGTCTACCCGCGAAAAGATCTGATAACGCCTATGTTTCTATCTGCAAAAACGTTCTCCGGAGCACTCGCACCCCTGTCCGGGTTTTTATAATGGGAGAGATAGAGAATGATCATACTGCTAATTCTATAAACTGTGGTTTATAGTAAAAGAGACTCTTCTACCTCCTTCACGAGAACCCATAACTGAATGATTCGGCTACGTTACCAAAACGCTTATGAAATTAAACCCTTTATCAGCAGAAAGAAAAGGTTTAAACTACAAGTGTGTTTTTGCTTGCATCGGTCAAGAAAACGACCGTTCATCCACCGCAGTACAGCAATATACTCTAAAGAAGAAGCTACAACTTCCCCCCCCCCACTGAAAAGCTGAAAAGAGGAAAGGCAATCATTAAAGTCCTAATCAGCTACCTCATTTTGGTGCTTTAACCATATAATAAACATTTCTAAACATGGTTTGTAGTCATTTTGAATAAAAGCTTAGTTTAAATGACTAAAGTAGCACAAAAAGGTAGAAACTCAACGTTTGGGTCCTAAGATAAACCTTGGTTTTGCCTGAAAAAACCTTGAAAAATTTAGACAATACAGTGGAAAAAGAACCGAAGTGCCCTCCTGCACTTTTGTCGTAACTACCTTAGCAGCAAAAAGGACGGGCAAAAATGTTGTATCTGTTTTTCCTTTGACCATTTGACCTAGTAATTTCTGCTAAACAGAACCAAAGCTCTACCATTGAGAACTTCCAGACTAGTGGCTTTAAACTGACATTTATTGTGTTTTTCTACCTACCACACCTCCAGCTCCACTGAATTCGACTTTTTTAATTGGTTTTTCTCGAAATTTGACAAAAGTGCAGATACGACCTCTTTGCTAACAATCAGCGACTTGGGAGAATGAGAACCAAAAAAGATAAACTAGGCACATCAAATAAAGGGAAACCCATTGCAAGGGCAATGGTGTCAGTTTGGAGGGAGGAAGATTCCCCCTTTTTGGGTATTTCTTTTGAAAGAATGGAAAGAAACAAGAAATTACCCCCCTCCCTCCATCTCGATTTTAAGAAATATTATAGTTCTGCCCCATCCTAACTTTTTGTGACTTGACACCCATGTGTCAGCTAGCGCAATGCTTGTAGATGTTGGTAAAGTAATCGATCGCTATATAAAATCAAGACATAATTATGGACGATAAAGCAAAAAAGAAATTATTCAACATGTACGGTAAATAATTTTAATTGTAGAACCAAATTCTGAAAAAAAAGATATAAGGCCTACTTCCTAAATTTGCCTGATTTTTGGAAAAAAGTGAAAACACCCTCTAAAAATCACAGGATCTTAATGAAAATTACACCATCATATTCAGCGTATCAGAGAATCCTACTGTAGAGGTTTCAAGCGCCTATCTGAAAAAAATGTGGTGTTTTGTATTTTTTGCCAGAAGAAAGATCACGGATGTGTTTTGTTTTTTTTCCCAGGGGTGATCATATCGACCCAGTTGTCGTAGAATATCGCAAGAGGGCTCATTCGAATAGAAACTAAAAGTTCGAGTGTCCTTTTTAAGTGACCAAAAACATTGGAAAGCAACTAGGCCCCCTACCACGCCCCTATTTTTCTCAAAATCAAAATTTTGAGATAGCCGTTTTGTTCATCATAGTAGAAAAGCCGAATAACTATGTCTTTGGGGATATCGTGACCCTCCCACAGACTATTGGGTAGTATACATATATTTTTTTGGGTGGGAGATTTTCAGCTGGTGGTATTTTCCGCGGGGATATTTTTCCATTGGAAGGAAAGTTTCCAGGGGGTAAATTTTTCGGACGAAATTTTATGACAGGAGAATTGGCCAGAATTCCTATACAAAATTCTTCTTGCATTCTAATTACCGACTCAAATTTACGTGTGGAGATGCTAAGGACAATTGTCCAGGGTAAATTTTCAATAGGATTGAATTGTCTAGAGAATAAATCCTCGGGTCAGAGGGATTTTTCCGAGAAAGAGTAACCAGATTTCCTGAAATTATTTAAAAAACGATCAGAAATTAAAATAAAAGAACAAGTTTTTTCAAACTGAAAGTAAGGAGCAACATTAAAATTTAAAACGAACAGAAATTTTAACATATATGAGGAGGGTTTTTCCTCCAAAACCCCTCGCTCTTTACGCTAAAGTTTGACTTCTGTCCCAATTCTTTAAGAACGACTCCTTAAACGATATGTTCGCTTAATTAGAACAACAAGAAGCTTTTTTTAACGTACTAAAAAACTTTAGCGTATAGAGTTAGGTATTTCGGAGGAGTAACCCCCCTCATATACGTAATAATTAGTAGGGAGGCCCCAATAGATACAGGGGGGACTCCATATATGGGCATAGAATCCATCCAAGTGCATTGATCCACGTAGGGGGGCGGATTTGTGAGAAATTGATTTGCATAATTGAGGGGAAGTAGATTTCTGTGAAATTGATTTGCATAATCGAGGAGAATTATTGACTCACGAAAGGGGAATTAAGAAACATTATGGCTTCTTTGATCTTTAGGTCTGAGGGATAAATGGTCTTTAGTGACAGAGATAAATGAATATTCTATTCTTAAATATGGCTTCCTTGATCTTTATGTCTGAGGGATAAATGGTCTTTAGTGACAGAGATAAATTAATATTCCATTTTTGAATATGGCTTCTCTGATCTTTAGTGACAGAGATAAATTAATCTTCTATCGAAACCTTCATAGTGTAGCTAGGAACACCTATCAGACAAAGAGATTAACGCGGGAAATTATTTAATGGGAATTTCAAATGTGACAGCGCAGGGATGCCAAAACAAAAGGAACACGCAGAAATTACGTTTAGGGATTATTTGGGTGAAACCGTTTGAGACATTTTAGAAGATGATTTGAGCGAAATCCTTTGAGACATTTTAGAAGATGATTTAGGCGACACAATTTGAGACATTTTAGAAGATGATTTGGGGTGAAACTCTGTGGTCGTTATTATACACAAGTTCCATTTGAACAGTATTGTGAGGTCCCCTACACCAACCCCAGAGGGCCCCCCAAAGACCCCCCTGGCCTCAAAAGGCCCCCTACCTATGTTTTAATACTTTTTGTATACCCCAACATCAAGCAATACTTTTCAAAAGGCTTTATTATATCTTTTCAGAACAAGTTCTTTTCTTAATGTCCTTCCTAAACCAATTTTACAAGTTGAAGTACTCATCTTTTTCACCACAACTTTACTTTAAGGCTTTTTTGTACACCCCAACATGAAGCAATACTTTTCAAAGGCATTTCAGAACAAGTTCTTTTCTTAATGTCCTTCCTAAACCAATTTTACAAGTTGAACTCATCTTTTTCACCACAACTTTACTTTACGACTTTTTGCGACTTTTTACAACTTTACTTTAAGGCTTTTTGAATACCCCAACATCAAGCAATACTTTTCAAAAGGCTTTATTATATCTTTTCAGAACAAGTTCTTTACGTAATGTCCTTCCTAAACCCATTTTACAAGTTGAAGTACTTATCTTTTCCCCTACAACTTTACTTTACGACTTTTTTGCACACCCCAACATCAAGCAATACTTTTCAAAAGGCTTTATTATATCTTTTCAGGTCAAGTTCTTTTCTTAATTTCCTTCTTAAACCAATTTTACAAATTCTAAATTTTTCCGTAGTAGATAGAAAAAGCTATATCATATTTGTCAATATTTTTTCGGAAGATAAAAAGTTCCACTTCAATTTTAAATTTTCTCAATGAACTGAAGAAAAGTTCAAGTTCTCTTCTGAATTTTCTCAATGAAAAAGAAATTAGTTATTAATCAATTCTATTTTTCCAAATAATATAAAAATTTTCCACTTCGGTTCAGATTTTTCTCAAAGGGATGAAAAAATTTAAAATACTGTTCCAAGTTCTTCATAGAAGATAGAAAATCTGAATTTTATCAAAGAACACAATTCAATTCAAATTTCTCCAGAGAAAAAAAACAGACACACAGTCATAGTGAGAAAGACATGCAAAAAGTTAGGTTAATTTAGGTTCAATTAGAGTGGTGCGTCACTCTAAGTGAACCTAAATTAACCTAACTTAACTAAATCTTTATCTCTTTGTGAAATAAAGAACTGAAGTGGAAGATTTTTATTTTCTCTGGAGAAATTAGAATTGAATTGTGTTCTTTGGTAAAATTCAGAAGAGAACTTGAACTTTTCTATCTTCTATGAAAAATTTGGAACAGTATTTTAAATTTTTTCATCCCTTTGAGACTAATCTGAACCGAAGTGGAAATTTTTTATATTATTTGGAAATATAGAATTTATCAATAACTTCATTCTTTTTCATTGAGAAAATTCAGAATAGAAATTGAACTTTTCTTCACCTCGTTGAGAAAATTTAAAATTGAACAAGAACTTTTTATCTTCCGGGAAAATGTTCTCAACTATGGTATAGCTTTTTCTATCTACTACGGAAAAATTTAGAATAGAACTTTAAATTTCTTTATGTCTTTGGGGAACTTAAAACTGAAGTAGAAGATTTTTATTTTCGCTGGAGAAATTAGAATTGAATTGTGTTCTTTGGTGAAATACAGAAGAGAACTTGAACTTTTCTATCTTCTATGAAAAATTTGGAACAGTATTTAAAATTTTTTCCTCCCTTTGAGAAAAATCTGAACCGAAGTGGAAAATTTTTATATTATTTGGAAATATGGAATTGATCAATAACTTTTTCTTTTTTATAGAGAAAATTTAGAAGAGAACTTGAACGTTTCTTCACTTCGTTGAGAAAATTTAAAATTGAACTAGAACTTTTTATCTTCCGGGAAAATATTCACAACTATGGTATTACTTTTTCTATCTTCCACCGAAAAATTTAGAATAGAACTTTAAATTTCTTTATGTCTTTGTGAAGTAAAGAACTGAAGTGGAAGATTTTTTTTATTTTCTCTGGAAAAATTAGAATTGAATTGTGTTCTTTGGTAAAATTCAGAAGAGAACTTGAACTTTTTTATCTTCTGTGAAAAATTTGGAACAGTATTTTAAATTTTTCCTCTCTTTGAGGCAGAACTGAACTGAAGTGGAAAATTTTTATATTATTTGATAAATAGAAATGATCAATAACTAATTTCTTTTTCATTGAGAAAATTCAGAATAGAACTTGAACTTTTCTTCACTTCGTTGAAAAAATTCAAAATTGAACTAGAACTTTTTATCTTCCGAGAAAATATTTACAAGTATGGTATAGCTTTTTCTATCTACTTCGGAAAAATTTAGAAAAGAACTTTAAATTTCTTAATGTCTTTGGTGAACTTAAAACTGAAGTGGAAGATTTTTATTTTCTCTGGAGAAATTAGAATTGAATTGTGTTCTTTGGTAAAATTCAGAAGAGAACTTGAACTTTTCTATCTTCTATGAAAAATTTGGAACAGTATTTAAAATTTTTTCATCCCTTTGAGAAAAATCTGAACCGAAGTTGAAAATTTTTATATTATTTGATAAATAGAATTGATTAATAACTAATTTCTTTTTCATTGAAAAAATTCAGAAGAGAACTTGAACTTTTCTTCACTTCGTTGAGAAAATTTAAAATTAAACTACAACTTTTTATCTTCCGGGAAAATATTCACAAGTATGGCATAGCTTTTTCTATCTTCCACTGAAAAATTTAGAATAGAACTTTAAATTTCTTTATGTCTTTGGGAAATAAAGAACTGAAGTGGAAGATTTTTATTTTCTCTGGAGAAATTAGAATTGAATTGTGTTCTTTGGTTAAATTCAGAAGAGAACTTAAACTTTTTTATCTTCTGTGAAAAATTTGGAACAGAATTTTAAATTTTTCATCTCTTTGAGACAGATCTGAACTGAAGTGGAAAAGTTTTATATTATTTGGAAAAATAGAAATGATCAATAACTAATTTTGTTTTTCATTGAGAAAATTCAGAATTGAACTTGAACTTTTCTTCACTTCGTTGAGAAAATTTAAAATTGAACTAGAACTTTTTATCTTCTGGGAAAATATTCACAACTATGATATAGCCTTTTCTATCTACTACAGAAAAATTTAGAGTAGAACTTTAAATTTCTTTATGTCTTTGGTGA
Organism: Artemia sinica; assembly: GCA_027921565.1. Taxonomy (NCBI): domain Eukaryota; kingdom Metazoa; phylum Arthropoda; class Branchiopoda; order Anostraca; family Artemiidae; genus Artemia; species Artemia sinica. The sequence goes on from CM051256.1 coordinate 30,838,350, forward strand.
ACTTAAAACTGAAGCGGAAGATTTTTATTTTCTCTGGAGAAATTAGAATTGAATTGTGTTCTTTGGTAAAATTCAGAAGAGAACTTGAACTTTTCTATCTTCTATGAAAAATTTGGAACAGTATTTAAAATTTTTTCATCCCTTTGACAAAAATATGAACCGAAGTGGAAAATTTTTATATTATTTGGAAAAATAGAACTGATTTATAACTAATTTCTTTTTCATTAAGAAAATTCAGAATAGAACTTGAACTTTTCTTCACTTCATTGAGAAAATTTAAAATTGAAGTAGAACTTTTTATCTTCCGAGAAAATATTCACAACTATGATATAGCTTTGTCTATCTACTACGGAAAAATTTACAATTTGTAAAATTGGTTTAAGAAGGATATTAAAAAAAGAACTTGTTCTGATAGATATAATAAAGCCTTTTGAAAAGTATTGCTTGACGTTAGGGTGTGCAAAAAAGTCGTAAAGTAAAGTTGTGGTGAAAAAGATAAGTACTTCAACTTGTAAAATTGGTTTAGGAAGGACATTAAGAAAAGAACTTGTTCTGAAAAGATATAATTAAGCCTTTTGGAAATTATTGCTTGATGTTGGGGTGTGCAAAAAAGTCGTAAACTAAAGTTGTGGGGAAAAAGATAAGTACTTCAACTTGTAAAATGTGTTTAGGAAGGACATTAGGTAAAGAACTTGTTCTGAAAAGATATAATAATGCCTTGTGAAAAGTATTGCTTGATGTTGGGGTATTCAAAAAGCTTTAAAGTAAAGTTGTGGGGAAAAAGATGAGTACTTCAACTTGTAAAATGGGTTTAGGAAGGACATTACGTAAAGAATTTGTTCCGAAAAGGTATAATAAAGCCTTTTGAAAAGTATCGCTTGATGTTGGGGTATGCAAAAGTCGTAAAGTAAAGATGTGGGGGAACTTTTCTTCACTTCGTTGAGAAAATTAAAAATTGAACTAGAACTTTTTATCTTCCGGGGAAATATTCACAACTATGATATAGCTTTTTCTATCTACTACGGAAAAAATTTAGAATAGAACCTGAACTTTCTTTATGTGTTTGTGAAATAAAGAACTGAAGTGGAAGATTTTTATTTTCTCTGGAGAAATTAGAACTGAATTGTGTTCTTTGGTAAAATTCAGAAGAGAACTTGAAATTTTTTATCTTCTGTGAAAAATTTGGAACAGTATTTTAAATTTTTCATCTCTTTGAGACAGATCTGAACTGAAGTGGAAAATTTTTATATTATTTGGAAAAATAGAAATGATCAATAACTAATTTCTTTTTCATTGAGGAAATTCAGAATAGACCTGGAACTTTTATTCACTTCGTTGAGAAAATTAAAAATTGAACTAGAACTTTTTATCTTCCGGGAAAATATTCAAAACTATGTTAAAAGAACTTGTTCTGAAAAGATATAATAAAGCCTTTTGAAAAGTATTGCTTGATTATGGGGTGTGAAAAAAAGTCGTAAAGTAAAGTTGTGGTGAAAAAGATATGTACTTCAACTTGTAAAATTCTTTTAGGAAGGACATTAAGAAAAGAACTTGTTCTGAAAAGATATAATAAAGCCTTTTGGAAAGTATTGCTTGATGTTGGAGTGTACAAAAAAGTCGTAAAGTAAAGTTGTGGGGAAAAAGATAAGTACTTCAACTTGTAAAATGGGTTTAGGAAGGACATTACGTAAAGAACTTGTTCTGAAAAGATATAATAAAGCCTTTTGAAAAGTATTGCTGGATGTTGGGGTATTCAAAAAGCCTTAAAGTAAAGTTGTGGGGGAAAAGATGAGTACTTCAACTTGTAAAATTGGTTTAGGAAGGACATTAAGAAAAGAACTTGTTCTGAAAAGATATAATAAAGCCTTTTGAAAAGTATTGCTTGATGTTGGGGTGTGCAAAAAAGTCGTAAAGTAAAGTTGTGGGGAAAAACTTAAGTACTTCAACTTGTAAAATGGGCTTAGGAAGGACATTACGTAAAGAACTTGTTCTGAAAAGATATAATAAAGCCTTTTGAAAAGTATTGCTTAATGTTGGGGTATGCAAAAAGTTGTAAAGTAAAGTTGTGGTGAAAAAGATAAGTACTTCAACTTGTAAAATTCTTTTAGGAAGGACATTAAGAAAAGAACTTGTTCTGAAATGCCTTTGAAAAGTATTGCTTGATGTTGGGGTGTGCAAAAAAGTCTTAAAGTAAAGTTGTGGTGAAAAAGATGCGTACTTCAACTTGTAAAATTGGTTTAGGAAGGACATTAAGAAAAGAACTTGTTCTGAAAAGATATAATAAAGCCTTTTGAAAAGTATTGCTTGATGTTGGGGTATGCAAAAGTATTAAAAAATTGGGAGGGGGGCCTTTTGGGGCCAGGGGGGCCTTTGGGGTCGTTGGGGGGGGGCATTGGAGGCTCTTTTGGGGCACCGGAGGGCCCTTTGGGGGGACCCGGGGGGACTCGGGAGGCCCTTTGGGGTTGGGGTAGGGGACCTCACAACACTGTTCAAATGGAACTTGTGTATTTTAACGACCACAGAGTTTCACCCCAAATCATCTTCTAAATCATCTTCTAAAATCATCTTCTAAAATATCTCAAACTGTTTCGCCTAAATCATCTTCTAAAATGTCTCAAACGGTTTCGCTCAAATCGTCTCCTATAATGTCTCAAACGGTTTCGACCAAATAATCCCTAAACGTAATTTCTGCGTGTTCCTTTTGTTTCGGCGTCCCTGCGCTGTCACATTTGAATTTCCCATGAAATCAATTCCCGCGTTAATTTCTTCATCTCATAGGTGTTCCTAGCTACACTATTAAGGTTTTGATAGAATATTAATTTATATCTGTCACTAAAGATCAGAGAAGCCATATTTAAAAAATAGAATATTAATTTATCTCTGTCACTAAAGACAATTTATCCTTCAGACCTAAAGATCAAAGAAGCCATATTTAAATATAGAATATTCATTTATCTCTGTCACTAAAGCCATTTATCCCTCAGACCTAAAGATCAAAGAAGCCATAATGTTTCTTAATTCCCCTTTCGTGAATCAATAATTCCCCTCGATTATGCAAATCAATTTCTCAGAAATCTACTTCCCCTCGATTATGCAAATCAATTTCTCAGAAATATGTCCCCCTTCGTGGATCAATACACTTAGATGGATTCTATGCCCATATATGGAGTCCCCCCTGTATCTATTGGGGCCTCCCTACTATAATTTCTGTTTGTTTTAAATTTTAATGTTGCTCCTTTCTTTCAATTGAAAAACCTTGTTTTTTTTTATTTAATCTAGCTAAGAATAGATCCTCAGATGATTGGCCAACATCCAGAAAAAGAGCTGAAAAAACGAAACCAATTCATAGAATAATGTAGGACATGACAACTCGAAATTAATAGTAGACAAGAAATGTATAGAATTCATAAAAACAAAAGAATCAAATAATAAAACAAAAACATATGAAATAAAGACAACTTATTGTTTGTTATTAAATTGGGGTCAGCTGGGAGATACCACCAGCCTAAATGGACCTTTTGAATAGCGAGTGGGTTTCGAAACCCTGTGCGGACATCGTTGCTATAACAAAAAGTCAACCAGATGAGGTCACGGTTTTTAGGATACCTTTGAAAAGCTGAAAATTAGAACAATTGGAAAATTCAGACAATTAGAAAAATTCTTTACTTGATATCTTTTATTTTAATATTTTGCATATAAGCTTAAGTTTCATTTTGCCGTCTCTCTCATTTTCACCTACTCTAACGTTTTGGTCTTCCATAAGTTATACACACCATATTAGGCATCAAGGCCGTCTCCAGGGGCGGTTGGGTTAGAGGGTTTGAAAACTCATGAAATGTTTGTCCGACTCGTAAAAAATCTAACAAAAATGTATATAAACAATTTTTTGATGCGCTTTTTATTTTTTTGGTAACCCCCCCCCCCGAAAAAAAAATCCTGGATACAGTCCTGGTAGGCATAATCTAATCTACACCTCCAAAATACCTCTGGTGCGGTCATCAATACTGCTGAGCCAAACCGGTTTTTTGCTGTTCTAGATCTTCTGCCTCCGTTCTGGTATAGAGTAAATAAAAAAAAAAAACAAGTATTTTCAACTATAAATAAGAAGCAACATTAAACTTAAAATGAACTTGAATTATACCGTATATGAGGGGGGGGGGGCAGTCCCTTCCTCAACTTTTGCCTTTTACGCAAAAATTCGTGACCGATTTTTTAAAATCATGCCAGGAAATCCCCCCCCCAGCGTAAACTTTTTCCTCGAAATATCCTTCCGGAAAATTTCCACCTCACAGAAAATTCTCTCGGAAGAAAAATCGGGGAGTCAAGTCGTCTCCAGAGGTATAGTTATTGCACTTTTCAATTATGCTGAATCCAATGGCTATCTCAAAACTCTGATCGAATGCCTTTGGAGAAAAGGGGCATATGAGGTGGGCTAGTTGCCCTCCAATTATTATGGTTACTTGAACCATGGGGGCATTGGTTCGATACGATCAGCCCTGGGAAGAAGAAACACACATGTGTGATCTTTCTTCTGGCAAAAAATACAAAATTCCACAATTTGTAGATAGAAACTCAAAAACTTTGCATTGTGGATCCCTGAAATGATGAGTATAATTATGTGAATATCATTAAGAATACTTGACTTTTTGGGGGTGTTTTCTCTATTGTTATTGTTATATATTGTTATCAAAATTTTGTTTTTTAGAGTTTTGGTTACTATTAGGCCGAGTCACTCCGTACTTACAGTCCGTTACCTCGAACTGTTTGATTCATTCAATTCATAATAAACTAGTTTAGCTTAAACTTAAAAATGTGTTTCGGAAAATAGGCTTTAGATTATTTTTCTTCAAACTATCAATCTAATCATGTCACACTGTCAAACTGACCAAACAGACATTTAAAATGATATAATATATGAATTGTTTGAACAATAAAGGTCACCTACAAATCTCCCAATAAGCAGAATTATAAATTGTATGGACCCAATTTATTTAACTTAAGTGTTCTCCTCGTTGCAAATTTTCCCCTCCTCATATCATATAAATTTGTATTTTGGTTATATTCACTTTCTTCCTTTTAAATACAGGTTAAATTTATGACACAAAACAAAATGTAATCTGGCCCACTGCTACGCAAATCTTCTTTATGACTGATAGAAATGCTGTTTCTCTTCCAGTTAAGTGTCACCAAATCACAAATATCAGATACTGTAGAAGATTTCACACCTCAAACAGGGAATCGCTTCTAAAGGGATGATAACCACACGATGATAACAAATCAATTAGCTCTTGAGTAAACTACAAGTATCTTTTTTTTTGTTGAAGAACCGAGGGGCTCCCTAACTTTAGAAATCATACGCACCATCATGCACGTGCAACGCATTTTGGAAGTTGACGTGTGGCACGATTTGAACCATGAGTGGTGTAATGAAGGATAGCGAAGTGGGGAATGTGTTACATGGGGCTGAATAGGTGATACTCCAAGATAAACACCGAATGGTGGAAAGTGGAAAGCCCCCAGGGAAGGATTACGACAAGGATTTTACATTTGAATTTACTGCTTTATTTTTTGCAGTGGTATGCTTCCATAAAGATTTTATTATGGTATTGGTTAAGTAAGAAGGTTGATAGTTAGTTATTAATATTTAAGACAGTTTGTTCAGCAAAAAAAAATGGCCCAAGCTTATTAAAAAAAAAATGCAGAAACTTGAAGATCTTCTCAAAGACATCTGCAAACATAATGAAATCTTCCATGTGCACAAACTGCATATTCCATTTCACTAGCGTTATGCAAAAACGTCTAAGTCACATTTTTTACGAAATTGAGTTATGGGCTCCACCTTATGTAAAATTTCACGACAAGTCGTTTGGTATGATCAGAATCGATCTACGTCTTCAAATAAGGTCACAGTCAAAAATTTGAATTTTCAGTCTAAGTTCCTTTAGAGCAATTTTAAATCGCAAAAACAAGCCAATTCCTTGGATCCAGCGGTAACTGGACTTGGCATGTTTTTGCTTTTTGTCTGTGGCCGCAAGATTTGACTTGTACTGTTTTGATTCATCACCATCATCAGTGTTTACAAACCAAATGGAATTTCTGGAAGGAGAAAAAGGTGAAAAGATTAAACTAATAAAGTATTTTGCTAAATTTTGATTTTCTTGTGTTTATTAGTTTAAAGGTTAATATTAAGGCACTTAAGCCATTTTTCCTTTTCTTCTTTTCATCTTGAGACTGGTAGTGTTAAATTGCTTTTGTTTTGGTGTTTCCTATAGTGCTTGGCTAGCAATTAGAAGTGTTCGACCCTCCTGACTTAGCATGTTCAGCTACATCTTCTGTTATCTCAGACCAATGTCATTATTATGAGTAAAAATCATAAGAATCTGGTTAACAAGCAATAGTTACCCTGGTCCCCTTAATCCTGCTCTGGGGATAATCATGAAAGCAATTATGCTTTTAAGAAAGAAGACTAAAGAGTTCCAAAAGGACTCAATATTGGTAGGGTCAATCAACGGTATTAACTGTTTGAAGGTCAAGAATCAATATGTGTCCAATAAGGTTCTGGTGATAAGGAAGCTAGATTTGGCTGATGATCTAATGTTAACATTTTCCTGTGATAAGGATTACCCTGTCCCAAGTTCACAAGGATTGCAGGAAAATCCCCCCAAGGGCTACATGCCTGAGGGGCTTGTCTTTTTTGATAATACACCCTCAGTAAAATTTGTCTTGTATGCAGATGACTTAGCCATTTGGACCGAGGGCACTTGTCCTGAAACTTGCAAACCCAAGCTTCAGGGAGCTATTGATAAACTGTCAATATGGCTTAATCCAAAAGTCTGATTTTTCCTATCCCAAAAACTACTGGCACAGTTTTCTATAGGAAAGTGACCATAATAAATTAAATTGGAATGTTCATATTTCTTTTCTGACTAATGCACTTGAAAAATGGCTGAATTTTATGCGTGCTGTTGCAGGGCAAAAGTAGGATGCCAGCCAAGATGGGCTTCGAAAACTACTCATTTCCATAATATATGGAAAGATTGAATATTGTCTTCCTGTGTACTTCTGAGCTTCAAAAAAGTACTTTCTAAAATAGAATCATTAGTACATTAGAGTCTGAGACTTATCACTGGTGCTCTTAAAAGTCAACCCACTGCAGCACTGTACAAGAAGGTGAATATCCCTTCTTTAGAAGAAAGGTTCTTGAAATTAGTAGAAAGGGGGGTACCAGCCCGAACAGGACCACGTGGTTTATGGTTTTCTCACTGAGAATGAAAAAACAGAATTTTTCTCACTTGAAAAAACATAAATTTTCTCACTTTGATGGATGTTTCTTGGACGATTATGGGTGTTGGTCAATTTATTTGATGTTTTTCTCGGATGTCAACATCAATTTATGTCTGTTTTATGGTTTTTGTCAGTGAGAATGAAAAAACAGGATTTTTCTCACTTTGATAGATGTTTTATGGTTTTTGTCAGTGAGAATGGAAAAACAGGATTTTTCTCACTTTGATGGATGTTTCAAGGTCGATTTATTTGTTGTTGTTTGTCCAGGTGTAATGACAATGGGGTGATTAACATAATCGACGGGGAATTATTGATTCACGAAAGGGGAATTAAGAAACAAACATGGCTTCTTTGTTGTTTGGCTAACCTAACCTGAGAAATTGATTTACATAATCTGCGGGGGAATTATTGATTCACGAAAGGGGAATTAAGAAACATTATGGTTTCTTTAATCTTTAGGCCTGAGGGATTTTCTCACTTTGATGGATGTTTTCTTGGACGGTTATGTGTGTTGGTCAATTTATTTGATGTTTTTCTCGGATGTCAACAGTAATTCATGTCTGTTTTATGGTTTTTGTCAGTGAGAATGAAAAAACAGGATTTTTCTCACTTTGATGGATGTTTTATGGTTTTTGTCAGTGAGAATGGAAAAACAGGATTTTTCTCACTTTGATGGATGTTTCAAGGTCAATTTATTTGTTGTTGTTTGTCCAGGTGTAATGACATTGGGGTGATTTACATAATCGAGGGGTATTATTGATTCACGAAAGGGGAATTAAGAAACAAACATGGCTTCTTTGTTGTTTGGCTAACCTAACCTGAGAAATTTATTTACATAATCTGCGGGGGAATTATTGATTCACGAAAGGGGAATTAAGAAACAAACATGTCTTCTTTGATCTTTAGGCTAACCTAACCTGAGAACTTGATTTACATAATCGCTAGGGGAATTATTGATTTACGAAAAGGGGAATAAAGAAACAAGTATGGCTTCTTTGATCTTAGGTCTGAGGGATAAACGTTCTTTAGGTCAGAGAGAAAAATTAATATTCTATTTTTAGATAGGGCTTCATTGATCTTTAGTGTCAGGAATTAGAAATGACATCACTTGTTATCTTGGAATTATGCGGGAGTCTAAAGAGATAGAAATTCTATTTTTAAATATGGCTTCACTGATCTTTAAGTCGGAGAGATAAGTTGATATTCTAACGAAACCTTAATAGTGTAGCTAGGAACATTTATGAGATGAAGAGATTAACGCGGGAAAAGGGTTTTCTAGAAATTTCAAATTTGACAGCGCAGGGATGCCAAAACAATAGGAACACGCAGAAATTACTTTTAGGGGATTATTTGGGCGAAACCGTTTTAAACATTTTAGGGAATTATTTCGGCGAAACAGTTAGAGACATTATAAAAGATGATTTTAGAAGATGTTTTAGAAGAGGTTTTGAGTGTGGTCGTTATAATACACAAGTTCTATTTAAACAGTGTTGTGAGGTCCTATACCCCAACCCCAAAGGGCCCCGATCCCCCTACCCCGACCCCGAAGGAAGCCCCCGGCCCAATAGCTTAGAGTCTTAGCTTAGAGTTTTTGTTAAAATTGAAGTTTAGTTTAGTAATAGTTAAGAGTTTAGAGTTTTAGCATAGAGTCTTAGCTTAGAGTTTTAGTTAGAGTTCTAGTTTTAGTTAAGAGTTTAGAGTTTTTTAGCTTAGAGTCTTAGCTTAGAGTTTTTGTTAGAGTTCTAGTTTAGTTTAGTTTTAGTTAAGAGTTTAGAGTTTTAGCTTAGATTCTTAGCTTAGAGTTTTAGTTAGAGTTTTAGTTTAGTTTAGTTTTAGTTAAGAGTTTAGAGTTTTACCATAGAGTCTTAGCTTAGAGTTCTAGTTAGAGTTGAAGTTTAGTTAAGTTTTAGTTAAGAGTTTCGAGTTTTAGCTTAGAGTCTTACCTTAGAGTTTTTGTTAGAGTTCTAGTTTAGTTTTAGTTAAGAGTTTAGAGTTTTACCTTAGAGTCTTAGCTTAGAGTTTTAGTTAGAGTTCTAGTTTAGTTTAGTTATAGCTAAGAATTTAGAGTTTTAGCTTAGAGTCATAGCTTAGAGTTTTAGTTAAAGTTCTAGTTTAGTAAAGTTATAGTTAAGAGTTTAGAGTTTTACCTTAGAGTCATAGCTTAGAGTTTTAGTTAGAGTTCTAGTTCAGTTTAGTTTTAGTTAAGAGTTTAGAGTTTTAGCTTAGAGTCTTAGCTTATAGTTTGTGTTAGAGTTCTAGTTTATTTTAGTTTTAGTTAAGAGTCTCGAGTTTTTAGCTTAGAGTCTTAGCTTAGAGTTTCTGTTAGAGTTCTAGTTTAGTTTACTTCTAGTTAAGAGTTTAGAGTTTTAGCTTAGAGTCTTAGCTTATAGTTTGTGGTAGAGTTCTAGTTTAGTTTAGTAATAGTTAAGAGTTTAGAGTTTTAGCTTAGAGTCTTAGCTTAGAGTTTTTGTTAGAGTTCTAGTTTAGTTTTAGTTAAGAGTTTAGAGTTTTACCTTAGAGTCTTAGCTTAGAGTTTTAGTTAGAGTTCTAGTTTAGTTTAGTTATAGCTAAGAATTTAGAGTTTTAACTTAGAGTCATAGCTTAGAGTTTTAGTTAAAGTTATAGTTTAGTAAAGTTATAGTTAAGAGTTTAGAGTTTCACCTTAGAGTCATAGCTTAGAGTTTTAGCTAGAGCTCTAGTTCAGTTTAGTTTTAGTTAAGAGTTTAGAATTTTAGCTTAGAGTCTTAGCTTATAGTTTGTGTTAGAGTTCTAGTTTATTTTAGTTTTAGTTAAGAGTCTCGAGTTTTTAGCTTAGAGTCTTAGCTTAGAGTTTCTGTTAGAGTTCTAGTTTAGTTTACTTCTAGTTAAGAGTTTAGAGTTTTAGCTTAGAGTCTTAGCTTATAGTTTTTGTTAGAGTTCTAGTTTAGTTTAGTAATAGTTAAGAGTTTAGAGTTTTAGCTTAGAGTCTTAGCTTAGAGTTTTTGTTAGAGTTCTAGTTTAGTTTAGTTATAGTTAAGAGTTTGGTGTTTTACCTTAGAAACTTAGCTTAGAGTTTTAGTTTAGTTTAGTTTCAGTTAAGAATTTAGAGTTTTAGCTTAGAGTCTTATGTTAGAGTTTTTATTAGAGTTCTAGTTTAGTTTAGTTTTAGTTAAGAGTTTAGAATTTTTAGCTTAGAGTCTTAGTTTAGAGTTTTTTGTTGAAGTTCTAGTTTAGTTTAGAGTTTTAGCTTAGACTTAGAGTTTTAATTAGAGTTCTAGTTTAGTTTAGTTTTAGTTAAGAGTTTAGAGTTTTAGCTTAGAGTCTTAGCTTAGAGTTTTTGTTAGAGTTTTAGTTTGGTTTAGTTTTAGTTAAGAGTTTAGAGTTTTAGCTTCGAGTCTTAGCTTAGAGTTTTTGTTAGAACTCTAGTTTAGTTTAGTTATAGTTAAGAGTTTGGAGTTTTACCTTAGAGACTTAGCTTAGAGTTTTAGTTTAGTTTAGTTTTACTTAAGAGTTTAGAGTTTTAGCTTAGAGTCTTAGCTTAGAGTTTTTGTTAGAGTTCTAGTTTAGTTTAATTTTAGTTAAGAATTTGATGTTTTACCTTTGAGTTTCAGTTAGAGTTCTAGTTTAGTTTACTTTTAGTTAAGAGTTTAGTGTTTTACCTTAGAGTCTTAGCTTAGAGTTTTAGTTAGAGTTCGAGTTTAGTTTAGTTTTAGTTAAGAGTTTAGAATTTTAGCTTAGAGTCTTAGCTTAGAGTTTTTGTTAGAGTTCTAGTTTATTTTAGTTTTAGTTAAGAGTTTAAAGTTTTTAGCTTAGAGTCTTAGCTTAGAGTTTTTGTTGAAGTTCTAGTTCAGTTTAGTTTTAGTTAATAGTTTAGAGTTTTAGCTTAGAGTCTTACCTTACAGTTTTTGTTAGAGTTGAAGTTTGGTTTAGTAATAGTTAAGAGTTTAGAGTTTTAGCTTAGAGTCTTAGCTTAGAGTTTTTGTTAGAGTTCTAGTTTAGTTGAGATATAGTTAAGCGTTTGGAGTTTTACCTTCGAGACTTAGCTTAGAGTTTTAGTTTAGTTTAGTTTTAGTTAAGAGTTTAGAGTTTTTTAGCTTAGAGTCTTAGCATAGAGTTTTTGTTAGAGTTCTAGTCTTGTTTAGTTTTAGTTAAGAGTTTAGAGTTTTACCATAGAGTCTTAGCTTAGAGTTCTAGTTAGAGTTGAAGTTTAGTTTAGTTATAGTTAAGAATTTAGAGTTTTAGCTTAGAGTCATAGCTTAGAGTTTTACTTAAAGTTGTAGTTTAGTTAAGTTTTAGTTAAGAGTTTAAAGTTTTAGCTTAGAGTCTTACCTTAGAGTTTTTGTTAGAGTTCTAGTTTGGTTTAGTTTTAGTTAAGAGTTTAGAGTTTTAGCTTAAAGTCATAGCTTAGAGTTTTAGTTAAATTTATAGATTAGCAAAGTTATAGTTAAGAGTTTAGTGTTTTTAGCTTAGAGTCTTAGCTTAGAGTTTTAGTTAGAGTTCTAGTTGAGTTTAGTTTTAGTTAAGAGTTTAGAGTTTTAGCTTAGAGTCTTAGCTTATAGTTTGTGTTAGAGTTCTAGTTTAGTTTAGTTATAGTTAAGAGTCTCGAGTTTTTAATTAGAGTCTTAGCTTAGAGTTTCTGTTAGAGTTCTAGTTTAGTTTACTTCTAGTTAAGAGTTTAGAGTTTTATATCTTAGTGTTTATATTAGAGTTCTAGTTTAGTTTAGTTTTAGTTAAGAGTTTAGAGTTTTTAGCTTAGTGTCTTAGTTTAGAGTTTTCTGTTGAAGTTCTAGTTTAGTTTAGAGTTTTAGCTTAGACTTAGAGTTTTAATTAGAGTTCTAGTTTAGTTTAGTTTTAGTTAAGAGTTTAGAGTTTTAGCTTAGAGTCTTAGCTTATAGTTTGTGTTAGAGTTCTAGTTTATTTTAGTTTTAGTTAAGAGTCTCGAGTTTTTAGCTTAGAGTCTTAGCTTAGAGTCTTAGCTTATAGTTTGTGTTAGAGTTCTAGTTTAGTTTAGTAATAGTTAAGAGTTTAGAGTTTTAGCTTAGAGTCTTAGCTTAGAGTTTTTGTTAGAGTTCTAGTTTAGTTTTAGTTAAGAGTTTAGAGTTTTACCTTAGAGTCTTAGCTTAGAGTTTTAGTTAGAGTTAAAGTTTAGTTTAGTTATAGCTAAGAATTTAGAGTTTTAGCTTAGAGTCATAGCTTAGAGTTTTAGTTAAAGTTATAGTTTAGTAAAGTTATAGTTAAGAGTTTAGAGTTTTACCTTAGAGTCATAGCTTAGAGTTTTAGCTACAGTTCTAGTTCAGTTTAGTTTTAGTTAAGAGTTTAGAATTTTAGCTTAGAGTCTTAGCTTATAGTTTGTGTTAGAGTTCTAGTTTATTTTAGTTTTAGTTAAGAGTCTCGAGTTTTTAGCTTAGAGTCTTAGCTTAGAGTTTCTGTTAGAGTTCTAGTTTAGTTTACTTCTAGTTAAGAGTTTAGAGTTTTAGCTTAGAGTCTTAGCTTATAGTTTTTGTTAGAGTTCTAGTTTAGTTTAGTAATAGTTAAGAGTTCAGAGTTTTAGCTTAGAGTCTTAGCTTAGAGTTTTTGTTAGAGTTCTAGTTTAGTTTAGTTATAGTTAAGAGTTTGGTGTTTTACCTTAGAAACTTAGCTTAGAGTTTTAGTTTAGTTTTAGTTAAGAGTTTAGAGTTTTAGCTTAGAGTCTTATCTTAGAGTTTTTATTAGAGTTCTAGTTTAGTTTAGTTTTAGTTAAGACTTTAGAATTTTTAGCTTAGAGTCTTAGTTTAGAGTTTTTTGTTGAAGTTCTAGTTTAGTTTAGAGTTTTAGCTTAGACTTAGAGTTTTAATTAGAGTTCTAGTTTAGTTTAGTTATAGTTTAGAGTTTATAGTTTTAGAGTAGAGTCTTAGCTTAGAGTTTTAGTTAGAGTTTTAGTTTGGTTTAGTTTTAGTTAAGAGTTTAGAGTTTTAGCTTAGAGTCTTAGCTTAGAGTTTTTGTTAGAGCTCTAGTTTAGTTTAGTTATAGTTAAGAGTTTGGTGTTTTACCTTAGAAACTTAGCTTAGAGTTTTAGTTTAGTTTTAGTTAAGAGTTTAGAGTTTTAGCTTAGAGTCTTAGCTTAGAGTTTTTGTTAGAGTTCTAGTTTAGTTTAATTTTAGTTAAGAATTTGATGTTTTACCTTTGAGTTTCAGTTAGACTTCTAGTTTAGTTTACTTTTAGTTAAGAGTTTAGTATTTTACCTTAGAGTCTTACCTTAGAGTTTTAGTTAGAGTTCTAGTTTAGTTTAGTTTTAGTTAAGAGTTTAGAATTTTAGCTTAGAGTCTTAGCTTAGAGTTTTTGTTAGAGTTCTAGTTTATTTTAGTTTTAGTTAAGAGTTTAAAGTTTTTAGCTTAGAGTCTTAGCTTAGAGTTTTGTTGAAGTTCTAGTTCAGTTTAGTTTTAGTTAATAGTTTAGAGTTTTAGCTTAGAGTCTTACCTTACAGTTTTTGTTAGAGTTGAAGTTTGGTTTAGTAATAGTTAAGAGTTTAGAGTTTTAGCTTAGAGTCTTAGCTTAGCGTTTTTGTTAGAGTTCTAGTTTAGTTTAGATATAGTTAAGCGTTTGGAGTTTTACCTTCGAGACTTAGCTTAGAGTTTTAGTTTAGTTTAGTTTTAGTTAAGAGTTTAGAGTTTTTTAGCTTAGACTCTTAGCATAGAGTTTTTGTTAGAGTTCTAGTCTTGTTTAGTTTTAGTTAAGAGTTTAGAGTTTTACCATAGAGTCTTAGCTTAGAGTTTTAGTTAGAGTTAAAGTTTAGTTTAGTTATAGTTAAGAATTTAGAGTTTTAGCTTAAAGTCATAGCTTAGAGTTTTACTTAAAGTTGTAGTTTAGTTAAGTTTTAGTTAAGAGTTTCGAGTTTTAGCTTAGAGTCTTACCTTAGAGTTTTTGTTAGAGTTCTAGTTTAGTTTAGTTTTAGTTAAGAGTTTAGAGTTTTAGCTTAGAGTCATAGCTTATAGTTTTAGTTAAATTTATAGATTAGCAAAGTTATAGTTAAGAGTTTAGTGTTTTTAGCTTAGAGTCTTAGCTTAGAGTTTTAGTTAGAGTTCTAGTTAAGTTTAGTTTTAGTTAAGAGTTTAGAGTTTTATCTTAGAGTCTTAGCTTATAGTTTGTGTTAGAGTTCTAGTTTAGTTTAGTTATAGTTAAGAGTTTAGAGTTTTACCATAGAGTCTTAGCTTAGAGTTTTAGTTAGAGTTAAAGTTTAGTTCAGTTACAGTTAAGAATTTAGATTTTTAGCTTAGAGTCATAGCTTAGAGTTTTACTTAAAGTTATAGTTTGGTTAAGTTTTAGTTAAGAGTTTCGAGTTTTAGCTAAGTCTTAGCTTAGAGTTTTTGTTAGAGTTCTAGTTTAGTTTAGTTTTAGTTAAGAGTTTAGAGTTTTACCTTAGAGTCTTAGCTTAGAGTTTTTGTTAGAGTTCTAGTTTAGTTTAATTTTAGTTAAGAATTTGAATTGAGTTTCAGTTAGAGTTCTAGTTTAGTTTACTTTTAGTTAAGAGTTTAGTGTTTTACCTTAGAGTCTTAGCTTAGAGTTTTAGTTAAAGTTCTAGTTTAGTTTAGTTTTAGTTAAGAGTTTAGAATTTTAGCTTAGAGTTTTAACTTAGAGTTTTGTTAGAGTTCTAGTTTATTTTAGTTTTAGTTAAGAGTTTAGAGTTTTTAGCTTAGAGTCTTAGCTTAGAGTTTTTGTTCAAGTTCTAGTTTAATTTAGTTTTAGTTAATAGTTTAGAGTTTTAGCTTAGAGTCTTAGCTTAGAGTTTTTGTTACAGTTGAAGTTTAGTTTAGTAATAGTTAAGAGTTTAGAGTTTTAGCTTAGAGTCTTAGCTTAGAGTTTTTGTTAGAGTTCTAGTTTAGTTTAGATAAAGTTAAGCGTTTGGAGTTTTACCTTCGAGACTTAGCTTAGAGTTTTAGTTTAGTTTAGTTTTAGTTAAGAGTTTAGAGTTTTTTAGCTTAGAGTCTTAGCTTAGAGTTTTTGTTAGAGTTCTAGTTTAGTTTAGTTTTAGTTAAGAGTTTAGTGTTTTACCTTAGAGTCATAGCTTAGAGTTTTAGTTTAGAGTTCTAGTTTAGTTTAGTTTTAGTTAAGAGTTTAGAGTTTTTTAGCTTAGAGTCTTAGCTTAGAGTTTTTGTTAGAGTTCTAGTTTAGTTTAGTTTTAGTTAAGAGTTTGATGTTTTACCTTAGAGTCATAGCTTAGAGTTTTAGTTGGAGTTCTAGTTTAGTTTAGTTTTAGTTAAGAGTTTAGAATTTTAGCTTAGAGTCTTAGCTTAGAGTTTTTGTTAGAGTTCTAGTTTAGTTTAGTTTTAGTTAAGAGTTTAGAGTTTTTAGCTTAGAGTCTTAGCTTAGAGTTTTTGTTGAAGCTCTAGTTTAGTTTGGTTTTAGTTAAGAGTTTATAGTTTTAGCTTAGAGTCCTAGCTTAGAGCTTTTGTTAGAGTTTTAGTTTAGTTTAGTTTTAGTTAAGAGTTTAGAGTTTTAGCTTAGAGTCTTAGCTTAGAGTTATAGTTAGAGATGAAGTTTGACATGGGCGGATTTTCCGTCGAGTATGGTTAGGTTAGGTTAGATCAAGTTAGGTTAGGTTAAGTTAGGTTAGGTTAGCCTACGTACGCGCGCGTACGTGGGCTAACCTAACCTAACCTAACTTAACCTAACCTAACTTGATCTAACCTAACCTAACCATACTCTCCGGAAAATCCCCCCATGTCAACTTTGTACCAGTTAGATTAGGTTAGCTTATCATGAGCGCTCATGATAAGCTAACCTAATCTAACCTAACTTAAACGTGGAGAAACCTAAGCTCTAACCTAACCTAACCTAATCTAACCTATGGTTTTGGTATTTCTATGCAATATTGTGTAATTTTGTGGTTATGCTAGTTTAGGCTAAACTTCAACTCTAACTAAATCTCTAAGCTAAGATTCTAGGCTAAACCTCTAAGCTATAACTCTTAACTAAAACTAAAGTAAACAATAACTCTAACTAAAACTCTAAGATAAGACTCTAAGCTAAAACTATAAACTCTTAACTATAACTAAACTAAACGAAACTTCAACCCTAACTAAAACTCTAATCAAAAACTTTAAGGTAAAACTCAAAACTCATAACTAAAACTAAACTAAACTAGAACTCTAAATAAAACTCTAAGCTAAGACTCTAAGCTAAAACTCGAAACTCTTAACTACAACTAAACTAAGCTAGAACTCTAACTAAAACTCTAAGCTAAGACTCCAAGCTAAAACTCTAAACCCTTAACTATAACTAAACTAAACTTCAACTCTACGTAAAACTCTAAGCTAAGACTCTAAGGTAGAACTCTAAACTCTTAACTAAACTAAACTAGAACTTCAACAAAAACTCTAAGCTAAGACTCTAAGATAAAACTCTAAACTCTTAACTAAAACTAAACTAAACTAGAACTCTAAGTAAAACTCTAAGCTAAAAAACTCTAAATTCTTAACTATGACTAAACTAAACTTCAACTTCAACAAAAACTCTAAGCTATGATTCTATGATAAAACTCTAAACTCTTAACTAAACTAAATTAAAACTCTAACAAAAACTCTAAACTATGACTCTAAGCTAAAAAATCTAAATTCTTAACTATAACTAAACTAAACTTCATCTCTAACTATAACTCTAAGCTAAGACTCTAAGCTAAAACTCTAAACTCTTAACTAAAACTAAACTAAACTAAAACTCTAACAAAAACTCTAAGCTAGGACTCTAAGCTAAAACTATAAACTCTTAACTAAAACTAAACTAAACTAGAGCTTCAACAAAAACTCTAAGCTAAGACTCTAAGCTAAAAACTCTAAACTCTTAACTAAAACTAAACTAAACTAGAACTCTAACAAAAACTCTAAGCTAAGACTCTAAGCTAAAATTCTAAACTCTTAACTAAAACTAAACTAAACTAGAACTCCAACTAAAACTCTAAGCTATGACTCTAAGGTAAAACACCAAACTCTTAACTAAAACTAAACTAAACTAGAACTCTAACAAAAACTCTAAGCTAAGACTCTAAGCTAAAAAACTCTAAACTCTTAACTAAAACTAAACTAAACTAGAACTCTAAACTAAAACTCTAAGCTATGACTCTAAGGTAAAACACCAAACTCTTAACTAAAACTAAACTAAACTAGAACTCTAACAAAAACTCTAAGCTAAGACTCTAGGCTAAAAAACTCTAAACTCTTAACTAAAACTAAACTAAACTAAAACTCTAAGCTAAGTCTCGAAGGTAAAACTCCAAACGCTTAACTTTATCTAAACTAAACTAGAACTCTAACAAAAACTCTAAGCTAAGACTCTAAGCTAAAACTCTAAACTCTTAACTATTACTAAACTAAACTTCAACTGTAACAAAAACTCTAAGCTAAGACTCTAAGCTAAAACTCTAAACTATTAACTAAAACTAAATTAAACTAGAACTTCAACAAAAACTCTAAGCTAAGACTCTAAGCAAAAACTCTAAACTCTTAACTAAAACTAAAATAAACTAGAACTCTAACAAAAACTCTAAGTTAAAACTCTAAGCTAAAATTCTAAACTCTTAACTAAAACTAAACTAAACTAGAACTCTAACTAAAACTCAAAGCTAAGACTCTAAGGTAAAACACTAAACTCTTAACTAAAAGTAAACTAAACTAGAACTCTAACTGAAACTCAATGGTAAAACATCAAATTCTTAACTAAAATTAAACTAAACTAGAACTCTAACAAAAACTCTAAGCTAAGACTCTAAGGTAAAACTCTAAACTCTTAACTAAAACTAAAACTATACTAGAACTCTAACAAAAACAACTCTAAGCTAAGACTTAGCTAAAACTCGAAACTCTTAACTAAAACTTAACCAAACTATAACTTTAAGTAAAACTCTAAGCTATGACTCTAAGCTAAAAATCTAAATTCTTAACTGTAACTAAACTAAACTTTAACTCTAACTAAAACTCTAAGCTAAGACTCTATGGTAAAACTCTAAACTCTTAGCTAAAACTAAACTAAACTAGAACTCTAATTAAAACTCTATGTCTAAGCTAAAACTCTAAACTAAAACTAAACTAAACTAGAACTTCAACATAAACTCTAAACTAAGACTCTAAGCTAAAAACACTAAACTCTTAACTAAAACTAAACTAAACTAGAACTCTAACAAAAACTCTAAGCTGAGACTCTAAGCTAAAACTCTAAACTCTTAAGTAAAACTAAACTAAACTAAAACTCTAAGCTAAGTCTCTAAGGTAAAACTCCAAACTCTTAACTATAACTAAACTAAACTAGAACTCTAACAAAAACTATAAGCTAAGACTCTAAGCTAAAACTCTAAACTCTTAACTAAAACTAACCAAACTAGAACTCTAACAAAAACTCTAAGCTAAGACTCTAAGCTAAAACTCTAAACTCTTAACTAAAACTAAACTAAACTAGAACTCTAATTAAAACTCTAAGTCTAAGCTAAAACTCTAAACTAAACTAGAACTTCAACAAAAAACTCTAAACTAAGACACTAAGCTAAAAACTCTAAACTCTTAACTAAAACTAAACTAAACTAGAACTCTAATAAAAACACTAAGATATAAAACTCTAAACTCTTAACTAGAAGTAAACTAAACTAGAACTCTAACAGAAACTCTAAGCTAAGACTCTAAGTTAAAAACTCGAGACTCTTAACTATAACTAAACTAAACTAGAACTCTAACACAAACTATAAGCTAAGACTCTAAGCTAAAACTCTAAACTCTTAACTAAAACTAAACTTAACTAGAACTCTAACTAAAACTCTAAGCTAAGACTCTAAGCTAAAAACACTAAACTCTTAACTATAACTTTGCTAAACTATAACTTTAACTAAAACTCTAAGCTATGACTCTAAGCTAAAACTCTAAACTCTTAACTAAAACTAAACTAAACTAGAACTCTAACAAAAACTCTAAGGTAAGACTCTGAGCTAAAACTCGAAACTCTTAACTAAAACTTAACTAAACTACAACTTTAAGTAAAACTCTAAGCTATGACTCTAAGCTAAAACTCTAAATTCTTAACTATAACTAAACTAAACTTCAACTCTAACTAGAACTCTAAGCTAAGACTCTATGGTAAAACTCTAAACTCTTAACTAAAACTAAACAAGACTAGAACTCTAACAAAAACTCTATGCTAAGACTCTAAGCTAAAAAACTCTAAACTCTTAACTAAAACTAAACTAAACTAAAACTCTAAGCTAAGTCTCGAAGGTAAAACTCCAAACGCTTAACTATATCTAAACTAAACTAGAACTCTAACAAAAACTCTAAGCTAAGACTCTAAGCTAAAACTCTAAACTCTTAACTATTACTAAACCAAACTTCAACTCTAACAAAAACTCTAAGCTAAGACTCTAAGCTAAAACTCTAAACTATTAACTAAAACTAAACTGAAACTAGAACTTCAACAAAAACTCTAAGCTAAGACTCTAAGCTAAAAACTCTAAACTCTTAACTAAAACTAAAATAAACTAGAACTCTAACAAAAACTCTAAGCTAAGACTCTAAGCTAAAATTCTAAACTCTTAACTAAAACTAAACTAAACTAGAACTCTAACTAAAACTCTAAGCTAAGACTCTAAGGTAAAACACTAAACTCTTAACTAAAAGTAAACTAAACTAGAACTCTAACTGAAACTCAAAGGTAAAACATCAAATTCTTAACTAAAATTAAACTAAACTAGAACTCTAACAAAAACTCTAAGCTAAGACTCTAAGGTAAAACTCTAAACTCTTAACTAAAACTAAACTAAACTAGAACTCTAACAAAAACTCTAAGCTAAGACTCAGCTAAAACTCGAAACTCTTAACTAAAACTAACCAAACTATAACTTAAGAAAACTCTAAGCTAGACTCTAAGCTAAAATCTAAATCTTAACTGAAACTAAACTAAAATTAACTCTAACAAAACTCTAAGCTAAGACTCTAAGCTAAAACTCTAAACTCTTAGCTAAAACTAAATTAAACTAGAACTCTAAATAAAACTAAGCAAAGACTCTAAGCTAAAAACTCTAAACTCTTAACTAAAACTAAACTAAACTAAACTCTAATGAAACTCTAAGTCTAAGCTAAAACTCTAAACTAAACTAAAACTCTAAACTAAACTAGAACTCAACAAAAACTCTAAACTAAGACTCTAAGCTAAAAACTCTAAACTCTTAACTAAAACTAAAAACTAGAACTCTAATAAAAACTCTAAGATAAGACTCTAAGCTAAAACTCTAAACTCTTAACTAAAACTAAACTAAACTAAAACTCTAAGCTAAGTCTCTAAGGTAAAACACCAAACTCTTAACTATAACTAAACTAAACTAGAACTCTAACAAAAACTCTAAGCTAAGACTCTAAGCTAAAACTCTAAACTCTTAAGTAAAACTAAACTAAAGTAAAACTCTAAGCTAAGACTCTAAGCTAAAACTCTAAACTCTTAACTATAACTAAACTAAACTAGACTCTAACAAAAACTCTAAGCTAAGACTCTAAGCTAAAACTCTAAACTCTTAACTAAAACTAAACTAAACTAGAACTCTAACTTAAAACTCTAAGTCTAAGCTAAACCTCTAAACTAAACTAGAACTTCAACTAAAAACTCTAAGCTAAGACTCTAAGCTAAAAACTCTAAACTCTTAACTAAACTAAACTAAACTAGAACTCTAACTAAAACTCTAAGATAAGACTCTAAGCTAAAACTCTAAACTCTTAACTAAAACTAAACTAAACTACAAAACTCTAAGCTAAGACTCTAAGGTAAAACACAAACTCTTAACTATAACTAAACTAAACTAGAACTCTAACAAAAACTCTAAGCTAAGACTCTAAGCTAAAACTCTAAACTCTTAACTATTACTAAACTAAACTAGAACTCTAACACAAACTATAAGCTAAGACTCTAAGCTAAAACTCTAAACTCTTAACTAGAAGTAAACTAAACTAGAACTCTAACAGAAACTCTAAGCTAAGACTCTAAGCTAAAAACTCGAGACTCTTAACTAAAACTAAAATAAACTAGAACTCTAACACAAACTATAAGCTAAGACTCTAAGCTAAAATCTAAACTCTTAACTAAACTAAACTGAACTAGAACTCTAGCTAAAACTCTAAGCTAGACTCTAAGGTAAAACTCTAAACTCTTAACTATAACTTTACTAAACTATAACTTTAACAAAAACTCTAAGCTATGACTCTAAGCTAAAACTCTAAATTCTTAGCTATAACTAAACTAAACTAGAACTCTAACTAAAACTCTAAGCTAAGAATCTAAGGTAAAACTCTAATCTCTTAACTAAAACTAAACTAGAACTCTAACAAAAACTCTAAGCTAAGACTCTAAGCTAAAACTCTAAACTCTTAACTATTACTAAACTAAACTAGAACTCTAACACAAACTATAAGCTAAGACTCTAAGCTAAAACTCTAAACTCTTAACTAGAAGTAAACTAAACTAGAACTCTAACAGAAACTCTAAGCTAAGACTCTAAGCTAAAAACTCGAGACTCTTAACTATAACTAAACTAAACTAGAACTCTAACACAAACTATAAGATAAGACTCTAAGCTAAAACTCTAAACTCTTAACTAAAACTAAACTAAACTAGAACTCTAACTAAAACTCTAAGCTATGACTCTAAGGTAAAACTCTAAACTCTTAACTATAACTTTACTAAACTAGAACTTTAACTAAAACTCTAAGCTATGACTCTAAGCTAAAACTCTAAATTCTTAGCTATAACTAAACTAAACTAGAACTCTAACTAAAACTCTAAGCTAAGACTCTAAGGTAAAACTCTAAACTCTTAACTAAAACTAAACTAGAACTCTAACAAAAACTCTAAGGTAAGACTCTAATCTAAAACTCGAAACTCTTAACTAAAACTTAACTAAATTTCAACTCTAACTAGAACTCTAAGCTAAGACTCTATGGTAAAACTCTAAACTCTTAACTAAAACTAACCTAAACTAAACTAGAACTCTAACTAAAACTCTAAGCTAAGAATCTAAGCTAAAACTCTAAACTCTTAACTAAAACTAAACTAAACTAGAACTCTAACAAAAACTCTAAGCTAAGACTCTAAGCTAAAAAACTCTAAACTCTTAACTAAAACTAGAACTCTAACTAAAACTCTAAGCTAAGACTCTATGCTAAAACTCTAAACTCTTAACTATTACTAAACTAAACTTCAACTTTAACAAAAACTCTAAGCTAAGACTCTAAGCTATTGCGCCGGGGGCTTCCTTCGAGGTCGGGGTAGGGGGATCGGGGCCCTTTGGGGTTGGGGTATAGGACCTCACAACACTGTTTAAATAGAACTTGTGCATTATAACGACCACACTCAAAACCTCTTCTAAAACATCTTCTAAAATCATCTTTTATAATGTCTCTAACTGTTTCGCCGAAATAATTCCCTAAAATGTTTAAAACAGTTTCGCCCAAATAATCCCCTAAAAGTAATTTCTGCGTGTTCCTATTGTTTTGGCATCCCTGCGCTGTCACATTTGAAATTTCTAGGAAACCCTTTTCCCGCGTTAATCTCTTCATCTCATAAATGTTCCTAGCTACACTATTAAGGTTTCGTTAGAATAGCAACTTATCTCTCCGACTTAATGATCAGTGAAGCCGTATTTAAAAATAGAATTTCTATCTCTTTAGACTCCCGCATAATTCCAAGATAACAAGTGATGTCATTTCTAATTCCTGACACTAAAGATCAATGAAGCCCTATCTAAAAATAGAATATTAATTTTTCTCTCTGGCCTAAAGAACGTTTATCCCTCAGACCTAAGATCAAAGAAGCCATACTTGTTTCTTTATTCCCCTTTTCGTAAATCAATAATTCCCCTAGCGATTATGTAAATCAAGTTCTCAGGTTATGTTAGCCTAAAGATCAAAGAAGCCATGTTTGTTTCTTAATTCCCCTTTCGTGAATCAATAATTTCCCCGCAGATTATGTAAATAAATTTCTCAGGTTAGGTTAGCCAAACAACAAAGAAGCCATGTTTGTTTCTTAATTCCCCTTTCGTGAATCAATAATTCCCCTCGATTATGTAAATCACCCCAATGTCATTACACCTGGACAAACAACAACAAATAAATCGACCTTGAAACCTCCATCAAAGTGAGAAAAATCCTGTTTTTCCATTCTCACTGACAAAAACCATAAAACATCCATCAAAGTGAGAAAAATCCTGTTTTTTCATTCTCACTGACAAAAACCATAAAACAGACATGAATTACTGTTGACATCCGAGAAAAACATCAAATAAATTGACCAACACACATAACCGTCCAAGAAAACATCCATCAAAGTGAGAAAATCCCTCAGGCCTAAAGATTAAAGAAACCATAATGTTTCTTAATTCCCCTTTTGTGAATCAATAATCCCCCGCAGATTATGTAAATCAATTTCTCAGGTTAGGTTAGCCAAACAACAAAGAAGCCATGTTTGTTTCTTAATTCCCCTTTCGTGAATCAATAATTCCCCTCGATTATGTAAATCACCCCATTGTCATTACACCTGGACAAACAACAACAAATAAATCGACCTTGAAACATCATTCAAAGTGAGAAAAATCCTGTTTTTCCATTCTCACTGACAAAAACCATAAAACATCCATCAAAGTGAGAAAAATCCTGTTTTTTCATTCTCACTGACAAAAACCATAAAACAGACATGAATTACTGTTGACATCCGAGAAAAACATCAAATAAATTGACCAACACACATAACCGTCCAAGAAAACATCCATCAAAGTGAGAAAATTCATGTTTTTTCAAGTGAGAAAAATTCTGTTTTTTCATTCTCAGTGAGAAAACCATAAACCACGTGGTCCTGTTCGGGCTGGTAACCCCCTTTCTACTGAAATTATCCTCTAATTACTTTATGAAAGTTAACAAAAATCATAACCACCCCGTTTTTCAAGGAGTGTTCTGCAAATTTATCATCCTCATGTGAAAATTGGAAGACATATAGTAGTCCAGCCATTGTCAAGTTGAGCTCCTTACTGGATAGTATTGGTGTTCCTGAAAATATAATATTTTGTTGCAAGACTCAGACCTCCTCCAACCCTCCCAATAGTATTGATAATGTCATAGACACTAATATCCCTGGCATGGATTGTGCTAAGAATAAGATCAACACTCAAATCCGTCGTCAACTAACATTAGCTAAAATGGCAGAATTTTGTAGTTAGAAAAAGATTTTTACTAATCAATCAGTTTCCAATGATGGAAAGGCTTCCATAGGTATTTTTTCTGAATGGAATGGTTCATCAATTGGGATTAGAGTTTCAGATGGATTCTCGATTTTCCCTGCGGAATGCCTTGCTGTCCAGAAAGCTCTTGATGCTATGCTGGAAGCTGGATCAGGTTCCTTTGTTATCTTCTGTGATTCTAAAAGTGTTCTTTCTAATCTTAAAAAGAGGCAATGAAATGTTATTCCAATTATTGTTCATCTGCAGAAAAGGATTAAAAAAATCATGTCTTCCCAGGCTTTTCAACTGAAAATGATTTGGGTTCCTTCTCACATAATGATTAAGGGTAACAAAGTTGCTGATAGTCTTGCTAAACATGCTATTCACCACTCAATTACTCAGAAGGTCACTCTCACTGTAAATGAATCCTCAAAGTTAATAACCTCTGCTGCAAACGTTTTTAGAATTAATAAAACCAGAATTGCAGGTACATATACATATTTTTTGTCTTTTGCCGGGCAATGTATCCCCAATTCACATTATCCACCCAAATAGAAAACCAAAAAATAGCGTATTCTCGCTACAACAACAGGAGAAAAAGCTAGTTTTACATTTATTTAAGTCTTTGTGGGCTCATTGGCCAAATTTGAGAACTGATTCCACGGATATAAAAGTGTACATTTAAGCTCATTTGGTTAGGAGAGTGTTGTGACAGAACTGAAAGATGCTTGATACTCTTAAAAGGCTATAAACTAGTTTTCAACACTACCTCTTTTCCAGGCAATATGGATCGCAGAACCAGTGAAAACTTGATCTTTCGAAACCTTCTGATCTATATGCAATTGACGAAATTTTGATGGAGAGTGACCCAGAGGAGGATCTTTCTTCTGCAGAATCGATGATTTCTGAGTTTGTTCCTTCCAGTAGTAGCAGCAACGAAGAAGACTCCGTTGCTCTTGTTCTTAATCCTCCAAAGGTATACAAAAGCCTTCAGCCAGCTGAGGAAGTGGACTATGAAGGCGAGCCAACCCAGTCAGTTAGTGTTTTACAAAGAGAAGAGAGTCCTAGTGAAATTAAAAATAATACAAGCCAACAAGAACAGAATGTGCCATCACGTGGGTCAGGGAATGTTGTTGAAGACCCGGTGACAGATTCTTTGCCTGACCAAGACAGTGAAGTTACTGCGGAAGAAGCATATTCCGGACGAAAGCGTGGCCGAAGTTCTAAGTACATGAGACGGAGAGAACGGACTGAAAGAAAATACAAAGGCAAAGAATATGTGAGTGCCAAAAATATTGCTCCCCCTGCTAGAAAACAGAATGAAGCTTTTAGAAGTTGCAGGCTGAGCTGTTCCGAAAAACTTGGTAGTGAAACGAAAGCTAGTCTGTTTGAATCGTACTGGGCTATAGGTGAAAAGAAACAGCAGCAGCAATTTCTTCTCAACTGCATGAACAGAACTCGACCAAAACGAACCAGAAAGAGAAAAGATGACAGTAACAAGGAGCGCTATCCCTGGTACTATTATGTGACTGTTGAATCGGAGAAAGGTAAAATATGCAAGTCCTGTTTTACGTCTGTCTTTGCTCTAACCAAAGCAGAGCTTGCAACGGTTCAAGGAAAACATGGGAAGTTCTCTATTATTAGCACTCCTGAGAGACGCCAAGCTTTCAACAGATCAGTCCCGGCTGACATTGAGCTCATAAAGCAGCACATTGAATCATTTCCTGCTTATAAATCCCACTATGGAAGGTCACAAACTTCCAGGAAATATCTTTCTTCTAATCTTAGCCTTCAGAAGATGTACAATCTTTACAAAGGTTCTGCTGCAGAAAAGGGGTTGCCAGTAAAATCGGTTGCAATGTAAAAAAAGTTTTCTATCAAGAATACAACCTTGGATTTAAACCTCCTTTAAGGGACTCCTGTGGAACGTGTGAGAAGCTTAAGCAACAGATTAATTGTGCTGATCCTGAAGATTCCAAAAGAGTCTTACAAGCTTAGATTGAGGCCCATGAGACACCCTATAGATCGACGTACGAGTCGAAACACAAAGACAAAGAGGTTGTAAAGAACGACCATTCCACTCTGTTGTGGGTTTTTTATCTTCAGCAGTGTCTTCCTACGCTCTTTGTACAGACTAAAATAGCTTTCTGCAAAAGGCAACTGTGGACCTACAACCTTACCATTCACGTAATAAGCAAATTGAAAGAGGGAAAGTCATACAATTACCTTTGGAACAAAGGATTGGGTGACAAGGGAGCCTCTGAGGTAGCCTCTTGTCTTTTCAAGCATCTGAAGGCACTACCGTCAAGAATAACACAGCTAGTCTTGTACTCGGACACATGTGGTTCTCAGAATCGAAATGTGTATGTGACCGGAATGTTTTCGTATTACGTTTCTAAAATTGCTTCGGAGGATTTTGAATTGATAGATCAAAAGTTTCTCGAACTCGGACGTACTCACATCGAGTGCGACAGCGATCATGCCAGGATTGAGAAGGCCAAAAAGTATACAGACTTTGAAATCCAAGTTCCAGCTGACGGGACGAACTTAATACGTCTTGCAAGGGGAAAAATTCCCATGACCGCCACTGAGATGCCGAAGTCAGAAATGTTTGACTTTAACAAATTTTTCAGGAAAAGATATGTCAAAAGGACAGTGGACACCGAATATCAGCCATTATCTTGGTTAGCTGTCCGTTGGTTGAGGTACAAAAAAGAATTTGGCATCATTAAGTTCAAAACTTGTCTAGATGAAGATGCACCGTTCAGAATAATGAATTTTAGAAAGAGAGGATCCCAGAAAATCTCATTTGCAGGTATGAAGACAAAGTATCCCAATGGGAAGACGATTTCCAAAGCGAAATACGACGACTTGATGTCACTTCTGCCGTTTGTGCCTGAGGACTATCATGCCTTCTACAAAAATTTGCTTTATGACAATACAGCGGTGGACTAAATCGAACATGAAAATGAAGAAGAATGAGCTAATATTCTCATGTTTTACAATTTTTTTTTACCATTTCTTACATAAACGAAGCTGACTGAGCTTGAATTTGCAATTTGTTTTTTGAAAGATTTTGAGAAAATTTAATTTGTAAAAACCGATTAAGTCCATTGTCTCAAAATATACTCCATTTTAGCGAAATCTAATGGCAAATTTCAGTTCCTCGAAGTTTTTTTTACATATATCATTTTTCCCCAGCAGTTTTCGTTCATAATCGGATTCAGGAGACGCTTTCAACCAGAAAAATCTAATATTCTAATAAAAGCTAATATTCTCATGTTTTACAATTTTTTTTTTACCATTTCTTACATAAACGAAGCTGACTGAGCTTGAATTTGCAATTTGTTTTTTGAAAGATTTTGAGAAAATTTAATTTGTAAAAACCGATTAAGTCCATTGTCTCAAAATATACTCCATTTTAGCGAAATCTAATGGCAAATTTCAGTTCCTTGATGTTTTTTTTACATATATCATTTTTCCCCAGCAGTTTTCGTTCATAATCGGATTCAGGAGACGCTTTCAACCAGAAAAATCGCTCTCCTGTAAAATTTGGAAAATTTTGGAAAATTTGGACTTAGACGGTTTTTGCAAAACGCTAGTGATTTTAAACCGCACAGCATGTCATGAAACAAATCTCCCATTTTATCCAACCTACTGTGGTTGAAGGAATGTAATCAAACCTGATAATTACAGACAAAATGATTAATTTTGGGGGTTAAATGGGTATGAGTGGGCTTTAGATGAACTGTGCTGTAATGGTCTAATGACAGCCTTCTAATTTTACAAAGCTTTAATAGGCTTACTCCTATGTTTGTCTATATGGGGCACAGTCGGAATTTCATTCAGTAGGTGTTCCAACTTACCTTTAAGAAAGGATTCCAGTTCTTTTCCTGGGAAGAAACTTATTTAAAAAAAGAAGCTAAATCGGTTTTACAATTGAGATTGCTCTAATTAATAGTTATCATTCCCAAATCTGCTACGGACCGTGGTTCGCTCTTTACTAAATTGCAAAAATCTCATCAACCATGATTATGTAACTTTCTCTTACACTGCTTTTGGTACTTTCCCATTATATGGGCACTTCTAAAAAGACAAGGTTGGTTAACGCTAACGAAATAAAATAAAATAGGATGAATATATAATAGTTTAAAAACAAATTTGGGCTACATATTTGCGCATTAGGGGGGGGGGGGGAGGTAAAGCATTACATATATTAAATACGTAACCTAACCTAACCTAGGTACCTTTTCTCCCCCTAAACCCCAAAAGACAACGGTTTAAATATTGTAAATTCAATGAGAAACCACGCTCTTCGATCAATTTAGATAACAATTACCCGCTTTACGAGTCTCTATTACTGCATTCTTTCGACTGTCCATAGCTGAGGTGCCCATATAATGGGAAAGTACCCTGCTTTTCAAATTATTTCTCCACTATTATTTATGGTTGTACTGGGATGTCAACAAATTAGATTAAATGGTTGAGTTTCTTCTTTTCTTTTAGAAGCTTAACGCAAACAAATTTAGGAGTATCAATTGAGTAAACTGATCTTTTTCGTTTTGTGAATAAGAAGGCCAAAGGCTGGACAACAGTAATTACTGGATCAGTATGAGTTAAATCAAAATAACTAGCTAAAAAAACGGAAAATTGAGTACCCAAAGTTTGAATTCATTTTAAGTTTTTTGGCGTTGGCTGGCAATTGGATCGCAAGTATATTCCGGCTTACCGTAGCTTATTGGAATAATTAGTGATAAAAAATAGGAAACATAAGAGATAAAAAAAGTAGCGCCATTTATCTTAATATAATAATTTTTTACGTTGTTTTTGCAACGATAATGTTCTTTAAATCAGAATAAACTTAATAATTCAATAAAGACAATTTTACAAAAAAAATATATTTTAAAGCAGCGATTAAGGCATGATGATGGTTATGATAAGAAGCAAACTTGCTGTATGTGCCGACAAAACGAATAAATGATTATTATCCTCTACGAAACTTATAGAACTAGTGGACTTGCTATGATCGAATTTCTATTCAAACAGTTCGTGGTAACGAACTGTAAGTAAGGAGCGACCCGGCTCAATGGTAACCGAAAGTCTAAAAAACAGAATTTTGATACCAATAGATACATCAAAAGAATCAGATTTTAATTTTGATTTCAAATATATAAGTTTAATCAAGTTTAATCTTACCCATCAAAAGTAACGCACCTGAGAAAATTTGGCTTATTTTCGAAAAAAGGAGAAAAGACCCTCTAAAAGTTATAGAACCTTAATGAAAATCATATTCAGCGTATCAGAGAATCCTACTGTTGAGGTTTCAAGCTCCTATCTACAAAAATGTGGAATTTTCCATTTTTTGCCAGAAGAAAGATCACGGACGCGTGTTTATTTGCTTTTTTTCCCAGGGGTAATCGTATTGACCCAGTGGTCCTAGAAAATCGTAAGAGGGCTCATTGGAACGGAAATTAAAAGTTCTAGTGCCCTTTTTAAGTGACCAAAAAATGGAGGGCAACTAGGCCCCCTCCCACGCTCATTTTTTCCCAAAGTCACCCAATTAAAATTTTGAGATAGCCATGTTGTTCAGCATAGCCGAAAATCTAATAAATATGTCTTTTAGGATGACTTAATCCCCCGCAGTTCCCAGGAGAAGGGCTGCAAGTTATGAACTTTGCCCATTGCTTACATATTGTATTTGTTATTGGGAAGTATACAGACATTTTCAGGAAGGATTTTTTTTGGAGGGGTTACTCGGGAGAATATTTCCGTGGAGGATGTTTCTTTGGGGTAAGGGACATTTTTATGAAGGGGACGCCGGATTTCCAAGCATTATTTAAAAAAAACAATCAGAAATTAAATAAAAAAAAACAAGTTTTTTCAACTGAAAGTAAGAAGCAACTTTAGAACTTAAAACGAACAGAAATTATTACGTATATGAGGAGGTTCACCCCCAAGTCAATACCTCGCTCTTTACGCTACAGTTTTTTTAGTGCTTTCAAAGGAGCTATCTATTCTAATTAAACGGCCTTTGTGATTCAGGGGTTTGTGAATTAAACAAAATTTTAACTTTTAACGTAAAGAGCTTGGTATTGACTAAGGGGAGAACCCCCCCCCCATTTACGTAATAACATATACGTAATAAAAAAAACAATAAAAAAAACAAGCGATACGGCACAATAGTAATCGAAACTTTTAAAAACGGAATTTTGATGTCAATAAATGTATCAAAAGAATGGGCTTATAATGCTGATTCTAAATATATAAATTTTATTAAGTTTAGTATTACTCATCAAAGACTACGAGCCTGAGAGAATTTACCTGATTTTGTAAAGAGGGGGGAAATATCCCCTACAAGTGAAAGAATTTTAATGAAAATCACACTGTCAGATTCAGCGTATCAGAAAACCCTATTACATAGGTTTCAAGCTCATATCTGCAACTTTGTATTTTTTGCCAGAAGAAAAATATACGAATATAGAAGTTCGTTACGTAAGTTACTTTGTAAGTTACGTCAGAACCAAATTTAGAGACAGCCATTTAGCGAAAAAAAAAGTAAAATTTTTATGCAAATTTTGTTTACTTATTCAATGACGGTGAGCCAAAACACAAGCTGCATTAACTAAAAAAGGATCAGAAATTAAATAAAAAAAACAAGTTTTTTAAACTGAAAGTAAGGAGCGACATTAAAACTTAAACCGAACAGAAATTATTCCGTATATGAAAGGGGCTGTCCCCTCCTCAACGCCTCACTCTTTACACTAAAGTTTGACTTTCTCACAACTCTATTTTTGAAAAACTTTAATAAAAACTTTAGCGTAAAGAGCGAGGCGTTGAGGAGGGGACAGCCCCTTTCATATACGGAATAATTTCTGTTCGTTTCAAGTTTTAATGTCGCTCCTTACTTTCAGTTTAAGAAAATTGTTTTTTTTATTTAATCACTATTAATCGTAAGATTTTCTATTAAATTTATGTTCAATTACAGAACCTGAAAAATGTAACAACAGGAGGTACAGGTGCAGGTGCCTGCAGGACCAGGCACTTCTTGAGTCTGATGGGCCTAACTAGGCTTGAGAACCAAGGCAAACTGTGTGTACTTCTATAGGCTTATGAACGAAAGTTACAGACCTAAAGTATCTGAAAGAGCCGAACAGTTGAAAGTGCAAGAGTTTGCAAGAAAGTGAAAGAATTGCAAAAGTTGAAAGAGTAAAAGTCAGTGCTCTCAGCAGACACCAGAAGAAAAGCATAACTTTTACTGAATACTGTCAAAGACTGTGGTTTCTGTAATAGTCTTTAAAATCGGAGAAAAAAGTCCTTCAAAATCCTTCAGTCCTTCAAAGTCTGAGCTCCTATTCGCCTGCAGTCCTTCAAAGACTTGGACTGCGGGGTTGACTTGGACTGCAGACTTCAAAGTCTGCAGTCCTTCAAAGTCTGAGCTCCTATTCGCCCCAGTAAATATTGTTTGGTGACACATGAAAATTAAATGCCTTAAAGAGCAGGTTTAGAAACAGAAACTAACTATATATTTAATTTAAAGCGAACTAAATTGATTGTCTACGGTTTTCAGTCCAACAGAACTCCAGCGCAAGTCAGCGCAAGCACAAGTCAACCCCGTACAAAATAACGTTAAATTATTTTTAGGCTGGTGTCAAAAACATTGATTGCCATACGACGACCTGGAAACACTCCCAGGGGAAGGCTGGTCGTCCAGAATCATCTGTTTTAGCTTCTTTTTGCAATTTAGGCAGTAAAGCAGTATAAGAGAAAGTTACATAATCATGGTTGATGGGATTTTTGCAATTTAGTAAAGAGCGAACCACGGTCCGTAGCAGACTTGGGAATGATAACTATTAAAACTTTGTTGCGAAAATAAATTTATAGGGCAATTCAAAAAAGAGCCTGAAAGGCGTCTGATTAAACTAGAAAGAGCACCATTGAAGGCGTCATAATTAAAAAGCCTATTTAGGAGAATTAAAACCCCCCATTCACTTTTATGCCGGGAAAGCACTGACGTGTCTTTTTTTCTTTCTTCTTCTTCTCCCAGGGACGATTGCATCAGATCAGTCTTTAAAGAATTTTGAAAGAGGGCTGATTTGAAAGGAAATCGAGACATCTAGTGACATTTATATGTAAAGAGATTGTGCCACAGCAAAGTGATTTTTCAGCTATTTTGTTACACCGAACATCAAATCCCAGAGAATCAAAATTCTAAGATAGCCAATTAATTTTTTATAGCCCAAGATCTGAAAAGAAGGTTTTGAACATATTGACAAAACACAACAAAGTGACCTTTCCTACCAATTTGCGCTATAGAACATTTCTTTCCCCGAAAAATGTCAGGGAATGTGAATTGTAATAGAGTTAATCGAATGTTCACAGTCTAAAACTTTAGACAGAAGGTTTCGTGCCCCCACCCTCTCTTTAAAAACAATCCTAACGTAAGACGAAAATGCTGCACTGATCTCCAAGTTAATTCAAAAAATCGTCAGCTTTTAATGACATTAATAAAAAAGAGTTTTTTCAACTGAAAGTAAAGAGCAACACTAAAACGTAAACGAACAAAAATTTTTATGTATATAACAGGGGTTGCCTTCTTCTCAACACCTTGCTCTTTACGCTAAAATTTTTTAGTAATTGAAAATAGCTTCTTATTGTTCTAATTAAATGGCCCTTATGTTTCAAGAGTCATTATTACAGAATTGGGACAAAATTCAACTTCAGCGTAAAGAGCGAGATGTTGAGAAGGAAGCGATCACCTTTACATACTTAATAATTTCTGTTCGTTTAAGTTTTAATGTTGCTCCTTAAATTCAGTTGAAAAAACTTGTTTTTTTTTATTTAATTTCTGATCGTTTTTTGAAATAATTCCTGGAAACCTCCCCCCCTCCACAGATAAACCCCCTCCCCATGGAAATATCCTCTAGACAGTTCAATCCCGATGAAAATTTACCCAAGAAAATTACTTAACCACGTAAAATTGAAAGGGAAAAGAGAAAACAAGACATATAAAAATAATTTTGTATAAGAATTCTGGCAAATTCCTCCAGTGTAAAATTTCCCCTGACAAGTTCACTCCCTGGAGACTTCCTTCCCATGGAAAATTCCCCCGTGGAAAAAAAACATCAGAAAAATTTGTCGCCCCCCCCCTTACACGAAAATGTAAGCCTACATTCCAATAACACATACTATGCGCAAACAATGGGCAAATTTTGTAACTTAAAGACATTTCCCCTGGAGCTGTGAAGGGGTCATGTTATACCAAAAAGCATAGTTATTGGGCCTTTCAACTATGATGAACAAAATGTATGTCTCAAAATTTTGATCGGATGACTTTGGGGAAAAAGGGGGCGGGGGAGGGGGCCTAGTTGCCGTCCAATTCTTTTGGTCACTTAAAAAGGACACTAAATTTTAATTTCTGTTCGGGTAAGCCCTCTCCCAATATTCTAGGATCACTGGGTCGATACGATCACCCCTGGGAAAAAATAACAAAGAAAAAAAATAACAAACAAATAAACACACATCAGTGATCTTTCTTCTGGCAAAAAATGCAAAATTCCGCATTTCTGCAGATAGGAACTTCAAACCTCTACAGTAGGGTTCTCTGATACGCTGAATCTGATGGTGTGATCTTCATCGAGATCACTTGACTTTTAGGGCTGTTTTCTCCTTTCTTTGAAAGTCAGGAAAAATTTTTCAGACTCGTAGTTTTTGATGGATAACACTAAACTTAATGAAATTTATATATTTGAAATCAGCATAAAAAGCCGATTCTTTTGATAGGCTATATGTATTAGTATAAAAATTCAATTTTCAGAGTTTCGGTTACTATTGAGCCGAGTCGCTCCTTACTTACAGTTCGTTACCACTAACTGTTTCATGAATGCTGCACTGATTGCTAAGGTTTATGATAAATCAGCAGCTGAAGATGACCTCTTCAAGTAACAGAAGGGATCGTGCCTCAGGAGAGTAGCGTTTTCTACCATTTTGCACATCAAAGACCTCAGACTCGGTACCCCTTCCCCCTGGATATGGCCTTGACTACAAGCAAACTTTGCCTAATAAATTTGCCTAAAATAATAAATAATTTGCCTAATAAATATATAATAAATATGAAACTTATAAAATAAAAAATCTATTAGCTGAATTTGCGTAGGTTATATGTAACCATCAACAGAAACAACTAAAAACGTGGAGCAATTCTTAATTACTCAAGTCACGAAACGTTAAACTTTGATGTAAAAACAAGAATGCTAAGAAAATGACCCAAAGCGATATGACAATTAACATTATTTTTCAAATATTGGGATAATAGCTTTTTTTCCCAAGTTTCTATTTTGGAATTTAATTGGAATTTTGCAGGGTAATGTTTCTTTTTTTCTTCGTCCATATTAACGGCAATCATTAAAATTGAAATTATTATTTTCTCTTAGTGGAATAGGGCTCACTTTCGTTGACAGTTCTTACTCACAGTATATATATATATATATATATATATATATATATATATATATATATATATATATATATATATATATATATATATATATATATATAATATATATATATATATATATATATATATATATATATATATATATATATATATATATATAGATATATATATATATATATATATATATATATATATATATATATATATATATATATATATATATATATATATTATATATATATATATATATATATATATATATAATATATATATATATATATATATATATATATATATATATATATATATATATATATATATATATATATATATATATATATATATATATATATATATATACAAAGAGAGATTTCTACAGCGTTCAAATGATTAAGTAAACACATTATATCCTTGAAAGTTTTAAGTCTTAATTTGGGTTCACAAGTGAATAAATACTGGAAAAAGTCCGACAGTTAATTAATCAAGACAGAACTGAACAATTTATACACACCAAAGCACTTTATCAAAATAAGCTTGATAGGACATCGATGCTTTCAGACAGTTAGTATCCATCCAGTTTTATTTATGATTCATAATTTTGCCTAAAATTCCTGAGTGTTAAAATCGATGTAATCTCCTAACTTTGGCTCTTTTAATATAGGAGTAAGTTTTTCCTACGGCCTTTTTATCACAATGTAGGCGTTTATCAGGATGAATTTTAATTTTATGTCATTTGGAGGGGACAAATGCCAGAAATTTACTTTGGATACAGATTGTAAAAAAGAGTTTTTTTATACACTGAAAACTGTTTAAATTACAGGCGTCTTTTGTTTCGTCTGGACGGGGCAAATACCAGGAATGGGGTTGGTGAGAAAAACTGCAAAAAATGCTCTTTTGAAGAGGGGAAATCTGTCAAAGACCATAATTTTGTTTCAAATGCCTTCTTTTCAAACTGCAGGTTATAATAGTGTTGAATCTTATTTTTGTTTCATTTGGGGGAGACAAGTGACATGAATGTATACAGGGGGATAGACTGCAAAAAACCTGTTTATGTATTAACAATGAACATTATTTTTTGTGGCAGTTTTATTAAAATTTGAATCCTTATCGGGAGAAAAGGGCTCAAATAGCACCTCTGTGGACTATACTCAGGATTTAATAAGTAAAAAAAAAAAAAAAAAAGGCAATAGCCCACATCAAACGGTGAGCATCTCCTATCTCAAGTTTAATTAGAAAGATCGTATTTATTGTATGAATATTCTTTGCCGAATTGGAAAAATATTTTGATACAAGCGGTAATTTTTAGACAACTACGTCCGCTATGTTCTTCATAATAAAGATTATTGTCGCATAAAAAATTGCAAAAGGTTTATCAGGAAAAAGATCTATTAATACCCAAAAGAGGTCATTTTTGGCCATATGCCCAAAAAAGACCAAAAACGTACTCTTTTAATTTTCATGAGATTTTAGCATCCAAGTACTTGAATGGATTATGTTTTAAGTCCATAAGTAAGGTCCCTTAGAAAAATTAAGCTGATGCTAAAAAACGGCTCTTAAGTTCAAAAGTATTGTTTACCGTAGCAAATTCAACAAAACACATACTGAAATAAAACAATAAAAAATTCACCGCACTAAAAAACATAAACAAACGAAATAAAAAAAATTGTCAACAGGCAATAATAATATCATCAGTATCATTAGTACTTATTATTTGTAAATTTACTTTGAAATTTCTAAAATGTTCTTCTTGTTATTTTGCTCGGAAATAGTCATTTTAATCCGTTGGGTGTTATTATTTTTTTTATATATATTTAGACAAGTCTCATTTAATCCTATATTTGACTCCCTTTTTTCAAAGACAAGTCTTTTTTTCAACCTTACCCATGTAGATATTTAGCAATTGGTTTTCATTTTTTGCTGTAATTTCTAGGTTAATTACCTCCAAAATATATGGCCTTCCAAAAGTAAAATACCATGTATACACTAAAAGTCTCATTTGAGCTTATTAACACTTCTGTTTTTAACCCATTGGTAGAAAATATGTTACTAAAAAAACAATAAAAACTGATCATTTTGTGTGGTTTCATAAGCAAAATATTCAGCCTAGCGACAATAATATTAGAAAACATAGCTAGGACTTCTGAAAGTTAAACTTTTTCTTTTCTATTTTATCAATTTTCAGATAAAGTGAGTTTTGAGCTCTTTAATATATCTGAAGAAAACTTTAACCCTTTGAAGTGGCACTAGCTTTAAGCCACAAATTCCCCGAGAAATTGGAAAGGATAAACTGTAAGTCCTTTCTACTGTTGTATATTTCCGTATCCGGCTAGAACGCGACCTAAATTTTCTTGATTTAAATTCGATACTATGAAATTTTGAGAAAGTTTATGATACCTTCTGGTAGGTACACGCCTTAGCGTTATTTTAAGAACAACATGTATAAACAAAGACAATGGCATCAAATTTGAAGTCGGTATCAAAGTGAAACTATCAAGCCTATAATTAATTTGCAATTAGCAACTCCTTTTACAATATATATACATGTATCAACTCGTGTCTTTATGTATGTTCCTTACTTTAATAAAATTAGGGGTTTGATATCTATTTCCCCCTCAGGAATAAAACAATCACCAAATGTTATCAATATGACTCTCCATAACCTTTTGTCAGCATCTAAAAATTAGTACAATTAAAACTTTCCTTTTATAAATTGATAATTTTACTCCCCCGAAACTTTATTTCTCATAAAAACAATTTTAAATATGATTTTTTTTTTTTTTTTCTTTTTTTTTTCTCAAAATTCTAAACTTCTCCAGACAAGTTAATAGATTTCAAACCTGTTAGTCATTAAATAAAAAAAACAAGTTTTTTAAACTGAAAGTAAGGAGCGACATTAAAACTTAAAACGAACAGAAATTATTCCGTATATGAAGGGGGCTGTCCCCTCCTCAACGCCTCGCTCTTTACGCTAAAGTTTTTTTATTGTTTAGAAAAATAGAGTAGTGAGAAAGTCAAACTTTAGCGTAAAGAGCGAGGCGTTGAGGAGGGGACAGCCCCCTTCATATACGGAATAATTTCTGTTCGTTTTAAGTTTTAATGTCGCTCCTTACTTTCAGTTTAAAAAACTTGTTTTTTTTATTTAATTTTTGAACGTTTTTGAATTAATGCAGGTTTTGATTTTGGCTCACCGTACATGAATAATTAAAACAAATTTTGCATATTATATTTGGTTAAATGGCTTTCTCGAAACTTGTTTAATTTTATTTACGAACGTTTTTATTAGTAATAAATATACGTAACTTAGAATTAACTTACGTAACGAACTTCTATATTCATAAAATTTTAACACGTATATTAGGGGGTTCGCCCCCTAGTCAATACCCTCCTCTTTAAACTATAGTTCGAATTTTTTTTCCAGTTCTTTAAAAATGACCTCTTAATCACAATCAGTTGATCAGTTGAAAAACTTGTTTTTTTTTATTTAATTTCTGATCTTTTTCTTTAACAATGCTGGGAAATCCGGCGCCCCCTTCATAGCAATGTCCCTTCCCCCATGAAAACTTCCTTCATGGAAAGATCCTTTCCATATAGCCCCCGACCCTCTCCTTCCCCCACCTACCAGAAAAAATCTCCTCTGAAAAAGTCTGTATACTTCCCAATAACCAATACTATATGTTAACATTGAGTAAAGTTCATAACTTTCAGCCCTCCCCCTGGGGACTTTGGGGGATCAAGTCATTCTAAAAGACATTTTTATCATATTTTCGACCATGCTGAACAAAATGGCTATCTCAAAATTTTGATCGGGTGATTTTGGGAAAAAAATGAGCGTGGGAGGGGGCCTAGTTGCCCTCCATTTTTTTTGGTCACTTAAAAAGGGCACTAGAACTTTTAATTTCCGTTCCAATGAGCCCTCCCACGATATTCTAGGACCACTGGGTCGATACGATCACCCCTGGGGAAAAAAAAACAAAAAAAAACAAACAAACAAATAAACACGCATCCGTGATCTTTCTTCTGGCAAAAAATGGAAAATTCCACATGTTTGTAGATAGGAGCTTGAAACCTCTACAGTAGGGTTCTCTGATACGCTGAATATGATGGTGTGATTATTTATTAAGGTTCTATAACTTTTAGGGGGTCTTTCCCCTTTTTTCGAAAATCAGCCAAATTTTCTCAGGCACGTAACTTTTGATGGGTAAGCTTAAACTTAATGAAACTTATATATTTGAAATCAGAATTAAAATCTGATTCTTTTGATGTATCTATTGGTATCAAAATCCCGTTTTTTAGAGTTTCGGTTACCATTGAGCCGGGTCGCTCCTTACTTACAGTTCGTTACCACGAACTGTTTGATAGCTTAGATATTTGAAAATTGGACAACAAATTGAATGGAACAGATAAGACTTAGGTTTTTGATTGGGAGAAACATTTGCAAGAGAGATACAAACATCTACTCTCGTTTATTAAAAGCTTGATGTCAAGTTGGTACGAAATAATGTTGTAATCTACAGAAATATGATCACCATATTCGTGAATCATCGAACAGTTCGTGGTAACGAACTGTAAGTAAGGAGCGATGCGGCTCAATGGTAACCTGAACTCTAAAAAACGGATTTTGATATCAATAGATATATCAACAGAGTCGGCTAATTGATTCTAAAAGTATTAAATAGAAGTTTTTTTTAACTGAAAGTAAGGAGAAATATTGAAACTTAAAACGAACAGAAATTATTCCGTATATGAAAGGGGCTGTCCCCTCCTCAACGCCTCGCTCTTTACGATAAAGTATTTTATTGTTTAAAACAATAAAGTTGTAAGACAGAGTCAAACTATAGCGTAAAGAGTGAGGCGTTGAGGAGGGGACAGCCCCTTTCATATACGGAATAATCCCTTTTCGTTTTAAGTTTTAATCTCGTTCCTTACTGTCAGTTAAAACATATCTTTTTTTATATTTAATTTCTGAGCGTTTTTGAATTAATGCAGCTTTGATTTTGGCTCACCGTATATCAATAATTAAAACGAAATTTGCATATTAACTTAATTTTACTTTTTTTTTTGGCTAAATGGCTATCTCGAAATTTCTATCTGACGTAACTCACGAATAAACTTAGGTAACGAACTTCTATATTCGTATATTTGTATTACGTATATTAGGGGGTTCGCCCCCTTGTCAATACCTCGCTCTGTACGCTAAAGCTCAAATTGTGTTCCAATTCTTTAAGGATGACCCCTTAATCACAAAGGCCGTTAATTAGAATAAATAGACCTGATGAAAGTACAAAAACGCTAAAGCGTAAAGAGCGAGGTAATGACTAGGGGGCGAACGAAATCATATACGTAATAATTTCTGTTTGTTTAATTTCTGATCGTTTTTAAATAATGCTGAGAAATCTGGCACCCCTTCATAGCAATGTCCCTTTCCCCATGAAAACTTCCTCCGTAGAAAGATCCTCCCACATAGCCACCGATCCCCCACCACCCAAACTACCAGAAAAAATCCCCCTGAAAACTACTGTATACTTCCCAATAACCAATACTATATGTAAACATTGGGCAAAGTTCATAACTTTCAGAACTTCCCCCGGGGACTTTGGGGGATTAAATCATCCTCAAAAACATAGTTATTGTATTTTTCGACCATGTTGAACAAAATGGCTATCTCAAAATTTTCATCGGGTGACATTGGGAGAAAAATGAGCGTGGTAGGGGGACTGATTGCCCTCCATTATTTTGGTTACCGAAAGTGGGCCCTAGAACTTTTAATTTCCGTTTGAATGAGCCCTCCCGCGATATTCTAGGACTACTGGGTTGATACGATCACCCCTGGGGAAAAAAACAACAAACTAACAAATAAATACGCATCCGTGATCTTTTAGTGGTGATTCTTACGGGGTGTTTTCCCCTTTTTTGGAAAATAAGGAAAATTTTCTCAGACGCGTAACTTTTGATGGGTAAGACTAAACTTGATGAAGCTTATATATTTGAAGTCAGCATAAAAATCTGATTCTTTTGATTTATCTATTGGTATCAAAATTACGCTTTTTAGATTTTCGGTTACTACTGAGCTGGGTCACTCCTTATTTACAGTTCGCTACCACGAAGTGTTTGATAAGACTTAATGAGTTTAGTGTTACCTATCAAAGGTTACGAGCCTGAGAAAATTTGCCGGATTTTTGAAAAAGAGGTAAGCACCCTCCTAAAAGTCAAAGAATCCACGGATAGTGTGTCAGAGAATCTTGCTGTAGAGGTCTCAAGTTCCTATCTGCAATTAAATAAAAAAAAATAAGTTTTCTTAACTGAAAGTAAGGAAAGACGTTAAAACTTAAAACGAACAAAAATTATTCCGTATATGAAAGGGGCTGTCCCCTCCTCAACGGCTCGCTCTTTACACTAAAGTTTTTTATTGTTTAAAAAAAATAAGAGTTGTGAGAAAGTCAAACTTTAGCGTAAAGAGCGAGGCGTTGAAGAGGGGACAGCCCCTTTCATATACGGAATAATTTCTGTTCGTTTTAAGTTTTAACGTCGTTCCTTACTTTCAGTTAAGAAAACTTGTTTTTTTATTTAATTTTTGAACGTTTTTGAATTAATGCAGGTTTTGATTTTGGCCCACCGTATATGAATAATTAAAACAAAATTTGCATATTAATTTTACTTTTATTTGGTTAAATGGCTTTCTCGAAACTTGTTTAATTTTATTTACGAACGTTTTTATTAGTAATAAATTTACGTAACTTACGAATTAACTTACGTAACGAAATTCTGTATTCATATATTTTTAATACGTATATTAGAGGGCTCGCCCCCTAGTCAATACCTCGCTCTTTAAGCTAAAGTTCGAATTTTGTTCCAATTCTTTAAAAATGACCCCTTAATCACAAAGGCCGTTATTTAGAATAAATAGCTCTTATGAAAGTACTAAAAAATCTGTTACTCCTTATTTTCAGATGTTACTCCTTATTTTCAGTTGGAAAACTTGTTTTTTTTATATTTAATTTCTGATCTTTTTTTAAATAATGC
This sequence comes from Artemia sinica, assembly GCA_027921565.1. NCBI lineage: Eukaryota > Metazoa > Arthropoda > Branchiopoda > Anostraca > Artemiidae > Artemia > Artemia sinica. The sequence continues at coordinate 30,880,292 of CM051256.1, forward strand.
TAGGAAATCCCGCGTCCCCTTCATAGCAATGTCCCTTCCCCTATGAAAACTTCCTTCATGGAAACATATTCCCACATAACCTCCGACCCACCCACCCCCCTACTACCAGAAAAAATCCCCCCTGAAAACGTTTGTATACTTCCTAATAACCAATACTATATGTTAACATTGGGTAAAATTCATAACTTTCAGCCCTCCCCCCGGGGACTTCGGGGGATTAAGTCATCCTAAAGGACATAGTTATCACATTTTCAACCATGCTGAACAAAATGGCTATCTCAAAATTTTGATCAGGTGACTTTGGGAAAAAAATGAGCGTGGGAGGGGGGCTATTTGCGCTCCATTTTTTTTGGTCACATAAAAAGGGCACTAGAACTTTTAATTTCCGTTCCAATGAGCCCTCCTACGATATTCTAGGACCACTGGGTCAATACGATTACCCCTGGGGAAAAGAATAAAAACAAAAAAACAAAAAAAAAACAAATAACACGCATCCGTGATCTTGCTTCTGGCAAAAAATGCAAAATTCCACATTTTTGTAGATAGGAGTTTGAAACCTCTACAGTAGGGTTATCGGATACGCTGAATATGATGGTGTGATTTTCATCAAGGTTCTATAACTTTAGGGGGTCTTTCCTCCTTTTTTCGAAAATCAGCCAAATTTTCTCAGGCGCCTAACTTTTGACGGGTAGGACTAGACCTGATGAAAATTATACATTTGAATTCAGCATTGAAATCTGATTCTTTTGATGTATCTATTGGTATCAAAAACCCATTTTCTAGAGTTTCGGTTACCATTGAGCCGGGTCGCTCTATACTTACAGTTCGTTACCACGAACTGTTTGAAAATGTATTATTTTATATTATTTGTCAGAATAAAGATTACGGATGTGTTTTTTTTTATTATTGTTTTTTTTCTTGTAACAGGGATGGTTTCATCAAACCAATAGTACTAGAGCATCGGAAGAGGACTCATTCGAAAGAAAATTGAAAGCTCTAGTGCCCTTTTTAAGTGACCAAAAAGATTAGAGGGTAACTATCCCCCATCCCACGCCCCTTTTTCCCTCAAAATCGTCCGATCGAAATTTTTAGATGGCCATTTTGTTCAACATAAACGAAAGATCCAAAAACTACGCCTTTGGAAATAAAATGACCCCCCCCCCCTCTCTGGGAGGGATTTGTGCTTCGGACGGGTTCCATGGTCATAATTTTACATGGGGTAGAAAATTTCTTTGGGTGAACTTTACACTAGAAATTTTTACTGGGGGGATTTGACAGAATTCTCTTTTTATCTGTCTTCCTTTCTCTTAACCAACTCAATTTTGCATTTGGAGATGTTCTGAGGAAACTATCTGGGGGAAATCTTCAGCAGGTTTGGTTTTCACGAAACAATCCATGGAAGGGGGGGTTTCCGGAGTGATCGAAAAAGATTAGAAATTAAAGTCATTTTCAAATGAAAGTATGCCAAGGCGAATTTTTCAGGCTGAATCTTCCGCAAGAGATTTTACGGAGGGGCGGATTTTCAGCAAGGTTGGAATTACCCGGAGAGAACATTCTACAGGAAGTTTCCCGTGAGGGGAGGGAATTTTTCATGTAGGGTAAGCCAAATTGACCAGCATTATTTGAAGAACCACCAAAATTAAATATAAAAAAAAGTTTTTTTCAACTGAAAGTAAGTAGCAATATTAAAACTCAAAACGAACAGAAATTATTCCGTATATGAAGGGGATGCCCCCTCCTCAATACCTTTCTCTTTACGCTAAAGTTTGGCTGTTCGTCTGAATTTTTTAAGAACGAAACCTGAAACACAAAGCTGCTCCTGAGGCACTTTTTCAAAAGTGCTAAAAATTCTAGCGTGAAGAGCAAGTTGTTGAGGAGGGGACAATCCCTTCATATACGGAGTGATTTCTGTTCGTTTTGAGCTTTGATGCTGTTCGTTGTTTGTCCAACTTTTTTTTTCCATTTTATCAATTTTCAGACAAAGTGAGTTTTGAGTTCTTTAATATACCTAAAGAAAACTTTAAACCCTTTGAAGTGGCATTAGGTCTAAGTTACGGATTCTTGTATTATTGTTTGTTTAAGTTTAAAAAAAAGTTTTTTTTTTAATTACTAAAAGAAATGTTTATGGCATAAGGTTTATTGCGTAGAATATGTGATAAACTACGTGAAAAAATATACATAAAAATGCATATATGTAAATACGAATAATACCAGCGGACCTTTAGGGATAATTTATGCCAAGTTTCAAAAAAATTTTGCCATTTTGTGTCATTTTGTCCTTGCTTCAAGAAATGATCAAGGCGTCTTTTGAGACAAAAATAGAAACTAAAATTGCTACAATTGTATTGTCGAAACTTGCATGCTGTGCATTAGAAAACCTGTTTTTTTTTATCGAGGTTTTATTAAAATGTAGTCTAAGGTCGATTAAAAAATGTTGAGAACTAGTGAAGGCTTAAAACATTTGCAAGTCTTTTTTTGCGCTCTCAAAACTAACGAAGCTTCTGCGTTAATTATGCGGATATTTATTTTAAACAATTTTCCTTCTAAAAGTTTTCTTACATTCTTTTTAGTGTCGGCGGGAACCAATAGACTGTCCTACACAGTACTAAATGACCTTGGAATAATTTCCATGGACCCATTTGATCAATCGACTGAAACTTCATCTGCGATCTTCAGCCAGTCCTTTGTTCAATCTCTAACCATGTCTTCCGCAACACCCCATGGTTGCCCTTCTCTTATTCTCGTGTTTCTTATTCTCGTGGAGGGGTCTGCTTCACAAATAGTGGCTTCTGGACAGATTACGCCTGTGGGACGAAGATTATGAATTTTTTTTTGCTTTTTATACCCTAAATTTTTGTTATAAGACAAAATCCAAAAAAAGGCACATCCCCTCCAGGGTAGTCTCAAAGCCTTGAAAGCCCTTATATATTTTCTTCCTGATGAAGTTGCATGCATGAGAATTCTTATAGATTAGATCACACACTAAACCTAATTAGTAATTTTTGTAAAATAATATTTGCGATTTTTCCAGCTATATTTTTAGAAAGAGTATTCTATTAAGATCTGACAGGCACATAAATTTGATAGGCGGATTCAGATCCAGTCCCTTAACGAAACGGCTAATCGGATATTGATGGTGAAATTTTCTTCTCTAGCTTCTCGCATCCTTTCCTTAATTTTCGTCCGGCTAATTGACAACTTAATTTAGGGAACACCATTTTAGAAAACGGATTAATAATAAGTTTGAAGATAGAAAACAAACAAAACAATAATTTTAAAAGTACTAAGGAACGTGAAAAAAAGTCTGATTTTTTGAAATGATTACTTGAAGACATGCACAAGCATATATGTCTTAAGAAATAAGTATAGGCTGAACCGCGACTACAATTTTCCTTGTTTGAAATTCATATGCAGTTAAAGAGTCTAAAAAAAAGCAAACGTTTGTGAAATCAGCAAAAAAAAGCCAAAAGCGAATGACGTCAAACAGCTAAAAAGCGTGGATTTTCCTTTGAAGGTATAGTTGCCTCTGTGAATACGACAGATAGTGTTTCAATATTTACAGATGAAAGCATTGTCAAATTTAAGGAATACGTTTTACTTGTTTATTTTCTCAGATATACCATGGTAATACTGATAAATATATGATACTGCCCTAAAACCATATAACTTTGAAACAGCCAAAAGAAAATCTTAAGAAACTTCAGTATTCAGGCACGAATAAACTTGAGATAAGTCGAGGGAATATGAAATATTTTCATTTTGATGTCCTTGACACTTTAAAATTTCTTTTCTTCTTTCAAAAATCTTTAACTACTTGAAAGGACGATATTAAAGGTCTCTAATATGCCCCATTAAATCCTTGGATGACTCCTGGACTCCATTAGAGCTGGAGGGTGAAAAACCCTCCAACTCTCCAGCTCCACCTCCAGCGGCTTATGCCCCATTAAATCCTTGGATGACTCCTGGACTCCATTAGAGCTGGAGGGTGAAAAACCCTCCAACTCTCCAGCTCCACCTCCAGCGGCTTATGCCCCATTAAATCCTTGGATGACTCCTGGACTCCATTAGAGCTGGAGGGTGAAAAATTCCTTGGAAGGCATATAGATCCTCTAAGCCGTCTTCTGTTGATTTTTGACTTGGGCTTGTCAAAGATTACAGAAGAGTTTAGAATTTACTTTGCTAAAAGGCCAAGTAATCATTTTAATACAGAATATTTACTGAGTTTAGCCAAAATATATGAAAACAAGACAAGTGACCAATTCTGTTATCAGGTCATCTTCTCTTCCTCCAACCGTCCCCTCACACGTTTTGATTGATGGCAGGGTCGTCCTGGGTGAGCTAATGATTCAAGATGTATTTACTTCCTATTTTTCAAATATTGGCAAACCTACAATTTCTTCTCTAAGTCCTTCTTCTTCTCTACCTGATTTAGGTCTTATGTTGGATCTGCTTGCCATACATCCAAGGCTTTGGAGCCTGTTTTTGAAATTGAAATGGTTAGAACAGTAAATGGTTTGAGGGGCACCGTATCTTCTAGTCTAGACTTTTTTCCTACTAAGATTGTCAAGTTCATTCTTCTTATCATCATTCCTGCCGTCATGAGACTTGCCAAACTTTTTTTGAAAAGGGTGTCTTCCCAAGTTTTTTTAAAGCGTGCACGTATTATTGTAATTTTAAGGTAGGCCACGGAATGATGCAAAAATTATCGTCCCGTATGTCCCTTGGCAGTGTTTAACAACTTTTTTTTTAAAGCTATTCTTTCTTGACATTTTGACATTTTGGCATAAAAGCTTTTTATAGAAAGGGTGGTCGCATAAACTTTGGAGGTGACTCAATGGATTGGAAATAACAAATTCTAGCGCTGTTTTTAAGACTCAAAGTGATCGTAGGGTAGTCACCCCCCTAATAGTGCAAATGTCACTTAAACAGGCCTTTGTGGTTGAAATAAGGTATTTTTAATAGTACATTTTAATGTCCAGATTGGTAGAAATAGGGATAGATCGTATCCTAGCTTAGATAAATTTGGTGTAGGAAAGGAAAACACTAATGATTATAGACTGCTGCAATTTCTTAGGCACAACAATCTAGTTATAAATAATACAGTATCTGGTTATAAAATGGCTCATAAGTTAACATAACATGGAGCTGACATGAATGTAAGATGGCCAACCTTATTCATTATGCTATTATAAACCAAAGACTGGCACGAACGATACAATATACAAGGCAGTATAAGAGTACTGTTATAGATGTTAAAAGTAAAGATCACCATCGTCTAGTACATAACAAAAAAAATTAATAATAGCAGGCAGGATTCTTCCAGAGACAGAGTTTGCATCAGCTTTATCATAAAAGATGTAAAGAAAGTAACACATAACACCACATCACATCTTCACACATCACATCGCATCACACTGCATCTCAAAAGGTGTAAACATCTCTTACCTCTACAGCCGCGCAGCCTTCGAATCTCAGCAAGGGGCATAATGGAGTCCCTTTGCCGAGGTCTACCATGCATAATTTAATATATTAAAAAAACACATTTGACCCTTCAGAGCCAGGTTTGTGTTCTCCAAGACCTACTTTTAAACTAAAAATTACTTTTTAATATTAATATTTCAGAGTAACGCATTTTTTTTTTATGCGAATATTAACGAGTTTCTTTGAACCAGAAACTAGGATAAGATAAATTAATGGGAAGCAGGTGAAAAAGTGTTTAATATACTTCATCGACACGGAAGCCAAAGTCTGGATTAGATTGCTAGGGATTAGAAGGACCTTCCCAAAAAAATGAAAGAAATACATTTGAAAAAACTTGAGAAATAAAATTAGAAGAAGAAAAAGAATCGTAAGAAATTATGATTAATTATCAAGTTTATTAAATTAATGTATACTGATTTTAAATACTATAGTTTGAGTTGAATCCAATTTACTGCAAGTGGTAATACAAAATAAATATTTTTGAAATATATTCTTTATTGCTATGTTTTTCAGCTGAAGCGCTGGTTACAACGCGTCTTTATCTATGTTCTTAAGTGTCAAAGGGATACAAGAGATCATTTTGTGATGGGCACTGGGTGGGACTTTAGTAGACACTTACTCTAAGAAAATTCCGAAGCAGAGCATTTCTTGTGATATTATTCAGGGTTTAGTATAAGTAAAGAGCAGACCTTGTCATCACCAATCAAAACTCTTAAAAAACTGAATGTAGATAAAAATGCATATACATCCTAAGTATTTTCTTTCTATTTTAAATCTAATAATGCACAACTTAGTAGTTTTAAGTTTACGTATAAAAAATTATTTGCGTAAGAAATTTACAAATTATAGAAAAAAAAGAAAAAGAAAAAGGAGGATGATCCTGGCGCAACTTACACCAGAAAATTCAGCTTGCCCAGAAACCCTATACATATGGTTACAAGTTCTCATGTGCAAAAACAAAATTTAGCATTTTTTCAAGATGTTTGAACAATGACACGTGTTTGTTCCTTTTTTATTTCTTTCCCCAGATTAATCGTATCTTCTACTACTACTACTACTACTACTAATACTAACAACAACAACTCACCGCAGCATGAAGCCACCTGAGGCCAACACTACTATGTACGCTCCTTCTCCATCCCAGTATTCAAAGCCTCCATATTTACACCCTCCCAGGAAATTCCCGTTTCCTTAAAATCTTTCTGTATGACACCCTCCCACCGCAACCACGGACGACCTGCTTTCATTTTGCCCTAGACGGTTGGCCGAAGAGGACAGCCTACTGTTTGAAATACGTCAGTCAGCCGGGTACCCCTGGACAATCCGTACACAATATCTCTGGGAAACGTCTAGCAAACGTTTACCATCACTGTAGCTTTGAATATTCTAATCTTGGTTTGCAGGCTTATGTTCCTATTCTTCCAAACTTTTTTTTTTAACTGTGAAAAACACCTTGAGCCTTGACTATTCTACTTTTAACATCTTCATTGCTCCCACCGTCTATATTAATAATACTACCAAGGTAAGTGAAGCTGTCCACCTGATCAATCTTTTCTTTAATCGCATTTAAAGGTATAAAACACTGGGAGAATATTAGTATATCACATCCAGAGGTGTTAGGAAATCAAAAGAGGGCTCATTCTAACATTTGGACAAGCTCTAGTGCCCTATTTAAGTAAAATGTGAATGTTAATTTCTTGCCAAGGAGACTAGCTGATTTCAGCCATTTTACAGCACCAAATAAAATTTTGCCCCGACAACCGCCATAATGCTATCAGCCAAAGATTCAAAGACCTAGAGTTTTTTTTAGACCAGGAACTTCTTTCCTTTTTTTTTGGGGGGGGGGGGGGTAAGTGAATATCTTATGAGGACAGGAAGTTTCGAATGACTTACAATTTAAAATTCCTTTATTTGGAAGAATATATTTGAATATTCGTTTAATGGTGATCCTAATCGGACAGTAGCTCACCTCTTATTGCGGAATTATTTAGCTAGACATGAAATATAAGATTCACTTGCTCCCCTGTTTAAACGCGAAAAGGGTAAGGGAATCCTCCAGCAGCAAAATTTGTCAAAAAAGTCTCATCCCTTGAAGAATCTACGCATTACAGCCTGAAAAATCATTTTATTTACATTACCGACCAAATACCATTAGGAAAAACAATCTCAATGGCGCTCCCTTTTCAGGGATGAATTTAACTTTTCGAGAATTCCTATTCAAAAGTTCAACTTTAGCACAAATTTTGTTGTTAGTTCCACTTGCCAAAAATATTGTTTGTTTTTTTTATAGAACGTTAATGGTCACAGTTAATTTCTCAGAATCTCCTCTTGTTTTGAATAAGAGAATGAAACAAATTTCAAAGTACATTTTTCACAATGTTGAAACTCTTATTCCCCGGAAAAAAGGAGAAAAAATACAACTCTATGAGCTAAGGGTAAAATCCTGGTTAAAAACTATGCACATTTTCTTTATACCAAAGTCAATGAAGTACAAAAGAGTCTCATTAGAAGAACAAAAAAAGGTGTCTTTTACATAATTTTATTGAAAAACCCACAAAACAAAGAAAGTTTTCTTTTCATATTTGCGTAGCTTTCTTCCATCTCCTAGATCAATCCTTCCATCCTTGAAGACAAAATGCTCTTCTGGCATCAATTGAAAGTCATCTTGACACGTTTTCTTCTCAAAATCATTGTTCCTTCGTTTTCTTTTTTTTTTTTTTTTTTTTTTTTTTTACACTGTCATATTTTGTTTGAAATTGGTAGCCTTGGAAAAGGAGTTGGCGAATATACTGGAACCTGACATTTTTTTCTGTTTTTGCCAAAGCTTGGCCGCAAAATTTAAGACTTTCCACCTCAGTTTTGTAATTACAAAAGAAATTGTGAAGATTGGCATTTGAATCACAACGATAAAAAGAGGTGCAACATGTCTGTAAGGGTATCTAAAAATAGGGAGGATTAGTAATTTAGGCCACTCGCACTTAAATCCCTCAGTCTGAGCCATCCAGCTATACAGATTGAAATTCCTTGCTTGGCTCTTTTGATTTTGAACAAGATGTAATATGTCCACCTTTCTACTGTAAATTTGTTTATAAAGCCTGTTTTTTATAGGCTGTTTACTCAATTTGGGGACCCCGGAGGCCGATGGGTTGGAATTTGATTTCCAGTTCTGTCAAATTTGCCTTGATTTCATTATGACCGAGTGTGCATCAATTAATCATTGATTTCTTTTTCTTAATGTTCCAAAATGGCCAAAGAAAAATTGAATATTGATGTGAAAAATTATTCAAAAGAATCGAAACCCGTAAGGGAATATAATTGCATTAAAGCTTGGAATCAGGGGAAATATTAAGAATAAGATTCCACATGCTTTATATATCAGCCCTCCGTTGCAACTCCCCCCCCCCTCATTTGTTTTTTCTTATTTTTGTAATTTTTTTAAGTAACCTTACAAATTTGGTCAATTTTTTTCACATTGGGCCCTCCCTCGAGATTTGTTAGATTCGCCTTTGCCAGTTTTAGACCAACAAAATCATTTTCTTCTCTTGAGCCTGCTCGGGAACTGAATTTTGACTGTGCTCCAGTATTTAAATAAGACCCCTTTATGAGCATCACGTGCAAGAAGGCACAGAGGGATAACTTGATGCACTACAATGCAGCCTGATTCAGAATCAGATTCCCGAAAATCAGGAAGTATTTTTACATAGTTTGAACAAAATTCCTATTTTTCTTTCTACTCTATCTTTGAGAGTCTAGACATCTTGTTAAATATCCAAGAGTTTTGCCTACCAATTTACATATTCAGTTATATCTTAAAAAATGGGAGAAATTGGCATTTAATTTTAATGGAAAAGCCTTCTCTATGCAGTAGTACAGTTACTGGTGGTATCTGGCTTTAAAAAAAAAAAAAAAAAAAAAAAAAAAAATGGAAGGTGGGGAAAATCAGCGAAAACGCTAAAAACATATGGCACAAAATATATTAAGAAGATGCAGTTCTTTTTGGGAATCAACATACTGTTAATATTTGAATTTTTACGGACGAAAAGCGTTGTGACAAATAGCCTGTTAATTTTTCTTAATTATTTTCTTGGTTCAACTTAGCAACAGTGGCGAAAATGTGATGCTGCTCTAAAAACTTCATAATTTTGAAACAACCAAATAAATCTTAGAAATCATGGCTTTTAGGTGTTTATTTTGATGTTTTTTGTATCTTAAGATAATTATTTTTTTTTTTTTATTTTGGCTTTAAGAAACTAGGTAAGACACGGATTTTTTTCCAGCATAAAAAAGGTAACCTTTCTAATAGATTATGTCAACATTCAAGGAATATTTCTAAACGTTCTGAATTAGTATTTTGATTAGTTGAATAGCTTCCCGTTATGTTCTTGAAAAGCTAATGAAAAGAGGGTCTTATATCCATATTCACACTTAGATTTACGATTGACTCACACGTTAGAGAGCTTTTACAAGAGGTTTGGGTACCCGACTGACTAACCGTATCTCAAACAGGAAGCTGTGCGAAAAATGTGGTTCAATCCCTTTTTCTAGGCAATAATGAGAGAAAGTCTGAAATACCTAGGATACATTCTGTGGATGAAGGATGACGGATTGCCGAAGATTATCTTTGTCGCCAAACCGTCTAGGGCCAAGCAGAAAACAGGTTGTCAGCGAATGGGATGGGAGGATGCTGTGAGAAAATATATAAGGGAAATAGGGACTTCTTGGGAAGATTTAAAGAGAGAGGCTTTGAAAAGGCAGGGTTGAAGGAGGAACATGCGTAGCTTTGTTGGCCACAGAAGGTTGGGTGCTACAGTGAGTTGTTACTAGCATTAGGAGTAGTAGTATTCAATCAAAAAACAAGGGTTTTCAACTAAAAGTAAGGGCAACATTAAAACTTAAAACGAACAGAAATTATTCTATATATGAAAGGGGGTGCCCCTCCTCAATACCATGGTAATTTTTGTTTGATATTAAAAAAACTTCTTTCTCTAATTGGATGGCCCTTGTGTTTCAGGAGCCCTTCTTAAAGAATTTGGTGAAAAAGTCAAACTTCAGCGTAACGAGTGAGGTATTGAGGAGGGTGCGGATTCCTTGAATTTTTTTTGTGGTTGGTTTACCCCCTTTTCCAAATATCACACAAATTTTTCTCAGGCTCTTATTTTATTATTCATAGCAATAAACTTATTGAATTTCATGTATTTGGAATCAGCATAAAAAGCCAATTCCTTGATTTATAGAGTTTTGATTACTATTGAGCCGAGTTGCTCATTACTTACAGTTCGATACCACGAACTGTTTGATAGGTTCTATCTGCAAAAGCCCAAACCTTGTGTTAAATTAAATAAAAAAAAACAAGTTTTTTAAACTAAAAGTAAGGAGCGACATTAAAACTTAAAACGAACAGAAATTATTCCGTATATGAAAGGGGCTGTCCCCTCCTCAACGCTTCGCTCTTTACGCTAAAGTTTTTTATTGTTTTAAAAAATAAAGTTGTGAGACAGAGTCAAACTTTAGCGTAAAGAGCGAGGCGTTGAGGAGGGGACAGCCCCTTTCATATACAGAATAATTTCTGTTTGTTTTAAGTTTTAATGTCGCTCCTTACTTTCAGTTTAAAAAACTTGTTTGTTTTATTTAATTTCTGATCGTTTTTTAGTTAATGCAGCTTTTATTTTGGCTCACCGTCATTGAATAAGTAAACAAAATTTGCATATAATTTTTACTTTTCTTTTGCTAAATGGATGTCTCTAAATTTGGTTATGACGTAATTTACAAATTAACTTACGTAACTAACTTCTATATTCGTATATTTTTCTTCTGGCAAAAAATACAAAGTTGCAGATTTTTACAGATATGAGCTTGAAACCTATGTAATAGGGTTTTCTGATACGCTGAATCTGACGGTGTGATTTTCATTTAAATTCTATCACTTGTAGGGGATGTTTCCCCCCTCTTTAAAAAATCGGGTAAATTTTCTCAGGCTCGTAGCCTTTGATGACTAATACTAAACTTAATAAAATTTATATATTTAGAATCAGCATTATAAACCCATTCTTTTGATACATTTATTGACATCAAAATTCCGTTTTTAAAAGTTTCGATTACTATTGAGCCGTATCGCTTGTTTTTTTTTTTATTGTTTTTTTTATTACGTATATGTTATTACGTATATGAGGGGGTTCTCCCCTTAGTCAATACCACGCTCTTTACGTTAAAAGTTAAAAAATTTTAATTCACAAACCCCTGAATCACAAAGGCCGTTTAATTTGATTAGATAGCTCTTTTGAAAGCACTAAAAAAACTGTAGCGTAAAGAGCGAGGTATTGACTTGGGGGAGAACCCCCTCATATACGTTATAAATTCTGTTCTTTTTAAGTTCTAATGTTGCTTATTACTTTCAGTTGAAAAAACTTGTTTTTTTTTAAATTTAATTTCTGATCGTTTTTTAAATAATGCTTGGAAATCCGACGCCCAATTCATAGAAATGTCCCTTACCCCAAAGAAACATCCTCCACGGAAAGATTCTCCCGAGTAATCCCCTCCTACAGCCCCCCGCCCTTCCAGAAAAAAATCCTTCCTGAAAATGTCTGTATACTTCCTAATAACCAATAAATAATGCTGGCAAGTCCAGCGCCCCCTTCATGGCAATTTCCTTTCCCCCATGAAAAATTCCTTCATGGACAGATCCTCCAACATAACCCCCGACCCCCCCCCCCCCTACCAGAAGAAAATCCTCCTGAAAACTTCTGTATACTTCCCAATAACCAATACTGTATGTTAACATTGGGTAAAGTTCATAACTTTTAGCCCTCCCCCCGGGGGCTTCGGGGGATTAAGTCATCCTTAAAGACATAGTTATCATATTTTCGACCATGCTGAACAAAATGGCTATCTCAAAATTTTGATCGGGTGACTTTGGGAAAAAATGAGCGTGGGAGGGGGCCTAGTTGCCCTCCATTTTTTTGGTCACTTAAAAAGGGTACTAGAACTTTTTATTTCCGTTCCAATGAGCCCTCCCACGATATTCTAGGACCACTGGGTCGATACGATCACCCCTGGGGAAAAAAAAACAAATAAACACGCATCCGTGATCTTTCTTCTGGCAAAAAATGCAAAATTCCACATTTTTGTAGATAGGACTTTGAAACCTCTACAGTAGGGTTTTCTGATACGCTAAATATGATGGTGTGATTTTCATTAAGGTTTTATCACTTTTAGGGGGTCTTTCCCCCTTTTTTGAAAATCAGCCAAATCTTTCAGGCGCGTAACTTTTGATGGGTAGCACTAATCTTGATGAAAGTTATATATTTGAAATCAGCATTGAAATCTGATTCTTTTGATGTATCTATTGGTATCAAAAACCGAGCTTTCTAGAGTTTCGGTTACCATTGAGCCGGGTCGCTCCTTACTTGCAGTTCGTTACCACGAACTGTTTGAAAACCAAGTGAATTTTCTTTCTGTTCAAGTTGGGGGAGGAGGCGTAAATTTCCTGCAGGGGATTTTCAACAATAATGACTCTAATGATGTACTTTCCATTTCAATCCAACTCCATTTTCAAGTGCTGTTTTGCTATCTTTCCAAATTTCCTTGGATTTATTTTCACAATAAACTTTTACAATTAAGATTCATCGAATCATACTTTCTATTCCTGAATCAGCTTCAAACAGCAATTTTTCTCACATGGAAGCTTTTTTCCAAAAAGTGTTTTAAATCATTGTTTGTTATGGGCTGAACTTTGTTCTTTACTAGGTTGCAGCGAAAACTGTAAACATGATATACAAACGGTTTTTCCAATGGTTCTTGAGGCTTAAGAGGATGTTTCATATTAGTTGGTAATAATTGAAGGCAAACCAGTGTTAAAATGGACTAATCAAGCCCATTTCATGCCATTAAAATTTTCTCTTTAATAGCACAATTGTGTAGGTTAAATCAAGTAAAAAGACATGAAAATTATTCAGCTTGGCTTTTGAATAACAGCTGTGACTTGGTTGGGCTCGGACAATTATTTTCTATTTTAGCCACGGTCGTATCCAGGACTTTTCTTGGTTGGGGGGGGGGAGGGTTTACAAAAATCTTCAAAAAACGCATCAAAAGATTGCTTATATTCATTTTTCCTGCGTTTTTACGAGTCGGGAAAACATTTAGAGGGGGGGTCAAACCCCCTACCCCTCCTCCTGGATACGGCCTTGATTCCAGCTTTCAAGAACTGGCTATGAGAAGAAATTGACTTTCGATGGCAATCAAACTAGGAATTTCAAACTAGCTTTCCGAAGCGGTAAATCCATATCAAATACATCATGTTTGATGATTGCCTAAACACTAATGACATTTGGGCACTGGACCCGCCAAATTTTATTTTACCCATTTTGATTTACAAGCAGCTTGATACACGGAAAGCGCGGTAGGGTGTAGTCTATGATTCATGGAATATGTCTAACTTTGGCTTAATTACGGGATCCATGATTCTATTTTACTCAAACATCGTTAATCAACATTTCAAAATGACTAAGATATTGCTTCTGATAATGTCCAGGCCTATCTACGCCTACAAGTTGAATTTAAAGCCAGCAATGCAAAGAATTTCGACGCTGCAACTTTTAAATGGAACATAATCTAAATACTGGGAATTCGGATCAGAAAAAAACTTTTGTAGCGGTAGTAACAACCATCACGGTAAAATCTTTGTGACATAAGCTATTTATAACGTATCGACTGTCGAATCAAACTTAGACTATTGTATTAAAATATATATTTGAACTTTTAGTATAGTACGTGATTGAGCACATATGGTTACTAAATGAAAGTTAAAATTTGTGCCAAATTCTAAATCTCCTAATAAAATTGCCCTAATGGCTCCGGAAGTTTTATTCGGTTATTTGGTCGGAGGCTTTATATTGATTTTAAATCTGATACACATACATGTGAAGCTAATCTTTTAACCTAATTACTATTTTTTAAAACTCGCAAAGAGTGATCACCTGATACCAACATAGCTTCGAATGCTCCTACTCCGCCCTGTTCCGCTCAGAACCTGATTATGTATTCCTTCAAATACCTCCTTGTTACCTTGTCACGTGTCATTAGATTACAATCTGTTTCTTGCGTATACCCACCCGGAAAAAAAAGAAGCAAGAAACCATTTACTGGATGGCTATCACTGTTCCTAAGTAAAAAGTGAAAAAGCAATTTCAACTTTCCTTCTTCATAAACATAGACAGTGAAATCGAACCACATAATATTTCTACATTTGTTTGTTATATTGCCGCTCAAACGAATCCCATGACTGTCCTTGGGTACATCTTCTGGGTAACATCTTGCACATCTTTTATTTGCAAGTAGTAAAGTTTCATAATTATACTAAAACACTTCCATTGACGTAAAATTTAGTATCTTAATCTTACTTCTAAGGCTTGTGTTTCATTTTCTCTAAATTTCCACTAAATGTAAAAAAAAACACCAGGAGTACGACTTTTCTGCTCTTTATGTCTTTACTATATCTATATTCTTCACTAATCGTGCTGCCTAAGTAAGTAAAACCATCCCCTCGGTCATTTTCCTCAGTAACCAATATCGGCTCTTCCTCCTCATTTATTCCAAACTCTAGCTTTTTCATCTTTAAGGCTGTAAACAGGGGGGGGGTAGTGTGTTTGACCCCCCCCCCCTAAACATTTGTCTGACTCGTAAAAACGTAAAAAAAAATGGACATAAACAAATTTTGTACGCCTTTTTTGAGGTTTTTTTGTGTGTAAACCCCCCCCCCCCCCCAAACTTTTTGAGTAAAACCCCCTCCGAAAAAAATTCTGGATACGGCCTTGTTATTCTTCTCAGCGTTAATTTTCAAATTGGCTGTATCTTCCGTCGTGCACTCTATTTATCATCTTCCTTGCTAATTACATAAAAAACAATTTTTTTTACAATTGGAAGTAAAGACCAACATTGAAACTTTAAAAGAACAGAAATTATTCTGTACATGAGAGTGGCTGCCACAGCCTCAACTCAATTTCAACTAAACTCTTTACGCCAAGGTATAACCATTAATTATCTGAAAAGAATTTATTTCGTATATGAGGGGCACCCCCCAGCTCTTTAAGCTGAAGTTTGGCTTTTTACCCTCAAGGCTTTAAGATCAACTTCTCAAACAAAGGCAAATTGAACTGAATAAAAAGTATTTTTCACAATGCTTCAAGAATGATAAACCTTATTAATTTTCAGTTAAAAACTTCTGAGAGGGAAGGGTTATATAGCTGTCATCCAGATCTATATAGAAATAACTAAACATCTCGGCTAGATTTGGCATGGATTAGAGAGCTTCTAGAACCTCTATTAAGAGGTTCTAGGAACCTCTTAAACTTAAGAGGTTCGACTCCAATCCAAGAGGTATTATTTGTTTGCTCAACAAGTGAAGCACATCAGTCACAGTTGCTGCGGTAATGTTGAACCTTGGAACCGAAGGTTTAGTTCTCTAAGTTAGGAACCTCTAAGTTAAGCTAACTTAGTCCTCTAAGTTAGGAACCTCTAAGTTAAGAGGTTCAGGAACCTCTTACAACTTAAGAGGTTTGACTCCAATCCAAGAGATATTATTTGTTTGCTCAACAAGTGAGGCACATCAGTCACAGTTGCTGCGGTAATGTTGAACCTCGGAACTGAAGGTTTAGTCCTCTAAGTTAGGAACCTCTAAGTTAAGCTAACTTAGTCCTCTAAGTTAGGAACCTCTAAGTTAAGAGGTTCAGGAACCTCTTACAACTTAAGAGGTTCGACTCCAATCCAAGAGATATTATTTGTTTGCTCAACAAGTGAAGCACATCAGTCACAGTTGCTGCGGTAATGTTGAACCTTGGAACCGAAGGTTTAGTCCTCTAAGTAAGGAACCTCTAAGTTAAGCTAACTTAGTCCTCTAAGTTAGGAACCTCTAAGTTAAGAGGTTGAGGAACCTCTTACAACTTAAGAGGTTCGACTCCAATCCAAGAGATATTATTTGTTTGCTCAACAAGTGAAGCACATCAGTCACAGTTGCTGCGGTAATGTTGAACCTTGGAACCGAAGGTTTAGTCCTCTAAGTTAGGAACCTCTAAGTTAAGAGGTTCAGGAACCTCTTACAACTTAAGAGGTTCGACTCCAATCCAAGAGATATTATTTGTTTGCTCAACAAGTGAAGCACATCAGTCACAGTTGCTGCGGTAATGTTGAACCTTGGAACCGAAGGTTTAGTCAATGGGGATTCTGTCGATTCCTCGCCTATCCAACTGGTAGCTTTGTTCTTATCGTTAATTGAAACAATGTTACCCATACACAGTAAAAGTCACTTCAACATACTAAACTTGTGTACTATAATAACGGTAAAAGAAAAGAATACAAGAAAGATAAGAAGGAAACTCCAGAGGGTGATAAAAAGATAAACGAAGGATGGAAAGGAGACAAGAAGAAGGCGATAGCAATTATCAAGAGGAAAAAAAAAACTAATTGAGCAGCATCGTGAAATTTATGAAGTGGCTTGATTCATAAGATGATATAAAATACTTGCTGGGGTAGAGTTTCTTGGGTTACCGAGGATTTCCGCAGACCACTTCAAACAGTCTTGAGACTAAATTAGCCAATCATAGTTGCAACAAATCATAAGAGTTTGAATATTACCAAAAGAGTTAAGACCAATTTGAACAGGAAAAGATGAAGGGCAGACCATGAAATATCGACTGCTTCTTTCAGTTTAATATAATTAGTTTAATCAATTTTGATGATGCATAAAGTCTTAGAGTTTATTGTAAACTTTAGTATGTTTGTTTAACGCCAAGTGGTAACCAAAGAATGTTGAAAAGGGTTTAGAATTTCATTTTAAAAACATTTGCTTTCAACATCTGGCTTTCCGAAAGCAATTTCTCTTGTGGAGTAAGTACACGGTATCGCTAGCACACATCTGATTAAAAGCAAATAGTTCCCTTTTCACACCGCCAAAAAGTAAACATTTGAAGTGACACCCGCTATTTACTGATTCTAAAAGTCAATTGTCAATCTTTTATGTTTTGAATTTTGTGTAAATTTGAGGGAATTGATGACAAAGAAGATTGATCCGATTCAAGAATTCCGCTTTTCGTTGTTATTGCATTGAAGAACGGTGTCAGAAATCTTTAAAAGTGAGTCAATTGGGTTAATTATTGTTCTTTAGTACTTATTAATGCGTTGTTTAAGAAGACAAGAGGCCATCCCCTGCACGGTATATCAAACACTATTAAAGTGTTATAATTACTTAAAACTGGTAACAAAAGTATTTGTCTGCTTTCTTAGTCTTTTAGGAACAGTTCTGTGCCTTTGCCTAAGTTACTTAGTCACTTAAGCAAAGCTAAGTTAACAGGCTACTGCCAGTGCTAGTAGCCTGCAAGCAAAACTAACAACCTTTTTACTTTTGAATAATGATCCGGAAATTATATTGTATTGATCTCTTCATTTTTATACATATGTACTTAAAACATAAGGCTTACAAAAAAAAGTAAGAAAATTTTAATTAAATTGAAAGAAATGTGCAAACGAATAAATTTGTTGTGATTGGGGTTAGGGTAACATGCTCTAAACAAACATCAAATTGGCAAATTAAATGGAAAATTATAATAACTATATGAAATCGTATAAATCTTAAGACTTTGGGGGAACGAGCATGAGTAAAATCCTCTTGAGTGTTTGGCTATTATAAGATATGTCCTTAGATAGAAGTTCTCCCCCTAAGAATTTGCAGTGTTTATTTTTCTGTTCTGATTTCAGGGTACTTGTTTTTTTTCTGTTTATGCCTGAAGAGAGAGTGGAAACAGAACAGAAACAGATAATTTGGTTTTTAATTTTCTGTTCTGTTTCTATTTTGTCTGTTTTTTTCCCTATTGCTTTCCTTTGTAAATTTTCTAGTTTCCTCACGTTTTATTTGACACAGTTACATGGTACAGTAATCAGAGGCAGCGGTCTACAGCTGCATAAATAAAGGGGTATATGCCTTCAACTTAGTATTTTAATTTTTTTTCCTCGACCCCTTAGCATGGAAGAGGTGGTCTTAGAAATGTTGTTAGGGCTTCGTTCGATTTGTAATTAAAATTCCAGTGCCCTTTTTAAGAGTCGAAAGTGGTTAGGCGAAAAATTCCAGGAATAAGCGATTTTTTTTTAAATTGTTCCGGAGCACGGTCTCCCGTATATCCCGTATATTATGGGAAATATTTAAAGGCACTGATTGTTAATAGTGGAGCCTAGTTAAAAATCCACATTTTTAAGGTGGAGCCTAATTTTGAAAGATACTGCCTAATCTTGCAAACAGGATTTTTAAGATAAAACAAAGCATCCTTGTAACACATAGAATGAATCATAGACAAGTATTATGAAAAAGAAGAAGTGTACTAAAATTGATAGGCTTTAAGGTAAACTTTTGCTTAAGCGTAACTTTAAAGGCAGTTTTTCTAAAGGTTAAATTTTGCACAAAGCTAACTTAATAATAATAATTAAAAAAAAATCCAAAGTGCTTCCAGCCTATGGAAATGAGATTATAAATTGGATCATTGCTAAAGATCTTCTCACGAACAGAGTAAAATAGTTTAAAATTGCAAGCTTTACTAGTTTTGGAGAAAAGGGAGAGCTATAAAAATGTAACATTTATTTGGCAAAAATTCCTTAATACGAAAGAAGCTACAGTCCTTCTTAACCCTCCAGTCCTTCAGCCAGGACATAAGTTCTGCAAGACAATCCTGCAAAAATGAAAACCATACCTGAAAAAAGAGCACCCATAAGAATTTATTTTTAAAGGTCAGGGGACTAAAATACCAAACAAAGACCTTTTAAGTTGTTTTGTCAATAATTTTCAAGAGGGAATGTGTTTAAAGTGTATTACTTTTTGTGGAAGCCCCCAACCTGTCTGCGTTTGCGCAAGTAAACACATCAATGTGATCTTGCGGTATTTATTATTACGTTAAATATGATATTTAACAATAAAACATTTCTATACGAATAAAAGAGGTTCTTTAGCATTAAAATTACATACCTGCTCCAAAAATGTTCATCCAAATTGCGTAATTTAAGAGGTGAATTTTCCCTCCTTCTCGATTTGAGGTACATCTTATAAAAAGTGAGAAAATTTAATGAGGTAAGGATGGTTTAGAGACTTCGAGCACTCCCCCTTCCCCCACTTCCCATTAAAGATCCACCAATCACTCTCCAAACAGCTGGTGGGCATCAATATAATACCTTTTGTATCACTTCATGCATGTTCTATATAATTGATTATTTGAAAAAAACTACGTTTTCTAAAGAGTTAAAGAGGCTGAGTCACAAGTTCGAACCTTAAAACGTACAGGGATTAGGAGGTACAGTTGGGGGGCTGCCGCCCCCAAACCCCCGCTTCCGTATATAAAAGGGGCTGTGCCCTCCTCAACGCCTTGCTCTTTACGCTAAAGTTTTATTGTTTAAAACAAAGAGTTTTGAGAAAGTCAAACTTTAGCGTAAAGAGCGAGGCGTTGAGGAGGGCACAGCCCCTTTTATATACGGAAGCGGGGGTTTGGGGGGCGGCAGCCCCCCAACTGTACCTCCTAATCCCTGTACGTTTTAAGGTTCGAACTTGTGACTCAGCCTCTTTAACTCTTTAGAAAACGTAGTTTTTTTCAAATAATTTCTGCACGTTTTTGTACAGTTTATTACTTATTATTGCTTGACTAACTGTTAGCTGATCGTGTCAGGAGTTAAAGTTGGGGGGGGGGGGGCTGCCACCCCCCAAACCCCCCGCTCTTGAAGATACTTGTGTTAAGGCTTTTAATTCCTGAATATTCAAATCAAATGCACAGTAAGATTTTCTTTTTTCAACTTTTCTTCGAGCATGCGGTTGTACGACATCTTATCAAAGCAGTGGAGACTTACCTGTAACCTGAAGGCCGACTGTGATATTCTTCTGGAGACGCCTGTTGAGCCGAAGGATTTAATAGATTGGATTTAAAAAAGAAACTGAGCTTCTTTTTTAAACTTTAAATTCAATATGTAAAAAAATTTCTCTGACGGGGAGTCGAACTCGGGTCTTCCGCCTGACAGTCAGGAATAGCGACCACTGTACCACAGAGACACGACCACTGTATTCTGTGCGATGTATTTTTGACGCAAGCAAATACCCACAAAACTTGATATTTGGTTTTTGCAAAACAGGGAAGGAGGGATCGGATTGAGCTAAAATTTTGAAGATAAGCTCCCAGGCCCCAGGTAAGCTTATCCTCTAAATTTCAGCCCGATCAGACAACGTTAAAGGGGGGCTGTGGTGGGAAAAATTAAGATGGGCTCTTATAGGAAAACGAGGTTTTTCGTAAATGTAAATTCGGGGGATAATTTTTTCGGTCTAAAAATATCAAAAGGCCCTGCTGGGTCAAATTTCGGTTGGAATGAGTCCTCATTCACCCGGATCCGTTGCCAACTGTGGCCTATAGGCGTGGCTGATAAAAAAAAGAGAAATGAACTTTAAGTGGCTATATTTGTTTTTTGGAAAACAGGGAAGGAGTGATCGGATTGAGCTGAAATTTCGAGGATAAGCTCCAGGGCCCTAGGAAAGCTTAACCTCTAAAATTCAGCCCAATCGGACAACGTTAAAGGGGGACTGTGGTCGGAGGGTCGAAACTTCCGGCCCACTTTTACCCATGAAGATAAAGTCGGAGGGGGGTGAAATTTTGCACGTTTCTTAGTTGGAGCTTGGGCTACAAAATGCGATCACCACTGTCTCTCTGCGACCGCTAGGACCAGAAATCGCTTAACATTGTGGTGGGTCGCCTCTTTAAAGAGGCACAAGTGTGCCTCCTTGATTCTCCTCTTCTGTGTGCTCTTTACACATTTAGGGACGAGTAATGTGTGACAGTATAACGTCTGAAATCAGAAATATATTTATATAGCTTTTTGATACTCATTAGGCAATCGACTATTCTTGAAAGTTCAGCTAATAGAATTTTGGCTGTAAACCTGGACCAGGTTTTCGCCTTATGGCCGTATGGTCGTCGAAATCAGAGGGATATGTATACAGCTTTTCAGTACATCTAAGCCAATTGATTATCTCTGAAATTTGGGTCGATGCCGTTTTGGTTTTAACCTCGACAGCATTTTGGCTGTTTGGCCGTATGGCCTCTGAAACTGGGCGGATATGTATATAGCTTTCTGACCCTTCTAAGTCATTTATTTATTTCTGAATTTTTCCTTGGCAGACTTTGGGCTGTAAAATTCGATAGCATTTTAGTGGCATAACCTCTGAAATAGGGACGGTATACATAAAACTTTTCGACGCTTCTTAGTCAATTGACTATCTCCAATTTTTGCTCGACAAATTTTTGGCTGTAGTCGAACCAGAATTCTGTTTAGTGTCACAAATTGGCAGAAATCCATACTTTACTCAGTTAAGATCTGAAACTTGCAAGCTCTACATAAGCCTTGTCAGTAATTGTGAACCATCTGACAATCTCAATTTTTTATTTCTCGATAGTATGCTAGCCCTGGACAGGTCAAAAGTTTTAATTTTGGGCTCATAATGGCAATATTTTCAATGGCAATGACGATATTGAGTAGTGGTAATTTGGAGCTCAAATTCATGGCGATATTACAATGTTTCATGGCGATGATTATGGACTCGAAATGGCAAAACTTACAAAAGCTTTCCTTCGAGATAATCTATTTTGTTTCTTTAAAAAAGGAGCAAAAGTTTCATTTTGTTTGAATAGTCCCACTCTGATATTCTAAGAGTATTACTTCTATATGGTCAATCCTGGAAAAAAAAAACGGGTAACAAAGAAATATTGATGCAACTGTTACAAAATTTCTCGGAAAAAATGCTGTGTACAAACCAGGAGGTTTGTACACAGGAAATTGAATCTTCCACAACAAGGTTCTTGGATGCGCTCAATACGACGCTGCAATTTTATCAAGATAGTCTCTTTTAGAAGCTGTTTCCCCATTTTCCTTAGATTTTGCAAATTTTCTCAGGCTCGTACCTTTTATTTCTAATTTAAGATTAGCCAATCTTATACATTCAAGATCACCATAAGAAAGAGGTTCGTCTGATACATCTGTTGTTATTTAAATTTAGTTTTTTAAAGTTTTGGTTACTATAGACACAAGTCGTTCTTTGCTTACAGTTTGTTACCACGAAAAAGAAGCAAAAACAATAAAGTTCCTTCTGAAATATAATACGGCCACTCAAAGTTGAAAAGCATCAACAATCTTCCATGCATTTGTCTCATTGACATAAATGGAATCGTAAAATGACCTAGTTTGTTTGGATTTGGAAAAATAAGTTGAAGCAGGAAATCGATTCCTAGTTCAAAACCTTGACAACATAGAAACAAATCATTGAAATACCTAGGGAAAAATAAATGATCTTCGGAATAAATAAGGCAAAATTATACTTCTTAATTCATAAGTCTTGTTAAGATTTGTCTTAGGGGTATGGGCATAGGTACACAGAACATAAACCAAAGGGAGACCGACAAAATTTCAACTGAGAAGGATTCAAATTCAACAGAAAATTAGTCTATTTTTTTTTTTTTTTTTTTTTTTTTTTTTTTTTTTTTTTTAAGGGTTTATTCATCAACCAAAAATAACAAAATCCAGAAGCTAAGCTTGTAAAGGAGATCACTACCCCAACTAAGCCTAAAAAAAAAGGAACAAAAAAATAATATTAATAAAAAAAAACAAACAAACAAACAAACCTATCACATAAAAATCACTAATAAGCGACTATACCACCCCTACTAATATCTTATTTTTCGTAAGATATTATAAGTAGGTGGGCCAACAGACAAACTTAGTGGAGCATCCCTCTCCTGTTATTATTTTCGTTGCAAGTTTTTGATAAGGGCTTCTATTTTCTTTATAATAAATTCTAATAATTCATGACGTTTATTTTTGGCACAGGAGTTATTTCTTCTGCCTTCAGTTTTCTTTTCTAATCATTTTTCACCTCCAAACTTTTTCTTTATCTCATTTCTGTTTTCCACACTCTCACTCTCTCTCTTTCTCTCTCCCCTTCTCTCCCTCTTTCTCTGTCCATCTCTCTTGGTCTTTCTCTTTCTCTACTATTTCTGAAAGCTTAATTTACTGTTGGGAACTTCGAAAAATCTAACTTATGCTTTTATATATTTATGGTTATTATTATTTTTTAGTTTTCTTTGGTCCATATTCACATCAACGGTGCCTGGTGGTAGGAGGTGTTTTTGCGTGCGTGGTTTCTCAAAACTATAAAGTTGAAAACTAGGTATTCAACTGATTTCTAGCACCATTTTACAATAAGTCAGGTTTTATATATAACCCTGTCATGGAAAGCCCAAACAACAATCAAAAATTTTGGAAAGAGAGCTTAACAGTTTTTGTTTCCTGGAAGGGACGCAATGCTCCCCTTGATGTACATAACTGCACACCGCTGAATGACTTAATCTTTACGTCTGGGCTCTGATCCTCTTCAGACAAGATTACTTTCCTTCTTTATTCTATTTTTCACCTTGTACATTTGCTATAAAATTAAATCATTGTAGAGGATTGTTTAAAGCCTGCACAGTTTTTGCAGTTCCGTTACAAATCATAGGACATATAGAGAACTCTAATAATACTTCGTGTGTCTGATAGTTTTTTACAGAGATAAATTTAAAAAACTTTTTCCACGAAATAAGTTTTTCAAAGAAAAGTAAAGAGCTGCGTTAAACCAAAAATAAGCAATAATGAAGTAAAATAAACTTCCAAGGGTAAAACTACCACACATCTCCGTCAACAAATAAATGAAACCTAAAACGAACAAAAAATACAATAAATAATCGAATCAAACTCAAGACGAGCAAAAATTAACATGAGTAGGGCTGACACCCCCATGTCTTCTCAAGACCTGAACGCAATTTGCACTTTACTGAAAAAAAAAAACAACAACAAACAAATGCCCGTGGATTGCCAGTTTAATATACATATACTGACATTTATGCCTTAATGTTTCAGAATTTTTTTTATTTATTAAAGTAAAAAAAAATGAAAACACTTAAAATGTATTTTTTTTGCAGTAAAAATTATTGAACTTACATTATTAAAATGTAGTAATTGTAGTAATTAAAATTATTAAATTTGTATTTCCTATTTTCATATACAAATTGAAATAAAATTTGCATGAAAAAGCTTAATTTAGAAAGCCCATCTAAAAAAGGAGCAAACACAAATTAAAGTGCCAGATCAGGGCAATACATACAAGCTAAAAAATTTCGGGAAGTAAGAGGTAGCCGGGTGGTTTTTCTTACTGTTCCCGCTTAAACTGTTCTGTTCCCACATCCGCCGGTCGGATGTGGTCGAAGCTGTTAAGCACTATTCTAGTGTTTGAGGGAATATCTGACTTTCTGATTATAGATGCATTAAAGATGTAAAATGATACTAATGTAAAAACATATTTTTCAAAATCTAGGGGGAGGGGATTACTTTGTTGTTTTGTTCAATTTTTTCAATGAAAATACAAAAAGAGGGATTTAGGAGGGACACATACCTCCACCCTTAATTGTAGTCAATAGCTGTCAACTTTTTTCTTGTGATCCAAATTGGAAAAAAAATCGTTAAAGTAAGCTTTTGAAGTATCTGAGTTAAACAGTTTAAAACCTGGATTTCAAATTATTAGAGATATGGCAATTTTCTTTGGTAATAAGAATCTCTATTTTCGTCTAGCAAAAATGGCTGTAATAAATTTTGAAGCAACCCATACCTTGAACTTGGTACAAATTTCCACACAAGTTTGATGCAATCTTTTTTTTTTTTTTACCTAAGTTAAAATTACAAGCAGTGAACTTCTTGGGTGGGAAAAAATTTAATTAATTCCTTAATTGTTGCTCAAGTGACACACAGCTGGGTAATGACAAAACACTCTTTGTTTTTACTTTTCAGAAACTCATTTTGTAAGTCTCAATGGTAAATTAAACTTCAAGGACCTACCGTTATGCGTTGCAAAACCGAAGTCATGATGTTGGTAGACTCCAGGATGAGAATTTGAGAGAAAATTTCCAGGAACAGTTGAATACTAAATTTAAGAGTTTAAAATTGACAATGTGAAAGATGGTTGGAATAATTTTAGAAAAATAATTTGTGAAGTTGCTGAAGGGGTCTTAGGGAGGAAAGCTAGGATTGCAGCTAAGAATATTAGTGAAAGAGCTTTATGTTTAATAGAAAGGAGAAGGGA